>CAMRHE010000254.1:0-600000 GCA_947044405.1 Leptodactylus fallax
GCCAGCCGCAGACCCCGTCGCGTCCCCCTTGGACCAGGGGGGGTGGAGCCACCCCCCGCCCGCCAGCCGCAGACCCCGTCGCGTCCCCCTTGGGCCCAGGGGGGGGAGCCGGAGACCCCCCCGCCCGCGCCGCCAGCCGCAGACCCCGTCGCGTCCCCCTTGGGCCCAGGGGGGAGCCGGAGCCCCCCCCGCCCGCCAGCCGCAGACCCCGTCGCGTCCCCCTTGGGCCCAGGGGGGAGCCGGAGCCCCCCCGCCCGCCAGCCGCAGACCCCGTCGCGTCCCCCTTGGGCCCAGGGGAGAGCCGGAGCCCCCCGCCCGCCAGCCGCAGACCCCGTCGCGTCCCCCTTGGGCCCAGGGGGAGCCGGAGCCCCCCGCCCGCCAGCCGCAGACCCCGTCGCGTCCCCCTTGGGCCCAGGGGGGAGCCGGAGCCCCCCCGCCCGCCAGCCGCAGACCCCGTCGCGTCCCCCTTGGGCCCAGGGCGGGGGGGGAGCCAGGAGCCCCCCCGCCCGCCAGCCGCAGACCCCGTCGCGTCCCCCCCTTGGGCCCAGGGCGGGAGCCGGAGCCCCCCCGCCCGCCAGCCGCAGACCCCGTCGCGTCCCCCTTGGGCCCAGGGGGGGAGCCGGAGCCCCCCCGCCCGCCAGCCGCAGACCCCCGTCGCGTCCCCCTTGGGCCCAGGGGGGAGCCGGAGCCCCCCGCCCGCCAGCCGCAGACCCCGTCGCGTCCCCCTTGGGCCCAGGGGGAGCCGGAGCCCCCCCGCCCGCCAGCCGCAGACCCCGTCGCGTCCCCCTTGGGCCCAGGGGGGAGCCGGAGCCCCCCCCGCCCGCCAGCCGCAGACCCCGTCGCGTCCCCCTTGGGCCCAGGGGGGAGCCGGAGCCCCCCCGCCCGCCAGCCGCAGACCCCGTCGCGTCCCCCTTGGGCCCGGGGGGGAGCCGGCCCCCCCCGCCCGCCAGCCGCAGACCCCGTCGCGTCCCCCTTGGGCCCAGGGGGAGCCGGAGCCCCCCCGCCCGCCAGCCGCAGACCCCGTCCCGCGTCCCCCTTGGGCGCCAGCGCGGCGGGGGCCCGGGGGAGCCGCCCCCCGCCCGCCAGCCGCAGACCCCGTCGCGTCCCCCTTGGGCCCAGGGGGGGAGCCGGAGCCCCCCGCCCGCCAGCCGCAGACCCCGTCGCGTCCCCCTTGGGCCCAGGGGGAGCCGGAGCCCCCCCGCCCGCCAGCCGCAGACCCCGTCGCGTCCCCCTTGGGCCCAGGGGGGAGCCGGAGCCCCCCGCCCGCCCCCCCACCCCCCCCCGCCCGCCAGCCGCAGACCCCGTCGCGTCCCCCTTGGGCCCAGGGGGGGGCGGAGCCGCCCCCGCCCGCCAGCCGCAGACCCCGTCGCGTCCCCCTTGGGCCCAGGGGGGAGCCGGAGCCCCCCCGCCCGCCAGCCGCAGACCCCGTCGCGTCCCCTTGGGCCCAGGGGGGAGCCGGAGCCCCCCCGCCCGCCAGCCGCAGACCCCGTCGCGTCCCCCTTGGGCCCAGGGGGGAGCCGGAGCCCCCCGCCCGCCAGCCGCAGACCCCGTCGCGTCCCCCTTGGGCCCAGGGGGGAGCCGGAGCCCCCCCCGCCCGCCAGCCGCAGACCCCGTCGCGTCCCCCTTGGGCCCAGGGGGGAGCCGGAGCCCCCCCCGCCCGCCAGCCGCAGACCCCGTCGCGTCCCCCTTGGGCCCAGCCGGGGGAGCCGGGCCCCCCCGCCCCCGCCGGAGCCCCCCCCGCCCGCCAGCCGCAGACCCCGTCGCGTCCCCCTTGGGCCCAGGGGGGAGCCGGAGCCCCCCCGCCCGCCAGCCGCAGACCCCGTCGCGTCCCCCTTGGGCCCAGTGGGGAGCCGGAGCCCCCCGCCCGCCAGCCGCAGACCCCGTCGCGTCCCCCTTGGGCCCAGGGGGAGCCGGAGCCCCCCCCGCCCGCCAGCCGCAAACCCCGTCGCGTCCCCCTTGGGCCCAGGGGGGAGCCGGAGCCCCCCCGCCCGCCAGCCGCAGACCCCGTCGCGTCCCCCTTGGGCCCAGTGGGGAGCCGGAGCCCCCCCGCCCGCCAGCCGCAGAGCCCGTAACATAACCCCAATAGTACATATAAGTACAACATTATAGCTGCCAATGGGCACATTCGGAGTTTTATCACCCCCCCGCCAGCCGCAGACCCCGTCGCGTCCCCCTTGGGCCCAGGGGGGAGCCGGAGCCCCCCCGCCCGCCAGCCGCAAACCCCGTCGCGCCCCCTTGGGCCCAGTGGGGAGCCGGAGCCCCCCCGCCCGCCGGCCGGGAACCCCGTCGCGTCCCCCATGGAGAAGGATTCTCTTTCCTGATCTTACATACTGTGTTGTCTATTTAATATGTCATAAAATAGAAATAAAGCTACAAATCTCAGTTGGGGTGATAATAAAGGTAATTATTCTATGCTATAATATGGTATGGCATGAGGTATGGCCGGAGGACTTCTATATAACACTGACACTGAGGATAGTAAAATAAACCGCAGACAGGACACAGACAAGGCTTTTCTCTTATCTTTTCATGTAAGGTCAGTGATCGCCGGATACGGGATGAAGCCAATTCTAGTTCACGGGTGTTGTAAGTGCGCCAGGCTGGATAATGTCTGCAGCTCCATAAGAAGATCCGACCGGTCACTCTCTGACGTCTTCTACATCTGATTACACGGAGAGGTAAAATACTGAGAATTAGTCACAACTATAGGCTATATACAGGAGAGGCGTCCACCATTACCTTATATCACATATGGACAATATAGAATGCAGACAACATGGCCCATACATAAAGTCTCCGTCGGTTTCCTTCTCAGACATGTGAGAAAATAGTGTCAGTGAGGGTCCGGGCACTAGGGGGCCCCCCGCCTCATACTGTAGTCAGAGATTTCTCCTGCCCGGCTCTACGGACTACAATGGAGAAACTGACAGGGTGATGGAGGAAGAGAGGATAGGAGAGCGACAAGTGGAGACAATATCACCAGTGCTTAGGCTCTGTTCACATTACGTCTGAGGCTTCTTTTTGACATATTTATCTATAAATACTGCATGTAACAGTCGGCCTCACACGTGTATATATCATATATAGGCCACCATTGTAAGAGCAAGTATAGCACAGTATACATTATACTACACGCTTCACCGTCCTATACACTGAGAATAGGAGCATCATATCTGTTATATGATGGGCATAATAATGTACAAAGAAACTCATGTGACCAGAGACTAATACTGGACATTATATAGCAGCCCCCTCCCCATATCTGTACTATAAATGATGGTATAGAATAATGTACAGAGAAGCTCATGTGAACAGAGACTAATACTGGACATTATAGTGAATTCGGTTCAGCACTGACCTCAGCTTTATTCTTCTGTTCTTACAGTAAAACATCCTGTACATGACATCACACATTCAGTGCCCTCACTATAAGACCCCCGGCCGACTACCCAGTATCTGCACAAACAGCAGATCCCACCAACTCTCCTGGTTCTGTCACCCACAGGCCCTAGCACAGCCTGTGCATTATGGGAAGGATTGACACATTACTTGTAGCACCTCCACTTGGCTGATAATTAACCACATTAACAACCCACTTGTCTGCAAACCAAATGAAACACCCAACTTTCCAGAGACTTTTCTCTTCCACACTGATAATAATTGTATAATTTACATTTTTATTCTCTTTTCTGATGTTTTCATATAATTCCATCATTTTCCATATTCTCACGTTGCTGCTTGCTGACTCCCACTGACACTCTCAAAATGGCTGCCGCTACCATGGCAACCAGTGCAACAATGGCCACACAGTTCCAATGAGTCCCTAAATTGTCCCTGTGACTGCTCTGTTAGATATAAAATATTTGAGAACATAGCCAGAATTATTTTATCTGTATCTTTGACCTTTGGGTTACAGAGTGCCCTCCTGAACCCCTTCTCTCTACCCTTCACTGAATTACCCACTGACCAGCAGGGCCCCCACTCACCATGTGCTATTTATAATATTTGTGTCTTTAGGCCCCCTCATCTTCCAGGGCCCGGTATACACTGCTACCTCTGCACCCCCTATAGCTACGCCCCTGCTGCTGATCCACCATACAATTACTACTGGTGGCTTTTCGTCCCCTTGTAGGAAACCCCGAATCCAAATCTGACCTTACCTTCATGTTGCCTTGTGCTGTGGTCCAGAAGCCGGAGCCCCCCGCCTGCCAGCCGCAGACCCCGTCGCGTCCCTCTTGGGCCCAGGGGGGAGCCGGAGCCCCCCGCCCGCCAGCCGCAGGCCCCGTCGCGTCCCCCTTGGGCCCAGGGGGGAGCCGGAGCCCCCCGCCCGCCAGCAGCAGACCCCTGCCCGGGAGCCCCCCCCCGCCCGCCAGCCGCAGACCCCGTCGCGTCCCCCTTGGGCCCAGGCGGGGAGTAGGGGCCCTCTTCCGCCCGCCAGCCGCAGACCCCGTCGCGTCCCCCTTGGGCCCATGGGGGGAGCCGGAGCCCCCCCGCCCGCCAGCCGCAGACCCCGTCGCGTCCCCCTTGGGCCCAGGGGGGAGCCGGAGCCCCCCCGCCCGCCAGCCGCAGACCCCGTCGCGTCCCCCTTGGGCCCAGGGGGGAGCCGGAGCCCCCCCCGCCCGCCAGCCGCAGACCCCGTCGCGTCCCCCTTGGGCCCAGGGGGGAGCCGGAGCCCCCCGCCCGCCAGCCGCAGACCCCGTCGCGTCCCCCTTGGGCCCAGGGGGAGCCGGAGCCCCCCCGCCCGCCAGCCGCAGACCCCGTCGCGTCCCCCTTGGGCCCAGGGGGAGCCGGAGCCCCCCCGCCCGCCAGCCGCAGACCCCGTCGCGTCCCCCTTGGGCCCAGGGGGGAGCCGGAGCCCCCCCCGCCCGCCAGCCGCAGACCCCGTCGCGTCCCCCTTGGGCCCAGGGGGGGAGCCGGAGCCCCCCCGCCCGCCAGCCGCAGACCCCGTCGCGTCCCCCTTGGGCCCAGGGGGGAGCCGGAGCCCCCCCCCGCCCGCCAGCCGCAGACCCCGTCGCGCCCCGCCCCCCCTTGGGCCCAGGGGGGAGCCGGAGCCCCCCCGCCCGCCAGCCGCAGACCCCGTCGCGTCCCCCTTGGGCCCAGGGGGGAGCCGGAGCCCCCCCGCCCGCCAGCCGCAGACCCCGTCGCGTCCCCCCTTGGGCCCAGGGGGGAGCCGGAGCCCCCCGCCCGCCAGCCGCAGACCCCGTCGCGTCCCCCTTGGGCCCAGGGGGGAGCCGGAGCCCCCCCGCCCGCCAGCCGCAGACCCCGTCGCGTCCCCCTTGGGCCCAGGGGGGGGAGCCGGCAGCCCCGCGCGCCCCCTGGGCCCCCCGCCCGCCAGCCGCAGACCCCGTCGCGTCCCCCTTGGGCCCAGGGGGGAGCCGGAGCCCCCCCGCCCGCCAGCCGCAGACCCCGTCGCGTCCCCCTTGGGCCCAGGGGGGAGCCGGAGCCCCCCCCCGCCCGCCAGCCGCAGACCCCGTCGCGTCCCCCTTGGGCCCAGGGGGGAGCCGGCCCCCCCCGCCCGCCAGCCGCAGACCCCCGTCGCGTCCCCCTTGGGCCCAGGGGGGAGCCGGAGCCCCCCCGCCCGCCAGCCGCAGACCCCGTCGCGTCCCCCTTGGGCCCAGGGGGGAGCCGGAGCCCCCCCGCCCGCCAGCCGCAGACCCCGTCGCGTCCCCCTTGGGCCCAGGGGGGAGCCGGAGCCCCCCGCCCGCCAGCCGCAGACCCCGTCGCGTCCCCCTTGGGCCCAGGGGGGAGCCGGAGCCCCCCCGCCCGCCAGCCGCAGACCCCCGTCGCGTCCCCCTTGGGCCCAGGGGGGAGCCGGAGCCCCCCCGCCCGCCAGCCGCAGACCCCGTCGCGTCCCCCTTGGGCCCAGGGGGGAGCCGGAGCCCCCCCCCGCCCGCCAGCCGCAGACCCCGTCGCGTCCCCCTTGGGCCCAGGGGGGAGCCGGAGCCCCCCCGCCCGCCAGCCGCAGACCCCGTCGCGTCCCCCTTGGGCCCAGGGGGGAGCCGGAGCCCCCCCCGCCCGCCAGCCGCAGACCCCGTCGCGTCCCCCTTGGGCCCAGGGGGGGAGCCGGAGCCCCCCCCGCCCGCCAGCCGCAGACCCCGTCGCGTCCCCCTTGGGCCCAGGGGGGGGAGCCGGAGCCCCCCCGCCCGCCAGCCGCAGACCCCGTCGCGTCCCCCTTGGGCCCAGGGGGGAGCCGGACCCCCCCCGCCCGCCAGCCGCAGACCCCGTCGCGTCCCCCTTGGGCCCAGGGGGGAGCCGGAGCCCACCCCGCCCGCCAGCCGCAGACCCCGTCGCGTCCCCCTTGGGCCCAGGGGGGAGCCGGAGCCCCCCCTGCCCGCCAGCCGCAGACCCCGTCGCGTCCCCCTTGGGCCCAGGGGGGAGCCGGAGCCCCCCCGCCCGCCAGCCGCAGACCCCGTCGCGTCCCCCTTGGGCCCAGGGGGGAGCCGGAGCCCCCCCCGCCCGCCAGCCGCAAACCCCGTCGCGTCCCCCTTGGGCCCAGGGTGGGGAGCCGGAGCCCCCCCGCCCGCCAGCCGCAGACCCCGTCGCGTCCCCCTTGGGCCCAGTGGGGAGCCGGAGCCCCCCGCCCGCCAGCCGCAAACCCCGTCGCGCGCCCCCTTGGGCCCAGGGGGGAGCCGGAGCCCCCCCGCCCGCCAGCCGCAAACCCCGTCGCGTCCCCCTTGGGCCCAGTGGGGGGCCGGCGGGCCCCCGCCCGCCAGCCGCAAACCCCGTCGCGTCCCCCTTGGGTCCAGGAAGGGCCGAGCCCCCGCCGCAAGCCCCGTATACAATAATATCATGTAGTTTTATTGGTACACAAGTATATACAGGAATGTCAATTAGATGCCAATAAATATAAAAACAATATGGATATCATATATAATGTACAACATTATATAGTTTAACAAATGGGCACATTCTAGGAGTTTTATCTACATTATAGGAGGCGGGGGGTAAGCCACATATCTCTTATTATACAAGGATATGATAAGAGAAGGAAATGACAAGGAGACTTGAGATGAGGCAGAGGGAGATCAGCTAAACAGCAGGCCGGGGATGGGACCTTACAGCATGGAGAAGGATTCTCTTTCCTGATCTTACATACTGTGTTGTCTATTTAATATGTCATAAAATAGAAATAAAGCTACAAATCTCAGTTGGGGTGATAATAAAGGTAATTATTCTATGCTATAATATGGTATGGCATGAGGTATGGCCGGAGGACTTCTATATAACACTGACACTGAGGATAGTAAAATAAACCGCAGACAGGACACAGACAAGGCTTTTCTCTTATCTTTTCATGTAAGGTCAGTGATCGCCGGATACGGGATGAAGCCAATTCTAGTTCACGGGTGTTGTAAGTGCGCCAGGCTGGATAATGTCTGCAGCTCCATAAGAAGATCCGACCGGTCACTCTCTGACGTCTTCTACATCTGATTACACGGAGAGGTAAAATACTGAGAATTAGTCACAACTATAGGCTATATACAGGAGAGGCGTCCACCATTACCTTATATCACATATGGACAATATAGAATGCAGACAACATGGCCCATACATAAAGTCTCCGTCGGTTTCCTTCTCAGACATGTGAGAAAATAGTGTCAGTGAGGGTCCGGGCACTAGGGGGCCCCCCGCCTCATACTGTAGTCAGAGATTTCTCCTGCCCGGCTCTACGGACTACAATGGAGAAACTGACAGGGTGATGGAGGAAGAGAGGATAGGAGAGCGACAAGTGGAGACAATATCACCAGTGCTTAGGCTCTGTTCACATTACATCTGAGGCTTCTTTTTGACATATTTATCTATAAATACTGCATGTAACAGTCGGCCTCACACGTGTATATATCATATATAGGCCACCATTTTAAGAGCAAGTATAGCACAGTATACATTATACTACACGCTTCACCGTCCTATACACTGAGAATAGGAGCATCATATCTGTTATATGATGGGCATAATAATGTACAAAGAAACTCATGTGACCAGAGACTAATACTGGACATTATATAGCAGCCCCCTCCCCATATCTGTACTATAAATGATGGTATAGAATAATGTACAGAGAAGCTCATGTGAACAGAGACTAATACTGGACATTATAGTGAATTCGGTTCAGCACTGACCTCAGCTTTATTCTTCTGTTCTTACAGTAAAACATCCTGTACATGACATCACACATTCAGTGCCCTCACTATAAGACCCCCGGCCGACTACCCAGTATCTGCACAAACAGCAGATCCCACCAACTCTCCTGGTTCTGTCACCCACAGGCCCTAGCACAGCCTGTGCATTATGGGAAGGATTGACACATTACTTGTAGCACCTCCACTTGGCTGATAATTAACCACATTAACAACCCACTTGTCTGCAAACCAAATGAAACACCCAACTTTCCAGAGACTTTTCTCTTCCACACTGATAATAATTGTATAATTTACATTTTTATTCTCTTTTCTGATGTTTTCATATAATTCCATCATTTTCCATATTCTCACGTTGCTGCTTGCTGACTCCCACTGACACTCTCAAAATGGCTGCCGCTACCATGGCAACCAGTGCAACAATGGCCACACAGTTCCAATGAGTCCCTAAATTGTCCCTGTGACTGCTCTGTTAGATAGAAAATATTTGAGAACATAGCCAGAATTATTTTATCTGTATCTTTGACCTTTGGGTTACAGAGTGCCCTCCTGAACCCCTTCTCTCTACCCTTCACTGAATTACCCACTGTCCAGCAGGGCCCCCACTCACCATGTGCTATTTATAATATTTGTGTCTTTAGGCCCCCTCATCCTCCAGGGCCCGGTATACACTGCTACCTCTGCACCCCCTATAGCTACGCCCCTGCTGCTGATCCACCATACAATTACTATTGGTGGCTTTTCGTCCCCTTGTAGGAAACCCCGAATCCAAATCTGACCTTACCTTCATGTTGCCTTGTGCTGTGGTCCAGAAGCCGGAGCCCCCCGCCTGCCAGCCGCAGACCCCGTCGCGTCCCTCTTGGGCCCAGGGGGGGAGCCGGAGCCCCCCGCCCGCCAGCCGCAGGCCCCGTCGCGTCCCCCTTGGGCCCAGGGGGGGGAGCGCGGACCCCCGCCCGCCAGCCGCAGACCCCCCCGGACCCCCCCGCCCGCCAGCCGCAGACCCCGTCGCGTCCCCCTTGGGCCCAGGCGGGAGCCGGGGCCCTCTCCGCCCGCCAGCCGCAGACCCCGTCGCATCCCCCTTGGGCCCAGGGGGGAGCCGGGCCCCCCCGCCCGCCACCCCCCCCGCCCGCCAGCCGCAGACCCCCGCCGCGTCCCCCTTGGGCCCAGGGGGGAGCCGGAGCCCCCCCCCGCCCAGCCCCGCAGACCCCGTCGCGTCCCCCTTGGGCCCAGGGGGGAGCCGGAGCCCCCCGCCCGCCAGCCGCAGACCCCGTCGCGTCCCCCTTGGGCCCAGGGGGGAGCCGGAGCCCCCCGCCCGCCAGCCGCAGACCCCGTCGCGTCCCCCTTGGGCCCAGGGGGAGCCGGAGCCCCCCCGCCCGCCAGCCGCAGACCCCGTCGCGTCCCCCTTGGGCCCAGGGGGGAGCCGGAGCCCCCCCGCCCGCCAGCCGCAGACCCCGTCGCGTCCCCCTTGGGCCCAGGGGGGAGCCGGCCCCCCCCCGCCCGCCAGCCGCAGACCCCGTCGCGTCCCCCTTGGGCCCAGGGGGAGCCGGAGCCCCCCCCCCGCCCGCCAGCCGCAGACCCCGTCGCGTCCCCCTTGGGCCCAGGGGGGAGCCGGAGCCCCCCCGCCCGCCAGCCGCAGACCCCGTCGCGTCCCCCGGGCCCAGGGGGAGCCCCCCCCCCCCGCCCCCCCAGCCGCAGACCCCGTCGCGTCCCCCTTGGGCCCAGGGGGAGCCGGAGCCCCCCCGCCCGCCAGCCGCAGACCCCGTCGCGTCCCCCTTGGGCCAGGGGGGGGCCCCGCCAGGGGGACCGGAGCCCCCCCGCCCGCCAGCCGCAGACCCCGTCGCGTCCCCCTTGGGCCCAGGGGGGGAGCCGGAGCCCCCCCGCCCGCCAGCCGCAGACCCCGTCGCGTCCCCCTTGGGCCCAGGGGGGAGCCGGAGCCCCCCCGCCCGCCAGCCGCAGACCCCGTCGCGTCCCCCTTGGGCCCAGGGACGCCCGGCGAGCCGGAGACCCCGCGTCCCCCCTTGGGCCCAGGGGGAGCCCCCCCCCCCGCCAGCCGCAGACCCCGTCGCGTCCCCCTTGGGCCCAGGGGGGAGCCGGAGCCCCCCCGCCCGCCAGCCGCAGACCCCGTCGCGTCCCCCTTGGGCCCAGGGGGGAGCCCGGCCCCCGCCCGCCAGCCGCAGACCCCGTCGCGTCCCCCTTGGGCCCAGGGGGGGCCGGGGGCCCCCCGCCCGCCAGCCGCAGACCCCGTCGCGTCCCCCTTGGGCCCAGGGGGGAGCCGGAGCCCCCCCCCCGCCCGCCAGCCGCAGACCCCGTCGCGTCCCCCTTGGGCCCAGGGGGGGAGCCGGAGCCCCCCCCGCCCGCCAGCCGCAGACCCCGTCGCGTCCCCCTTGGGCCCAGGGGGGAGCCGGAGCCCCCCGCCCGCCAGCCGCAGACCCCGGGCGTCCCCCTTGGGCCCAGGGGGGAGCCGCCCCCGCCCGCCAGCCGCAGACCCCGTCGCGTCCCCCTTGGGCCCAGGGGGGGCCGGAGCCCCCCCCCGCCCGCCAGCCGCAGACCCCGTCGCGTCCCCCTTGGGCCCAGGGGCCGGCCCCCCGCCCGCCGGAGCCCCCCGCCCGCCAGCCGCAGACCCCGTCGCGTCCCCCTTGGGCCCAGGGGGGAGCCGGAGCCCCCCCGCCCGCCAGCCGCAGACCCCGTCGCGTCCCCCTTGGGCCCAGGGGGGGGAGCCGGAGCCCCCCGCCCGCCAGCCGCAGACCCCGTCGCGTCCCCCTTGGGCCCAGGGGGGAGCCGGAGCCCCCCCGCCCGCCAGCCGCAGACCCCGTCGCGTCCCCCTTGGGCCCAGGGGGGAGCCGGAGCCCCCCCGCCCGCCAGCCGCAGACCCCGTCGCGTCCCCCTTGGGCCCAGGGGGGGAGCCGGAGCCCCCCCGCCCGCCAGCCGCAGACCCCGTCGCGTCCCCCTTGGGCCCAGGGGGGAGCCGGAGCCCCCCCGCCCGCCAGCCGCAGACCCCGTCGCGTCCCCCTTGGGCCCAGGGGGGAGCCGGGGGCCCCCCGCCCGCCAGCCGCAGACCCCGTCGCGTCCCCCTTGGGCCCAGGGGGGAGCCGCCCCCCCCCCGCGCCCCCCCGGGCCCCCCCCCGCCCGCCAGCCGCAGACCCCGTCGCGTCCCCCTTGGGCCCAGGGGGGAGCCGGAGCCCCCCCGCCCGCCAGCCGCAGACCCCGTCGCGTCCCCCTTGGGCCCAGGGGGGGAGCCGGAGCCCCCCCCGCCCGCCAGCCGCAGACCCCGTCGCGTCCCCCTTGGGCCCAGGGGGGAGCCGGAGCCCCCCGCCCGCCAGCCGCAGACCCCGTCGCGTCCCCTTGGGCCCAGGGGGAGCCGGAGCCCCCCGCCCGCCAGCCGCAGACCCCGTCGCGTCCCCCTTGGGCCCAGGGGGGGAGCCGGAGCCCCCCCCGCCCGCCAGCCGCAGACCCCGTCGCGTCCCCCTTGGGCCCAGGGGGGAGCCGGGCCCCCCGCCCGCCAGCCGCAGACCCCGCGCGTCCCCTGGGCCCAGGGGGGGCGCGGCCCCCGCCCCGCCAGCCGCAGACCCCCGTCCCCCTGGGCCCAGGGGGGGGAGCCCCCCGCCCGCCAGCCGCAGACCCCGCGCGTCCCCCTTGGGCCCAGGGGGGAGCCCCCGGGCCCCCCCCGCCCGCCAGCCGCAGACCCCGTCGCGTCCCCCTTGGGCCCAGGGGGGAGCCGGAGCCCCCCCGCCCGCCAGCCGCAGACCCCGTCGCGTCCCCCTTGGGCCCAGGGGGGGAGCCGGAGCCCCCCCGCCCGCCAGCCGCAGACCCCGTCGCGTCCCCCTTGGGCCCAGGGGGGAGCCGGAGCCCCCCCCGCCCGCCAGCCGCAGACCCCGTCGCGTCCCCCTTGGGCCCAGGGGAGCCCCCGGGGGAGCCGGCAGACCCCGCCCCCCCGCCCGCCGGAGCCCCCCCCCGCCCCGCAGACCCCGTCGCGTCCCCCTTGGGCCCAGGGGGGAGCCGGAGCCCCCCGCCCGCCAGCCGCAGACCCCGTCGCGTCCCCCTTGGGCCCAGGGGGGAGCGGGAGCCCCCCCCGCCCGCCAGCCGCAGACCCCGTCGCGTCCCCCTTGGGCCCAGGGGGGGGGGAGCCGGAGCCCCCCCCCGCCCGCCAGCCGCAGACCCCGTCGCGTCCCCCTTGGGCCCAGGGGGGAGCCGGAGCCCCCGGAGCCCCCCGCCCGCCAGCCGCAGACCCCGTCGCGTCCCCCTTGGGCCCAGGGGGAGCCGGGGGAGCCCCCCCCGCCCGCCAGCCGCAGACCCCGCCGCGTCCCCCTTGGGCCCAGGGGGAGCCGGAGCCCCCCCGCCCGCCAGCCGCAGACCCCGTCGCGTCCCCCTTGGGCCCAGGGGGGAGCCGGGACCCCCCCCGCCCGCCAGCCGCAGACCCCGTCGCGTCCCCCTTGGGCCGGGGGGAGCCGGAGCCCCCCCGCCCGCCAGCCGCAGACCCCGTCGCGTCCCCCTTGGGCCCAGGGGGGAGCCGGAGCCCCCCCGCCCGCCAGCCGCAGACCCCGTCGCGTCCCCCTTGGGCCCAGGGGGGAGCCGGGCCCCCCCGCCCCCGCCCGCCAGCCGCAGACCCCGTCGCGTCCCCCTTGGGCCCAGGGGGGAGCCGGAGCCCCCCCCGCCCGCCAGCCGCAGACCCCGTCGCGTCCCCCTTGGGCCCAGGGGGAGCCGGAGCCCCCCCGCCCGCCAGCCGCAGACCCCGTCGCGTCCCCCTTGGGCCCCGGGCCAGGGGGCCGGAGCCCCCCCCGCCCGCCAGCCGCAGACCCCGTCGCGTCCCCCTTGGGCCCAGGGGGGAGCCGGAGCCCCCCCCCCCGCCCGCCAGCCGCAGACCCCGTCGCGTCCCCCTTGGGCCCAGGGGGGAGCCGGAGCCCCCCCGCCCGCCAGCCGCAGACCCCGTCGCGTCCCCCTTGGGCCCAGGGGGGGGAGCCGGAGCCCCCCCGCCCGCCAGCCGCAGACCCCGTCGCGTCCCCCTTGGGCCCAGGGGGGGAGCCGGAGCCCCCCCCCGCCCGCCAGCCGCAGACCCCGTCGCGTCCCCCTTGGGCCCAGGGGGGAGCCGGAGCCCCCCCGCCCGCCAGCCGCAGACCCCGTCGCGTCCCCCTTGGGCCCAGGGGGCCGGAGCCCCCGCCCCCCGCCCCCAGCCGCAGACCCCGCCGCGTCCCCCTTGGGCCCAGGGGGGAGCCGGAGCCCCCCCGCCCGCCAGCCGCAGACCCCGTCGCGTCCCCCTTGGGCCCAGGGGGGAGCCGGAGCCCCCCCGCCCGCCAGCCGCAGACCCCGTCGCGTCCCCCTTGGGCCCAGGGGGGGGCGGAGCCCCCGCCGCCGCAGACCCCGCGCGCCCCCCGCCCGCCAGCCGCAGACCCCCGCGCCCCCGGGCCCGGGCCCACCCCGCGCGTCCCCCTTGGGCCCAGGGGGGAGCCGGAGCCCCCCCGCCCGCCAGCCGCAGACCCCGTCGCGTCCCCCTTGGGCCCAGGGGGGAGCCGGAGCCCCCCCCGCCCGCCAGCCGCAGACCCCGTCGCGTCCCCCTTGGGCCCAGGGGGGAGCCGGAGCCCCCCCGCCCGCCAGCCGCAGACCCCGTCGCGTCCCCCTTGGGCCCAGGGGGGGGAGCCGGCCCCCCGCCCGCCAGCCGCAGACCCCGTCGCGTCCCCCTTGGGCCCGGGGGGAGCCGGAGCCCCCCCCGCCCGCCAGCCGCCCCGCGCCCCGGGGCCGGAGCCCCCCGCCCGCCAGCCGCAGACCCCGTCGCGTCCCCCTTGGGCCCAGGGGGGAGCCGGAGCCCCCCCCGCCCGCCAGCCGCAGACCCCCGTCGCGTCCCCCTTGGGCCCAGGGGGGAGCCGGAGCCCCCCCCGCCCGCCAGCCGCAGACCCCGTCGCGTCCCCCTTGGGCCCAGGGGGGAGCCGGAGCCCCCCCGCCCGCCAGCCGCAGACCCCGTCGCGTCCCCCTTGGGCCCAGGGGGGAGCCGGAGCCCCCCCGCCCGCCAGCCGCAGACCCCGTCGCGTCCCCCTTGGGCCCAGGGGGGGAGCCGGAGCCCCCCCGCCCGCCAGCCGCAGACCCCGTCGCGTCCCCCTTGGGCCCAGGGGGGGCCGGCCCCCCGCCCGGCCGCAGACCCCGCGCGCCCCCCCCCGCCCGCCGCCAGCCGCAGACCCCGTCGCGTCCCCCTTGGGCCCAGGGGGGAGCCGGAGCCCCCCCCGCCCGCCACCCGGAGACCCCCGTCGCGTCCCCCTTGGGCCCAGGGGGGAGCCGGAGCCCCCCCGCCCGCCAGCCGCAGACCCCGTCGCATCCCCCTTGGGCCCAGGGGGGAGCCGGAGCCCCCCCCCGCCCGCCAGCCGCAGACCCCGTCGCGTCCCCCTTGGGCCCAGGGGGGAGCCGGAGCCCCCCCGCCCGCCAGCCGCAGACCCCGTCGCATCCCCCTTGGGCCCAGGGGGGAGCCGGAGCCCCCCCGCCCGCCAGCCGCAAACCCCGTCGCGTCCCCCTTGGGTCCAGGAAGGAGCCGAAGCCCCCGCCGCAAGCCCCGTTATACAATAATATCATGTAGTTTTATTGGTACACAAGTATATACAGGAATGTCAATTAGATGCCAATAAATATAAAAACAATATGGATATCATATATAATGTACAACATTATATAGTTTAACAAATGGGCACATTCTAGGAGTTTTATCTACATTATAGGAGGCGGGGGGGTAAGCCACATATCTCTTATTATACAAGGATATGATAAGAGAAGGAAATGACAAGGAGACTTGAGATGAGGCAGAGGGAGATCAGCTAAACAGCAGGCCGGGGATGGGACCTTACAGCATGGAGAAGGATTCTCTTTCCTGATCTTACATACTGTGTTGTCTATTTAATATGTCATAAAATAGAAATAAAGCTACAAATCTCAGTTGGGGTGATAATAAAGGTAATTATTCTATGCTATAATATGGTATGGCATGAGGTATGGCCGGAGGACTTCTATATAACACTGACACTGAGGATAGTAAAATAAACCGCAGACAGGACACAGACAAGGCTTTTCTCTTATCTTTTCATGTAAGGTCAGTGATCGCCGGATACGGGATGAAGCCAATTCTAGTTCATGGGTGTTGTAAGTGCGCCAGGCTGGATAATGTCTGCAGCTCCATAAGAAGATCCGACCGGTCACTCTCTGACGTCTTCTACATCTGATTACACGGAGAGGTAAAATACTGAGAATTAGTCACAACTATAGGCTATATACAGGAGAGGCGTCCACCATTACCTTATATCACATATGGACAATATAGAATGCAGACAACATGGCCCATACATAAAGTCTCCGTCGGTTTCCTTCTCAGACATGTGAGAAAATAGTGTCAGTGAGGGTCCAGGCACTAGGGGGCCCCCCGCCTCATACTGTAGTCAGAGATTTCTCCTGCCCGGCTCTACGGACTACAATGGAGAAACTGACAGGGTGATGGAGGAAGAGAGGATAGGAGAGCGACAAGTGGAGACAATATCACCAGTGCTTAGGCTCTGTTCACATTACGTCTGAGGCTTCTTTTTGACATATTTATCTATAAATACTGCATGTAACAGTCGGCCTCACACGTGTATATATCATATATAGGCCACCATTGTAAGAGCAAGTATAGCACAGTATACATTATACTACATGCTTCACCGTCCTATACACTGAGAATAGGAGCATCATATCTGTTATATGATGGGCATAATAATGTACAAAGAAACTCATGTGACCAGAGACTAATACTGGACATTATATAGCAGCCCCTCCCCATATCTGTACTATAAATGATGGTATAGAATAATGTACAGAGAAGCTCATGTGAACAGAGACTAATACTGGACATTATAGTGAATTCGGTTCAGCACTGACCTCAGCTTTATTCTTCTGTTCTTACAGTAAAACATCCTGTACATGACATCACACATTCAGTGCCCTCACTATAAGACCCCCGGCCGACTACCCAGTATCTGCACAAACAGCAGATCCCACCAACTCTCCTGGTTCTGTCACCCACAGGCCCTAGCACAGCCTGTGCATTATGGGAAGGATTGACACATTACTTGTAGCACCTCCACTTGGCTGATAATTAACCACATTAACAACCCACTTGTCTGCAAACCAAATGAAACACCCAACTTTCCAGAGACTTTTCTCTTCCACACTGATAATAATTGTATAATTTACATTTTTATTCTCTTTTCTGATGTTTTCATATAATTCCATCATTTTCCATATTCTCACGTTGCTGCTTGCTGACTCCCACTGACACTCTCAAAATGGCTGCCGCTACCATGGCAACCAGTGCAACAATGGCCACACAGTCCAATGAGTCCCTAAATTGTCCCTGTGACTGCTCTGTTAGATATAAAATATTTGAGAACATAGCCAGAATTATTTTATCTGTATCTTTGACCTTTGGGTTACAGAGTGCCCTCCTGAACCCCTTCTCTCTACCCTTCACTGAATTACCCACTGTCCAGCAGGGCCCCCACTCACCATGTGCTATTTATAATATTTGTGTCTTTAGGCCCCCTCATCCTCCAGGGCCCGGTATACACTGCTACCTCTGCACCCCCTATAGCTACGCCCCTGCTGCTGATCCACCATACAATTACTATTGGTGGCTTTCCGTCCCCTTGTAGGAAACCCCGAATCCAAATCTGACCTTACCTTCATGTTGCCTTGTGCTGTGGTCCAGAAGCCGGAGCCCCCCCGCCTGCCAGCCGCAGACCCCGTCGCGTCCCTCTTGGGCCCAGGGGGGAGCCGGAGCCCCCCCGCCCGCCAGCCGCAGGCCCCGTCGCGTCCCCCTTGGGCCCAGGGGGGAGCCGGAGCCCCCCCGCCCGCCAGCAGCAGACCCCATCGGAGCCCCCCCGCCCGCCAGCCGCAGACCCCGTCGCGTCCCCCTTGGGCCCAGGCGGGAGTAGGGGCCCTTCCGCCCGCCAGCCGCAGACCCCGTCGCATCCCCCTTTGGCCCAGGGGAGAGCCGGAGCCCCCCCGCCCGCCAGCCGCAGACCCCGTCGCGTCCCCCTTGGGCCCAGGGGGGAGCCGGAGCCCCCCGCCCGCCAGCCGCAGACCCCGCGCGCCCCCGGGCCCAGGGGGGCCGAGACCCCCCGCCCGCCAGCCGCAGACCCCGTCGCGTCCCCCTTGGGCCCAGGGGGGAGCCGGAGCCCCCCCGCCCACCAGCCGCAGACCCCGTCGCGTCCCCCTTGGACCCAGGGGGGAGCCGGAGCCCCCCCGCTCGCCAGCCGCAGACCCAGACGCGTCCCCCTTGGCCGGAGCCCCCCTGCCCGCCAGCCGCAGACCCCGTCGCGTCCCCCTTGGGCCCAGGGGGGAGCCGGAGCCCCCCCGCCCGCCATCCGCAGACCCCGTCGCGTCCCCCTTGGGCCCAGGGGGGAGCCGGAGCCCCCTCCACCCGCCATTCGCAGACCCCGTCGCGTCCCCCTTGGGCCCAGGGGGGAGCCGGAGCCCCCCCGCCCGCCAGCCGCAGACCCCGTCGCGTCCCCCTTGGGCCCAGGGGGGGAGCCGGAGCCCCCCCGCCCGCCAGCCGCAGACCCCGTCGCGTCCCCCTTGGGCCCAGGGGGGGAGCCGGAGCCCCTCCCGCCCGCCAGCCGCAGACCCCGTCGCGTCCCCCTTGGGCCCAGGCGGGAGCAGGAGCCCCTTCCGCCCGCCAGCCGCAGACCCCGTCGCGTCCCCCTTGGGCCCAGGGGGGGAGCCGGAGCCCCCCCCCGCCCGCCAGCCGCAGACCCCGTCGCGTCCCCCTTGGGCCCAGGCGGGAGTCGGGGCCCTTCCGCCCGCCAGCCGCAGACCCCGTCGCGTCCCCCTTTGGCCCAGGGGAGAGCCGGAGCCCCCCCCGCCCGCCAGCCGCAGACCCCGTCGCGTCCCCCTTGGGCCCAGGGGGGGAGCCGGAGCCCCCCCGCCCGCCAGCCGCAGACCCCGTCGCGTCCCCCTTGGGCCCAGGGCGGGAGCCGGAGCCCCCCCGCCCGCCAGCCGCAGACCCCGTCGCGTCCCCCTTGGGCCCAGGGGGGAGCCGGAGCCCCCCCGCCCGCCAGCCGCAGACCCCGTCGCGTCCCCCTTGGGCCCAGGGGGGGAGCCGGAGCCCCCCCGCCCGCCAGCCGCAGACCCCGTCGCGTCCCCCTTGGGCCCAGGGGGGAGCCGGAGCCCCCCCGCCCGCCAGTCGCAGACCCCGTCGCGTCCCCCTTGGGCCCAGGGGGGAGCCGGAGCACCCTCCGCCCGCCAGCCGCAGACCCCGTCGCGTCCCCCTTGGGCCCAGGGGGGGGAGCCGGAGCCCCCCCGCCCGCCAGCCGCAGACCCCGTCGCGTCCCCCTTGGGCCCAGGGGGGAGCCGGAGCCCCCCCCGCCCGCCAGCCGCAGACCCCGTCGCGTCCCCTTGGGCCCAGGGGGGGAGCCGGAGCCCCCCCGCCCGCCAGCCGCAGACCCCGTCGCGTCCCCCTTGGGCCCAGGGGGGAGCCGGAGCCCCCCCGCCCGCCAGCCGCAGACCCCGTCGCGTCCCCCTTGGGCCCAGGGGGGAGCCGGAGCCCCCCCGCCCGCCAGCCGCAGACCCCGTCGCGTCCCCCTTGGGCCCAGGGGGGAGCCGGAGCCCCCCCGCCCGCCAGCCGCAGACCCCGTCGCGTCCCCCTTGGGCCCAGGGGGGGGGAGCCGGAGCCCCCCCCGCCCGCCATTCGCAGACCCCGTCGCGTCCCCCTTGGGCCCAGGGGGGGAGCCGGAGCCCCCCCCGCCCGCCAGCCGCAGACCCCGTCGCGTCCCCCTTGGGCCCAGGGGGGAGCCGGAGCCCCCCCGCCCGCCAGCCGCAGACCCCGTCGCGTCCCCCTTGGGCCCAGGGGGGAGCCGGAGCCCCCCCCGCCCGCCAGCCGCAGACCCCGTCGCGTCCCCCTTGGGCCCAGGGGGGGAGCCGGAGCCCCCCCCGCCCGCCAGCCGCAGACCCCGTCGCGTCCCCCTTGGGCCCAGGGGGGAGCCGGAGCCCCCCCGCCCGCCAGCCGCAGACCCCGTCGCGTCCCCCTTGGGCCCAGGGGGGAGCCGGAGCCCCCCCGCCCGCCAGCCGCAGACCCCGTCGCGTCCCCCTTGGGCCCAGGGGGGGAGCCGGAGCCCCCCCGCCCGCCAGCCGCAGACCCCGTCGCGTCCCCCTTGGGCCCAGGGGGGGAGCCGGAGCCCCCCCGCCCGCCAGCCGCAGACCCCGTCGCGTCCCCCTTGGGCCCAGGGGGGAGCCGGGGCCCCCCCGCCCGCCAGCCGCAGACCCCGTCGCGTCCCCCTTGGGCCCAGGGGGGGGGAGCCGGGCCCCCCCCGCCCGCCAGCCGCAGACCCCGTCGCGTCCCCCTTGGGCCCAGGGCGGGAGCCGGAGCCCCCCCGCCCGCCAGCCGCAGACCCCGTCGCGTCCCCCTTGGGCCCAGGGGGGAGCCGGAGCCCCCCCGCCCGCCAGCCGCAGACCCCGTCGCGTCCCCCTTGGGCCCAGGGGGGGAGCCGGACCCGCCCCCGGGCCCCCCGCCCGCCAGCCGCAGACCCCGTCGCGTCCCCCTTGGGCCCAGGGGGGAGCCGGGGGCCCCTTCCGCCCGCCAGCCGCAGACCCCGTCGCGTCCCCCTTGGGCCCAGGGGGGGGGAGCCGGACCCCCCCGCCCCCCTGCCAGCCGCAGACCCCGTCGCGTCCCCCGCGGGCCCCCCGCGGGGGGAGCCGGAGCCCCCCCCGCCCGCCAGCCGCAGACCCCGTCGCGTCCCCCTTGGGCCCAGGGCGGGAGCCGGAGCCCCCCCCCCGCCCGCCAGCCGCAGACCCCGTCGCGTCCCCCTTGGGCCCAGGGGGGAGCCGGAGCCCCCCGCCCGCCAGCCGCAGACCCCGTCGCGTCCCCCTTGGGCCCAGGGGGGAGCCGGAGCCCCCCCGCCCGCCAGCCGCAGACCCAGTCGCGTCCCCCTTGGGCCCAGGGGGGAGCCGGAGCCCCCCCGCCCGCCAGCCGCAGACCCCGTCGCGTCCCCCTTGGGCCCAGGGGGGAGCCGGAGCACCCCCCGCCCGCCAGTCGCAGACCCCGTCGCGTCCCCCTTGGGCCCAGGGGGGGAGCCGGAGCCCCCCCGCCCGCCATTCGCAGACCCCGTCGCGTCCCCCTTGGGCCCAGGGGGGGAGCCGGAGCCCCCCCGCCCGCCAGCCGCAGACCCCGTCGCGTTCCCCTTGGGCCCAGGGGGGAGCCGGAGCCCCCCCGCCCGCCAGCCGCAGACCCCGTGGGGTCCCCCTTGGGCCCAGGGGGGAGCCGGAGCCCCCCCGCCCGCCAGCCGCAGACCCCGTCGCGTCCCCTTGGGCCCAGGGGGGAGCCGGAGCCCCCCCGCCCGCCAGCCGCAGACCCCGTGGCGTCCCCCTTGGGCCCAGGGGGGGAGCCGGAGCCCCCCCGCCCGCCAGCCGCAGACCCCGTCGCGTCCCCCTTGGGCCCAGGGGGGAGCCGGAGCCCCCCCGCCCGCCAGCCGCAGACCCCGTCGCGTCCCCCTTGGGCCCAGGGGGGGAGCCGGAGCCCCCCCCGCCCGCCAGCCGCAGACCCCGTCGCGTCCCCCTTGGGCCCAGGGGGGAGCCGGAGCCCCCCCGCCCGCCAGCCGCAGACCCCGTCGCGTCCCCTGGGCCCAGGGGGGGGAGCCGGAGCCCCCCCGCCCGCCAGCCGCAGACCCCGTCGCGTCCCCCTTGGGCCCAGGGGGGAGCCGGAGCCCCCCCCGCCCGCCAGCCGCAGACCCCGTCGCGTCCCCCTTGGGCCCAGGCCCCCTTGGGCTCAGGGGGGACCCGGGCCCCCCCGCCCGCCAGCCGCAGACCCCGTCGCGTCCCCCTTGGGCCCCGGGGGGAGCCGGAGCCCCCCCGCCCGCCAGCCGCAGACCCCGTCGCGTCCCCCTTGGGCCCAGGGGGGAGCCGGAGCCCCCCCGCCCGCCAGCCGCAGACCCCGTCGCGTCCCCCTTGGGCCCAGGGGGAGCCGGAGCCCCCCCGCCCGCCAGCCGCAGACCCCGTCGCGTCCCCCTTGGGCCCAGGGGGGAGCCGGAGCCCCCCCGCCCGCCAGCCGCAGACCCCGTCGCGTCCCCCTTGGGCCCAGGGGGGAGCCGGAGCCCCCCCCCGCCCGCCAGCCGCAGACCCCGTCGCGTCCCCCTTGGGCCCAGGGGGGAGCCGGAGCCCCCCCGCCCGCCAGCCGCAGACCCCGTCGCGTCCCCCTTGGGCCCAGGGGGGAGCCGGAGCCCCCCCGCCCGCCAGCCGCAGACCCCGTCGCGTCCCCCTTGGGCCCAGGGGGGAGCCGGAGCCCCCCCGCCCGCCAGCCGCAGACCCCGTCGCGTCCCCCTTGGGCCCAGAGGGGGAGCCGGAGCCCCCCCCGCCCGCCAGCCGCAGACCCCCCCCCCCCCCCCGCCGGGCCCCCCCGGGCCCGGGGGGGGGCGGGCCCCCGCCCGCCAGCCGCAGACCCCGTCGCGTCCCCCTTGGGCCCAGGGGGGAGCCGGAGCCCCCCCGCCCGCCAGCCGCAGACCCCGTCGCGTCCCCCTTGGGCCCAGGGGGGAGCCGGAGCCCCCCCCGCCCGCCAGCCGCAGACCCCGTCGCGTCCCCCTTGGGCCCAGGGGGGAGCCGGAGCCCCCCCCCGCCCGCCAGCCGCAGACCCCGTCGCGTCCCCCTTGGGCCCAGGGGGGAGCCGGAGCCCCCCCCGCCCGCCAGCCGCAGACCCCGTCGCGTCCCCCTTGGGCCCAGGGGGGAGCCGGAGCCCCCCCGCCCGCCAGCCGCAGACCCCGTCGCGTCCCCCTTGGGCCCAGGGGGGAGCCGGAGCCCCCCCGCCCGCCAGCCGCAGACCCCGTCGCGTCCCCCTTGGGCCCAGGGGGGGGAGCCGGAGCCCCCCCCCGCCCGCCAGCCGCAGACCCCGTCGCGTCCCCCTTGGGCCCAGGGGGGGAGCCGGAGCCCCCCCGCCCGCCAGCCGCAGACCCCGTCGCGTCCCCCTTGGGCCCAGGGGGGAGCCGGAGCCCCCCCGCCCGCCAGCCGCAGACCCCGTCGCGTCCCCCTTGGGCCCAGGGGGGAGCCGGAGCCCCCCCGCCCGCCAGCCGCAGACCCCGTCGCGTCCCCCTTGGGCCCAGGGGGGAGCCGGAGCCCCCCCGCCCGCCAGCCGCAGACCCCGTCGCGTCCCCCTTGGGCCCAGGGGGGAGCCGGAGCCCCCCCGCCCGCCAGCCGCAGACCCCGTCGCGTCCCCCTTGGGCCCAGGGGGGGGAGCCGGAGCCCCCCCGCCCGCCAGCCGCAGACCCCGTCGCGTCCCCCTTGGGCCCAGGGGGGGAGCCGGAGCCCCCCCGCCCGCCAGCCGCAGACCCCGTCGCGTCCCCCTTGGGCCCAGGGGGGGAGCCGGAGCCCCCCCGCCCGCCAGCCGCAGACCCCGTCGCGTCCCCCTTGGGCCCAGGGGGGGAGCCGGAGCCCCCCCGCCCGCCAGCCGCAGACCCCGTCGCGTCCCCCTTGGGCCCAGGGGGGGAGCCCGGAGCCCCCCCGCCCGCCAGCCGCAGACCCCGTCGCGTCCCCCTTGGGCCCAGGGGGGGGAGCCGGAGCCCCCCCGCCCGCCAGCCGCAGACCCCGTCGCGTCCCCCTTGGGCCCAGGGGGGAGCCGGAGCCCCCCCGCCCGCCAGCCGCAGACCCCGTCGCGTCCCCCTTGGGCCCAGGGGGGAGCCGGAGCCCCCCCCGCCCGCCAGCCGCAGACCCCGTCGCGTCCCCCTTGGGCCCAGGGGGGAGCCGAAGGCCCCCCCGCCCGCCAGCCGCAGACCCCGTCGCGTCCCCCTTGGGCCCAGGGGGGAGCCGGAGCCCCCCCGCCCGCCAGCCGCAGACCCCGTCGCGTCCCCCTTGGGCCCAGGGGGGAGCCGGAGCCCCCCGCCCGCCAGCCGCAGACCCCGTCGCGTCCCCCTTGGGCCCAGGGGGGAGCCGGAGCCCCCCGCCCGCCAGCCGCAGACCCCGTCGCGTCCCCCTTGGGCCCAGGGGGGAGCCGGAGCCCCCCCCGCCGCCCGCCAGCCGCAGACCCCGCCCGCCGCCCCCCGTTGGGCCCGCCCCCCCCCCCCCTTGGGCCCAGGGGGGAGCCGGAGCCCCCCGCCCGCCAGCCGCAGACCCCGTCGCGTCCCCCTTGGGCCCCAGGGGGGGAGCCGGAGCCCCCCCGCCCGCCAGCCGCAGACCCCGTCGCGTCCCCCTTGGGCCCAGGGGGGGAGCCGGAGCCCCCCCGCCCGCCAGCCGCAGACCCCGTCGCGTCCCCCTTGGGCCCAGGGGGGAGCCGGAGCCCCCCCGCCCGCCAGCCGCAGACCCCGTCGCGTCCCCCTTGGGCCCAGGGGGGAGCCGGAGCCCCCCCCCGCCCGCCAGCCGCAGACCCCGTCGCGTCCCCCTTGGGCCCAGGGGGGAGCCGGAGCCCCCCCGCCCGCCAGCCGCAGACCCCGTCGCGTCCCCCTTGGGCCCAGGGGGGAGCCGGAGCCCCCCCGCCCGCCAGCCGCAGACCCCGTCGCGTCCCCCTTGGGCCCAGGGGGGAGCCGGAGCCCCCCGCCCGCCAGCCGCAGACCCCGTCGCGTCCCCCTTGGGCCCAGGGGGGAGCCGGAGCCCCCCCCGCCCGCCAGCCGCAGACCCCGTCGCGTCCCCCTTGGGCCCAGGGGGGAGCCGGAGCCCCCCCGCCCGCCAGCCGCAGACCCCGTCGCGTCCCCCTTGGGCCCACGGGGGGAGCCGGAGCCCCCCCGCCCACCAGCCGCAGACCCCGTCGCGTCCCCCTTGGGCCCAGGGGGGCCGGAGCCCCCCCGCCCGCCAGCCACAGACCCCGTCCGCGCCCCCTTGGGCGCGGAGCCCCCCGCCAGCCCCAGCCGCGTCGCGTCCCCCTTGGGCCCAGGGGGAGCCGGAGCCCACCCGCCCGCCAGCCGCAGACCCCGCCTGCCCCTGTGCATACATACTGCTCCCTCATGCCCCCTTATATTATGTCCCTGATGCCCCTGTGCATACATACTGCTCCCTCATGCCCCCATATATTTTGTCCCTGATGCCCCTTTGCATACATACTGTCATACCTCCCAACCATCCCAGATTCAGCGGGACAGTCCCAGATTGTGGGTCCTGTCCCGCCGTCTCAATCGGCGGGAGATATGTCCTGGTTTCAACTCATCTGCGTCCGAAGAAAATAGACCCCCCTATATATATGTCATCTCTTATAATAATCCCCTTAGTTGTTTAAACCTTATAATAACCTCACTTATTTGTAGTAGTTCTCCCCTTTTAAGGGGGGCTATTATAAGGGGGCGTACAGTTATTCTATTATTATACAGTTATACTATTATTTATACTGGGGCTATTATAAGGGGGAACTATTTATAACGGTGCTGTTATAAGGGAGGAACTATAATATATAAGGGAACTAATATAAGGGGGGAACAATTATATACAATAGCCCCACTTTATATATAATATGTCATCTCTGATAATAACCCCCTTATACACACGTGGACAAAATTTTTGGTACCCCTCGTTTAATAAAAGAAAAACCCACAATGGTCACAGAAATAACTTGAATCTGACAAAAGTAATAATATATAAAAATTCCATGAAAATGAACAAATGAAAGTCAGACATTGCTTTTCAACCATGCTTCAACAGAATTTTTTTAAAAAGAAAACTCATGAAACAGGCCTGGACAGAAATGATGGTTCCCTTAACTTAATATTTTGTTGCACAACCTTTTGAGGCAATCACTGCAATCAAACGATTCTTGTAACTGTCAATGAGACTTCTGCACCTCTCACCAGGTATTTTGGCCACTCCTCCTGAGCAAACTGCTCCAGTTGTCTCGGGTTTGAAGGGTGCCTTTTCCAGATGGCATGTTTCAGCTCCTTCCAAAGATGCTCAATAGGATTTAGGTCGGGGCTCATAGAAGGCCACTTCAGAATAGTCCAATGTTTTCCTCTTAGCCATTCTTGGGTGTTTTTAACTGTGTGTTTTGGGTCATTATCCTGTTGCAAGACCCATGACTAGAGATGAGCGAATTTCTCAAAAGTTCGATTCGGCAGTTCGATTCAAAGTTCAAAAAAAATTTGCTTCGATCCGAATTTCTTCGCGGCGAATAAACAGCTATTTCCGGCCTACAGAGAGCTGGGGTGGGCGGCAAAATGCTGGAAGCCCTTGGATGCCACGGTCATGTTTCTCTCTCTCTCTTCAGCACGGACAACTTTTATTCATGTGGAAGGATCTGCTAACAAGCAAAGACACGCCTACCCAATCACATCACTAGAGAATATCTTGAGTGGAGGACAGAGGACCCTCTTAAAGAAGAAGTTACAGGTCTATGAGAGCCAGAAATCTTGCTTGTTTGTAGGTGACCAAATACTTATTTTCCACCATAATTTGCAAATAAATTCTTTAAAAATCAGAAAATGTGATTTTCTGGATTTGTTTTCTCATTTTGTCTCTCATAGTTGAGGTCTACCTATGATGTCAATTACAGGTCTCTCTCATCTTTTTAAGTGGGAGAACTTGCAAAATTGGTGGCTGACCAAATCCTTTTTTTTCCCCACTGTACCTATGCTTGAAGTTTTAGCAAAAAAGACATTTATGGGATATCCACAGGATGTGCCATAAATGTGATAGATGTGGATCCCACCTCAGATACATGTCTCTAAAATGACCTTTTCCCCCCATATTCTGTCCCCCCGACTCTTACCTCCATGTGAGCTTGAGGGCCGGGCGTTATGGAAATAGCGTAGTTCTATGAGTTACACTGTTTCCATAAATCCCACAGAAGTGAATGGGAGTTATTTAGATGGCACACAACAGTGAGCTATGCTGTTTCCTTAATGTCTGACTAATTCACTATAGAGATAAATGCAGGTCCCAGAGGTAGGATCTACATCTATCATTTATGACATATTCTAGGACTATACCATAAATGTCTTTTATGGGGAAAACCCTTTCGGGACTCCCAAAGCAAAAGCTGAGCTCCTGAAGGCTTCAACGTGCAACCAGTCATACAGTATCTTATAAATGTGGATGGGGAAGCTGATACGGCCACTTCACAAATCTGCAGCAGGGAAAGAGGCAGTGCCCCAAACCCCCAAAAATGGTGAAATCTATTATTGGATCCCATGTTACATCAGGACTTAAAGGGGTTCTCCAGGATGATGATAATAATGACCAATCCCTAGGATGGGTGAGGGCTGACACCAGGCATCCCTTCTGAAGAAGCTGTGGCCCTGTGATAGTCAACAACGAAAGGTGGGGGAAGCATAGCTTAGAGTGTGATATAGAAGGTCAGAAGACAAGAAAGAAGGGTAGAGGAAAGGGCCTACAGTTTAAAGCCATGAACTCCTCAGACCAGGGCAGGACTGCCCAGGGGGAGGATGTAGTCTAGCCAATAGCATGCCTAAAGTCTGCAGACATCTAGTATTGGGGCCAGTAGAACCAAGTTTTATGATGGTGGTCTGAACAGTGGTCAAGTCCTCCACCCAAAGAGATTCACCTCCTAAATCTTGGTGAACAGATGACTTATCAATGGAAGGTCAGTGTTGCACACCTAATGAGTTGACACTGATGTGGTTGGGGGGGTTTATATTCTTTATTTAACATTCATCTGCAATAATAAGGGACATGCATCACACATGGAAATTAGAAACTCCCTTCTTCTTGTTATCTGAGGTGCACCACAATAAGTGTCCTACCAGCAGGGCCGGCGTTAGGGGGGGGGGCAAACTGGGCAATTGCCCAGGGCCCCAACACCCATAGGGGCCCCAACACCCATAGGGGCCCCATACTTTCCCTACTATTAGGACTCTTAATCGGCAGTAGATGAAAGCATCGGCAGATGCAGATTCTGCTGATCGTGGCTTGTACAGTTTGCCGGCACTTAGAAGCAGTTACTAGCTTCCCCCCTCCCTCCCATCCAGCACATCGTAGTGTGCAGGGGGGAGTCTGCTGCGATGCTTTCACTATTGCCAGACAGAGCTGCACATGAGCTTCCTCCATTTCCAGTTCACCCAGCAATTCCACCAAGTGTAAGTGTATGTTTTGTGTAAGATATGTATATTTAATATGTATATAATATGTATATATGTGTACATTTGTTTACAGTATGTGTGCTAGCTACTGTGTGATACTGTATGACTGTAGACAGGTATGTGTGTGTGTGTATATATTGTATATGAATGTATGTGTGTGAATATATGGTATATATGTAGGTATATGCAGCATATTATTGTCTATCTATCTATATTTTCTTCTGTACATGTGTACCATTATACATACTAGAATTGTATTGTATAGTGTGAGGCTCAGTATATTGAGATGTTAAACAGGTTGTCCAGGAATTACAGTTTTCTGCAAGGAGGCCGGGGAAGGTGAAAAATAAGAAAGCCCACACTCACCTGTCCACGGGGTCTCCCACAGCTGTCCGGTCCAGTGACGTATGTGAGTGATATCCAGGTTCCTTTCCTTAGGCTGCTGAGGCGGATGATAGGCCTCAGCGGTTACGTGTGGCGAGAACTGCCACTGGAACAAGCCCCGGGGCGCCGCTGGACCGTACAGGGGTGGGAGGACCAGGGACACGTGAGTGTGGGTTTTATTTTTCACCTTCCCCGGCCTCCTTGCAGAAACCTGTAATTCCTGGACAACCCCTTTAAGGATTAGCCCCAACACAGCAAAACGCAGCTAAAAAGCACAGGAGATAAAAAGCAGCAAAAACACATTGTTTTTTCCCACAGCGTTTTTCATTGAGCTTTTGATGCATTTTTCTCTGCACTTTCTTCCCCTATTACGGTAAATATATGTGGAAATTCCCGCACGTTTCTGCAGCCGCCATAAACACTGTGTTTCACGTTACAGAAAAGCGGATTTTTTTGTTGTAGATTTTGTTGCTGTTTTTTGAGCCAAAGCCAGGAGTGGAATGAGCAGGGAGTGTAAGAAGCTTCCTAGATATTTCACAATCCTTTTATAGTCCTGCCTGGCTTTGGCTCAAAAAACTGAAGCAAAATCTGCAACAAAAAAAGCTGCTTTTCCACAAAGTGGGGCCTCAGCCTTAAGTCCGGGGCCCCACGTGGCATAAACGGTCATTTGTCAGTCTCGGCAAAGTGTAGTCCTAGGAACAAACTGCTTACTGCAGCATACTATTACAGTGCAGGGCAGGGAGAGGTTAATTGCTGGCTGGCGTTATCAGGGGGCATCTGCAAATAAAAGGGGGTAGTTGTGTTCTCAAGATGGGGAATGGAGTAACTCTGATCGTAGTGAAATGTTTGGCGCTACGAGGGGAACATTATAAGTAAAAGCCGGAATTTGTGGATTATACTATGAAGACAGAGGGGAATCTGGCAGTAAGTGGCTGACGTGACAGTATTTAGTCATGGTATAGCGGTCAGTGGGTGACGTGATGGTATTTAGTCCTGGTATAGTGGTCAGCGGGTGACGTAACGGTATTTAGTCCTGGTATAGCGGTCAGCGGGTGACGTGACAGTATTTAGTCCTGGTATAGCGGTCAGCGGGTGACGTGACAGTATTTAGTCCTGGTATAGCGGTCAGCGGGTGACGTGACAGTATATAGTCCTGGTATAGCGGTCAGCGGGCGACGTGACAGTATATAGTCCTGGTATAGCGGTCAGTGGGTGATGTGACAGTATTTAGCCCTGGTATAGCGGTCAGCGGGCGACGTGACAGTATTTGTCCTGGTATAGTGGTCGCGGGTGACAGTATTTAGTCCTGGTATAGCGGTCAGCAGGTGACGTGACAGTATTTAGTCCTGGTATAGTGGTCAGCGGGTGACGTGACGGTATTTAGTCCTGGTATAGCAGTCAGCAGGTGACGTGACAGTATTTAGTCCTGGTATAGCGGTCAGCGGGTAAGGGGACAGTATTTAGCCCTGGTATAGCGGTCAGCGGGCGACGTGACAGTATTTAGTCCTGGTATAGCAGTCAGCAGGTGACGTGACAGTATTTAGTCCTGGTATAGCGGTCAGCGGGTGACGTGACAGTATTTAGTCCTGGTATAGCAGTCAGCAGGTGACGTGACAGATAGCCTGGAGGGCAGCGGGGCGGAAGATTAGCCGGGGGCGGGGGGGCGGCGGTATTTAGTCCTGGTATAGTGGTCAGCGGGTGACGTGACAGTATATAGTCCTGGTATTGCGGTCCTATTTGATAATTCTGTATGTATGTACATTTTCTTAATTATGTGTAGGAAAAGGCATATGCCTTGTTACGTGTGCACCTGATTTATAAAGGGTCACAAGCAACTAGTTTGGCTATGCCAAAAAATTTACAAACAAATGAAACAACCCCTTTAGGCTAAGGCCCCATGCTGCGGAAAAGACTGCGGCGGAAACGCATTGCGTTTTTTTTCTGCAGCGTTTTTCATTGCGATCTCAGAGTTTTCCTCTGTGGACTTTCTGTACCTATTATACCTTTACGGAAAACACCAGTATTTATGAAGGTATATTTATATATATATATATATATATATATATATATATATATATATATATATATATATATATATATATATATATATATATATATATATATATATATATATATATATATATATATATATATATATATATATATATATATATATATATATATATATATATATATATATATATATATATATATATATATATATATATATATATATATATATATATATATATATATATATTATATATATAGAATTTATGCTGTGAAAACGCAGCTTTTCCGCTGCTGATTTTTTTTTCTGCAATGTGTGTATGGGATTAGTCAGAATCCCCTCCACTTTGCAGGTACTGTAAAACGTTGCGTTTTCACAACGTGGGGGGCCCCTTTCTTAAAGACCTTAGGAACATCTTTGTAAGCACTGCAGCACATCATATTAACAGAATGTGACTATGTAGTAGGTACAATATTTCAACATTTGGGGTCCCACTTTTAATTTTGCCCGGGGCCCCACTTTGTCTAAAACCGGCCCTGCCTACCAGAAACACTCCCCTGAGATAGATGGTCCCACTCTAGTGTCATATTACAGGATTACTGCTATTCTGCCACTTGTTAACATTAAAATTTTATGGGGGTGGATCATTCTCTTTATATACAGTATCTCACATTAGTCACATGGCGACATTGTGTTTGTATGTGGTCGCATCTACCGCATTGGTCAGATGTCTTCTATAGATGGAGAGATGGATAGCACAGAGATGTAGTATAAACAAAGTGGATCGAAAAGGGAAGGGGAAATCTGAATTTGGAGGTGATATATTAAATGGCATACAAGACATCCCTAGAAGATAAGTGTGAAGGTTGCTGTGTCAAAACAAGAGCACAGGGGAGATACAGAGGGAATCAAGACATGCCTGTTGCCTCTTGTAATCTAGTGGAGATTGAGGATAGCATAGATTTCTGATACACCCTGCACTCATGGAGGTGCATAGAGAATCAAAGCAGTTTCTTAAGTGTCTGAATTCCACCGAAGGCTGAGGTAATCCAAAAAAATGTCGAAACTGGAGAACCTGCCATGTTGAGAGGGAACTACTCATGTCTAGATGTCAAGATTCTACACGTGCCTCCAGCAACTTGGGAGATCTCCAAGAACCCTCAAGGAAAGCAGCATCTCTGAAACATCCAAAAAAGCCAGATGTGGAGAGGGCCTCTGGCAAGACCCATGGAAATCAGGTTTACTTGATATGGGGGTTACATGTTCACAGCTTCTAACTCTCAGCTGTCCCACTGCAGTATCAGGAACTAGACATGGAGGATGACATCACATCCATTAAGTACCGCAAAGCATGCTGGAAGCCATGGACGTGATGAAAGTGTAAGTCCTGATTTACACAGAGAGCCATATCGCATGACCTATAGGAGTCTATTGAAGAAGGTCTGCTAGTGGTGAGTGTATTTTAATGGGCTGGAAAAGTTTGGTCCTGCATAATCTCCTTTATGTCCTTAATAATGGTGTCTTCTCTGATCAGCCTCTCATAAGATTCTTCAGAGTCGTCAAGAAATTACGGCCACCAATTGATGACCCAGTACCGTCTTGTAACTTACTTGTTATAAAGAAGATCTCTTGCCATACTATGTTTCAGCTAATAATTGTATTACTGACCTCTGCTTAGGAATCTTCATTGGTATTTATTCATAAAATAAAAGAGGAATAATATGATACAAAGGTATAAGAAAAGTGGATCCAGAACTGTTGACTGGTCCTTTTTTTACATCTTGTCCGCCCTTTCTTCGAAGAAGTTAAAAGCATGCCAGTTTTCTGTCTGGTGCCAATAATAATCCTACTTTGTCCATTATCTGACCTACATAGCACACTTGGGAAAAGTGGGATGTGGAAAGCAGAGACCAAGGCAGGCCGAGGACACCTCTGCCCTACAGATTTACTAGAAGTCACACCAGAAAACTGACATGAGTAATACCTGAAATAACCAACTGGTGTAGATTTCAATTCTGGCACATGGGGCCCGCAGTAATGTGGTAGAACTATTAAGAGGCTGGAGCTTCATAATAATTGTGAAATCTACCGCTATCACCAGGCACATAACTACAGGGGGTGAAGGGGAAAAAAATTGCTACCAGGCCCTAGAGCCTGTGGGGGCCAAAAGGGCTCCTTACAACACAGGACGACAACTGTATTATAATGGTATGTGAGAGCCATATTATAAATCTTGCATTGGACCCAGAAGATTGAAGTTACGCCTCTTTCTAGCACTCTAATAAATCCCCTCCATGTCATTGAATTCCTATTTCTAGTTGCAGTCCCCTCAACCAGCTGGATGGCAAAAATCCAAGCCTTGTCATACGAAGACCAGGAAATCTTTCTTCCAAATTTTTACCCTCTTATTCGTGGACATTGTACATTCTAGTGTATTTCTGTGTGCCACCATGCCATCCATGTGATGTCCATTTTTTTTTTTCTTTTGCATCCTCAAAATAAATGTATGTTGTCTTTACTTTTCAGATGATACCTGTGTGCTGTCCATTCTTTATTATGGTTACATAGACTTGAATGGCTGAGATAAGTAGAGAACATAGAGCATGCCGCAATTTTTCACTTAGTACCTCTTGGTCTGTGAAAACAACAGATGTGTGAATGGCTCCATTGTCTATAATGGGTCTGTGTGCTGTCTGATTATTTCATAGCACGTGGACAGAATAGTTAGTGTGAAAGGGCCCTTAGGACGTTGACCAAGAAGGGCTCCATCTTTTGGATGACAAGAGGACAGTGTTGACTTAGCTGGAGAAGACTCAGCTATTCAGGAATACCAAAGCCCTTCTTTTGGAGGTTTAAAGGGAATCTGTCAGGGCAATTTGAGACACTAAACCACCCAAACGTCCATATGGACCTGGGGTTTAGTGTCCCAAATCACCCTGTTATAACGCAATCCATGGCCACATTAAAAATAAAAAAGCTTTATACTCACCCTGCGGCTGTACTCCCCGCGCCTGCGCAGTTCTTCAATGAAGCCAGAGCAGTACACCTCGGCTTCAGTGCGCATGCCCCGCAATTACGCAGTGAAGCCGGGGTGTCCATCTTTGGCTTCACTGAAGAACAGCGCAGGCGCCAGGAGGCGTGCCTCATGAATAAGCCAGACTGTTCTCACCAAATAGCGTTGATCGGACCCTTAACTAGGTAAGTATAAAGGTTTTTTTATTTTTAATGCGCCTGCGGATTGCATTACAACAGGGCAATCTGGGACACTAATATGAGGACCTGTAGGTGGTTTAGTGTTCCAGATTGACCTGACAGATTCCCTTTAAAGTCCTAAGGGCGTGTTCACATTTGCATTGTTTAATCCACTCTTTGGGTGAATTAATTATAGGAACAGAAGATTAGATTAAACAATAAATTCGGACCCATCAACGATGGACACCAAGAGATCCTGAAGGCCCCCACTGACTATAAGGGGGTCTATTGGGTAGCTGTTCTTTTCAAAGTTACATCGTTGGATGAAACAGTCAGGCTTGCTGGATTTCTTTGTCCATGATTTTAGAATGTTTCTGTGGCTTTCCATTCTCCTCTGTGGGAGTTATAGGAACGGTGTAGTGCAGCACTGCTTGGCTGTTCCTGTGAATACCGGCCGTTGAGGTCAGGCTGGGGATCACTTATTCCCATCTCAGCAGCAATGTGTCAAGATGGGAATAACCCTTTAATTTGGCGCCATTCCTAGCACCTGTCTGTCAGTGGCCAAGTTTCTAGTTTCATATCTGTTTACATAGACATTAATGTTCTTAAAAAATTAAAAAAAGGATCCATTTATGTAAGTTTTCATTTTTTTTAGGAAAAAAAAAAAAAAAAGTAAACAGATGGACATCCATTTGTGTCCATTTTTGCATCCATTAAACAGATCTGCTTAACAGATGTAAAAAACTTGATCTGAATGGAGCCTTATACTAGTTAAAAAGAATCACATGGGTATAACCATGCATTGCCTCCCTCATTCAGCTCAAGATTTTGAGTCTGTGCTTGTGGAGTCAGCTGTAAGGAGGGCAACCCCTCCATGGGATAATAATGAGCTATTGGATTCTGGATCCATTCTGTAAGGCTAAGTTCACATCTCCATTAGTAACAGTGTGGTTCCTCTGGGGCGGGGTCTCCGTGTGCTGTATGTCATGCAGTGTTACCACCCACTTGTCTAGTAAACCTTAATTTGAATCAACACTAACAGGGCTTATATCTGCAACGGGTGAAGGGATTTGGATAAACAAACACCAAAATGCTCAGTGTGACAGCGCAGATCAGATGATGTATATTGGGCTTTTCACACTTGGTAACAGGTTGCCCATACAACTTCAATAGCTTTGGACATCTATTTGTCCAGTCAGGTGTGCATGTGTTGTCAATGGTGAGTGGGGAATAAGTCGCTGTCAGACACCTTCAAGGACATTTTATCTCCCTTGAGAAGAAAAGGAAAGGGCATTAAAATTCAGAATGCCCGACTGTTCCATCCCATAACATGATCTCTCAGTGCAGAGCTGGGAGTCCTCCATGCACATAAGATAGTCAGCCAGGCCTTAACCCCTTCCTGCTCTGCCCTGTATTATTACATAGCGCTGAACATATAGTTAACTCTCAGCACCGTAATCACATGGCGCTGTAATGCCGCGGGCACAGAAGCTTTACCTGCGGTATTACATCCTGCTCTTGGCTGTGTTACACAGCCGAGGGCTGGGACCAGCTGCCGGAGTCGGAAGATACTCAAGATCACGGGTTCCGAGGGGTTGCCATGGCAGCCAGGAGGGCAGGCCATGGGCCTGTGAGAAGGTGACAGGTAACATTCTGGAAGGTCGCTATGTCTCTCCCAGATTCCTCACTTATGTGTGGTAGGTCGGGTTATAATTCAGGTAAAACCTTAGCTGTGAGAAGGCTGTTTCTGTCAGGGCTGTGGAGTCGGTATGCCAAAGCCCCGACTCCGACTCCGACTCCTCAATTTCCCCTGACTCCAACTCTGACTCCGACTCCACCAAAATAGGCACCGACTCCGACTCCACGACTCCGACTCCACAGCCCTGGCACTGCTAAACCTTATAGGTTCACTCAGAACTCAGTCCCATCATTATATGAGGAATAGAACAGACCTTTACAGGACATTTCATCATTTTCAACATTTCATCATTTTCCCAAATTCTTATGAAAATATATTCAGCACATACTGCATTGTACTACTAACTGTACCAATTTATTATATATTTTGGGAGTCGGAGTCGGTCCATTTTACACCGACTCCGACTCCACCAAAATAGGCACCGACTCCGACTCCACGACTCCGACTCCACAGTCCTGGTTTCTGTTAACCTCTTCTTGCTCTACTAGGGAGGGGCCTTCAAGCACTGGTGGAAGCTGGGCCTCATTAAAGGCCTATAATAGGTTGGCAAGTTCTCACTCCTGGGCAGTGAGGAGGAGCCGGGTTCTGTCCCCACATTGTGAAGACTGACCACTAGGTCAGGTCATCACGTGGACGCACATATCACCTACTGGCATTTTATATGGTGTACATGTATATAGTGGATTCTATGAGAGACAAAATGAGAAAACAAATCCAGAAAATCACATTGTCTGTTTTTTAAATTTTATTTTTGCAAATTATGGTGGAAGAGCAGTATTTGGTCACTCTGGAAATAAGCAAGATTTTTTTCTGGCTCTCATGAACCTGTAACTTTCTTCTTTAGGTTTAGGCTCCTCTGTCCTCCTCATTACCTGTAGTAATGGCTCCTGTTTGACATTGTTATCAGTATAAAAAGACACCTGTCCAGCAACCTCAATTTTCCAACAGTCACAGCTCCAAACTCCACTATGGTGAAGTTTTTTTTTTTTTACAAGATTGAGGACACCAGAAACAAAATTGTAGACCTGCACCAGGCTGGGAAGACTGAATCTGCATAAGAGCAAGCAGCTTGGTGTGAAGAAATCAACTGTGGGAGCAATAATTAGAAAATGGAAGACATACAAGACCACTGATAATCTCCCTCCATCAGGGCTCACGCAGATCTCACCCCGTGAGGCCAATGAATTACAAGAACAGTGAGGAAAGATCCCAGAACCACACGGGGGACCTAGTGACTGACCTGCAGCTGGACTAAGCAACAAAGGCTACACGTTAGTAACACATCTCTCAGTGCAGAGCTGGGAGTCCTCCATGCACATAAGATAGTCAGCCAGGCCTTAACCCCTTCCTGCTCTGCCCTGTATTATTACATAGCGCTGAACATATGGTTAACTCTCAGCACCGTAATCACATGGCGCTGTAATCAGATGAAACAGAAGCTAGACCTGTTTGGTATTAAACACTGCTCTTGGCTGTGTTACACAGCCGAGGGCTGGGACCAGTTGCATCCGGAAGATACTCAAGATCACGGGTTCCATGGGGTTGCCATGGCAGCCATGGAGGGCAGGCTGTGGGCCTGTGAGAAGGTGACAGGTAACATTCTGGAAGGAAAGAATGTCTCTCCCAGATTCATCACTTATGTGTGGTAGGTCTCCTTATAATTCAGGTAAAACCTTATCTGTGAGAAGGCTGTTTCTGTCAGGGCTGACAATGATCCCAAGACTCCGACACCAATTTCCCCTGACTCCAACTCCGACTCCGACTCCACCAAAATAGGCACCGACTCCGAGGTCCTTCGACTCCACAGCCCTGGCACTGCTAAACCTTATAGGTTCACTCAGAACTCAGTCCCATCATTATATGAGGAATAGAACAGACCTGCTTTACAGGACATTTCATCATTTTCAACATACCAGCAACAGTGTGTCCCAAATTCTTATGAAAATATATTCAGCACATACTGCATTGTACTACTAACTGTACCAATTTATATATATTTTGGGAGTCGGATGTCGGTTTGTTTTTGACCAAATACTTATTTTCCACCAAAATAGGCAATAACTCCGACTCCGACTCCACAGTCCTGGTTTCTGTTAACCTCTCTTCTTGCTCTACTAGGGAGGGGCCTTCAAGCACTGGTGGAAGCTGGGCCTCATTAGGGGCCTATAATGAGTTGGCAATTTCTCACTCCTGGGCAGTGAGGAGGAGCCGGGTTCTGTCCCCACATTGTGAAGACTGACCACTAAGTCAGGTCATCACGTGGATCTAGCACCTATATGACCTACTGGACATTTTATATGGTGTACATGTATATAGTGGATTCTATCACCTATATGGACATTGTGTGACTTTTTATATGGTATACATGTATATAGTGGATTCTATCACCTATATGGACATTGTGTGACTTTTTATATATTGTACATGTATATAGTGGATTCTATCACCTATATAGACATTGTGTGACTTTTTATATGGTATACATGTATATAGTGGATTCTATCACCTATATGGACATTGTGTGACTTTTTATATGGTGTACATCAGTGGTCCCCAACCTTTTTTACACCACGGCCCGGGAGGAGGGGGGGAGGCGGTTTAGGGGCAGGGCTTTGTTCATATGGGGGCGGGGTTATACACCAAACAGTGCTGTAGACTAGGGGGTGCTGGCGGGACTGGTCCCGGCCAGGCGGCACAACAATGTGGCCAGATCCCCGACCCGATGTCATCCTGTGACATCATAACTCTGTATCCTTAGAAATGATCAATGGGCCTTGTGACATCAGCATACAATTATTTTAACCCCTTAATGGCCTGGAAAGTCTTTAGGAACAGAAGTTTTTGGTTTGATGTCACTTCTTTATTCTCACCCTAAACATTTTACCATATATACAGGATTTTCAGTAAATGTCTGATAGGTGCGGATCCCACCTCATGGACTCTCACATAACAGAAGACTCATGTCCGACATCCATTCTCAGATTCCAGGCTGCCACAGTCTCCATACTGTAGGTTATGCCAGTCATCTGAGCCACTAGGTCAGGTCATCACGTGGACGCACATATCACCTACTGGCATTTGTGAGACAGTGCACACCCGGCTGCTAACTGCTGCCCCCTCTGCTACTGCAAGCTGCCCTTTAGTCTTCATTACCGAGAGATGCAGTGCCCCCAATACTGTGTCCAAGGATATGATGTGACTCCATATGTAGCCCCAGAGTTATACAGACAGCCATATGTGCCCGATATACTAAGCAAAGCTGACCCCGAAATACATACAGACCTCAGGCCAGACCCCAAAATATATACAGACCCCGGGCAAATAATGTCACCGATGAAGCTAAGAGAGTGCCTGACACCACAACAGCCCAAAAGAGGTAACCCAGATGGAGGGAACGGGAGGATGGGAGTAGTAGTGGCTATAGCGATGTCACTGGAGAGAACGAGGGCCCTCAACCGAACTCCTCCAGAGCATCTCCCAGGCCGGACGCTGACGAGGGGGGCCTGTGTGGTCCATGATGATGGTGGTAGTTGTTCACCCGCGGCGCTCCCGGTGGGAAAGGGGTCTCCCCTTACCCGGGGGGGGGGGGGGGGGGGGGGGGGGGGGGGGGGGGGGGGGGGGGGGAGGCCGGGGGGGGGGGGGGGGGGGGGGGAGGGGGGGGGTTTTTTGTGGTGAAGTGTGGTGTAAAAATGGGGGGGGGTTGCTTTGGGGGGGGGGGGTCCCCTTTTTTTTTGTTTTTTCCGGGGGGGGTGGGGATAAGGGATGCCCAGACCATAATGGTAAATACGTGCCTCAGCCAGTAGATGGTTCCGGTGGCTGGCAGTAATGAAGTCCTTTGGACCCAGTTACCTTTATAGGTGGATCCTGGAATACAGGTCCTGGATAGCAGGACTCCTTTTCTCCTCCTGGCACAGTGTCTGGACAGATTTTTGTTAATGGACCATTGTTGATTTTTGACCATGGATCATTGTTGATTTTTGACTATTTAACAATGGGCCATTGTTGATTTTTTACTATTTAACAATAGACCATTGTTGATTTTTGATAATTTAACAATGGACCATTGCTGACTTTTAAAAATGGATCATTGTTGATTTTTGACTATTTAATAATGGACCATTGTTGATTTTTGACAATAGACCACTGCTGATTTTTGACAAAGGACCATTGTTGATTTTTTAACAGTGGACCATTGTTGATTTTTAACAATGGACCATTGTTGATTTTTGACAAACAAACAATGGACAACTGTTGATATTTAACAATGGAGCATTGTTGATTTTTAACAATGGACCATTGTTGATTTTTGACAATTTGACAATGGACCATTGTTGATTTTTGATAATTTAACAATGGACCATTGCTGACTTTTAAAAATGGATCATTGTTGATTTTTGACTATTTAATAATGGACCATTTTTGATTTTTGACAATAGACCATTGCTGATTTTTGACAAAGGACCATTGTTGATTTTTTAACAGTGGATCATTGTTGATTTTTGACAATCAAACAATGGACCATTGTTGATTTTTAACAATGGACCATTGTTGATTTTTGACAAACAAACAATGGACAACTGTTGATATTTAACAATGGAGCATTGTTGATTTTTAACAATGGACCATTGTTGATTTTTCTAACAATGGACCAGACTTAACAATGGACCATTGTTGATATTTAACAATGGACCATTGTTGAATTTAAAATTGGACCATTGTTGATTTTTGATAATGGACCATTGTTGATATTTGAAAATGGACCATTGTTGATTTTTGACAATGGACCATTGTTGATTTTTGACTATTTAGCAATGTACCATTGTTGATTTTTAACAATGGGCCATTGTTGATTTTTGACCATTTAGCAATGGACCATTGTTGATTTTTAACAATGGACCATTGTTGATGTTTTGAATATTTAATAATGGACCATTGTTGATTTTTGACAGTGGACCATTGTTGATTTTTTACTATTTAATAATGGACCATTGTTGACTTTTGACAATGGACCATTGTTGATTTTTGACAATCAAACAATGGACCATTGTTGATTTTTAACAATGGACCATTGTTGATTTTTGAATATTTAACAATGGACCATTTTAACGACCGAAAACAAACCCCCATTGTTGATTTTTGACAATCAAACAATGGACCATTGTTGATATTTAACAATGGACCATTGTTGATTTTTGAAAATCAAGCAATGAACCATTGTTGATCGAGCTGTTGTTTTTAACAATGGACCATTGTTGATTTTTAACAATTTACCATTGTTGATTTTTGACTATTTAACAATGGACCATTGTTGATTTTACACAATGAACCATTGTTGATTTTGACAATGGAGCATTGTTGATTTTTAACATCTAATACTGATGGGGGACACTGAAGCATCTAATACTGTGAGGGGGGACACTGAAGCATCTAATACTATATGGGGGACACTGAAGCATCTAATCCTGTGTGGGGGTCACTGAAGCATATACTACTGTATGGGGGACACTGAAACATCTAATACTGTATGGGGGACACTGTGAAGCATATAATGTGGGGGGCCCAAAATGGAGCATATAATACTGTGCAGGGGCCTCTGTGAAGCATATAATACTGTGCGGGGGCCACTGTGAAGCATATAATACTGAGTGGGGGCCACAGTGGAGCATATAATACTGTGTGGGGGCAATTCTGGAGCATAAAAATACTGTCTGGGGGCCACTCTGGAGCACATTGTACTGTCTGGGGGCCACTGTGGAGCGCATTGTACTGTCTGGGGGCCACTTCGGAGCGCATTGTACTGTGTGGGGGCCCTTCACTATTTATATCACATAGTATCTGTTTTATAGCAGACATGTGATATTATTACAGGCTGTAATAACATTGCCCGGTCAATATAAAACAGATCCTGGTTAATTTAAGGTTAAATTGCCATGTTGGCACTTTGCGATAATTTAGTGGGTTTTGGGTTGCAGTTTGGGCACTCGGTCTCTAAAAGGTTCGCCATCACTGCCCTATACAATATAATACCCCTCATAATGTCCCCTTCCAGGTTGCCCCCACAATTTCATGTCCCCCCATTCCCCAGGTTGCCTCCACAGTATCATATCCCCCCACACTTTCATGTCCCCCTTAGGTTGCCCCCACAGTGTCATGTTCTCCCCCCCCCCCGGTTGCTCCCACAGTATTATGTCCCCCCACCCCCCTGGTTGCCCTCATAGTGTTATATTCCCCCAAGGTTGCCCCCACAGTGTCATTCCCCCCCAGGTTTCCCCCACAGTTTCATCTCCCCATCAAATTGCTCCCTCAGTGTCATGTTCCCCCCACAGGTTGCCCCCACATTTTCATGTCCTTCTCCTGGTTACCCCCCACCAGATTCATGTCCCCCACCCTTCAGGTTGCTCCCAAAGTATCATGCCCCCCCACCACTCAGGTTTCCCCCCCAGTATCATGTCCTCTCACCCCTCAGATTGCCCCCACAGTATCATGTCTCCCCACCCCTCAGCGTGCCCCCCACAGTATCATGTCCTCCCACACCTCAGGTTGCCCCCCACAGTATCATGTCCTCCCACCCCTCAGATTGCCCCCACAGTATCATAAACTCAACTGTATATATCAAAGAAAAAAAACAAAACCTTAATACTCACCTTTCCCCGTTCCCCCATTCAGTCCTCTCTGGTCCCGGAGACTTTAAGGAGTAACAGGCGTGATGTAAGTGACGTCACTACATCGCGCCTCCTGCTCCCAGGACACCGGGAGCAAAGACAGTGTCTGTGTGGTGAATCAGGGAGTGTAGAGCTCCCTACTTCATTACTGGCTTCAACTCATTGGTGTCCTCTGGCAAACTCAAAGGGGCCCCGGCTACCATAGGGCCCGATGCAAATGCACCGTTGACCATATGGTTAAAGCGGCCCTGGCCTGGCGATCCCAACCTTAATTACCGATCCACCGCTCCTATAGCGGGGATCAGTAAGTAAATAGGGCCCGTTACCTGCTGGGGTTACTCCAGCAGGTAACGGCCTATTTAACCCCTTCCCGCCAGAGGAATTTTTCGATTTTCGTTTTTGACTCCCCCCCCCTTTCCAAACCAAAAATCCAAAACTGTGCAAAAAAATTTTTTTCTAAAAGTTGCCAAACTCTGACACCCATAAATTTCTTATACTTCTGTGTACAGGGGTGCATAGGGCATCATTTTTTGCAGGACCAGATGTACTTTTTAGTTATACCATTTTTGGGAATTACTATTCATTTGATCACTTTTTATTCAAATTTTTATCAGAGGCAAAACAGTGAAAAAATGGCGGTTTGGCACTTTTGATTTTTTTCCCGATACGGCGTTTAGCGTACGGGAAAACTATTTTTATAGATTTGTAGACCGGGCGTTTTCAGACACAGGGATACTTAATGTTTATGTGTTTCACAGTATTTTTGTACTTTTATATGTGTTCTAGGGAAAGGGGGGTGATTCACACTTTTAATATTTTTTTATTTTTTATCTATTTTTTTTTTACTTTTTTTGCATTTATTAGACCCCCCTAGGGGTCTTATCACTACTGCAATGCATTACTTACCTGTAAGTATGTGTGTGTATATACGTATGTAGTTGTATGTCTGATTATATTTGTACCTGTATGTATGAGTATATATGTACCTATATGTATGTGCATATATACATATATACAGTACAGACCAAAAGTTTGGACACACCTTCTCATTCCAAGAGTTTTCTGTATTTTCTTGACTATAAAAATTGTAGATTCACACTGAAGGCATCAAAACTATGAATTAACACATGTGGAATTATATACTTAACAAAAAAGTGTGAAACAACTGAAAATATGTCTTATATTCTAGGTTCTTCAAAGTAGTCACCTGAAATGGTGTGCCCTGTCAGGTTTAATAAGTGGGATTTCTTGCCTTATAAATGTGGTTGGGACCATAAGTTGTGTTGTTCAGAAGTCAGATGGATACACAGCTGATAGTCCTACTGAATGGAGTGTTAGAATTTGTATTATGGCAAGAAAAAAGCAGCTAAGTAAAGAAAAACGAGTGTCCATCATTACTTTAAGAAATGAAGGTCAGTCAGTCCGAAAAATTGGGAAAACTTTGAAAGTGTCCCCAATTGCAGTGGCCAAAACCATCAAGCGCTACAAAGAAACTGACTCACATGAGGACCGCCCCAGGAAAGGAAGAGTCACCTCTGCTGCGGAGGGTAAGTTCATCCGAGTCACCAGCCTCAGAAATCGCAGGTTAACAGCAGCTCAGATTAGAGACCAGGTCAATGCCACACAGAGTTCTAGCAGCAGACACATCTCTACAACAACTGTTAAGAGGAGACTGTGTGCAGCAGGCCTTCATGGTAAAATAGCTGCTCGGAAACCACTGCTAAGGACAGGCAACAAGCAGAAGAAACTTGTTTGGGCTAAAGAACACAAGGAATGGACATTAGACCTGTGGAAATCTGTGCTTTGGTTTGATGAGTCCAAATTTAAGATCTTTGGTTCCAACCACCGTGTCTTTGTGCGACGCAGAAAAGGTGAACGAATGGACTCTACATGCCTGGTTCCCACCGTGAAGCATGGAGGAGGAGGTGTGATGGTGTGGGGGTGCTTTGCTGGTGACACTGTTGGGGATTTATTCAAAATTGAAGGAATACTGAACCAGCATGGTTACCACAGCATCTTGCAGCGGCATGCTATTCCATCCGGTTTGCGTTTAGTTGGACCATCATTTATTTTTCAACAGGACAATGACCCCAAACACACCTCCAGACTGTGTGTGATGATTCCACTTAAAAATGGCTATAACTCAAAGATGTATTTTGATCTCTGGGTATCATATCTCCCTCTTAGTTCCATTTACTCATAATGTGCGCAGCCCTAATCCTAGGTGTATGTTGTCATTAGTGGCAACATTGTAACAATAGGGCTTTGTATCCATCCCAGAATAGCTCTATTGAATTCCTACATAGCCCTGGGTGATCAAATAAACATGCATTGTTCAGCCTGGGCTGTTGATCAGACATGGTTGATAACATTGTATCATTTCACTTGGTCCCATCTCCTTACAAAGAATCTGGACTTGAGTGCATTAATCAATCAGACTTGCCGTCGCCGGTGACCTCATTCTGGGTGGTGTAATCAAGGATATAAAAGATGAGATAAGAGGTCAGTGGGAGGAGATTGGGCTGAGACTACCACTGAGAGAATACTATGATGAGACTACTACTGGGAGACTGTGATGAGCATGCAGGCTGGAATGTTGTGTTGATGTTACTGCCTCCATTGGTTAACTCCACATGCTATGTGTGAGTGTTGGACTATAGAGCCACATCCAGGATATGTGTGGTAAAGTAATTATTTCACTTTTATTCCCTTTTATTTTATTGCACTGTATATTGTAACTAGTAACTGTTAATGCTTGCATATATCTGCATATCTGTTCTGAACTGCATGTGTTAGATGTTAATACCAACCCATTTAGGGGTTAATAAATATACAAAATTTAGAAAGCTTGTCTTGTATTTATCTTGTGAACCCAGCACTCACTGGCGGTGAGTGTGTTTTTTTTATGAAAGAAGTCTCAGGTGTGGCCAAAGCGGTGTTGGCGCACTGAGGATCTTTCACACTTTGTAAGGGCTATTTGACCAAGAAGGAGAGTGATGGGGTGCTACGCCAGATGACCTGGCCTCCACAGTCACCAGACCTAAACCCAATCGAGATGGTTTGGGGTGAGCTGGACCGCAGAGTGAAGGCAAAAGGGCCAACAAGTGCTAAGCATCTCTGGGAACTCCTTCAAGACTGTTGGAAGACCATTTCAGGTGACTACCTCTTGAAGCTCATCAAGAGAATGCCAAGAGTGTGCAAAGCAGCAATCAAAGCAAAAGGTGGCTACTTTGAAGAACCTAGAATATAAGACGTATTTTCAGTTGTTTCACACTTTTTTGTTAAGTATATAATTCCATGTGTTAATTCATAGTTTTGATGCCTTCAGTGTGAATCTACAATTTTTATAGACATGAAAATACAGAAAACTCTTGTAATGAGAAGGTGTGTCCAAACTTTTGTTCTGTGCTGTATATATATATATATATATATATATATATATATATGTTCCTTTATTTGTGTATACAGTGGGTACGGAAAGTATTCAGACCCCTTTAAATTTTTCACTCTGTTTCATTGCAGCCATTTGCTAACAGCAAAAAAGTTAATTTTATTTCTCATTAATGTATACTGAGCACCCCATCTTGACAGAAAAAAACTGAAATGTAGATATTTTTGCAAATTTATTAAAAAAGAAAAACTGAAATATCACATGATTATAAGTATTCAGAGCCTTTGCTCAGTATTGAGTAGAAGCCCCTTCCTTTTGAGCTACTACAGCCATTAGTCTTCTTGGGAATGATGCAACAAGTTTTTCACATCTGGATTTGGGGATCCTCTGCCATTCTTCCTTGCAGATCCTCTCCAGTTCCGTCAGGTTGGATGGTGAACGTTGGTGGACAGCCATTTTCAGGTCTCTCCAGAGATGCTCAATTGGGTTGAGGTCAGGGCTCTGGCTGGGCGAGTCAAGAATGGTAACAGAGTTGTTCTGAAGCTGCTCCTTTGTTATTTTAGCTGTGTGCTTAGGGTCATTGTCTTGTTGGAAGGTGAACCTTTGGCCCAGTCTGAGGTCCAGAGCACTCTGGAAGAGGTTTTCTTCCAGGATATCTCCTTTTGGTCCAAAGTATTCAAGGCACTAAACAAAACTCTATCATTGAACATTTCTCCATCACCAGAACTTTCACTCTGCTTCTTACAAACCCAAGAACTTGTCAGATATAAAAAAAACTGTAGGATTTCACATAATCCTGGCAGCGAGAAGCGTCATAGCCTCAAATTTAAGACGACTTAAATCTCACTGAAGTCAAAAACAAAATATCCCAAACTAAAGAAATGGAATTAAACTATTCTACATATACACCATCATGGGAAGAAATTAAAGAAAAATGGATCCCGTGGAAACCAGAACCATTTCATCTAAATTTATATAGGAACAAACAAACCAAGAGCTTGAACATAACCATGAATAGGAATTGACTGCTAAATGTTTTAATATAACTGTAAAGTTTTACTTCAGTTAATGTTATAACATTTACCATCCCCCCACCCACAACCCCATTACCTAATTACCTCAACATCCTCCTTACCTTTATGTCCCCTCCATCCCTCCCGCACCACCTCACACCCTCTTATCCAAAATCCTTCCCCCTTCTTAAATTAGAAAACATTTATGTAACTATTACTTTATTAAGAATGTTAATCCAATAATTTATGGTCAATTAAATCTACTTAAAAAATATTAACAAAAATTGGAGACTAGATAATGATGAAATATTCTTAAAACTGGCTATCAATATAGAATCAGAGGGTGTCTGTGACTAAATTGTATGTAAGATGGAGAACATTGAGTGTCCCAGCCCAGGGTGGGAGGCCGGTCGGTGGCGGCCGCTGCCCCCTTTGGGCCGCAGCCCAGGGAGGGAGGCCGGTCGGTGGCCAACAATATAAAGTGTAACAAATGGGCACATTCCAGGAGTAGTATGTACATTATTGGAGGCACAAGTAACAGAGAGGGGGGGGGGGATAAACCACATAACACTTATTATACAAGGATATGATAGGAGAAAGAAATGACAAGGAGAATTGGGATGAGGTAGAGGAGATCAGGTAACAGCAGGCCGGGGGTATGTGACCTTACAGCATGGAGAAGGATTCTCTTTCTATATTGTATTGTCTATTTAATATGCCATAAACTATAAATAAAGCTACAAATCTCAGCTGGGGTGATAAGAAAGGGAAGTATTCTATACCATGATACTATTATATGGCATGATGTATGGCCGGAGGACTTCTATATTACACTGAGGATAGTAAAATAAACCGCAGACAGGAAAGACAAGTCTTTTCTCTTTTCATGTAAGATCAGTGATCGCCAGATACGGGATGAAGCCAAATCTAGGTCTTGGGCGTTGTAAGTGCGCCAGGCTGGATAATGTCTGCAGCTCCACAAGAAGATCCGGCCGCTCACTCTCTGGCGTCTTCTACATGTGGTTACATGGAGAGGTAAAATACTGAGAATTAGTCACAACTATAGGCTATACACAGGAGAGGCGTCCACAGTGGTCGGACGTGTCTCCTGGAGCTCCTGGGTTCCGTGGCATTAGTCTAGGCCTAAAAGCCTCGGCTTATAGTGTGTGTTGGTGCAGTTTACAGTCTCTTTTTTGGCCGTAGCCTGTGGGTTTTGACCCCCCTTCCCCTCGTGGTTGGGAGGTTTATTCGTTATGGAGCGAGGCGCTCCTGCCCCCCGGACCGCTCCGGCGGGGGGCAGGGGGCTGTCGGCTGACAGAGGCAGGAGGAGATCCGAGAGGCACCAAACTACGGGAGTAGTGACTCGGTCTTCCGGATCCACAGCATCAGCAGAAGCGGCAAGACCGGTGACTGTGGCTCAGGCAGCAACTGCGGCGGCCGCGGTGGCAGCGGTAACGGCAATAGCGGCAGCAGCAGCAGCGACGATACCAGCGGCAGCAACGATACCAGCAGCAGCGGCAGAAGGTGCCAGCGCGGAAGGAACCGCAGCTTCCAAAGGTACGCCTTCTCTATGGAAGGAGCCCCGTGCGGGTACTAGGAGAAGAAAAGATAGTGTTTCCTCATCCTCCCAGCCAAACCCCGTGGGATGGGGTATCAGAAAAATGGGAGAAGAGGTAGTGGTCTACGGCAAGAGGGTCGAAGCGGTTCTGGAGGAATACGATAGAACCCGGAGGTCCCTGTTCACTCTGGGCACGGAGCTCCAGAGTGCCCGTGCCCTTAGTGACAGGGCCTCGAGAAAGGACCGCCCGGCCCTCAGCCGTCAAGTGAAAAGACTAAAAAGACAGGTAAAAGATTCTGAGTCGAGATGTGCAGAGATCCTGGAGGGCGCGGGGCCATTCAGAGAGAAGCTGGTAAACGATGACCGCTTCTTTCGCAGACAGCAGGAGAGGCTGCTGCGAGACAGCCCCGTGTCCTCCGGTAGCTCGGAAGCGGACTGTTCAAGTGACTCCGAAATGAAGTCGGACGACAGCCTGGCTGTGCAGTGCAGTCGGGCTGTCGTCTCCAGCAATGCCAGCGGCAATACCAGCAGCATCATCCCGACTTACACGCCGGAGCCTGTATCGGGGTCGGTAGACGCGGTGAGGCCGGAAGTGAGACTGGAAGTAAGGCCGTAAGTGAGGTTACCCGGAACGGATGTGACATCCCAGCCGTCCTAGTCATCCGCCCTCCCGGAAAACCAGCCACTGCCTGAAACAGACCCCGAGGAGGGGGGTGCTTCGGGTGAAGGTGGGCGTTTGATCCAGGAGATTAGGCTTCTAGAATCTCTGTCGAGAATGGGCCAGATGGCCTTCAACATGGCCGACCTGGATGGAGAAGATGAAGGAGAAAAAGAAAGGTCTAAAAGAAAAAAATAAGAAAAAGCTGAAACCGGAAGTGATCAAGACTTTCAAGTTTGTGAGTACGCAGCCTGGTGAGTGTCGCGCTGGGGTTTCTACCCCGGTGGCGCCGCTCCCAGGTGAGATAAGGGGGCGCAGGCACCCCGGATCACACCCGATGGCGGGGAATCCGGGGCGCCAGAAGTTAAAATGGCGCCCGAAAATGTATTTCCGGTTGCGGACAAGGCTAATTCAAAGGATGCGGACAAGGGTAATTCAAAAGTTGCGGGCAAGGCAGCGATAGCCCCCCCCTACGGAGGGGTGTGGCAAGGTGAAACGGCCCTCCCCAGTAGGAGGTGCCAAGTCGGTAAACGTCCCCCCCAGAGCAAACCGGAAAGGGAGGTGTGCGGTAGAAAGATACACTGACTCCTCCTCTAGCGCCGATGAAGCCGGTGATACGGAGGTCACTGCCGGCGCTAAGGGGACATGTCCTCCTAAGCTAGTGAGCGCCGGGGTGACCGTAGATGTGGAGGCAGAGGCAAGAACGAGGAAGGCATCGGATACCCCGCTAGGACCCATCTCTGCGGCCGGCCCCAGTGTGAGTATGGAAAACATGAGTATGAATACTGGAGAAATGGAAGGAAGAAAGGGTAAGGCGAAGGGAAAATCCAAGGGGGCGGTGGTAAGCAGTAGTATGGCAAAAAGTAGTGTGAATGGTCTCTCTGGGGAAGGGAGTGTCGTGAAGGGTAGGAATATGCCTTCACTAGCTGTGGGGAATATAGTTTCTGCTGTTCCTACTGCTTCTGTTTCTGTTGCTGGTTTTGTTTCTGCTGTTGCTGCTGTTCCTGCTGTTGCTGCTGTTGCCGCTGCCACTGTTGCCGCTGCTGCTGCCCCTGCTGCAATTGCACGGGCGACATCATCGGATGTGGTACCTAAAGCGGCCCAGTCTGCGGTCGCAGGAATGGAGCAAACAGCCGCTGCTTCTGGTATTTTGGCTACTGTAGGGGGGCCGGGTGGTCCTGGGGGGTCCCTGGGGGTGGCGCTGGTGCCTCAGTATCTGGGGTTGCTGTGGCTAATGCGACTCCTGGACCATCACGCTCCTATGCTAGTGTCGCCTCGGGGGCCCCTGGGGTGCATCATGTCCGCCACCGGGATCAAGGGACGGTGAATTGCAACGGCAGCTCTTGGAGGCTCTACGGGCGGGTCAGTCCACGATGACTATAGATGGTCAATCGAGAGACCTCAGGTTTTGGATCGAGCGTTTTGGCCTGGGGAAGTTCCGAGAAGAAGGAGGTGAGACCAGATGGACTCTCCCTACACCCAGGCGTAGGGGGCCGACGAGGAGGAACGTGGCCCGTCTCGTGTGGAGGGGTGATGGCCCTTGTCCCCAGAGGAGGGGGGTCGTTGAACTTCTGCTCGGGACGGGTTTCAGGGCAAGTGACATCTTTGCCCTGATCCATCCGGTCGGCTCCTCGGAGTTCGACATCAGCTTTGTTACCCCGGAGGGCCTAGAAACCTTCTGGGGAAACTACAGGCTGGTGAAGGACGAGCCCGCCTGGCGTGACTTTATGGTGTGGGCGGTGTCACGCCAGGATAACATCAAGAAAGTGACCGTATTAACACGTAACGAGTCCCTTTCTTACTTGGACATTATGACCTGGCTCAACAGGTTTGGGGAGGTCAAGGACTTCCCCAAGAAAAACCTGGATGAGTTTGGGATCTGGTCAGGGGCCTGGACCTTCATGGTCAAGCTAAGACACGAGGATAACTCGGTGATGCATATCCCGTCTTCAACCTTCCTCGGAAAAGACAGGATCCTTATCTTCTACCAGGGGCAACCAAAGCTATGTCACAGGTGCGGTGACCCCTCACACTTGAGTGCCTCCTGCCGTGTGCAGAAGTGCGCCATGTGTGGGGAGGTGGGCCATCTCGCGGCGACCTGTGGCAGGGTCCGGTGCCACCTGTGTGGTGTCCTAGGGCACCCGATCGGGGCGTGTCCGCGGTCTTTCGCCAACACCACCCTTCGGCAAGCGGGGGCAGTTGAGGCTGTCCCTGCTGCGGAGAGGGTGAGTGGGGGAGGAGAGACTAGTCTGCCAAAGCAAAGGGAGAAGGCCCAGCCACCATCAAGGGCAAGGAGGCGCGAGAGGAGGGTGAGGGAGCAGAGGGAGGGAGTTATGAGCCTTCCCTCTGCCCCTGGCTCTGCTGGGCCGGATCCCGACGCTGAGGTAGCTGTGGGCACGATCCTGGTTGAGGAGATGAGGAGACTGCAGAGGGAGGAAGAGGCTGACCAGTCTTCTTCTTCTCAGTACGTCAGTGCTGGGGAGGGAGAGACGGTCAAGAGGAGAAAGTCACCGAGTAAAGTGAGGGCAAAAACATCTGCCCCCCCCCCGACAAAGGAACGTAGACTCGATGGCCCTCTAGTGGTAGGTCCCAACCGGTACCAATCCCTCTGTGAGGACGCGTCGGCCTCAGGGGAGGCTTCGGAGGGAGAGGTGGAGCCGTCAGGGGGGGAGGCTGGCCTGGAGCCCGGGGTAGGAGATGATGCACCCAGGGCTGAAGTTGCTACTACTGTGACTACTGAAACTCCTCAGGGAGAAATTGCGGGGGAGGTCCATCCCTCTTCTGGCCAAACCGCACCGGGAGAGGTGATGGACCAATCCCAGTGTAAGAAGAGGACCCGTAAGATGAGGAAAAGTCGCGGGTCCTCTTCAGACTCATCCAGGGGTGGAGGTGGTAGGAGGAAAGGGGGTGGGAAGCTGAAGGTCAATGAGCTCAATCAGTCTTAATGGCAGTCCCCTCTCCACTGACGCTGGCCACCATTAATGTGGCCAGCATTAAGTCTGATACGGCTAGGTTTGCAGCCTTTGATTTTCTTGGCCGAGTTGAAGCTGACATTTTGTTTTTGCAGGAGACCAGGCTCTGTACTCTATCAGAGATAAACAGAGCAAGGAGGGAGTGGCGCAGGGGGCCCTCCTACTGGTCTCTTGCGGCTGAGCCGTATAGTGGAGTGGCGGTGCTTTTTACCGCAGAGGTGAAATGCCAGTGACTGATCGAGCTCGAAATGGGAAGGTGCCTAGTCTTAGACGTCTTCATGAAGGGGCAAAGCCTGCGCCTCATCAACATGTACGGTCCCCAGACAAGGTGGGACCGTAAAAGCCTCTTTATGAAGATCAAGCCTTTTCTTTTTACGGGCAAGCAAGTCATCTTTGGTGGGGATTTTAATGCAATAACTAGACCCCAAGACCGAGGAGGTACCAGAGATAAACTGCTCTATGACAGCATCGCGTTAAATAGCATAGTGAGTGAAGCTCGCCTGGAGGATATCCACATCAGGCATTCCCCAGGTCACCGTGGGTTCACCTTTCATAGAGGTAGTGCCAGGTCTAGGATAGACAGGTTTTTTTTGAAGGAGAATTCCGTCACCACCCCCGTGTCCGTGGTGGAGGTGGAGTTCTCTGACCACTGTCTAATTTTGTTTTCTTTGAATATTTCAGAGACCCTCCGGAGAGGAAAAGGTTTGTGGAGGCTGAATTCGTCACTCCTTGAGGAGGCAGCTGTAAGACAAGCCTTTGAGGAGTTTCTTCAGGATCAGGTATTATTGCTGGGTCTTGAAGGCACTAGGTCAGAGTGGTGGGAGATATTCAAAAAAAAGGGTGGCGAGATTTTTCCGCCAGCTCTCAAGCCTCAGGTCACTGGACATGTACCGCATGTACACTGCACTGAGGAAGAGACTTGAACATCTGGTCTTGACCGGAGGTAGCCAGGAGGATATCTCCGGTGTGAAGACTTTGCTTAAAAGGTGTCAGTATGATAGGCACGCATCTTTGGTTCTTGAGAGGGATTTCGGGAAATACCGCTCGCCTGACCCCTACAGGAACTGCAAGATGTCAGTGGCTTGTAAGACAGTGACGGGCCTGATTGACAGTACAGGATCCCTGACAAGATCCAGGTCGGGGATCTTGGAGGTCGTCAGGTCCTTCTACTCGAACCTTTTGGCAAAGAAAGAACTGAATCGGGATCGGATTTCTGGTTTCTTGGCTGAAGCCATTCCTGAGTCAGCAGAAGACCCTTCTCTTGGTGTTTTGGTAGAACCTATAAGGGAAGAGGAAGTCATCAGGGCTATTGAGGGTCTTGCCCTCAAGAAGTCACCTGGTCCAGATGGCTTAACATCTGAGTTTTATCGGACCTTTAAAGGAGCTTTGGCTCCCCTCTTGACTGACGTGCTTAATGAGTGCCTATCCTCGGGCACCCTGCCGAAGTCAATGAGGAGGTCCACCCTTATAGTTCTGTCAAAGGGTAAGGATCCGAGCCATATTGAGAACTGGCGGCCCATAGCACTTCTCAATACGGACCGGAAGATTCTGGCGAAGGTACTTTTCAACCGGCTGGTACAGTTTGCGCCCCGGCTCCTCTCGCCGGCCCAGCACTGCTCTGTTCCTGGTCGTAGCACCTTAAGTGCAGTCCTGAGTGTCAGGGAGGCTGTGGAGCAGAGTAGTGCAGGTCGGTGGAAGGGGTACTTGCTGTCCCTAGATCAGGCTAAGGCCTTTGACAGGGTGAATCATGAGTATCTGTGGTCAACTCTCTCGAGGTATGGCCTGCCTGCGGGGTTCATTCAGTGGCTGCAGACCTTATACGCTGGGGCTGAGTCTTTCCCACTTGTGAATGGTTGGGTTGGTCGTCCTTTTGAGGTGGGGTCGGGCGTCCGACAGGGATGTCCCTTGAGCCCGCTGCTGTATGTGTTCGCCATTGATCCCCTGATTAGGCGGATTAATGGTGGGCCGGTGGCGGGAGTCAGGATGGACCTGGAGGGCACTGACTCCCCTTTGAGGGCAGTAGCCTACGCGGATGATGTCACCGTTCTTGTCTCGTCACGGGAGGAGCTTGAATGGGTGATGTCTGAAGTGGACAGTTACTCGGAGGCTTCCGGATCAGCCATTAACAGGAACAAGTGTGGAAGCCTCTGGCTGGGGGGAGGAGAGCCTGTTTTTTCTCTCCCGGGCACCCTCCCAGAACCCCAGGGGTCTGTAAAGATCTTAGGCATCCATTTCGGCCAGGGTGATTACCCACTTCGAAATTGGGAGGGCAGGCTTAAGGATGTCGCCCAGAGAGTTGACTGCTGGAAGGGTTGGTCTTTGACCCTGAGAGAAAGGGTTCACCTTGCCAAAGCCTTCCTGCTCCCGTTGGTGATCTATCTAGGTAGCGTCTGTGCCTTGCCTGAGTCTTGTTGGAGTAGGATCTGTTGCCTGTTCTTCCAACTGTTATGGGGGAACAGGTTCAACCTAATCAAGAGTGAGGTTACTTACCGCACAAGGAGGTTAGGGGGGTTAAATATGGTTAACCCCGTGGTGTTCTTAATGAACACCTTTCTTAAGATCAACCTGCCAAATCTTTCCTCCGAGAGGACTCCTTCGTGGGTAGCCTCCTGCCAGGGATGGTTTTGGCCCTTCTTCCAGGAATGGGAGTCAGGAGGGCAAGTGAAAGATCTTCGTACTCCCCATGGATATCTCCCGGCCTATGTCTTCCCGGTCTTGAAAGTGATTTGTCGGTGGGGTCTGGGGGCGTGGGAGATCAGGACTCAGTCAAGGCGTTTTCTTGACGATAAAGTCCTGTTGACCCGCTTCCAGAAGCCTCTGGCGCTCAAAGATTGCCCAGGAGAAACCTTAGAGGGAGGGTTACGTTTTCTTAACTCCAAAAGGTTCCCTCAGAAGTTTTGGGATCCGACCTGGCGCTGCCTCCAAGGTAAGTTATATGTGAGGGGGAACTTGAAGAACCGAAACTCTGACGAGCGAGGCTGCCCTCGGGAGGAGTGTGGCGACATGCTGGAAAACATGGAGCACTTCCTGCTTCAGTGCCCCTTCAATATAAGGGTTTGTAAATTGGTAGGGACCTCCACCGGTTGGCTTCGGCTGGCTGGCCTTTCCTACGCCGAGTGGGCCTATGGGGCATTCAAACACCCGGAGGGCAGGGACTGCCAAACACTTTTTATAGTTAGTGCAGTGGTCAGGTTTCACTTGTGGTCATCCCGGTGTTTAGTGTCGACGAGAGGCAAAATCCTCCCGGAGGTGGAGGTGGTTAAAAACATCTTGGTGGACCTGGTGAGGGTGCGCTCTCGGGAGTATGAGGGGCTGGGCGCAGAAAGGGCTGGTACCCTCTGGAGGGGTTTCACCTTTTCTGTTCCCTGAGGGTTAGAATGAGGGATTAAAAGTAAGGTAGTTAGGTTAGGGCCAGGTAGGGATAGGTAGGGCAAGGTTTGCACGAGGGGTGGGGTTTGTTATTTTAATGATAGGGAGGGACAGGTAGGGACAGGGTAGGGCTAGAATGATAGGGAATATAGTGGTAGGGCAAGAAGGTAGGCATGGGTCTCTTGTGCTCTCTTCCTAGTGGAGGGCTGGCGTGTCACCGCATAGTCATTTTTGTTTTGGAAATCAGATAGAAGGGTAAAAGGCTTGAGGATAACCGACCCTAGGCCCATGGGAGGAAAAAGGTAGTTTCTACAGTTATATAGTTTTGTGGGTTTGTATATTTATTACAGTTTGATATTCGTTATCTGTTATTTTTTGTCATTTTCATATTCTTGTACTGTTTTTTTTCCCATGTTAGTCATTCCATATTCCATTTCCATATTCCATTTCCACATTCCATTTCCATATTCTATTCCATTTCCATTTTCCATTTTTTCCATTATATGTCAGTAGTTAAAGGGTTTTTCTTAGGGGGGTAGGTTATTTGGGAGGAGGGGTTTCTTTTTGGGGGTGGAGGGTTTGGTATATAGGTTTCGTGTGCCCGGCCTGGCTCTGGACTATGCGGACATGGGAAGACATGAGGCGGAGAGCCAGGTCGGGGTTCAGGGGCTTGGTGGTGGGTGGTGCCAGCACCAGGACTATGCGGACATGGGAGGACATGGGGTGTGGTGCTGGCCGGGTGTGGTGAGGGGGAAAAAAAAATAAAAATTTTCTCATAGTAAGTTTCAGTTGGGGATTTTTGTTAGTATTTGTTAGTTTTATATGCTTCTGTGTGTATCGCTCATTTGGTTTTTCTTTGTTTTTAGGATGGTTAGAGTTTTTGACTGACGGATGGCTGAAGGATGGCTGAAGAAAGACTGAAGAAGAGTGAAAGGCGGAGTGAAAGGCAGAATGGATGGGGGCTGGTTCGCGCTTGGTTTTTTGGTCTTAATTTTTGTCCCGACGTTTTCTTGTTTTTATTTGTTGACGTTATTTATGCAAAGTTTTGGTTTTATGTATTGTCTCTGGTTATGGTTTTCGTACTATAATTCTTTGTGTACGTCAGTGTTTGTAAAGTTTTTTACTTTTCTAATAAAATAGTTCCACAGGATCCGCTATCAGAATCTGACTGGCGCTGAGTCCAACACCAGAACCTGCGGGGCTGAAGTTCCCTGACACAACTTCTATACAGATCTGCTTCCACTCCCCGTCCACTGCTATAGCTTCAGGCACTGGAGGCTAATGGTATGGACGGGGCCAAAACCAGCTCAGCTCTTATTCACGTAACAGGCTCAGAGCTGTGACCCGTCCACTCTATACTGTTGGCGCCGGGTACAGCTGCTCTATTACCTGAATAGGATCCGTGCTGCTTCCTACCCTGTCCTACCCTGGAGGCAGCCGGGTCAGCTGATTGGTGCAGGGGCCGGGTGTTGGACCCTACTGATCAGATACTGATGGACTATCCTGTGGACAGGTCATCACTATAAAGACACTGTTGAAGTCAGAAACCCCTTTATCCTTAAAGAGGTTTTCCGGGCAAAAAATTATTTTTAAAAAAGGTCTGTTAGTGCTACCAATGAGTTCATAAATGCACCCAAATACCTTTAGCAGTGTTTTGAGTGATTTCTGGCTTTCTATGGGAACTCCTGGTATCCTCTGCATTCATTTACATGGGTAGCTTCCTGCTGTCTTAGCCTACAACTATCTTGATGCATTGCCCTACCCACCTAGCTAACTCAGACCCCCAACCCCCTCCTCACCCCATCATACTTACCTGTCTTCTCGCACTGGAGATGACTTTCATTGGTGCCGCTGTCCTGTCTTCTGCCTGCACCTGGGAGCTGGCGCCTGGACAATAGAACGCCGGCAGAAGCGAAGAGAAGCAGCGGGCCTACCACGCATGCGCAATAGTACGCTGCTTCTCTTCGCTTCTGCCGGCGTTCTATTGCACATGCGCTGGCTCCAGATCCCTTGTGAAGGAAGCGACACCCACATAACCGCCCCAGGCATATGGGTAAATATACGTTTTTTTTAAAGGGAGTAAATTAGACGTTAGGCGGGGGGGAGGGGGTTTAGCTTAGTGTTAAAGTTTTAGTTTATGCCGGACAACCCCTTTAAGCCACACGTTGTAGAAAAGTTTTTGGAGCTAAAGCCAAGTGTGGCTTCAAAAAGAATGGTAAATATAAAAGAAGCTTCTTATACTTCTCCCTTCTGCTAAATCCACTCAGGGCTCAAAAAAGTGCAGCAAAATCTGCAGCAAAAAAAAAAAACAGCTTTTCTACAATGTGTGGCCTCAGCCGAAAGGGGTTTTCCAGGGAAAAAGAAAAATGTTGCTGACATCCAAGAAAGCTGTATGAAAAAACAAGTCTTACTAAGCCCCCTCCGGCCTTCACCACTGCTCCAATGGCAGGGCCCTGGTACTCTCCTTTCATCTATGGATCTTCAGCAATGACATCAATGACAATACCATGGGTGTTCTGACTCAATAGCTTGGCTGCAAGTGTGAGGTTGTGAGAGTGTCCTGTAGTCTCTATGCTAACCAGCAATTTACACCAAGATATTTATCAGATAGTGTTCAACTCAACTGAGGAGGCGTAGATAAGATTCCAGATGCTTTAATCCAGGTAAATCTTGTAAAACCTCATACAGCAGTAGGTGAAAAATGATGAAATACCAGGAGCTGAGCAGACATGTTGCTTACAAAGAAGTGAAACTAAACTGAGGGGGAGAGAGGAGGAGCTACAGCATCACAGCTAAGGATACAGAGAGAGAAAAGGGACAAACTACAAAGACAAACAGTATCACAGATATATGTCAGTGAATTAAACCAAGTCCTGGGACATGACAATGGGAGATGGCCTTCTCTAGTCAGCCAGTTTTACTACCCCCTGGAGGGCAGATAAACTGGGGGCAACTAGAGGCAGACATGTCCAGCTACCCCTACGGTTTAATGTTCCCCCCTCCATCTGCCCCCAGTTTAATGCCCCCCTACATCTGCCACCAGTTTAATGTCCCCTTTTATCTGCCACCGGGAGGTCAGCCTGTACGAATACTTGGTAAGTGAGGGAGGGGAGAGAGGCAGTCAGCACCCAGTAGGCCTCTTCAGGAGCTTGGGGCCCCGGGTGCTGAAGTCAGGGGGCCCCTTAAGTTGTTGGGACCCTGGGCGATTGCCCAGTTTGCCCCCACCTAATGCCGGTCCTGCCCTCACCTCTTTTAGGCCTTCTCATGGTGTCCGGCGCTCTCCTGGTAACGTCATGTGCCCTGGGGTCACTGCTGAGGCCTGTGATTGGGCATTAGTGGTCACATGGGCATGCCGAGTGTCAAGAGTGACGTCATCGAGGAGACCAATAGACAGCCCCAGACACTGCGAGGAGGCCCAAAAGAGGTGAGGAAAGGAGAATATGAATGTTTGTTATTTTTTGCACCACCCCTGGGCCTCCACCTATTATACTCTGATATCTGAAGAGACCCCAGACTATAATAATGTCACTTCTGGTTCTATCCAAACTTGTTCGTCCCGAAACGAATCAGGGACCCCGAGCCACCCGAACTGAAACAAAACAAATCTTGGAGGCTTTGCCGATCTCTAGTCCCCAGCCCATAAAGGACTTTTTGGAGACTTTCCGGACACTGGCTTACCTTTTTATTTTTTGAGCAACTTTTTATTCTCTGCGACAATACAATTCTGGCATAAACTCAGAATTCTTAACAGACTTTTGAAAGTCAATGAGAAAATGTATATACTGTATATATATATATATATATATATATATATATATATATATATATTTCTGCATTGTAAACCAATGTGTTTTTGCATGCAGATACAGCCCTAGATTTTCATCAAATGTCTGTACAACGTCTCCAGTATGGAAATTTTCCATGTGGAGAACAAGTTCATTCTGTATTTCTGTATAGTTTACAAAAGCCACATGCTGCCCTCTAGTGGTTCAACGGCATACATACTGTAACCTAGTGTCTACACCGCACTTGTAGGTCATGAGGGCAGAGGAGTTTCTGCCTTACTGCAAAAATTGCAAAATGTGTAGGTTTCCTGCAATGGATTAGCAGAGAAATATTACTGCACAGATAGCAGCGATAGGTCCTGGATATTTAAAGGGGACCTTTCATCAACTCCAACTCTTTGCATCCTCCAATAGTCGTAGATCCTCTGATTCTGGCTCAGTTGGAATTTTTTTTCTATAGCCCCCACCGTTCCTGAGCAATCAGTGGTGTTAGTGTCACTGCTCAATATGCTAATTAGACTTTCTACTGTCAGGTGGGTGGAGCAGATGGTCAGGGACCAACCAGCTGACAGTAGAGAGCATAATTTTGCTGAAACTAACTGCACTGGTCTGGAGTGGTTTTCTATTCAGGGACGTAGCTAAAGTTGGCTGCACATAAGCTAGATTCACACTAGCATCGCCTCTCCCGATGGACCCAAATAACAAAGCGACGGACCCCTAAAACAGCACTAACAATGGAGTCCGATGGACACCACTGACTATAATGGGGACTGTTGTTTTTAAACTGAAATCGATGGAGGAAAAAGTTCTCCGTGCAGGATTTTTTTCCTCTGCGGATTTTCAGCGGACACTGCAATGGAGTCTCCAACAGAAACTCCAGCACAGATGTTGAACTTAGCTGTAGCAGTCACTGCTGGGTCCTGCATCCCCCTAATGTGTCTCCCACTGTTGCCCCAAACAGAGGGCCGGAAGATCCCGCTTGTTGGCTGAACAGCAGTAGAGGATGGACCGTCTGTCTGTATAGTAGAATGGAAGCTTGTCTCAATCAACATGTTTTTTCACTTGCTTGTTTGTGAGTGATCTTACCGAGCCCTGTCAGCCATATTGTATCAGCCTTGTAATTTTCAGCAATTGCCTCACATGTGGCTGCTATCATGGTGCTTGCGCCTATGTTTCATGAAGCTGGCATGATGTCATTTAGGAAGCCTGAAGAGGACGGGGACCTGCTCCGGAGCCCAGGAGAGGTGAGTGACATTGTTATGCTTACTCTTCTCCCCCGGACTCCGATAATTATTCTCTGGGGTCTAAAGAGACCCCACAGTATAATAATAGCAATTCTAGTTCTGATGTGTTTGGTCCAAACTAAACCGCTGGGTAAACCTCATATACGTGAATCTCGCACGGTTCACCATACAAGTACTCACTTCCAGTAGACTCCCCAGCCTTGCATGGCAATATATTTGATTATGAGGTCAGATTATATTGGGCCTGTCATGTATGGGCCTTCCTAGCATGTGACGCGGGTGCGGCTGTCAGGGGTCGACTCAACTCTGCTCACTCAATCTTGCACTCACCCTTCACTCAGGCTGCAAATTGAGTGTAAGTAGACACCCAGCACAGTCCACGCACACCAAATACACGCCGCCGCCACCACTGCTGATTCAGGTCCAGCAGAAACCTTGCATACATATACACTTCAAAAAGATAATGGGTTCATAGAGCATACACAAAGTAGCCTTAAAGTTAACACTTTAATACCAAGATGGTTCAGTGCTATATATATAGAGAGATAACAAATGACACACGATACAAACAGCTATAAAATAAAAAGGAATAAAACAGAATAATACTTAAAAGAGTCTTTGGTTCCAGGAAGCTTGGAGATCTTCTGTAGTGAAGTGGACACATCCATCTCTTAGCTGACTCCACAGATGTGACAAAGAATCTAGGTCTTCGTCTCAGTTAAGGCCAGTGTCCAGCCACAACTCCCTTCCAGGTAGCCCCCCTCCTCTTAACCCCCACTGCAGGATCCTGAGAAAGAAGGATGTTCTCCTGGCTGCTGGAAAGCTGTGTCTGGGGTTGAGCTCAGGGTCATTAGCCCTCTCTCCCTCCGTTGACATCTGTTTGTCCAGGGGTAATAAAGCTGTTTGGCTGGGGCCAGAAAAGGCAATCTCCCCTTGTATACACATAAAGCCACTGAAGTGAATTAACCAGCAACGTAAACACAACATAGGACTAACAGGATTAGGGAATTTGTATATAAAACAACACATATCAAAGAAAAATACATAAACGCAGGTTCTCTCATCATCACAGGGCCCCATTGCAGCCTCGGCCCCTGGGCTATAACCCATTTTGCCCTTACTATAATCCCCTCCCCCCCGCAAGTGCTGGGGTACCTTTGGCGCCAACTAATCTCTATGTTTAATTCTCTGCATCCAGCCACTGTGTTACTGGGAAATAAACTGCCTGGGAGGGGCAATAAATCACATCATGTGACCCGGTATAGCACTATGGTGCCCAGAATTCACATCACTGGAAAGCCTCAATTTTGTTATTCCAATCTGTTAAACAGGGACCGCGGGTGGATTATGCGGCTACGGCCAGCCTTTAGTAAAACCTGGCTATTGTACCATGATTGGCTGGATGTCAGTGAATTGTTGTGGGACCATGTGGGGGCGCTATCCCTACTATTATTTGTAGTAAGAAAATAAAACTACTTGGAGACTAAAATGTGGCAGTAATAAGCTTATCAGCATTTATTATATCAGCATAAGTATATAGCAGCAAGAGTATACAGCAGCATGAGGTTATAGCAGCAACAGTATACAGCAGCATGAGGTTATAGCAGCAAGAGTATACAGCAGCATGAGGTTATAGCAGCATAAGTATATAGCAGCAAGAGTATATAGCAGCATGAGGATATAGCAGCAAGAGTATACAGCAGCATGAGGTTATAGCAGCAAGAGTATACAGCAGCATGAGGTTAACAAATGTAGAGTAACTAAACGTGCTCAAATATACTATCAAAGAGAAAAAAATAACAAACTAGCACTAATACCTAAAATATAACCTTTAATAATCTGATTAAAAAGTGTACAATGCACTACAAAGAAAATGACATCTGTAGTGTTGCTGCATATGGCATTAAGCAGACAACAGCACATAAGTAGCTTTCACAATGTCCATAAAGCCTCTGTTTGAAAAACAGCTAAACTAAGTGTTCAATAATCAGCAGCATGTGAGTGGCTTTATCACAAGGTCAATAGAGCCCCTGTTTGAATAGATCTATCTTAAGAGGCTTAACAAAATGTAAACACAGCCCTTGTTTGTATAAAGATATCCTCTAAGAGGTTTATAACAATGTCCACACAGCCCCTGTTTGTTAAAGCTATCCTCTAAGAGGCTTTAGCAATGTAAACAGAGCCCCTATTTGTATAAAACTATCCTCAACGCGTTTCCTCCAGAGATAAGCAGGGTTCATCAGGAGAAGGTAAAGATAAAGATAATATCAAGCTTACTGAGATAATTTGCAGTAATAACTGCACTTCCCAGTGTCCTGATGGTGGACACTGGTACTAAGAGAGCCGACGCCATTCACTGTGTCCCGCCGGGTTAATAAACCCATAGCTCCGCCCCCATGACACTCCCCTCATGACGTCATCGGACCGAGGCTCCGCCCACCTCGTCCGGAGGTTTGTCATGCAGGGGAAAACAGGTTTCCATGGAGAGGAGACGCTGAACAAACAAATGTAAAAAAAGAGAAAATGGTGAATGAAAACAAGACTGCAATAAAGTAAATAGAAAAGAACCTTTCAAGATCACAATCAGATTTACTTAAGATAACAAATGCAAAATACAAGTATAAGTCTGTAAGAACGGGTAAATGACTGGACTAGGGAAACATTGATATGTACAGTACACTAATATGTACTAGAGTGGCAAAGATAAACCAGCCACCACAGCAGTGCATAAAATGATGTACTGTTTTAATTGTTATATCCCACCCATATAGAGAAATACCCAAGGATGTAAAACATCAGTAAAATAAACAAAAAATATTTGGGTAAAGCATAATAATAAACCATAGAGTTGAATGAAAACTAATATTGCTATATAAACAGACTAAATAGATGTAAAATGCAGATGAAACCATAATTATATAAATGATGCAAAAGAGAGTGAATCATTCAGGCCTTTAGGTTTCACACTCTGAAATTGAAAAATACGCCTGGTCTCATGTTGTAGGATCAACCGATCCCAGTTACCACCTCTCATTGGGGGACATACTCGTTCTATACCCTGAAAGGTCAGAGACTTAGGGTCACCTCCATGATATTCCCATACATGGGTAGAGAGGGTGCGATCTTCTCTCCGTGTGATATAGCCTACATGGTCAAGTATTCTGCGTCTAAATTCTCGTATAGTTTTACCTACGTAATTTAACGAACAGGGGCATGTTACCACATAGATCACACCAGTGGTCCTACAGTTGATGAACTGTTTAGTAAGATGTTTCTTACCAGTAGAGACAATAGAAATAGTGTCCCCTTTCAAGATGTAGTCACATGCCTATTCAAACAGGGGCTCTATTGACCTTGTGATAAAGCCACTCACATGCTGCTGATTATTGAACACTTAGTTTAGCTGTTTTTCAAACAGAGGCTTTATGGACATTGTGAAAGCTACTTATGTGGTGTTGTCTGCTTAATGCCACATGCAGCAACACTACAGACGTCATTTTCTTTGTAGTGCATTGTACACTTTTTAATCAGATTATTAAAGGTTATATTTTAGGTATTAGTGCTAGTTTGTTAGCAGCATGAGGTTATAGCAGCAAGAGTATACAGCAGCATGAGGTTATAGCAGCATAAGTATATAGCAGCAAGAGTATATAGCAGCATGAGCATATAGCAGCAAGAGTATATAGCAGCATGAGGATATAGCAGCATGAGTATACAGCAGTATGAGGATATAGCAGCAAGAGTATACAGCAGCATGAGGTTACAGCAGCATGAGGTTATAGCAGCAAGAGTATACAGCAGCATGAGGTTATAGCAGCAAGAGTATACAGCAACATGAGGTTATAGCAGCAAGAGTATACAGCAGCATGAGGTTATAGCAGCATAAGTATATAGCAGCAAGAGTATATAGCAGCATGAGCATATAGCAGCAAGAGTATATAGCAGCATGAGGATATAGCAGCATGAGCATATAGCAGCAAGAGTATATAGCAGCATGAGGATATAGCAGCAAGAGTATACAGCAGCATGAGGTTATAGCAGCAAGAGTATACAGCAGCATGAGGTTATAGCAGCATAAGTATATAGCAGCAAGAGTATTTAGCAGCATGAGGATATAACAGCAAGAGTATATAGCAGCATGAGGTTATAGCAGCAAGAGTATACAGCAGCATGAGGATATAGCAGCAAGAGTATACAGCAGCATGAGGTTACAGCAGCATGAGGTTATAGCAGCATGAGGATATAGCAGCAGGAGGTTATAGCAGCAAGAGTATATAGCAGCAGGAGGTTATAGCAGTGGCAGTATGAGCATCATGTAGCAGAGGGCGGCAACAGTGGAATCAGGTGCAGGCATTGGTGGTATAAACAATAATCAGTGTTGTTATTCAGAGGTGGCGGTGGTATCAGGAGCAGGCATCGGTGTTATTATCAGATAGCAATGTTGTTATTCAGTGGTGGCGGTGGTATCAGGATCAGGAATCGGTGTTATTAACAATACTGTAGGCAGCGTTGTTATTCACAGGTGGCGGTGGTATCAGGAGCAGGCATCAATGTTATTATCAGATAGCAGCGTTGTTAGTCAGAGGTGGCGGTGGTATTATCAGTTGTGGTTAGCAATGGTGGTGAGAGCATCATGATGGTTCTGAGCGGTGAGGTCTTCCGGTAGGCGCAAGTGAAGGCAGAGAACTATGGGGTGGGGTGGGCTGGTGGCGTTGTTTACAGTACATGATGGTGGAGGCTGGATGCAGCAGGCGGTGGTACTCTGTGATGTGTACCTGTTGCATCTCATGTTTGCTGGAATTGAACATTGATGAGAAATGATCAGAACATTTGGGGCTTGTATATAAAGAACCCCAGGAAATAAAACGAGAACCAAATCCAGAAAGGAGAAATCACATAAGCCTGTCCTATAGTGGAGATGGGAGGGGCCAGCAGTGATCAGGCTCCTCCCACACAGCACCGCCCTATATGACAAACTTTATCTCTGCACTCAGTATTGATGGTTCCTTCTACATGAAAAATTATAACGGGAAAGAAGTAAATGCTGATGGGTTCTAATGGGCAAAGGAGGAGGAGGACACCGACCACCAGGACTGTAGAACAGGATGGGGATGGGACACTACATATCCCAGAAGGATTTGCACTACATCTCCTGGAGTGAGGGTGATATATACAGTGTGAGAAGCTGGGGGTCATGGCCATATAGTGAGAGCTGATGACAGTGAGATAATAGGGAGCTGCAGGGCCGGTTTTAGACAAAGTGGGGCCCTGGGCAAAAATTAAAAGTGGGGCCCCAAATGCTGATAGGCAAACAACACCATCGTCTTCCAGTGACAACCCCTATAATAACGCCTCCTTTCTGCCAACAAAAAAGTAATAACAAGCCCCATTTTACCACACACAATTCAAATGAGCACCTTTGTACCACCTAATAGATTTTTGCACCCAGTCATCAGTTATTATAGCGCCTCCTTATAAATAATAGTCTCTGCTTATAAATAATCTTACACCTTTATCAGTAATAGCGCCCTTATAAATAATAAATAGTGCCCTGTATCAGTAATATTCCCCCTTATCAGTAACAGTCACCCCGTAAAAATAATACTGCTCCCTTATAAATAATAGCCCCCTCATAAATAATAGTTACCCTTATAAATAATAGTCCCCATTATCACTAATAGCCCCCTTTATAAATAAGCCCACTTAACAATTATACCCCCCTTATAAAAAGTTCCCCTCTTATAAATAATAGCCCCCTCATACTTAACCCTGCTGTTCTGTTCGGTTCTACTATACACATATAATGTTCCGGTCATTTTTGACCGGGCCTATTAAAGTCTGGATTTTTAACTAATTTAAGTGTTTTATTTGAATTTCTTTTGCATTATTATACTGTATGCGAACATGGTTGTTCATAAACAAATGAAAAATGAAATCAAAAACTTAATTTTTATTTTTTTTGTGTCAAAAAATGTTACATGGCCTTATTGCATTATTCATATATATTTTACATTTGCACAAAAAAAAAATCCTTATAAAACTGTAAACTATAACTAATAACATCAAACTGTATGTAAATATATTTTTTTCAAAAAAAAAAAAAAACAAACAAAAAAATAAAAAGTAGTTTTTTCTATATAAAATGTGAAATAAGGTTCAAGGTGCTAAATTTACTGTTTGCATTCGTCACAAGTATAATTTACATGTCTTTTGCATAAGTACTTTGCACATTTGCAACATATCACATTTGATTTGTGATTACTTGATGTTGGACAGAAGGCGCATTGTTTCCGTTTTAGGCTGGTTGTACTGCTGGTGGAGGCCGTAGGTATCGTCGCAGTGCTAGCGGAAGCCCTTGGTTCACTTTCTTCAGCATGCTGTTGGATCCTGTAGACAATGGCTGCAGCTCCAGTGATTTTCCAGTGATTTTCCCAACTCCTCTAAAAAAATTCTTCTTTTATACAGTTTATTTTTGTTCCAATTTGGGTCTATTTCACGCAATAACACAAATGCATTGTACGCCGACACATCAAGAATGTTGTAAAAAACAACCATTGGCCACCGATTAGTTTTGCGTTTACAGGTGTCCATCTACAGTATCATAATTTGAAAATGTATGTATGTGTAACTCTGCATGGACCAAAAGGACCTAGATAAATTGATAAATAGTAGTAGATGAACTATATAGACCAAAATGAGATTATAACTCCTTTATTTTTTTTTAAAAATGGCTGGAGATTAGTATAAAAGGCTATCGGTCATTTTTGACCGAACAGTACAAGTGTAAAAAAAGATGTGGAGCAAAAAGTAAACAAAAAATAAATAAATAAAAACTGCTATTAGTAAGAACCCCTCAAATGAGGAAAAGTCAATGAACCACAAGTTTCAGAACCGCATAATGAATATTGAAAAAAATATCAAATTTCAAATTCGGTCATTTTTGACCGAACAGTACAGCAGGGTTAAGATTCCCAATTATATATAGTAACCCACCCTTATATATAATAGTTCTCTGTTATACAGTGTCGGACTGAAGGGCCTTAGGCCCACCAGAGGAACTTGTTCTGGGGCCCCACCCAACAGTTTCCTGCTAATAGCCTACACCACGGCTCCTTCACTGAAGTCTTACATATGTGCTGACTATCTGGTGTTACTGAGTATGTTCTCCGTATAGTCAGCCCCTATAGTACTGTGCAGGCCCCAATAACTCCATGGCCAGTTCATGCACAGTACTGTATGGGGAATGACATAGCCATGGAGCACTACACATATGTGCAAGATTATAGAGAGGGAGCTGTGATGCAGACATAGCACACAGGGCTGCCAGCAGGAATTGTGAGCCCCCCCCCCCCCCATAGTATAATGCTCTACATGGTATATAATGCTCCACAGTATAAAATGCTCTCCTGAGCCCTCCAGTTTCTCCACATGGTATATAATGCTCCACAGTGACCCCACACAGTATAAAATGCTCCCCTGAGCCCCCCATTGTGGTCCCACATGGTTTGTAAGGCTCCACACAGTATAATACTCCACAGTGGCCCACACAGTATACTACCCCTTAGTGGCCCCAGACAGTACAATATGCTCCCCAGCAGCCCCACACAATATAATATGCTCCATACAGTATAATATGCACCCCACAATGCCCCCCAGTATAATGCTCTACAATGGCCTAACACAGTATAACATGCTCCATAATGACCTCCACACAGTATAATATACTCCCCAGAGGGGTTCCCCCAGTATAGTGCTCTACAATGGCCCCACAGAGTATAATATGCTCCCGAAAAGCCCCACACAATATAATACACTCCACAGTGGCCCCACACAGTATAACAGGCTCCCCACACTGTCCATTCCCCCACTATAAAGCTCCACAGTGGCCCATAGTATAATATGCTCCCCAGAGGGCCCCCGCTAGTATATTGCTCCACAATGCCCCCTCCAGTATTTTGCTCCACAGTGGCCCCACGCAATATATTATGCTCCCCAGAGCGTCCCCCCAGTATAATGTTCCACAGTAGGCCCCACGCAGTATAATATGCTCCCAAGAGGGCCCCCTAGCTCATTAGTCCCCCCCAAATAATGCCCCACAGTGGCGCCACGCAATATAATATGCTCTGCTGATACCCCCCCCAGAATAATGCTCCACAGTGACCCCACTCAGTATAACATGCTCCAGAATGGCCTCCACACAGTATAATATACTGCCCAGAGAGGTTTCCCCAGTATAATACTCACAGTGGCCCAAAACAGTATAATATGCTCTCCAGAGCCCCCCCCCCAGTATAATGCTCCACGGTGGCCCCGCACAGTATAATATACTGGGGGGCCCCTCTGGAGAGCATATTATACTGTGTGGGGCCACAGTGGAGCATTATACTGGGGGGGCTCTGGAGAGCATATTATACTGTGTGGGGCCACTGTGGAGCATTATACTGGGGAGGGGGCCCTCTGGAGAACATGTTATATTCTGCGGGGCCTCTATGGAGTATTATAAAGTGGGGGGGCTCTGGAGAGCATGTTATATTCTGTGGGGCCACTTTGGAGCATTATACTGGGGGGCCCCTCTGGAGAGCATAATGCTCCAAAGTGGCCCCATAGAATTTAACATTACCTCAAGAGGCCCCCCCCCCCCACACATTATAATTTTCCACAGAGGCCCCACAGAATATAACATGCTATCCAGAGGGGCCCCTTCCCCAGGATAATGCTCCACAGTGGCCCCACACAGTATAATATGCTATCCAGAGGGGGCCCCCAGTATAATGCTCCACAGGGGCCCTACAGTGCTATTATTATATTATATTCTGGGGTCTCTTCAGACCCCAGAGTATAATAATCGAAGGCCCGGGGAGGTAAGGTAAAATAACAAACAGTTATACTCACCTTGTCTTACCTCTCCTGGGCCTCCTCGCGCTGCTCCGCTATCTCCGCCGGCGACCGCTTCTTCTTCTCTGCGGCTTCTGTGGCTGATGTCACGCGTTGTGGACGTCACCTCTGAGGCCTGTGATTGGGCCTCAGCAATTACGTGAGGCACGCCCCACGTGACCGCTGAGGCCAGGCCTCAGCGACTCAGCAGTGATGTCCGGAACGCCAGAAGATGACGTCGGACGACAAGGACAGGTGAGTAAAAATGTTTGTTATTTTTACTCACCTCGGAAAGGGGCCCTGCAGTCCATTTCTGTTATTGCTTTGGCCGGGCCTAACTCCGGGATCCGGAGTCATCAGGTTCCGGATCCCGGGGGCCCCTTTGGGGACGGGGCCCTGGGCAATTGCCCAGTTTGCCTCCCCCTAACGCCGGCCCTGGGGAGCTGTTCTCTGCTCCTCAGCAACTTCAGAGGTTGGAAAAGCCTGAGGACCCAATCGCTGTCTCCCTTGTAAAGACAATACACCATCTGCACCAGAGATCGGTGCTCATTGCTGCTGCCTGTACAGGTCCCTGTCCTGGACTTTCCAGGCAGCAGAGATGAGCGGTGTGATCTTATTGATGACCTATCCTCAGCCTTTGTGAGAGCTGTGACCCCTGCACTATTTCCATGATACACCATCTATTTTATAGTGACTGTGCAATGTTATTACAGACTCATCCTATAGAAGTGAACAGAATGTAATTGCATAACATGGTCATTAGAAAACAGAAGGTGTGTGATGTAAACAGTGAAGGGGTCACAGTCTGTGAAGGATCTCGTCCTACCAAAGCCGTCTCCAGCACATCTGAGATCGCTTCAATTACCTCACACCCACCACCAGTGAGTGTTCTGGGCCGATAGGATAATACAAAACGAGCTTTCTAAATTTTATATATTTATTAACCCCTAAACGGGTCGATACTAGACACTTAACCTATACAGAGAATACATGCAGCGATTAGCAAGCAAATACAAGTGGAAAGCAACATGACACGGTGCACAAAATAAAAATGGGAATAAACAGAAGCAAAGAAAATATTACAAACACAAGCCTGTGATTGGTTCTCTGGGCTCTGGATGATCAGCTCAGGGCATGTACTTAAAAGCAGTCCAAAAACATGCGTCCGGGCATGCTATTCCAGTGGTGGCACCCCCTAGATCTGGGCAGGGCTATCCGGGTGGCTTTCAGAAGAACAAAAGACCATGTGGCCCTCACATGGCAGGCTTTTGTGTTTTTCCTGCCCCCGCCCAGAGTGATGTCACTGGGGAGGGAAGTTACACCTACCGGCTTGGAGCCCCTGGACTAGAGAATGGTCCTGATTCCTCATCAGGTGACTGGATTGTCAGGCAAGTAGTAGGAGGGGACTCGGGGTGAGATCCCCTTTGTATAGATACCAAGGAAGGCACCCCAATTCCCTTTGGGTAGGGAGTTGAATGTCTGGACCTGTCTCGTGCTCATAACAGCACCATGATTGGACTGACCGTGAGCGTCTTTCTCTGGGGCACCTACAGAATTTATCGACGTAACTGTGGGTTGCCCCTCTTAGGAGATATGGGCATAAAACTATGATCTCTCTGATCTATCCACGGTGCCAGATAGTCTCAGTGTAATGTGGTTGGACAGGAAACCCCCTGGTGAGAGGTGGGAGGTTTGCAAGAGTGTGTTAATTACTCAGGGCAATACAACAGAGGGATGGTGATTAACCAGCAACAGTGATCCAGTTCCCTATAGCTGAGCTGAGGGGGAGTTTGAACAAATGGTCCACAAGGGGGAGGGGTCAGCTAGATACATGTTTGTACAGAAATATACATATGGGAGTCCGATCATCACACAGTCCTCAAATAGCTGATCAGCAGGGGTCCCTGTTGTTGGACCCCTATTGATCACTTATTAATGACCCATCCTTAGGATAGGTCACCAATACCAAGGAACTAACCCTTAAAATGGTTGGACAAGTAGATGGACAATTAGGACCCCCGCAGATCAGCTGTTTTCCAGAGCTAGCAACTCGCAGCATTGGTTAAATGGCGGACGCTACACTGCTTACACTATGTACACATCTGCACCCGGGTGTCCGTTGTTCTGGTCCATCAGTGGACCAGAACAATAGACAAATGGACCGCTAAAACAGTAGACACCACTGGTCCCTGTCAGACTTCATTGACTATAATAGGATCCATTGGGTGTCCATTGATTTAAGCTGAAACCGCTGGAGGAAAAAGTCGGACTTGCAGCGCATATGTGAACCCAGCCGTACTTACCGTGTTCTTGATAATAGTGGTTGTGGGTACCATAGTTATATCCCTTTCAAGTCCACTGGACACCACTACAGCACCCGTAACCTCCACTATCAAGAATACGCTGTAGGGATGAGGTTCAAAGTTTACATCGGGGCCCTCTGAATTTAGTTATACCACAGCCCCTCAGTGATATCAAGAAGCTTCTATATCTAGGCAGATAATGAATAAGTCATCGCCTGGACATGAAGATTCATATTAGGAATAGTTCTGAAATGTTCTGTTGATACTGGTGTTAGCCTCCATCTGCAGGGCCATACCGGAGGCATCTCCTAACTGGAGAACCATGAGGACCCCGACCATCCCATATAACTCAATGCAGTGTGTCCGTGTCAGTCTACACCTGCTATACACAGAAACCAAGATGCTAGTGTGAACAGAGCCGTAGCCCTAATATACTTTGTGTCATTGTATCACCATTTTCACAATCTCTTCTTCGGACAGTGTTATTGTCTTCAGGCCTAATACTCAGCCTGGCCTTGTCCTGCTCACGCACCTGAGGACTTGTACAACGTATCAGTGCAGACAATCCTCTGTGAGTCCTTAGACATTGTGACGCCTCCACGGCTGTGTCAGCAGGACTAGGCCAGAGGAAGAAGTATCAGCCTCTGAATGGTTCAGTCTCTAGAAGAAAGTGGAGATATGGAAAAGGTGGAAGGATTGATGTAGAAAACCTAATAGAACAGAATTCTCCTTGGAGATGACTGTGACAGTGGCAGTAAGATGTGGGGACATAGAGGTGGCATAATGTATGCTGTGTACCCTGACTAGGAAGGAATGTGGGGTGTAGAGCGCCCCCATATGGAAGAATCTTATGTAATCACGTGTTACTATGTGGCACACAACAGCAGGAGAACAGCGCCCAGATTCTAAAAAAAAAGAAATGGGATTTAGCTGAGAACAGCGGCGCCTCCTGGTGACACAGTGGTGTTATTACAGCATTGCCTGCCATTACTGCAGCCACCAAATCTTACACTGTGGTCAGATGGAGTCTGCAGCACTCAGGATAGGGGTTATATACTTAACCTACAATATGAGGGTCACCCCAACTTTCCTGCTACCTCCTCCCATTATCAGAGGGCGGTGATTCTACCAGGTGAAGCTGAGCTGCCCCCCAATATTCCCAAACTTACCCCAAAGAGAAGAACGTAGACCCCCAGCAGCTCCTGTGGAGGATTCTGACCCTACACTAATATTCTACCTGCGGAGGGGGCAATCTATAAGAATGATCTAATTCCTGGGGCTCGGCCTTGTACTTACCTTGAAGGGCGTCTCTCACTGCGGCTGCTGTGGCTGGAAGGAAATAAAAGCAATTAGTCCCCAATAAATCCTCCATTTCCTGAGGTCCCTCGTGGACTGGGGGTCATGTATCCTGCCCCAGTGACCCTATGGGATATCTCCCTCTAGTATGGGGATGTTCCCAGTGATGTGTATGGACCCTTGTGCCCCCCTACACAGCTGGTTACCTTCCTCTGCCCCCAAAGCTTTTGCTGACATTGTGACATCCATGTCTACTGTGTGTGATGTGGAGGAGGGCGGTGCTTTTCTTTATCAGGGACAGGGAAGATGGTTAAAATTGATGGGAAGATGGATGGAGCCAAATACAGGACTATTCTGGAAGAAAACCTGTTGGAGTCTGCAAAAGACCTGAGACTGGGACGGAGATTTATCTTCCAACAAGACAATGATCCCAAACATAAAGCAAAATCTACAATGGAATGATTCACAAATAAACGTATCCAGGTGTTAGAATGGCCAAGTCCAAGTCCAGACCTGAATCCAATCGAGAATCTGTGGAAAGAGCTGAAAACTGCTGTTCACAAACGCTCTCCATCCAACCCCACTGAGCTCCAGCTGTTTTCCAAGGAAGAATGGGCAAGAATTTCAGTCTCTCGATGTGCAAAACTGATAGAGACATACCCCAAGCGACTTGCAGCTGTAATCGCAGCAAAAGGTGGCGCTACAAAGTATTAACTTAAGGGGGCTGAATAATATTGCACGCCCCACTTTTCAGTTTTTTATTTTTTACCAAAGTTTAAAATAACCAATAAATTTCGTTCCACTTCACAATTGTGTCCCACTTGTTGTTGATTCTCTCCAAATAAAATTAAAATTTTATATCTTTATGTTTGAAGCCTGAAATGTGGCAAAAGGTTGAAAAGTTCAAGGGGGCTGAATACTTTCGCAAGGCACTGTATACTATGTATGCAGAGAGTTCCCCCTATTGGTATCTGTATATCCAGTATTTATGCGGTGAGTCCCCCTAGTGGTGACTGTATATCCAGTATGTATGGAGTGAGCTCCACCTAGTGGTAGTTGTATACCCAGTATGTATGCATGCAGTGAGCTCCCCCTAGTGGTGGCTGTATGTCAAGTATGTATGCAATGAGCTCCCTCTAGTGGTATCTGTTTATGAAATATGTATGCAGTGAGCTCCCCCTAGTGGTAGCTGTATATATGGTATGCATGCAGTGAGCTCCCCCTAGTGGTAGCTGTATATATATATATATATATATATATATATATATATATAGTATGCAGGCAGTGAGCTCCTTATGTATAGTATGTATGCAGTGAGCTCCCCCTAGTGGTGGCTCTAGGCAGCCAGAGTTATTTATTGTCCATAAATATCAGAGTTGGAGAGCTTACTTGGAGAGAATTATAGTTAGAGAGCTGACAAGTGGCCCCCATAAGGATCAGCTGTACGGGGCCACTTCTAACTCCCATGCTATACGCAGCACAGAGCTAAAAGCAGTTGGCTCTGGTCTTTGTATAGTGCCCAGGGCTGGTACTACAGCTCAGCTGCCATTGACTTTAATGTTAGGTGAGCTGCAGTACTGGTGCCCGGCCACTATACCGGGCATGGAGCCACCTGCTACTGGTTCTGTCCTTTCTATAGTATGGACATCAGAAGAGGCCCTGTACAGCTGATCCGTGGGGGGAATACTGGACACCTCCTATAACCCTATGGCTGAGTGTGAGAGGCAGGGGATTGGGAGCCATGTGTAAGAAAACAAGATCTGATCTTCCTTCACATTACTTAGATTGAGCTCAGTTTTGCCGATGTCTCCCACACTTATCCTTTATACTTACATGATGGGCTCTAAGTCCGCATTCTGGAGACGATTGGAAAAGATGTTGTGCTGTAATAGAAAAAACCTATGTCTGGTTACCGTTATTAACCCTTTATTCCCTGTAATAACACGTCTCCCTCTCATCTACACATGGACTTACAGGACCCTCCACTCTAATAGGAATAAAGTTTCAAGACTAATGTCCATTGTACCCCCAATATCTGTGTCCCCCCCAACCCTGTCTATTTTCTTGACGCCAGCCCACTATCATAGTGTGGTTACAATGTATCAGTGTAGTTAAGAAGCATCAGCCTGGACTCTAGGACAGGACAGAGGTTTCTACCACTGCTTAGCTCATAGACCATTACCTACACTGATACATTGTAACAAATCCCAAGCTGTGTGAGCAGAACTTGGTCTATACAGGTCTTAGCCTCTCACAACAGTCTCTTTTCATCTGTGTCTTCTCATACAGTAAAGATGGTGGTTGTCCTCTCGGTGTAAAGTATTGGCCCCCAAGACTACCCCGCCGCTCTGTACATAGAAGACCCTTATACTGTAACCCAGGAGGAATCGGGTGTGTCCCAGGATAGATACCTGAAGGCTGGCTTGGCCAGGAGAACATTGAGTCTGAATCTGGTGGAGAAAGAGACATGAAGGAGAAATATTATCTAGAAGGTTCCGTCACTTCCAGGACAACTTTCTTCTGTATCTTATGGAATAGACATAAATCCTGGTCGAATGTCGGGGTCACATCCAGTATTGTAATGCGGACCTCATAATAAACCAAAATGCCCCATTACTAGTCGGGGACAGAATATAGAGGGGGAACCTTCCCATCATGCTCCACCCTCTGCTCCACACTACATAGGAGAACATGGAGGAGAAGGAAAACAATGGCCGCCATGTCTTCTCTCTGCTCCCCAGTACAAGTCTCTGCTGGTATCACATTAGAATACTGGAGCGCCCTCTAGTACCTGTGGCCCTGTGAAGACGTTAGATAACTGGAAGCCCCTTAACCCATGTCCTGTCCCCTCATAGTGTCCATGTACAGTACAATCTGCTGCTCGCCGGCGCCCCCAATGGCAGGTCTCTGCAGTCAGGTAAATGTGGGGTCAGATTTCCCATCCCTAAACCTTAGAGATGAGACGCCTGTGATGTTGTGTCATCTATAGTGTCTGTATGTCACCCCCTCCTTCTATCCCACCACTTATATCTGCATCTCTTTATCTTCAGCCTCGTATTTCTCTTCATCTTCATCACTATTGGAAACATAACATAGAACATCAATCTATAAATATATGACCCCGGATATGTCTGGTGTGGACGACTCCTTGGATTATTTCTGGCCTTTCTGCCACCACTAGGAGAGCTCCCCCTACTGGTGGATGCAGCCAGACTAAATGTAATTCACTACATCTCATTCAATGTGAAGGGAAATGGGATATATAGTCTTTGTCAAAAAAAATCTGAGCTCTTACCCTATAAGAATTCTGGTTGTATTTAGATTATATCAAATAATACATTCATAGTCCTGCCCCCATCATAGGATACTATGATCTATTTGCTAGGGGTTGTTGGACCCCAACATCATTTTATATTATGGGCCCAAGAAACCTCAGTCTGACCCTTCTGGTACTGCAGCTCAGTATTAACCACCTGAATGGATCGTATCTGCAAAGAGCTGCTGTAATACCAGGAATGGCCACTACAAAATATATGGCACTGTGCCCAGTGACCAATGAAGAAGGTGCCCAGGTTACTCTATCTGCTGATAGGTCGGGGCACTAAGTTAGGCCCCATCAGTCGGATAGTAGAGGCCTAACCTAAGGATAGTTCACCAACAGTAACGCCTTCCTACCATGGCTATTTTTTGTATTTTCTCCTTTTCCTCCATTCCCTCCTAGATGCTCACTAGAAGAATGACTCCTGCTCCAAGATCTGTCCCTACAGCAGGAGCCGTCACTGCACCCTACAATGTCTACAGCCATCCTAGAAGATGTAATATTGATATACACTTCCTATCCTCTGGGAGTTTATTCCACCAGAGCCTGGAAGTGAACGAGGAAAGAGGGCAGTGAGAATCCACAAGAATCAGAGGAAACTTTATTAACATGGTGCCAACTTATTCTGTAGCGTAGTACAATCAGGGAGAGCAGAAGAGAAGGAGAGAGCAGCCTGACCATAAGAGCTGACAATCTACAGGAGACAGGACCCTGCCCATAAGAGCTGACAATCTACAGTCAAGAGGACCTTGGCCATAAGAGCTGACAATCTATAGGAGAGAAAATGCTGCCCATAAGATCTGACAATCTACAGGAGAGCAGCCTGACCATAACAGCTTACAATCTACAGGAGACAGGACCCTGCCCATAAGAGCTAACAATGTACAGGAGATAGGACCCTGCCCATAAGAGCTGACAATCTACAGGAGACAGGACTCTGCCCATAAGAGTTAACAATGTACAGGAGAGAGCAGCCTGACCATAAGATCTGACATTCTACAGGACATAGGACCCCAATGACATACGATCTGGGGTTCTGTTCAGGGCATTGGCCCCTCTACACTCTTACATTAGATTTTTTAGGTCTCGCTCCATGGTTCTTTCTCGCTATAGTGTCATGGAATATAACAGAACAATATGGCTCCAGTTAAAATTGTTGAGATGTTGCAGAGTTTATAACACAGGATCTATAATAGAACGTCTGACTCCACTCACTCCATCCGCAGCATCTATCCTCCATAAGCTGTTCTTAGAGAATGGAGCAGGAAGCATACAGCTCCGTTCTCTGTGCAGTGGCCAGACCATGTACAGCAGATCTTCTCCCATTTACATGAATGGGCTGCACTGCAGGGACTCAGATCAGTCACTACGCAGAGAACAGATCTGTCTGCTTCCTGCTCCATGCTCTGAGAACAGCTGATTGTTGGGGGTGCTGGGCAGTGGCGTAACTAAAGTCTTGAGGTGAATTCTTGATAGTGATGGTTACGGCTGCTAAGGAGTTTAATCAACCTTAGTGTGGTTAGGGTAATCTGTGGGTCTCCTTGGCTTATGGGTCAGATGGAAGTCGCAATCTCAATACTGATGCCAGTGCTTATGGGCCCCCTAAGGCTCCTGGGCCCCGATGCGACTGCACCCTCTGCACCCCTTTAAGTTACCCCCCTGGTGCTGGGCATGGTATACAGGGTAGCAGTCGCTACCATGTCGTCGAACCAGAGGGGGCTCCAAAAGTCCCTGTACCATACAAAATAGACCACAATTCTAAATGGTATAAGGTAACAGGGGCCCCATAATGCAAGGTTCAGAGGACCAGAATAACGGACAGGCAGACCGCTAAAATAACGGTAACGTAAGGATCATGATGGACCCCATTGACAATAATGGACGCCTTTGGGTGTCTCTTGTTTTTAAACTAAATGCAGCAGACAGAAAAGCTGCACCTGCAGGCAGATACTACAGTGAGGAGACTCCGGTGCAAATGTGAATATACTCTTACAGAGAAGACAGGGAAGCTTTATTATCCTCTCTCCCACACTGACCTCACCTCCTGCTGTTAGTTCTCACCTCCAGATCAGTGAATCTAGCAATCAGCCATCTGGCTACAGTCTGATCTTCATACGTGTCCAGGTGAGAAAGGAACTGAAAAGGATCAAGGCTGGTAAGGCTGCAGGGCCAGATGGCATCAGTGCAAGGCTAATTAAGACCTGCAGGGACCAGCTGTGTGGTATTATTACATATATGTACAATATGAGCCTGAAGCTGGGAATGGTACCACAACTGTGGAAATCATCTTGTGTGGTACCAACTCCAAAGACACCTCATCCGATGGACCTTAACGGCTACAGACCTGTAGCATTGACATCCCACTTGATGAAGGTCTTAGAGAGATTGGTTCTCACACATCTCCGCCCTCTAGTGAGCTCGTCTATGGACCCTCTACAGTTTGCCTATCGGCAGGTCATTGGGGTGGATGATGCCATCATCCACCTTCTACACAGGGCTCTTTCTCCCCTAGAGAAACCAGGGAACACTGTGAGAATAACTTTCTTTGATTTCTCCAGTGCTTTTTACAGCCGGGGTTACTGAGAGACAAGCTGGGCCTAGCTGGAGTGGACCACCACCTCTCCATTTGGATCCTAGACTACCTCAGAAACCGACCTCAGTATGTGAGAGCCCGGGACTGTGTGTCAGGTATCATGATCTGTAATACGGGGGCACCTCAGGGTACAGTTTTTGCCCCTTTCCTCTTCACACTGTACACTGCAGATTTTAGGTGCAACTCATCTAGCTGCTACTTACAGAAGTATTCTGATGACTATGCAGTAGTAGGCCTCATCACAGACGAAGATGACAGGGAGTACAAAGAACTGAACCGGGATTTTGCGGATTGGTGCCAGCGGAACCACCTTAGGATTAATGCTGGGAAGACCAAGGAGATGGTGGTGGACTTTCGCAAGCCCAGATACTCTCCAAAACCAGTGGACATCCAGGGGACTGGCATTGAGATAGTCAACACTTATAAGTACCTGGGTGTGCTCCTCAATAATAAGCTGGACTGGGCAGATCACTTGGATGCACTGTACAGAAAGGGCCACAGCAGGCTCTACCTGCTTAGGAGGCTGAGAGCCTTTGGCGTCCAGGGGGCACTTCTTAGGGCCTTTTTCAGCACTGTAGTGGCATCAGTCATCTTCTTCGGAGTGGCCTGCTGGGGGAGTAGCATATCAACCAGGGATAGGAATAGACTCAACAAGCTGATTAGAAGGGCCAGCTCTGTCCTGGGGAGCCTACTGGACCCAGTGTAGGTGGTGGGTGACAGAAGGATACTGTCCATGGTGAGCTCCATGCTGGAGAATAACTCTCATCCCATGCATGAGACCGTGATAGCGCTGGGCAGTACTGTCAGTGACTGACTACTTCACCCTAAGTGTGAGAAGGAGTGCTATCGGAAGTCTTTTCTCCCCACAGCGGTTAGGCTGTACAACCAACACCGACCTAACCGGAGATCAGTCCATACAGAGAACTGAAAGATCTTAAGTTGTGATATCCCTTCTACTTTTTTTTTACCTGTTACTGTAATGCCTCTACCTTGGAGCATTTTTGTACAGTGGGGAAAAAAAGTATTTAGTCAGCCACCAATTGTGCAAGTTCTCCCACTTAAAAAGATGAGGCCGGCTTGTAATTGTCATCATAGGTAGACCTCAACTATGAGAGACAAAATGAGAAAACAAATGCAGAAAATCACATTGTCTGATTTTTTAAGAATTTATTTGCAAATTATGGTGGAAAATAAGTATTTGGTCAATAACAAAAGTTCATCTCAATACTTTGTTATATACCCTTTGTTGGCAATGACGGAGGTCAAACGTTTTCTGTAAGTCTTCACAAGGTTGGCACACACTGTTGCTGGTATGTTGGCCCATTCCTCCATGCAGATCTCCTCTAGAGCAGTGATGTTTTGGGGCTGTCGCTGGGTGTGAAAGATCCTCAGTGCGCCAACACCGCGTTGGCCCACACCTGAGTCTTCTTTCATAAAAACCACACTCACCGCCAGTGAGTGCTGGGTCCACAAGATAAATACAAGACAAGCTTTCTAAATTTTATATATTTATTAACCCCTAAATGGGTCGGTATTAACATCTAACACATGCAGTTCAGAACAGATATGCAGATGTATGCAAGCATTAACAGTTACTAGTTACAAGATACAGTACAATAAATAAAAAGGGAATAAAATTGAAATAATTACTTTACCCCACATATCCTGGATGTGGCTCTATAATCCAACCCTCACACATAGCATGTGGAGGTAAACAGTGGAGGCAGCGGCATTAACTCCAGCATCTCAGCAACTCATCACAGCAGCCTCTCCTCATAGTAGCATCTTCATAGTAATCTCCCAGTGGTAGTCTCAGCACAATCTCCTTGTAGTCTCTGCCCAATCTCCTCCCACTGACCTCTTACCTCATCTTTTATACCCTTGATTACACCACCCAGAATGAGGTCACCGGCGACGGCAAGTCTTATTGATTAATGCACTCAAGTCCAGATTCTTTGTAAAGAGCTGAGACCAAGTGAAATGATACAATGTTATCAACCATGTCTGATCTACCAGCCCAGGCTGAACAATGCATGTTTATTTGATCACCCAGGGCTATGTAAGAATTCAATGGAGCTATTCTGGGATGGATACAAAGCCCTATTGTTATATTGTTGCCTCTACTGATAACATACAACTAGGATTAGGGCTGCGCACATTATGAATAAATTGGAATTAAGAGAGAGATACGCTACCCAGAGATCAAAATACATCTTGAATTATAGCCATATTTAAGTGGAATCATCACACTGGGCAACACGGACTTTCAACTCCCTCCAAAGGTTTTCTATGGGGTTGAGATCTGGAGACTGGCTAGGCCACTCCAGGACCTTGAAATGCTTCTTACGAAGCCACTCCCCATGGTGGGACTATTAAAGGATTATCTTATCTTATAACACAGCCGGCACCCGCCGCTGACACCGATCGCAGCAGTTAACACTTTAGATGCCGCAGTTAAATGCAACCTCAGATCGTCATCGGAGGGCAGCAATTGATTGCCATAGGCAGCATGTAATAGAAGTGATTGGATTTTACTATTCACTGCAATATAGTAGTAATTGCAGAGTATAGTATGAGCAATCAGACCCCCTAGGACATGTCAGGTCTCCGGCGCTCAAAAATATCTGCACTATTAAAATATAAAAATATTTATCCCATACGGTAAACGGCATAGCAAGGAAAAAAAATCAAAATGGCCAAATGGCTGTTTTTTTCAACACTTTGCCTCTAATTAAAAAATGGAATAAAAAGTGATCAAACCATCAGAACTTCCCCAATACAGTATCAATAAAAAAAATGCCATCTTGTGCAGCATAAAAAAAACTCCATACCCAGCTCCATACATATAAATATAAAAAAAAGTTACAGGTGTCACAATATGGCGACACAAATTTTTTTCTTCTATTTTGCAAAGTTTAAAATTTTTTAAAAGGTGTGAAAAAATTACAAATACTATATACATTTGGTATCGCCGTGATCGTACTGACCCACAGAATACAGTTAACGTGTCATTTTTACCACATAGTAAAAATTAAACCCATAAGAAATTGGCGCAGATGCAGTTTTTTTTTCCAATTCTACCTCATCCTTAATTTTTTTCCAGCTTCCAAGTACATTGTACAGGATATTGAATGGCGCCATTGCAAAGTACAATTAGTCCTGCAAACAATAAGCCATCATGTGACTCTGTGAACTGAAAGGTGTAAAAAATTATGGCTCTTGCAATGGGGAAGAGGGAAAAACGGAAATGCAATAACACAAATTTTCTGAGGCATGAAAGGGTTAAATGATACCATTAAAAATATAGTTCATTTGCAGTGTATGGAGAGATCTGTGAGATGAGAGAACATGTTCTACAGTCTGTGAAACGGACATGTGAATAGTCACATTCACATACACTGAATTTAATGCTGCCATGTGACGTTTGTTAAGAAAAAACGGACATTCAGTGTGGTGTGAATGTCGGCTTACTAATGTCAGTTCTGTATACTGCTTATATTTAGTGGATAACCGCTGTATAACCCAGAATCTGCTGTTTTCTGGTAAGTTCAGGCATTCACTGTACAATTGTTTAGTAGACTGTGCTGAGTGTATCTTAGATCAGTCCTCCTTTGTGTGGCCTCAGCCTAGAGTTACATGTAGGTGCTAATTAAAGGGATTATTGATGTTGATTGCTGTGGTCTCTTCACTACTTACCAAGCACAGTGCCGTACACTGTATACTGGCTGTGCTGAGTATTGCAGCTCAGCCCCATTCATTTAAATTGGATTGAGCTGTGTAACGTATGGACGTGATGTCTCTGCCTGAGTAAAAGTGGAGCTCAACAGCATATTCCTAGAATACTCCTTTAAGGACCTCACATATTAGTAACCCTTATTATTAGTAACCCTCACATATTAGTTACCCGGACAGCGAAGCTGCAGGGAAGCATGGACTCCTACCATCATAAACAACTAAGCTGCTGGCAGTCCAGGTCCTGGTCTGGGAACCACAGCTGACAACCACACCTGTCTGTGTGAAGCTGGCCTTAGGGTGACATTACACATGTGGTCTTTATTCCCATTAACACATGTGCCGTTGTGTTAAACACAAAATACCTGTGTAATAGCAGCCCTAGGGTGGGTTCAGGCTACCTTTGTTAATGTCAGTTGATGGATGACAGCAACGGACATTAACTGTGACAGAGTAAAGGACAGAGTCAGAGTCTGTGTCCATTCCCATTGACACCAATGTAAACAACATGATGGACGCCGTCTCCTGTCTTTCCTCTGTCTCCTTTCTTCCATCATGTTTGTTTTCTGACTGAAGAAAAAGTTGTACATGCAGGACATTTCCTTTCTTTACAAAAGTAAACAGAAATGAAAGACAGAAGATAGAAAAAAGAAGACAGAAGACAGTGTCCATGTTTTTTACATTCTAGTCAATGGGGACAGACGCAGGAGGAGGAGGAGGCTCCATCTACTACTAGTAATGTCTGTTGCTCTCATCCTATGACAGATGACAGCAATGGACGTGCATAATGGTAGTGTGCAGGTAACTTTACTACATCATGTTCTAGGTCAGGGGTCAGCAACCTTCGGCACTCCAGCTGCTGTGAAACTACAACTCCCAACATGCGACACAAGGGGGGGGGGGGGTAAAGTTATAGCCAATTGGTGGATTTCTTACTATTAAACTTATAACACTAACAAAACATAATTTAAACTTTTATTTTTTTATTAAATTAACATTTGGGGCAAAAAAAAAAAATCTAAGATATAAAGTAAAAGCAACAAAATAACAGCACTTTTTAGCTGTGAAACATGAGCAAACTCAAAGGTCACTTTGTAAACAATTGTACCCCTTCCCGACATCCATTGTACACATTTTAAAGATGGCGGACACTCTTCATAGCGGCAGCCATAGCCAGCGGTTCTTCACTGTATTGTACAGCAGAGACCCGATACTAACAAGTGCAGCTATAACTACATCCAGGTATATCCCACTACCCCCCCATGTCCCTCCTGGGAACCCCCACACTGTTACTATCCCCTCATGTCCCTCCAGTGTACTCCCACACTGTTACTATCCCCTCATGTCCCTCCAGTGTACTCCCACACTGTTACTATCCCTTCATGTCCCTCCAGTGTACCCCCACACTGTTACTATCCCCTATGTCCCTCCAGTGTACCCCCACACTGTTACTATCACCTATGTCTCTCCAGCGTACCCCCACACTGTTACTATCCCCTATGTCCCTCCAGCGTACCCCCCACACTGTTACTATCCCCTATGTCGCTCCAGCGTACCCCCACACTGTTACTATCCCCTATGTCCCTCCAGCGTACGCCCACACTGTTACTTTCCCCTATGTCCCTCCAGCGTACCCTCACACTGTTACTATCCCCTATGTCCCTCCAGTGTACCCCCACACTGTTACTATCCCCTATGTCCCTCCAGTGTACCCCCACATTACTAACAAGCATCTCACTATCCCTCATGTCCCTCCAGTGTACCCCCATATTACTAACAAGCACCCCACTATTCCCCATGTCCCTCCAGTGTACGCCCACACTGTTACTATCCCCTATGTCCCTCCAGCGTACCCCCACACTGTTACTATCCTCTATGTCCCTCCAGTGTACCCCCACAGTTACTATCCCCTATGTCCCTCCAGTGTACCCCCACACTGTTACTATCCCCTATGTCCCTCCAGCATACCCCCACACTGTTACTATCCCCTATGTCTCTCCAGCGTACCCCAACACTGTTACTATCCCCTATGTTCCTCCAGTGTACCCCCACATTGTTATTATCCCCCATGTCCCTCCAGTGTACCCCACACTGTTACCATCCCCCATGTCCCTCCAGTGTACCCCCACACTGTTACTATCCCCTATGTCCCTCCAGTGTAACCCCACACTGTTACTATCCCCTATGTCCCTCCAGTGTACCCCCACATTACTAACAAGCACCCCACTATTCCCATTTCCCTCCAGTGTACCCCCACATTACTAACAAGCACCCCACTATCCCCCATGTCCTTCCAGTGTGCCCCATTACTAACAAGCACCTCACTATGTCCCATGACCCTCAAGTATACCCCCAAATTACTAACAATCATCTCACTATCCCCCATTTCCCTCCAGTGTACCCCCTCATTACTAACAATCATCTCACTACCCCCCATGTCCCTCCAGTGTACCCCCACATTACTAACAAGCACCTCACTATCTATCGCCCATGTCCCTCCAGCGTGCCCCCACATTACTAACAAGCACCTCACTATGTCCCATGTCCCTCAAGTGTACCCCCAAATAACTAACAATCATCTTACTATCCCCTATGTCCCTCCAGTGTACCCCCACATTACTAATAAGCAGCCCACTATTCCCATTTCCCTCCAGTGTACCCCCACATTACTAAGAAGCACCCCACTATCCCCCATGTCCCTCCAGTGTGCCCCACATTACTAACAAGCACCTCACTATGTCCCATGACCCTCAAGTATACCCCCAAATTACTAACAATCATCTCACTATCCCCCATTTCCCTCCAGTGTACCCCCTCATTACTAACAATCATCTCACTATCCCCCATGTCCCTCCAGTGTACCCCCACATTACTAACAATCACCTCACTATCTATCCCCCATGTCCCTCCAGCGTGCACCCACATTACTAACAAGCACCTCACTATGTCCCATGTCCCTCAAGTGTACCCCCAAATTACTCACAATCATCTTACTATCCCCCATGACCCTCCAGTGTACCCCCACATTACTAACAAGCACCCCACTATCCCCCCATGTCCCTCCAGTGTACCCCCACATTACTATCAAGCACCCCACTATCCCCCACGTCCCTCCAGTGTACCCCCACATTGTTACTATCCCCCATGTCCCTCCAGCGTACCCCCACATTACTAACAATCATCTCACTATCCCCATGTCCCTCCAGTGTACCCCCACATTACTAACAAGCACCCCACTATGTCCCATGTCCCTCAAGTATACCCCCTCATTACTAACAATCATTTCACTATCCCCCATTTCCCTCAGGTATACCCCCACATTACTAACAATCACCTCACTATCTATCCCCCATGTCCCTCCAGCATGCCCCCACATTACTAACAAGCACCTCACTATGTCTTATGTCCCTCAAGTGTACCCCCAAATTACTAACAATCATCTTACTATCCCCCATGACCCTCCAGTGTCACCCCACATTACTAACAAGCACCCCACTATCCCCCATGTCCCTCCAGTGTACCCCCACATTACTATCAAGCACTCCACTATCCCCCATGTCCCTCCAGTGTACCCCCACATTGTTACTATCCCCCATGTCCCTCCAGCGTACCCCCACACTGTTACTATCCCCTATATCCCTCCAGCGTACCCCCCACACTGTTACTATCCCCTAAGTCCCTCTAGTGTAACCCCACACTGTTACTATCCCCTATGTCCCTCCAGTGTACCCCCACACTGTTACTATCCCCTATGTCCCTCTAGTGTAACCCCACACTGTTACTATCCCCTATGTCCCTCCAGAGTACCCCCACACTGTTACTATCTCCTATGTCCGTCCAGTGTACCTCCACACTGTTACTATCCCCTATGTCCCTCTAGTGTAACCCCACACTGTTACTATCCCCTATGTCCCTCCAGCGTACTCCTACACTGTTACTATCCCCTATGTCCCTCCAGTGTACCCCCACATTACTATCAAGCATCCCACTATCCCCCATGTCTCTCAGTTTACCCCCACATTACTAACAATAATCCTACTATCCCCCATGTCCCTCCAGTGTACCCCCACATTGTTACTACCCCCCATGTCCATCCAGTGTAGCCCCACACTGTTACTATCCCCTATGTCCCTCCAGTGTACCCCCACACTGTTACTGTCCCCCATGTCCCTCCAGTGTACCCCCATACTGTTACTATCCCCTATGTCCCTCCAGTGTACCCCCACACTGTTACTGTCCCCCATGTCCCTCCAGTGTACCCCCATACTGTTACTATCCCCTATGTCCCTCCAGTGTACCCCCACACTGTTACTATCCCCTATGTCCCTCCAGTGTACCCCCACATTACTAACAATCATTCCACTATCCCCCATGTCCCTCCAATGTACCCCCACATTACTAACAATCATCCTACTATCCCCCATGTCCCTCCAGTGTACCACCTCATTACTAACAATCATCTCATTATCCCCCATGTCCCTCCAGTGTACCCCCACATTACTAACAAGCACCTCACTATCTATCCCCCATGTCCCTCCAGCGTGCCCCCACATTACTAACAAGCACCTCACTATGTCCCATGTCCCTCAAGTGTACCCCCAAATTACTAACAATCATCTTACTATCCCCCATGTCCCTCCAGTGTACCCCCACATTACTAACAAGCACCCCACTATCCCCCTTGTCCCTCCAGTTTAACCCCACTTTAATAACAATCATCCTACTATCCCCCATGTCCCTCTAGTGTACCCCCACATTACTAACAAGCACCCCCTATCCCCCGCCCCGGTACCCCCACTACTATCCACCCCATGTCCCCTCCAGTGTACCCCCACATTGTTACTATCCCCCATGTCCCACCAGTGTACCCCCACACTGTTACTATCCCCTATGTCCCTCCAGTGTACCCCCACACTGTTACTATCCCCTATGTCCCTCCAGTGTACCCCCACACTGTTACTATCCCCTATGTCCCTCCAGTGTACCCCCACATTACTAACAATCATCCCACTATCCCCCATGTCCCTCCAGTGTACCCCCACATTACTAACAATCATCCTACTATCCCCCATGTCCCTCCAGTTTACCCCACATTACTAACAATCATCCTACTATCCCCTATGTCCCTCCAGTGTACCACCACACTGTTACTATCCCCTATGTCCCTCCAGCATACCCCCACACTGTTACTATCCCCTATGTCCCTCCAGCGTACCCCCACACTGTTACTATCCCCTGTCTCTCCAGTGTACCCCCACATTACTAACAAGCACCCCACTATGCCCATGTCCCTCCAGTGTACCCCCACATTACTAACAAGCACCCCACTATCCCCCATGTCCCTCCAGTGTGCCCCCACATTACTAACAAGCACCTCACTATGTCCCATGTCCCTCAAGTATACCCCAAAATTACTAAAAATCATCTCACTATCCCCCATTTCCCTCCAGTGTACCCCCTCATTACTAACAATCATCTCACTATCCCCCATGTCCCTCCAGTGTACCCCCACATTACTAACAATCACCTCACTATCTATCCCCCATGTCCCTCCAGCGTGCCCCCACATTACTAACAAGCACCTCACTATGTCCCATGTCCCTCAAGTGTACCCCCAAATTACTAACAAGCACCCTTCTATCCCCCTTGTCCCTCCAGTTTACCCCCACATTAATAACAAGCACCCCACTATTCCCCTTGTCCCTCCAGTGTACCCCCTCATTACTAACAATCATCTCATTATCCCCCATGTCCCTCCAGTGTACCCCCACATTACTAACAATCACCTCACTATCTATCCCCCATGTCCCTCCAGCGTGCCCCCACATTACTAACAAGCACCTCACTATGTCCCATGTCCCTCAAGTGTACCCCCAAATTACTAACAATCATCTTACTATCCAGCATGTCCCTCCAGTGCACCCCCACATTACTCACAAGCACCTCACTATGTCCCATGTCCCTCCAGTGTACCCCCACATTACTAACAAGCACCTCACTATCTATCCCCCATGTCCCTCCAGCGTGCCCTCACATTACTAACAAGCACCTCACTATGTCCCATGTCCCTCAAGTGTACCCCCACATTAATAACAATCATCCTACTATCCCCCATGTCCCTCTAGTGTACCCCCACATTACTAACAAGCACCCCACTATCCCCCATGTCCCTCCAGTGTACCCCCACATTACTATCAAGCAACCCACTATCCCCATGTCCCTCCAGTGTACCCCCACATTACTATCAAGCACCCCACTATCCCCCATGTCCCTCCAGTGTACCCCCACATTGTTACTATCCCCCATGTCCCTCCAGTGTACCCCCACACTGTTACTATCCCCTATGTCCCTCCAGTGTACCCCCACACTGTTACTATCCCCTATGTCCCTCCAGTGTACCCCCACACTGTTACTATCCCCTATGTCCCTCCAGTGTACCCCCACATTACTAACAATCATCCCACTATCCCCCATGTCCCTCCAGTGTACCCCCACATTACTAACAATCATCCTACTATCCCCCATGTCCCTCCAGTTTACCCCCACATTACTAACAATCATCCTACTATCCCCTATGTCCCTCCAGCGTACCACCACACTGTTACTATCCCCTATGTCCCTCCAGCGTACCCCCACACTGTTACTATCCCCTATGTCCCTACAGCATACCCCCACACTGTTACTATCCCCTATGTCCCTCCAGCGTACCCACACATTTACTATCCCCTATGTCTCTCCAGTGTACCCCCACACTGTTACTATCCCTTATGTCCCTCCAGTGTACTCCCACATTACTAACAAGCACCTCACTATGTCCCATGTCCCTCAAGTATACCCCAAAATTACTAACAATCATCTCACTATCCCCCATTTCCCTCCAGTGTACCCCCTCATTACTAACAATCATCTCACTATCCCCCATGTCCCTCCAGTGTACCCCCACATTACTAACAATCACCTCACTATCTATCACCCATGTCCCTCCAGCGTGCCCCCACATTACTAACAAGCACCCCACTATCCCCCTTGTCCCTCAAGTGTACCCCCAAATTACTAACAATCATCTCATTATCCCCCATGTCCCTCCAGTGTACCCCCACATTACTAACAATCACCTCAGTATCTATCCCCCATGTCCCTCCAGCGTGTCCCCACATTACTAACAAGCACCTCACTATGTCCCATGTCCCTCAAGTGTACCTCCAAATTACTAACAATCATCTTACTATCCAGCATGTCCCTCCAGTGTATCCCCACATTACTAACAAGCACCCCACTACCCCCCTTGTCCCTCCAATTTTCCCCAACATTAATAACAATCATCCTACTATCCCCCATGTCCCTCTAGTGTACCCCCACATTACTAACAAGCACCCCACTATCCCCCATGTCCCTCCAGTGTACCCCCACATTGTTACTATCCCCCATGTCCCTCCAGCGTACCCCCACACTGTTACTATCCCCTATGTCCCTCCAGTGTACCCCCACACTGTTACTATCCCCTATGTCCCTCCAGTGTACCCCCACATTACTAACAATCTCACTATCCCCATGTCCCTCCATTGTACCCCCACATTACTAACAAGCACCCCACTATCCCCCATGCCCCTCCAGTATGCCCCATTACTAACAAGCACCTCACTATGTCCCATGTCCCTCAAGTATACCCCATCATTACTAACAATCATCTCACTATCCCCCATGTTCCTCAAGTGTACCCTCAAATTACTAAGAATCATCTTACTATCTATCCCCCATGTCCCTCCAGCGTACCCCCACATTACTAACAAGCACCCCACTATCCCCCTTGTCCCTCCAGTGTACCCCCACATTACTAACAGTCATCTCACTATCTATCCCCCATGTCCCTCCAGTGTACCCCCTGTGGTGATTCTGCTTAAATATGGTTATAACTCAAAGTTGTATTTCGGGCTCTGGGTAGCGTATCTCTTTACTCATAAGGTGCGCAGCTATAATCCCAGGTGTATATTGGCAATAGTGGCCAGGCTGGAACAATAGGGCTTTGTATCCATCCCAGCAGGGCTCCATTGTATTCATACACAGCCCTGAGTGATCCAAGAAACATGCATTGATCAGTGTGCACTGGTTGATCAGATATGGCTGATAACATTATATAATTTCACTTGGTCTCCGCTCTATACAAAAAATCTGGACTTGAGTGCATTATTCAATCAGACTTGCTGCTGCCGGTGACCTCATTCTGGGAGGTGGCATAAAGGGTATAAAAGATAAGGTAAGAGGCAATGGGAGGAGATTATGCTATAGAGATTGGGCTGAGACTACAAGAGTTTACTGAGAGACTGTGATGAGAGCATGCAGGCTGGAATATACTGTGATGCCACATGCTAGGAGTTAATGCTGAGAAGCCTCCACTGGTGACTCACACATGCCATGTGTGAGTGTTGGATTATAGAGCCACATCAAGGAGATGCGTGGTAAAGTAATTATTTCAATTTTATGCCCTTTTATTTCATTGCACTGTATCTTGTAACTAGTAACTGTTAATGCTTGTATATATCTGCATATCTGTTCTGAACTGCATGTGTTAGATGTTAATACCGACCCATTTAGGGGTTAATAAATATATAAAATTTAGAAAGCTTGTCTTGTGAACCCGGCACTCACTGGCGGTGAGTGTGGTTTTTATATGAAAGAGGACTCAGGTGGGGCCACAGAGGTGTTGGCGCACTGAGGATCTTTCACACCCCCACATTACTAACAAGCACCCCACTATCCCCCATGTCCCTCCAGTGTACCCCCACATTACTATCAAGCACCCCACTATCCCCATGTCCCTCCAGTGTACCCCCACATTGTTAATATCCCCCATGTCCCTCCAGCGTACCCCCACACTTACTATCCCCTATGTCCCTCTAGTGTAACCCCAGTTACTATCCCCTATGTCCCTCCAGTGTACCCCCACACTGTTACTATCCCCTATGTCCCTCTAGTGTAACCCCACACTGTTACTATCCCCTATGTCCCTCCAGCGTACCCCCACACTGTTACTATCCCCTATGTCCCTCCAGTGTACCCCCACACTGTTACTATCCCCTATGTCCCTCCAGCGTACTCCTACACTGTTACTATCCCCTATGTCCCTCCAATGTACCCCCACATTACTATCAAGCATCCCACTATCCCCCATGTCTCTCCAGTTTACCCCCACATTACTAACAATAATCCTACTATCCCCCATGTCCCTCCAGTGTACCCCCACATTGTTACTATCCCCATGTCCCTCCAGTGTACCCCCACACTGTTACTATCCCCTATGTCCCTCTAGTGTACCCCCACACTGTTACTATCCCCCATGTCCCTCCAGTGTACCCCCACACTGTTACTATCCCCTATGTCCCTCCAGTGTACCCCCACATTACTAACAAGCATCCCACTATCCCCCATGTCCCTCCAGTTTACCCCCACATTACTAACAATCATCCTACTATCCCCCATGTCCCTCCAATTTACCCCCACATTACTAACAATCATCCTACTATCCCCTATGTCCCTCCAGCGTACCACCACACTGTTACTATCCCCTATGTCCCTCCAGCGTACCCCCACACTGATACTATCCCCTATGTCCCTCCAGCGTACCCCCACACTGTTACTATCCCCTATGTCCCTCCAGCGTACCCCCACACTGTTACTATCCCCTATGTCCCTCCAGTGTACCCCCACACTGTTACTATCCCCTATGTCCCTCCAGTGTACCCCCACATTACTAACAAGCATCTCACTATTCCTCATGTCCCTCTAGTGTACCCCCATATTACTAACAAGCACCCCATTATTCCCCATGTCCCTCCAGTGTACCCCCACACTGTTACTATCCCCTATGTCCCTCCAGTGTACCTCCACACTGTTACTATCCCCTATGTCCCTGCCGCATACCCCCACGCTGTTACTATCCCCTATGTCCCTCCAGCGTACTCCCACACTGTTACTATCCCCTATGTCTCTCCACCGTACCCCAACACTGTTACTATCCCCCATGTCCCTCCAGTGTACTCCACACTGTTACTATCCCCCATGTCCCTCCAGAGTACCCCCACACTGTTACTATCCTCTATGTCCCTCCAATGTACCCCCACACTGTTACTATCCCCTATGTCCCTCCAGCATACCCCCACACTGTTACTATCCCCTATGTCCCTCCAGCGTACTCCCACACTGTTACTATCCCCTATGTCTCTCCACCGTACCCCAACACTGTTACTTACTATCCCCTATGTCCCTCCAGTGTACCCCCACATTGTTACTATCCCCGTTGTCCCTCCAGTGTACTCCACACTGTTACTATCCCCCATGTCCCTCCAGTGTACCCCCACACTGTTACTATCCCCTATGTCCCTCCAGTGTACCCCCACACTGTTACTATCCCCTATGTCCTTCCAGTGTACCCCCACATTACTAACATGCACCCCACTATCCTCATGTCCCTCCAGTGTACCCCCACATTACTAACAAGCGCCCCACTATCCCCCATGTCCCTCCAGTGTGCCCCCACATTACTAACAAGCACCTCACTATGTCCCATGTCCCTCAATTATACCCCCAAATTACTAACAATCATTTCACTATCCCCCATTTCCCTCCAGTGTACCCCCACATTACTAACAATCACCTCACTATCTATCCCCCATGTCCCTCCAGCGTGCCCCCACATTACTAACAAGCACCTCACTATGTCCCATGTCCCTCAAGTGTACCCCCAAATTACTAACAATCATCTTACTATCCCCCATGTCCCTCCAGTGTACCCCCACATTACTAACAAGCACCCCACTATCCCCCATGTCCCTCCAGTGTACCCCCACATTACTATCAAGCACCCCACTATCCCCATGTCCCTCCAGTGTACCCCCACACTGTTACTATCCCCTATGTCTCTCCACCGTACCCCAACACTGTTACTATCCCCTATGTCCCTCCAGTGTACCCCCACATTGTTACTATCTCCCATGTCCCTCCAGTGTACTCCACACTGTTACTATCCCCCATGTCCCTCCAGAGTACCCCCTCACTGTTACTATCCTCTATGTCCCTCCAATGTACCCCCACACTGTTACTATCCCCTATGTCCCTCCAGCATACCCCCACACTGTTACTATCCCCTATGTCCCTCCAGCGTACTCCCACACTGTTACTATCCCCTATGTCTCTCCACCGAACCCCAACACTGTTACTATCCCCTATGTCCCTCCAGTGTACCCCCACATTGTTACTATCCCCTATGTCCGTCCAGTGTACTCCACACTGTTACTATCCCCCATGTCCCTCCAGTGTACCCCCACACTGTTACTATCCCCTATGTCCCTCCAGTGTACCCCCACACTGTTACTATCCCCTATGTCCCTCCAGTGTACCCCCACATTACTAACAAGCACCCCACTATCCCCATGTCCCTCCAGTGTACCCCCACATTACTAACAAGCACCCCACTGTCCCCCATGTCCCTCCAGTGTGCCCCCACATTACTAACAAGCACCTCACTATGTCCCATGTCCCTCAATTATACCCCCAAATTACTAACAATCATTTCACTATCCCCCATTTCCCTCCAGTGTACCCCCCACATTACTAACAATCACCTCACTATCTATCCCCCATGTCCCTTCAGCGTGCCCCCACATTACTAACAAGCACCCCACTATCCCCCATGTCCCTCCAGTGTACCCCCACATTACTATCAAGCACCCCACTATCCCCATGTCCCTCCAGTGTACCCCCACATTGTTACTATCCCCCATGTCCCTCCAGCGTACCCCCACACTGTTACTATCCCCTATGTCCCTCCAGCGTACCCCCACACTGTTACTATCCCCTATGTCCCTCCAGTGTACCCCCACACTGTTACTATCCCCTATGTCCCTCCAGTGTACCCCCACATTACTAACAATCATCCCACTATCCCCCATGTCCCTCCAGTGTACCCCATTACTAACAATCATCTCACTATCCCCATGTCCCTCCAGTGTTACCCCCACATTACTAACAAGCACCCCAATATCCCCCATGTCCCTCCAGTGTGCCCCCACATTACTAACAAGCACCTCACTATGTCCCATGTCCCTCAAGTATACCCCCAAATTACTAACAATCATCTCACTATCCCCCATTTCCCTCCAGTGTACCCCCACATTACTAACAAGCACCCCACTATCCCCATGTCCCTCGAGTGTACCCCTACATTACTAACAAGCATATTACTATTCCCTGTGTCTCTCCCATGCACCCTCACACTGTTACTATCCCCCATGAACCTTAAAGGGGTTGCCCAGTCACAAGAAGCGTTACGTGGTATTCACAGTTTTGTACTTCTGCTATTTCCGGTGGTCTGAAATCACTGAAATGGATGGAACAGCGGTAAGCACTTAAGACCAGCCATTCCATTCAGACTGGGCAAGATACCCACATGGAGGGGGTAAATTGTTGTGACCAGATAGCTCCTATAAGTCTACCCCCACAATGCTAGCAATTATTCCACCAATATCCATATATTTCCTGTGCACCCCCTCACAAGCATTCTACATCTCTCTAGTGCACCCCCATAGGGTTAATAAGCACTCCACAGCTCAGAGCACCCCAAACATTTCCCACAGCTCCCCATGTGTCTTTTAAGGCTGAAGCCCAACGTGGCGAATCCCATCCACACATTGCAGAAAAACACCCGCAGCGGAAATTCTGCGATTTTCAAAACAGTTGCGTTTTTAGAAATCCCAACATGTCAATTATACCTATGGAAACGCTGGTGATTTCCCTATAGGTATAAATGAAGCAGAAAGTCCGCAGAAAAAACCTGTGTGGACTTTCTGTGAAAAGTGCTGCGGGAAAATCATAATGCATTTCCACAGAGGTTTTTCCCGCGGGGCTTTTTGACTGCAGTCCACTACTTGGGGCCTTAGCCTAAAGCACACTATCAATCGCCCATGCACCGCCAATGGAGGAGTTTCTTTGCGCCTCTCATGCAAACCTAACACAAATAAGAAAGATTCCTCCATTATTCATGAGCCTTCAGTGCCCCTCCAGACCCACCCCGAATGTACCTTCAGTGCATGAAGCACACACGCAAGTACCCCAGTGCTCTCCACATGCCCCCCACAGTAATACATCTCACAAAGGTATCAAGCTCGCTATCCCCTACAGCTCAGCCCCATAGGGCCACAGCCTGCCAAATGCACCAAGCCTCAACTATAGCTTGCCATCCCCTATAGTAACACAGCTCTCCCCCCCGCGCCCCACATCTCTCCCCCCCACACTACACCCCACATCTCTCCCCCCCCACACTACACCCCACGCCCCCTGTGATGATTCTGCTTGAATATGGCTATAATTCAGAGCTGTATTTTGATCTCTGGGTATATTATCTCCCTTCTTACCTGCATTTATTCATAATGTGCGCAGCTACAAGCCTAGGTGTATGTTGGCAGTAGTAGCAACCTGGAACAATAGGGCTTTGTATCCATCCCAGCAGGGCTCCATTGTATTCCTACACAGCCTTGTGTGATCAAAGAAACATGCATTGTGCAGGGAGATCAGATATGGCTGATAACATTGTATCATTCCACTTGGTCTCAGCTCTTTGCAAAGAATCTGGACTTGAGTGCATTATTCAATCAGACTTGCTGCCGCTGGTGACCTCATTCTGGGAGGTGGCATAAAGGGTATAAAAGATGAGGTAAGAGGCAATGGGAGGAGATTATGCTATGGAGATTGGGCAGAGACTATGACTGAGAGATTGTGCTGAGACTACAAGAGATTACAGACAGACTTCCACTGTGAGAGACCACTGTGAAGAGCATGCAGGCTGGATTATTGGATTGATGCCACATGCTAGGAGTTAATGCCACATGCCAAGAAGCCTCCACTGGGTTATTCACACATGAAAGAGCATGTGTGAGTGTTGGACTATAGAGCCACATCAAGGAGATGCGTGGTAAAGTAATTATTTCACCTTTATTCCCTATTTATTTTTATTGTACTGTATATTGTAACTAGTAACTGTTAATGCTTGCATACATCTGCATATCTGTTCTGAACTGCATGTGTTAGATGTTAATACCGACCCATTTAGGGGTTAATAAATATATAAAATTTAGAAAGCTTGTCTTGTATTTATCTGGTGAACCCGGCACTCACTGGCGGTGTGTGTGTTTTTTATATGAAAAAAGACTCAGGTGTGAGCCAAAGCGGTGTTGGCGCACTGAGGATCTTTCACATTGGTGGCAGCGTAGTGGGATCTTAGGTTAAACGGCGTGTGTTGGTGACCTTTATCACTCACATGCTGGGGATTATGGTAATCCTATGAGACAAGCTCGGTATTAAAGCAAGCATTAAGATACAGTGAAAGTTTGATACAGTGCTGTTCCCCTCCCTTACTCTTTGTATTCTATCCTATCTTTTATTTGGCAAATACCAGTGGATGGCTAGTGGGCTCAGAAGCAGAGCCCAGAACTGCAGAACCAGGCTTTTGGAGATCCTGAGCATATGGCTGAAATGGAGGCAGCCACAGCCATGCAGAGAATCGAGCAGAGTCCTGATTTTGGGGCTAGGCCAGGAAGTGCAGCAAGCAGCCCGGTCCCAAGGATTACTTTACCAGGAGAGACCAGTAACCCCAGCCTTGTAGGGGGAATGGTTTCATACTGGCAAATGGCCCTGCAGCAAGTAGGCACCAGTGACCCTAACACATACCTGCATGTGTTGGACCGTTTTCTGGAAGCTGTAGAACAAGAACAAGAACTGCAGGCAGCAGAACGGCAGGCAGAGAGAGAGAGGAAAGCTGCAGAACGAGAATGGCAGGCTGCTGAGCGACAGGCAGAGAGAGAGAGCAAGGATGCTGAACGACAGGCTGCTGAGCAACAAGCCGAGAGGGAGTTTCAGCTTGAGCTCAAAAGGATGGAGCTCTCCCAGCAAGAGCAAACTCCAACAACCCTGCACAGACCCTCAAGTTGGAAGGAGAGGCCAGGCCGGAGTTCACCACAGCCGTCTGTCAGGTCGGGTGAGACAAACTATGCCCTGGGTGGTCCTTCCCCTGTCTCAAGAACTCTGGGCACCCTAGTGACCTTCCCCAAACCCCAAGGGGAGGTGCGGCGGGGCCATGCCTGTAACCAGACAGGGCATTTCAAGGAGGAGGAGTGCCCCAACCGCCCTGAGAACTTCCCTGCTTCCCAAGCCACAGCAGGTGGCCCATCTGTGTATCTGGACTGGGGTGCAGGAAAAGGAATGCGGACTGTGGGACTACTGACTGATTTGCCTGCTAATGTACTGTTGGGAAGTGATTTAAGACCTATGATGTCCCAATATGGGGTGGGGAGCACCCCAATTTACTGTGATAAACTGTCTATGATTAATGCTGATAATGTGTCTGTCATATCTGCAGAGAGGGCCCGTAACCCCCTGTGAAAGATCCTCAGTGCGCCAACACCGCTGTGGCCCCACCTGAGTCCTCTTTCATATAAAAACCACACTCACCGCCAGTGAGTGCCGGGTTCACAAGATAAATACAAGACAAGCCTTCTAAATTTTATATATTTATTAACCCCTAAATGGGTCGGTATTAACATCTAACATATACAGTTCAGAACAGATATGCAGATATATGCAAGCATTAACAGTTACTAGTTACAAGATACAGTACAAATAAAATAAAAGGGATAAAGGTGAAATGATTACTTTACCACACATGTCCTTGATGTGGTTTTGTAGTCCAACACTCACACATGCTCTGTCATGTGTAAATAACCAGTGGAGGCTGTTTAGCATGTGGCTTTAATACAATAATCCAGCCTGCATGCTCTCATCACAGTCTTTCAGTCATAGTCTCTCTGTAATCTCTCTCAGTCTCTTGTAGGCTCATCATCGTCAGCAGCAGCATTCCAACCTGCCTGCTCATAGTAGCATCTCAGTCAAAGTCTGTAATATCCTGTAGTCTGTGATGGTCTGTGTCAACTCCATAGCATAATCTCCTCCCACTGACATTTACCTCATCTTTTATACCCTTTATGCCACCTCCCAGAATGAGGTCACCGGCGGCAGCAGGTCTCATTGAATAATCCACTCAAGTCCAGACCCTTTGTATGTAGATGAGACCAAGTGACATGATACAATGTTATCAGCCATATCTGGTCTATCAGTTCAGGCTTGACAATGCATGTTTGTTTGATCCCTCAGAGCTGTGTAGGAATACAATGGGTCTCTGCTGTGATGGATACAAAGCCCTATTGTTCCAGCCCGGCCACTACTGCCAATATACCTATGAGTAGGCTGTGCACATTATGAATGAGTGCAAGCAAGAAGGGAGACAGTATACCCAGAGACCAAAATACAACTTTGAGTTACAGCCATATTTCAGCAGAATCATCACCCCCCCCCTCTGAGATACTTCCCATGGCAGTAAGTGTACATGCTAATGAGTTGCCTTCAGCTGAGAGCAGGGAAGATGCCACTGAACTTCCTGCAACCCAGCTCAGCAAAAATGTTATTGATGCTTTGTTCACCCCCGTGCTAGGAGCCAATGAGACCTTGTCTGTAGACACACTGTGATGATTCTGCCTAAATATGGCCATAACTCAGAGACGTATTTTGGTCTCTGGGTAGCGTATTTCTCTCTAGTTCCATTTATTCATACTGTGCGCAGCTATGAGCCTAGGTGTATATTGGCAGTAGTGGCCGGGCTGGAACAATAGGGCTCCATTGAATTCATACACAGTCCTGGCTGATCAAACAAACAAGCATTGTCCAGCTGCACTGGTTGACCAGATATGGCTGATAACATTGTATCAGGTCATTTGGTCTCATCTACATACAAAAGATCTGGATTTGAGTGGATTATTCTATGAGACCAGCTGCCACCGGTGACCTCATCCTGGGAGGTGGCATAAAGGGTATGAAAGATGAGGTAAGAGTCAGTGGGAGGAGATTATGCTATAGAGTTGATGCTATGGAGATCATGCTATGGAGTTGACACAGACAGACCATGAGGAGAGGCTGCTGTGATGAGATTCTGTTGAGACTACTGGACTAATGCTGAGATTCCTGTGAAAAGCATGCAGGCTGGATTATTGTTTTAATGCCACATGCTAAACGGCCTCCACTGGTTATTCACACATGACAGAGCATGTGTGAGTGTTGGACTACAGAACCACATCAAGGACATGTGTGGTAAAGTAACTATTTCACCATTATCCCTTTTATTTTATTTGTACTGTATCTTGTAACTAGTAACTGTTAATGCTTGCATATATCTGCATATCTGTTCTGAACTGTATATGTTAGATTTTAATACCGACCCATTTAGGGGTTAATAAATATATAAAATTTAGAAGGCTTGTCTTGTATTTATCTTGTGAACCCGGCACTCACTGGTGGTGAGTGTGGTTTTTATATGAAAGAGGACTCAGGGGTGGCCAAAACAGTGTTGGCGCACTGAGGATCTTTCACACACACCCACATCTGCGGGGGCGTCTCCCTCCCAGCTTGTTAATCTGTCTACCACAAATCTCATTGAGGCCCGGTGTGAATTAACAATTGCTGATGAACGTACTGTCAATGTAATTGCCAATGCTTGTTGTGAAAGTGTACAGGGTAGCTCTTCTGAGTCACTGGAAGCGACTTCTACTATTTCGCCCAGTGCATCCGATAAGCACCCAACTGCTGACCATGTGCCAGGTGGTCAGGTAGGTTATGGGGATCTTATGGCCGATCCAGGTGAGGGACGGACTGCTGGTAGTGCGGTGTTAGCCCACAGCCAGAGTGCTACAAGGGTGGAGGGCGTTCCGACCCTTGAACCGTTGCCTACACCACCTGGAGTCGGTGCTGAGACCGCCATGACTAGCCTCACTCCCTTGAAGCCGGAGGAGTCCGGCCGATATGAGACATACACGTCTCTTCAGTCCAGTTCTATTCCAGGAGTGCCCATGGCCCAAGTGCAGATGGCATGGGGTACTGGAGGTGTGATCCAAGAAGGGGGTGTGTCAAATGTATTACCTGTCAATGTATTGTATGGGGATGGTTTGGGGAAGCAAGATCACAGTCATTTGCCCAAGGTATCACCATCACCCACCCAAGTACAGGAGGAACAGGGTCCAAACATACCTGTGCCAGAACCAGAGGTGCCCCTAGGTTTGGAAGCAAAGGGGGAGGTGCAGAATCCCCTAGAACTCTCACAACTAGCGGCTAGTGTGAGAGAGACCCTGAGAGACCGCCGGATGGGGTCTCTAAACTGGTATCCCAAAGACCTGGGGTTATGAGTGTGGCTCCACAGGGTGCCAGCACTCAGAAAGTGGACCCAGAACAGGCAGGAGGTAGCCAAGTGTACGTGGCTCAGAGCCTGGGCCTTAGAAGTGTCCCTAGTCAGACTAGAGAGACAGAAGGGGCCGGCAGCTATGTAACATGCACATCTCTTTTGTCTCACTCCAGCCAAGAGTTCAGAGACGCTGTCCAAGCTGACCCTAGTCTGGACATATTGAAGGCGCGTGGCGCTCAACCACCCTCGGAGTCTGACAAGGCCCGAGTCTGCTGGGACCCTGGGGGAAGGTGAGGGAGCCTTGGGGCCAGAGCCTGAGAAGCTGGAGGTGGAGGTGCTTTCAGAAGAGGGGCCTAGGCCCCTACTTCCTGCAAGCCCCATCTAAAGGGGGAGGTGTGATGATTCTGCTTGAATATGGCTATAATTCAGAGCTGTATTTTGATCTCTGGGTATAGTATCTCCCTTCTTACCTGCATTTATTCATAATGTGCGCAGCTACAAGCCTAGGTGTATATTGGCAGTAGTAGCAACCTGGAAAAATAGGACTTTGTATCCATCCCAGCAGGGCTCCATTGTATTCCTACACAGCCTTGTGTGATCAAAGAAACATGCATTGTGCAGGGAGATCAGATATGGCTGATAACATTGTATCATTCCACTTGGTCTCAGCTCTTTGCAAAGAATCTGGACTTGAGTGCATTATTCAATCAGACTTGCTGCCGCCGGTGACCTCATTCTGGGAGGTGGCATAAAGGGTATAAAAGATGAGGTAAGAGGCAATGGGAGGAGATTATGCTATGGAGATTGGGCAGAGACTATGACTGAGAGATTGTGCTGAGACTACAAGAGATTACAGACAGACTTCCACTGTGAGAGACCACTGTGAAGAGCATGCAGGCTGGATTATTGGATTGATGCCACATGCTAGGAGTTAATGCCACATGCCAAGAAGCCTCCACTGGGTTATTCACACATGAAAGAGCATGTGTGAGTGTTGGACTATAGAGCCACATCAAGGAGATGCGTGGTAAAGTAATTATTTCACCTTTATTCCCTATTTATTTTTATTGTACTGTATATTGTAACTAGTAACTGTTAATGCTTGCATACATCTGCATATCTGTTCTGAACTGCATGTGTTAGATGTTAATACTGACCCATTTAGGGGTTAATAAATATATAAAATTTAGAAAGCTTGTCTTGTATTTATCTGGTGAACCCGGCACTCACTGGCGGTGAGTGTGGTTTTTATATGAAAAAAGACTCAGGTGTGAGCCAAAGCGGTGTTGGCGCACTGAGGATCTTTCACACCCCCCATCTCTCCCTCCCACACTACACCCCACGACCCCACATCTCTCCCCCCACACTACACCCCGCATTCCGCATCTCTCCCCCAACATCTCTCCCCCCGCCCCACATCTCTCCCCCCACACTACACCCCACGCCCCGCATCTCTCCCCCCACACTACACCCCGCGCCCCGCATCTCACCCCCCCACACTACACCCCGCATCTCTCCCCCCCCACATCTCTCCTCCAACATCTCTCCCCCCGCCCCACATCTCTCCCCCCACACTACACCCTACGCCCCGCATCTCTCCCCCCACACTACACCCTGTGCCCCGCATCTCTCCCCCCCCACATCTCTCCCCCAACATCTCTCCCCCCGCCCCACATCTCTCCCCCCACACTACACACCGCATCTCTCCCCCCACACTACAACCCGCGTCCCGCATCTCTCCCCCCACACTACACCCCGCATCTCTCCCCCCACACTACACCCCGCATCTCTCCCCCCACACTACACCCCGCATCTCTCCCCCCCAAACGCATCTCTCCCCGCACACACACCCCCCCACCCCGCATCTCTCCCCGCACACTACACCCCACGCCCCGCATCTCTCCCCCCTCACACTACACCCCGCATCTCTCCCCCCACACTACACCCCGCGCATCTCTCCCCACCACACTACACCCCACGCCCCGCATCTCTCCCCCCCACACTACACCCCGCGCCCTGCATCTCTCCCCCCACCCCACATCTCTCCCCCCGCCCCACATCTCTCCCCCCACACTACACCCCGCGCCCCGCATCTCTCCCCCCACACTACACCCCACGTCCCGCATCTCTCCCCCCACACTACACCCCGCGTCCCGCATCTCTCCCCCCACACTACACCCCGCGTCCCGCATCTTCCCCCCCACTACACCCAGCATCTCTCCTCCCACGCTACACCCCGCATCTCTCCCCCCACACTACACCCCGTGCCTCGCATCTCTCCCCCCTACACTACACCCTGCATCTCTCCCCCCACACTACACCCCGCATCTATCCCCCCCACACTACACCCTGTGACCCATAACTCTCCCCCGCCACACATCTCTCCCCCCACATTACACCCCATGCCCCGCATCTCTCCCCCCAGCATCTCTCCCCCAACATCTCTCCCCCCAGCATCTCTCCCCCAACATCTCTCCCCCCGCCCCACATCTCTCCCCCCACACTACACCCCACGCCCCGCATCTCTCACCCCACACTACACCCCGCGTCACGCATCTCTCCCCCCCACACTACACCCCGCGCCCCGCATCTCTCCCCCCCACACTACACCCCGCGTCCCGCATCTCTCTCCCCCCACACTACACCCCGCGTCCCGCATCTCTCCCCCCACACTACACCCCGCGTTCCGCATCTAGAAATTTAGAAAGTAGTCGAGGGGAGGGTGTTTAGATTAGTGTAGGAATTACATCTTATCCCGGACAACCCCTTTAATGTTTGCGTGACAAATTGTTCTTCATAATGGTACCATTTATTATTCTGTACAATGTACTGTGAAGCTGGAAAAAAATTCATTATTGGGTGGAATTTGAGAAAAGCCTCATTTGTGCGACTTTCTTATGGGCTTCGTTTTTACGGCATTCACTATGTAGCCAAAATGACAGATCACCTGTATTCTATATTCAGTACGATTCCGGAGAAAACAAATTTATATAATTTTATTTACATTTTACCCCCTTAAAGACCTAAAACGTTGCAAAAAAAATTTTTTTTTTCTTAAAGTCGCCATATTCTGACACACGTAACTTTTTTATACTTCCATGTACAGGGATGCATAGGGCATCGTTTTTTGCGGATCCAGGTGTACTTTTTAGTTATACCATTTTGGGGACTGTTTATTGCTTTGATCACTTTTTATTCAAATTTTTATTAGAGGCGAAACAGTGAAAAAATAGCGGTTTGGCACTTTTGATTTTTTTTCCCGCTACGGCATTCACTGTACGGGAAAAATATTTTCATAGATTTGTAGACCGGGCGTTTTCAGACACAGGGATACCTAATGTGTATGTGTTTCACATTACTGAAGTACTTTTATATGTGTTTTAGGGAAAAAGGGGCGATTTGAATTTGAATTTTTTTTTCTTGCATTTATTAGACCCACTAGGGGTCTGATCACTAATGCAATGCATTACATAATGTTGGCAGACAAGTCTGGGAGCCTTCAATAGACTCCTGGTTGTCATGCCAACGGGATGCCAGCCCTGGATCTCACTCTGGGTGACAGTTAATCCCAGCAAAATGGCGCCTGGGTCAGTGCCGACACTGATCGGGGGGATGGGGTTAATGCCCGTGATCAGTGCCGACACTGATCGCGGGGATTAGGGCCGGGTCCCTGCAGAGATCCGGCGGGTACAGCGGCCGCTCAGCACCTATACTATTACGGCAGATGTCGGGAAGGGGTTAAACATTAGCTTGGGGAGCATTTTATTTTAAGTGGGGGATAAATATTTTACATGTAGAGGCAGAGTAAGGGCCATTATATTACATGTGGACACCGAAGGGGACATTCTACTGAGTGTGGGGGCACTGAGGGGGCCATCACATAACTGGTAATGAAGCCTTATTTTATAACCCTTTATAAGTAATGGCTATTTGGAGGTGCCCGATTGAGACATTTGATCACTAGGGGGCACTTCGCTTGGTCTAGAGCACTGGCACCTACTGATCTTGTAGTGGGGTCTTCACACCATTGAGATCCCACATAAACCTAGAAACAAACAAAAACCTAGTTAAACATTGTTTTAGGTTTTTTTTAGTCATAAATATATATAAAAAATACAAACACACACAGAGGACAGTCCAGAATTTGATGTGACAGCAGAGACAATGCCCCCCCATATTTTAAGTGTTCCCTTCATGAGACTGCCCCATTTGTCACACATCCTTCACCCGTCCCCCTCTCACACAGCCTGAGCCCCATGCCCCCACCTCACACAACTATACTCTTAATGTACCCCTTTTATCACACAGGCTGCACCCCCATTTCCTCTTTATTTCTCAAGCATCCTGTACATTCCCCTCTATTTCTCACACAGCCTGCTCCCCCACGCCCCCTCTATGCTCCCCCGCAGCCTGCACCCCCATGTTCACCTCTTGCTCACGCACAGCCTGCACACCACTCGCCGCAGGCTGGGCCTGAGCAAGAGGGGGACGGGGGGCGGCGGGGGGACGGGCAGGCTGGTGAGTAAGGGGGGGAAGGGGGGGTTCCTCCCACATCACCCTGTCGCTCGTACGCAGCCAGCACCCCTGTGTCCCCCTCTTGCTCACACATGTTCTCTTGTCTCCTCCTTACCTTTCATTACTCTCCGTTCCCAGCAGTCTGATCACATGGTCATGACGTCATCGCGGGTCCTTTAAACCACAAGGATTTAGCATCTACCCAGTATATACGACCAGAGCCTCATCGCCTATAGGCTCCGCCCCTTTCTACTCAATCACATGACTAGAGGCAGCCCGCCCACGCGATGCGCTCGAGAATGTGACGTAACCATCCAGATATAACGGATACCTGCCAACGGAAAGTGCACGTGCCGGCAGTCTAGACACTGGAGAAAGGGAAGCAGCCAAAAGGAGAAGGAGCCACACCCAGGAGGAGGAGCTACACCCAGGAGGAGAGCGCCGGCCGCAGATAGGAGAATCCACAGCCAGGAGGAGGAGCTGGTATTACAGGTACGGAGAGAGTAAATTTAGGCAGCGGCTCCATCTAGTGGCCGCTGTGTAGTATGGCAGCTTTGTAATCCAGTTACTAATGTTATAAAGTGTCAGCACACATGTCCTATAGGGGGCGATGTAACTATGTCATTACCACCATTTATACTACAATGTGCCAGCTGTCTGCTATTACCCAGCATTCCTTATACTAAGTACCCCACTCCCCCACCAGTGGCCGCCATTCCAGGGAAAACTAGTATAAAACTCTGTTTGCAATGTCTTTATTCTCAGTAAATCCTGCCTGCTGTTTCCTTCTGGGTAATGGAAGCCAGGACATGATGTACAGGGGGTAACTAGGAAAGACTGGGCCGATAGCAAGCTGTTATCTGGGGCAACTCATGTAAGAAGATAAGGAGATGGCTAAGTGAGCAGAATGGAGAGTGCACAGACATCTGTGGCGTCACTTACACACTTCTGTCCGCTCATACATGATGGGGGACACAGGATCTCCATTCTCATTATTGCTGGGGCTCCACTTTATACAGACAAATATTACAGATTGTTTTCTAGATATATTTCTATGTATAATATACCAAGGAAACAGCCGGCAGAGACTAGAAGAGTGTATGGGGAAGATATAGGAGAACATTTACATTATATATACAGTCTTTGGGACTATGTACAGTGGGGAAAAAAGTATTTAGTCAGCCACCAATTGTGCAAGTTCTCCCACGTAAAAAGATGAGACAGGCCTGTAATTGTCATCATAGGTAGACCTCAACTATGAGAGACAAAATGAGAAAACAAGTCTAGAAAATCACATTGTCTGATTTTTAAAGAATTTATTTGCAAATTATGGTGGAAAATAAGTATTTGTAATAATAATAATGTAATAATAATATATGTAATAATTACTCCACTCCCCCCCCCCCCCCATTATACTCACAAATGCTGACGTCCTCTTCTTCTGCTGGGCGTCGCTTCCTTCACAAGGGATCCGGAGCCAGCGCCTGCGCAATAGAACGCCGGCAGAGGCGAAGAGAAGCAGCGTAGTATTGCGCATGCGTGGTAGGCCCGCTGCTTCTCTTCGCTTCTGCCGGCGTTCAGTTGCGCAGGCGCCAGCTCCCAGGTGCAGGCAGAAGAGGGGACAGCGGCACCAATGAAAGTCATCTCCAGGATGAGAAGACAGGTAAGTATGATGGGGTGGGGAGGGGGTTGGGGGTCTGAGTTAGCTAGGTGGGTAGGGCTAGTAGTCCGTGGGCTAGCTAGGGAAACAGGGGGGGGTTGTGAGGGGGGGGATCTGAGTAAACTGCAATGCATCAAGGTAGTTGTACGCTAAGACAGCAGGACGCTACCCATGTAAACAAATGCAGAGGATACCAGGAGCTCCCATAGACAGCCAGAAATCACTCAAAACACTGCTAAAGGTATTTGGGTGCATTTATTAACCCATTGATAGCACTAACAGACCTTTTTTAAAAATATTTTTTTTGTGCAGAAAATCCCTTTAAGGATAAAGGGATTTCTGGCCTCAACAGTGTGTTTATAGTGATGACCTGTCCACAGGATAGTCCATCAGTATCTGATCAGTAGGGTCCAACACCCGGCCCCTGCACCAATCAGCTGATCCGGCTGCCTCCAGGCTCAGGAAGTTACTGCTGTGGACAGGGCGGGAAGCAGCACGGATCCTATTCAGGTAATAGAGCAGCTGTACCCGGCGCCAACAGTATAGAGTGGACGGGGCGCAGCTCTGAGCCTGTTACGTGAATAAGAGCTGAGCTGGTTTTGGCCCCGTCCATACCATTAGCCTCCAGTGCCTGAAGCTATAGCAGTGGACGGGGGGTGGAAGCAGATCTGTATAGAAGTTGTGTCAGGGAACTTCAGCCCCGCAGGTTCTGGTGTTGGACTCAGCGCCAGTCAGATTCTGATAGCGGATCCTGTGGATAGTTCATCAGTGTAAAGAATGCTGATGGGGCCAGAAAACCCCTTTAGGCCAGGGTCCAACATTGTGAAAACGCTGTGTTTTACATTACCTACAAAAGTGGGTGGGATTCTGGCTAATCCTATCCGCACATTGCAGAAAAAAATCTGTAGCGGGAATGCTGCGATTTCATAAACACTCTTATTATATCTACGGAAATGCTGGCGTTTTCTGTATAGGTATAATAGAGGCAGAAAGTCCGCAGAGGAAAACTACAGAAAACGCTGCGGAAATGATTCCTTTATAGGGCCTTAGACTGAAGGTACAGAAAATGTGTATTTCACCTTGGGAAAGCAGTGTGGAAGAGAAAAGGCTCTGGAAAGTTGGGTGTTTCATTAGGTTTGCAGACAAGTGGGTTGTTAATGAGGTTAATTAGCAGCCAGGTGGAGGCGCTACAAGTAATGTGTTATCCCTTCCCATAATGCTCCTTGTCTGGGGGACACAGAACCAGGTGAGTTGGTGGGATCCGCTGTGTTTGTGCAGATACTGGGTAGTCGGCCGAGGGTCTCATAGTGAGGGCACTGAATGTGTGATGTCATGTACAGGATGTTTTACTGTAATAACCAAAGAATAAAGCCGGCTCAGCCAAATTCACTAAATGTCCAGTATTAGTCTCTGTTCACATGAGCTTCTCTGTGCATTATTCTATACCGCCATATAACAGATATGACGCTCCTATTCTCAGTGTATAGGACGGTGAAGCGTGTGGTATAATGTATACTGTGCTATACTTGCTCTTACAATGGTGGCCTATATATAATATATACACGTGTGAGGCCGACTGCAGTATTTATAGATAAATATGTCATACTGAAGCCTCAGATGTAATGTGAACAGAGCCTAAGCCCTGGTGATCTTGTCTCCACTTGTCGCTCTCCTTCCCTCTCTTCCTCCATCACCCTGTCAGCTTCTCCTTTGTAGTCAGTAGAGCCGGGCAGGAGAAATCTCTGACTACAGTATGAGGCGGGGGGCCCCCTAGTGCCCGGACCCTCATTGGTATTATCTTCTCACATGTCTGAGATGGAAACTGACTCGGAGACTTTATGTCTGGGCCATGTTGTCTGCATTCTATATAGTCCATATGTGATATAAGGTAATGGTGGACGCCTATCCTGTGTATAGCCTATAGTTGTGACTAATTCTCAGTATTTTACCTCTCCGTGTAACCAGATGTAGAAGACGTCAGAGAGTGAGCGGTCGGATCTTCTTGTGGAGCTGCAGACATTATCCAGCCTGGCGCACTTACAACGCCCGTGACTTAGAATTGGCTTCATCCCGTATCCGGCGATCACTGATCTTACATGAAAAGATAAGAGAAAAGATTTGTCTTTCCTGTCTGTGGTTTATTTTACTATCCTCAGTGTAATATAGAAGTCCTCCGGCCATACATTATGCCATATAATAGTATCATGGTATAGAATACTTCCCTTTCTTATCACCCCAGCTGAGATTTGTAGCTTTATTTATAGTTTATGGCATATTAAATGGACAATACAATATGGAAAGAGAATCCTTCTCCATGCTGTAAGGTCACATAATCCCGGCCTGCTGTTACCTGATCTCCTCTACCTCATCCCAATTCTCCTTGTCATTTATTTCTCCTATCATAACCTTGTATAATAAGTGTTAAGTGGCTTATCCCCCCCCCCCCTCTTATGCCTCCAATAATGTACATACTACTCCTGGAATGTGCCCATTTGTTACACTGTATATTGTTGTACACGACCGCCCTCCTCCCCGGGCTGCGGCCCGAGGGGGACGGCGGCCGACACACACACGACCGCCCCCCCCCTCCCCGGGCTGCGGCCCACAGGGGGACGGCGGCCGACACACACACGACCGCCCCCCCCCCCGGGCTGCGGCCCAGGGGGGCGGGGGGCCGACGGCGGACACACACGACCGCCCCTCCCTCCCCGGGCTGCGGCCCAAGGGGGACGGCGGCCGCACACACACACGACCGCCCTCCCCCCCGGGCTGCGGCCCAGGGGGGACGGCGGCCGCGACACACACACGACCGCCCCCCCCTCCCCCGGGCTGCGGCCCAAGGGGGACGGCGGCCGACACACACACGACCGCCCTCCTCCCCGGGCTGCGGCCCAAGGGGGACGGCGGCCGACACACACGACGACCGCCCCCCCCCCCGGGCTGCGGCCCAAGGGGGCGGGGGGACGGCGGCCGACACACACACGACCGCCCCCCCCCCCGGGCTGCGGCCCAAGGGGCGGGGCGGCGGCCGACACACACACGACCGCCCCTCCCTCCCCGGGCTGCGGCCCAAGGGGGACGGCGGCCGCACACACACACGACCGCCCTCCCCCCCCGGGCTGCGGCCCAAGGGGGACGGCGGCCGACACACACACGACCGCCCCCCTCCCCGGGCTGCGGCCCAGGGGGGACGGCGGCCGACACACACACGACCGCCCCTCCTCCCCGGGCTGCGGCCCCAGGGGGGACGGCGGCCGACACACACACGACCGCCCCCCTCCCCGGGCTGCGGGCCCCAGGGGGACGGCGGCGCCGGCCGACACACACACACACGACCGCCCCCCCCCCCGGGCTGCGGCCCCAGGGGGGAGGGCGGCCGACACACACACCGCCCCCCGCCCCGCCCCCCCCCCCCCGGGCTGCGGCCCAAGGGGGACGGCGGCCGACACACACACGACCGCCCTCCTCCCCGGGCTGCGGCGTTCTAGGGGGGGGGGGGGACGGCCGACACACACGGAGCAGTTTTCAATTTGTGCCCAGACTTTGGAGGTGTCGTTTTTCCACCATGTTTTAGATTGGTCTAATAATGAGGCTTGATGGTATTTTTTTTTTTTATGTCTGGTAGACCCATTCTTCCTTCTTTCCAGTTGGTTGTCATAGTTGTAAATTTGGTTCTGGGGTGTTTACCTGACCATATGAAGTTATTTATTTCTTTTTGGGTGTTGGGAATGGTTATAGGAAAAGGGGGGGGGGGGGATGGGGGGGGGGGGGAAAAAAAAAATTTTTTTAAGGGAAATTTAGAAAAAAAAAAATGGGCAAGACTAAATCTCCTGCACGGGGGCAGAAGTACCCAATCCAAGTAGCTGCAACCAGTGCACCCAGCGAGGCCTACTCACTAAGCCTTGCAGCTGGACTAAACCCCCTAGTACGGGGAGCTGTGGAAAACCGTTGGCAGAGAGTCGACTAAGGCCACCAAGGGGGGAGAATACGCCCGCCCAGCCACCGGCACACCGCGATCAAACTCTACAACCCCCACACACACGGGGCCGGGCAAGGAACGAAGAGCGAATAAATTAATATTTAATAACCCAAGTGGGGGGAATTAATAGCTTATACAGAAATATACAAATTAATATGATCAAGCTAAACTACAAGCAAAGGGAAGATACAAACACCAAAATAAAAGGAAATAAAGATTAGAAAAATACCGAGCACACAGCTTGCCAGCGCCTCCCAGCCAACCAATAGACTGAGTCCGCCAGGCCACGCAGAGTTGGGCAGGGCGAAGCGCAAGGCAAAAACACCTCACAGCTGTCCGACGGCCCCAAGCACCAGAGGGCAGGCCCCTCATCTTGTCCCAGACAGAGCTCCTTACTGCCTCTAGCTGAATGACCCCAGACCAGGCGCCCACGAAGGAGGCCCACCCACCCGCCCCAGGAGCCCCCCCCCACGAGAACCCTGGAGAGAAGGGGAAGTAAGGCGCACCCCCATCCCAGGCCAGGGAAATAAAAGGCGGCATAGCAAGCCACCAAGAACACCAAAAACCAGGAAGCCACGTCCAGCAAGTGGACCCACAAAGCCGAAGTGGGGGAAGGACGACCAGCAAGAACACACCCAGAAAGTTAAAACTGAGGGCGGCACCACCTCCCCCTAGAGCGGCGGGAGGAAGGCACCAAGATGCGCGGACACCGGGGCACCCGCGGGACCGCGCGGCCCTGACCATATTCCTGGCGTACTGATACCCTCTTCCTCTCCTGTCTGAATGGGACCTCTAAGGTCAGGCCGGATAGTAGACCGGCTACCCCTGCTGCTCTGGGTCCCTCCGACCCACACTACACCCCAGGCCCTGTGGTACCGGGCGAGACCCCACCCGGCAGCTCGCCACCTGGTACCCCGGGACGGGACCGGGAGTGGGACGAGCCAGAACCCCAGCCCGGGAGGGGGACCCCAGGAGCGCCACCGGACCCCGGCCGACGGGACCGGGAGGGGAGAGACACAGAACCCCAGGCGGAACAGGGACCCCGAGCAGGGCCCCACACAGCCGCAGGGGGGAGGGGGACCCCCGCAAACCAGGGGCACCCGGGGACAGGAGGGACCCGCCCAGAGCCGCCCGGGCAACCCGTCCGTACTGGGGGGGATGGGAACCGGGCAAATGAGAGATAGCCAAACCACCCCACAAACACGACAGGAAACAGACACACCCCCCGGGCCACAGCACCAGCCGGCACTGGGCCAGGGCAGACGGACACCGGAGGCGTTTCTCCCCCAGGACCTTCACAAGAGTAGGGGCCAGAAGCCACAAGAGCTCAAGGGGGAACCCCGGGGGGGACCGGAGGAACAGCAGGTGCGGGGAAAGGCCCAGGGCCCGGGGAGACAACACCGAGCAGAGGAGAGAACGACACAGGCCAGGTCTGTGGGGAACGGGCGGACACCAGAGGCACCCGTACCACACAGGCCGCAAAGGCAGACAGAACGGGACCGGGGAGCATCTCCGGGAAACAACACGGGAGAAGAGCACCAGAGCCGGCCAACAAGCGGGGGAAGACGGGAAGCGGGACCAGTGGAGCACAGAAAGAAACGCCGGGGACTGGGAAGGACAGGGGCAAGAGATACAGACCGTGGAAAGGTGGTATGATGGGATAGGATCATGGGCGGAGCCTGCCGCCGCCATCCCGACAAGTGTCACAGAAGGAGTAAGCACATCGTCCCCATCTAGGCCAGTAGAATAAGTGGCTGAGGCGAGCTGGTAGCGATCCCCAGGGGGCCAGGGAAACAGAGCAAGAACAACCCACCGATAGGGTTGGGGACCACTAAAGTTTCTCCCTGAGCCGACTCTTTTCCCTGGGGGAGCCGGACAACCCCGCTCCAGACACGCGGTCCGGACTCCAAGGGAGGGAAGAGAAGCACAGAGCGGAGCTGGACAGCGGAACTCCGACTGGAACCAGACAGAAGAGAGGAGAACGGGGCGGCAGTGTGGGGAGGTAGTAGGGGCCAGTGCCTCTCCGGGGACAGAGGGAACGGCTCAGGGGGGAGGCCCCACCAGCACCGGGGGGACCACGAACCCAGCAGTCGCCCAGGAGGCCCGAGATCCGGACCCACCGACCACCTGGCACAGCCTCAGTGGGGGCCCAGCAAGAAGAGCTACCGAAACGAAGGAAGAATAGCAATACAGACATGCATCATCAGATCAAGTGAACGCATGGGGGAATGGCTGAGCCAGGGACACTGAGGGGGCTCCACACCGCAGATGTGGGGGGGCACAGCCAGGCAGCACCACAATGTCTCATTCACAGCTCACGATTACTAGCTGGACGCACAGCAAGGGGAGACAAAAGGCGACCCCTCCCTGCGTGTGACAGGCTCAACACCTCAAAAACATCCTCAGTACAGACATTTTGTCACAACGAGGGGGGGCTCCCACCCCAATGGGACACCAAGGGCCCAAATCTCTCCAAAGCACAGGCAGGCAGATCAGACACAGCCCCACACACGCACCCTCCGCACCCCAGTCCAAAGGAGAAGCCAGGGACAGTTATGCGTTCTTGTCCAATACCCTTCAGGGTCAGAGTTTTTCCAGGGATAATACTGTCCACAGGGACCAAGTCAGGTTGCACCAGAGTAACGGCCCCAGTGTCCGAAATCCAGACCACTACCCCCCACAAGACCTCTTGACTGTTGGAGGATGCAACCCCTCCCTCCCCACCAAGTAACAGATGAGCCAGCTGCCGTGGCTGGGGAAACAGGGGGTTCTTAGAGCGGTTGGGGCACTCCGCCGAAATGTCCTGGCTGGTTACAAGCAGACACGCCGGGCTCTCCTGGGACTTGGAGGGGGTCCCGGGGCGCCCAGAGTTCTTGAGACAGGGGAAGTAGAGGGGGCACCCGGGACAGAGTTTGTCTACCCCACTTGGAGACCGCAGGCTGTGGTGAACTCCAACGCCCCTCCTCCAGCGAGGGTCTCTGCAGTGTGGCTCCTCTCATCCCCTCCCTGGTGGACACATAGTGTCAGCAATCTCTGCAGCCTGTCTGCTGGGGTCCAGTCACACACGAACGGCGGACCTCCAGAGGGCACACCTGGAGAAATTGTTCCATCATAAGATCCCCAACCCTCAAACGTGGTGACAGTAAGTCCGATCCACTGCCAGAATGTAACCTGTAAGTGGTGCAGAACATCCGCAAGCTCTCTGGGGACCCCGCTGGATATTCCGGAACGTGCGGACACCTCCGGCGGAGCCGGACTCCGGATCAGCGCCGCTGATGGTCTCATAGTCCGCGCCACTGGTAAGCCGTGGAAACATCCAGGCCTCCCCAGCCGGGGAGACAGGTAACGGGCCACTCTGCCTGGGGAATATGATGCTGCACACACCCGCTCAAACCCCGCAAGAACGAGTCCAAGTCCCCGTTATCTTCCAAGATTGGAAAGTCCTCGGATCGGATCTTTAGTGCTGGGCTCCTGGAGTTGGTGCACAGGAAGGTTGTGCCTGCTGGCAAAGTTCCAGCAGCCAAGCTGATGCTCCAACCCGCCCGACGCCTGCAGCAGGGCTCCGCCCGGCGCCTGCAGCAGCGGCCCCCTCCACCCGGCGCCTGCAGCTCCCCGCCCGGGCTCTGCAGCCCGCCCGGCGCCTGCACCCGGTACTGGAGAATCACCTGCAGACGGGCGCAAGTCACTGGCGCTATCTGCTGTAAGGCCATTGCAAGTATAACTCCGTTACCACCACAGAACTGGGGCACTGGTCCCTCCAGGCACAGTTACCCTGGGGCCGGGCACCTGCGGAACCGTCTGGCATGGTGATGTGTCTGGTGCCAGCCTCTCAGGACGCTCCGCCTCCTGCATGGCTATGGTAGCCCATACCGCCATCTCCTGGAGTCAGCAGCAACCAAGTCCTGCAGAGGGTAGCCTGGTCCCACCACCATCCACTGGAAGCCGTTGCCAAATAAAAGATAGGACAGAAAAAGAAGAAGGGAGGGAACAGTACTGTACCAAACCACCGTATAACACCACCGCCGCCAAGGAGCGAACCCAGGATACCACACCCACACACTTACCCTAAACCCACCACGCCCACAGGAAGAAAGCCGCCCACCGCCCGCCGAAAATTTCCCCCACCACACACCGTGAGAGCCGGGTCATAGGATAAAATGAAAGAGCGATATAAATTTTATATATAAAACCAAGGGGCGGTAGAATTAGTAGCATATACAGAAAATACAATATAAATTCAAGCATAAACATACAAGCAAAGGAATCACCAAATAAAAGGAAATAAAGTGAGGGTAACAAAGGTGGCAAAGATATATTATGGATTAAAGGAGGGAGTTACCCCCCTACCCACCAGATAGGGCGCTACAGAAAATAGCTATGGGACCAACCATAATAAGCATTAAAAACTAAACAGCGTCTCTTAAGGGGGGGAGAGGGGATGAAGAACGACCCGAGCGGGGCAAGGGAGGTGGAGGATCCATCCGTTGTCTTCGGGGAGCTGCACCCGAGGGAGGGTGGGATCGTCTTCGGGATGTTGAGACAGTCCACACAGGCAGAGGAGGGGGGTGGAGGAGACGCTAAGTCCCAATTCGGCAAATGCGGGAGAGGGATATCCAGAATTTCACAGAACTTTCCCAAATCTGCATGCGAACGGAGAGCGGCTGAATGTCCATTCCGCCGGGCTGTGAGCGCAAACGGAAAGCCCCAGCGATAGGGTACTTGATCATCCTGTAAGAGCTGTAGCAAGGGGCGAAGATGTCTTCTCTTCTGGAGGGTAATCCAGGAGAGATCTTGGTACAACTGAATCTTTGTACCCTCAAAGTCAAGGTCCTTGATTTGCCTGGCCTTGGCCAGGATAGTTTAGTTTAGAGCAAAATCATGAACGCAGCAAATGACGTCTCGAGGGGTAGAGCCAGTGCCTCTAGGACGTAGGGTGCGATGAGTTCAATCAAGCTTGATCTTGTGGGATGGAGGCTCCTGCAAGATGGAGTTGAATATGGCCTCTAATGTGGTGTGTAAATCCTCCGCCTGGGTAGCCTCTGGGAGGCCCATGACTCTAATGTTATTGCGCCTGCCTCTGTTGTCCAGATCTTCCAGATGGCGCTGCATATCCGTGATATCTTGGCACTGGGTAGAAACAGAGTCCTGAAGTTGAGAGACTGAGATGCGGGTCTGATCGTGGTCATCCTCCAGGGTATCGACCCTAGAAGCGATATTTTGGAGGTCTTTTCTCAGCGTTGAGATTTCCGCACGAATTTCTGCCCGACAAGCGGATTTGACTTCAGAAACAAGAGACTGGAAATCATCCCTTGACGGTAAGTTAACAAGCAATTGGTGCCATTGAGACGGATCAGGAGCTGCTGGAGGTGCACGGCCCTGATGGCCCCCAGGCGAAGGACTGGAGGAAGGCGTCCCAGGTGAGGCCTCAGCAAAGGGGGACGAGAGAGAGGGGGTCGCCCCCATATCCACGTCATCACCTCCAGGAGGTATCGGGGAAGTCTGGAGGGGCTGCTGAGTTTCATGCAGTGGGGGAGTAACCCCTGTCTGGGCTGGTGGAGTGGGCCCTTCTGCCCCTGATGTCAAGGTAGTAGCTGCAGGGAGGGATGAAGCAGGGCTATGTGCTCCCAGGGGTACAGGCAGCTTGGAAGCCGGTGGGGAGCCCCCCTCCCCTGCCTGGAAGGGCTCCCCGACGCAGATGCCCTCCCAATCATGATGCCCTCCACTGATGGTTGATGAGCGGCACCCGTTGGCAGAGGATCCCCTGACGATGGGGCCGACCGGGCCGCTGGCGGGGACACCGTCGCACAATACAGCTGCCCTGGTGTATGCTGCTGCAGCAGCGCCCCCTGCTGGAGCCGCGTCGGCAGAATCGGAGGCAGAGGCCTGGCAAGGTGGCTGCTGCCTCGTGGAGATCCGGGAGGAGAGGATCGCCGGACGGAGGTAAGAGGAGCAGAGGGTCAGCTGTGAGGCAGCAGCCGGTGGTGCTGGGGTCCCGGAGGAGGCTACACGGAGCAATTTCTTCGCCATGGACGCCGTCTGAATGCAAGGTTGGTCCCTATTTTGCGTAGGCAGGCAGGAGCTCCGGTAGAATGTGACCGCTCACATCGCGGTTTAGGCCATGCCCCTCGAAAGGCCCTCTCTAAGTCCCTCATGTTATATGCTATTCGTGCTTTGGGGCCCTCCACAATTTTTGTAGTCCACCTTTGCACCTGCTCCCTTTTGTCCATACAGGGTATCACAATCTCTCTCTTCCTGCTGGTTATACCTCTAGCTATACAGCTAAGCATTCTACTTGCTTTCACCTGGCCATACTGTGGGCTCAGTATGAAGCTGTCCAATATCAGGACCCCTACATCTGATGCTCATATAGAGGGCTCGTCCCCCACATTATTTTACATTAGGTAACATTGGACTGCACTTTCCATGTTTTGGACCATTTATCCAGTAAATCTACATTTTCTTCTCACCTACAAAAGTATTTAAGAGAATATGACCCAGGACAGACATTGTGGGACACCAGGGCCAGCGTTAGAGAGGATGGGGGGCAAACTTAACCATTTGTCAAAGATCCCAGCCCAAAGGGGCCCCCTGCTAGTGGTATATTGCCCCTATGAATGTAACCACTAGATCGGGAGAAGGGGGCAATAGCTGCTTGTAAAGGTCCCTGCACTTAGCTTTTGCAGCTGATAGCGCCGCCTTGATAAATCTGCTTGTGCTGCCTTATCCCCTCCTCCTCCGTGTCTCTGCAGCGTAGTAAGGATGTTAGTCCTCCTGCCGGACCTCCAACTACTGATTTCTCACAAATGTCATCCATTTCCATTTAAACTAGCAAGCCGTAAAAAAAGTATGTGTAATGTGTGTGTATAATTCAATATGTGTTACAGATTACAGACTATTAGACAAACTACAGACTATTGTACAGATTACAGACTATTGTACACATTACATTCTATTATACAGACTATTATACAGATTACTCTATTATGCAGACTATTATACAGATTATATTCCATTATACAGACTATTGTACAGGCTACAGACTTGCACAGATAGATAGGAGCCAAAATGCCTGAATACAATTAGTGAAATTATTATGGAAAGTTAATCCCCTACTCAATATTAATGCTGACTTCTCTTCGCTGTTTCTTTTTGATTTTCTAAAACTTCAAGAACATATTACATTGTACTTGGAGAATGGCGAGCGATTCAGTTCTACTAGGAACAGAGAATGAAGCTAGTTGGAATCTCAAGAATAAAGGTCGGAGGACATCTTGTGGCCTTTCAACTTTACAACAAGCATTCCTACCAACAGGTACTCTGAGGACCTCTAATGGTAAAAGAGAATATAGGCTTTGCCTCAAGTTTGTCCCATCCTGCCTTCTGTACTTGTAGTTTATTGAGACATCTTGTAGTTTAGTGTATACTATTTCTAGTTGATATAGAAATATATAACTTTGTTTTAAGAATATGTTTTTGTTCTTTTACGTATATAAAAGCAATGGTATTGTGTAAGTATAGAATTTCTATACATACAGGAGGATGCGGGGGGGGGGGGGGGGGCCCCCCCAGATGAGTTGAATACAGTGGTGAAGCAGGAGTCGTGTGCTCCGGCCCTGGAAGCTGTAGGCACGATATGATGACGTCTCGCACATCGAGTCTGCAGCTCCATGAACACTCTGGGTGCAGAGAGATGGCTAACAGAGCATCAGGGGACCGAGGAGAGGTGAGAATCAGTGTTATTATTATTATTTTTTTTTTTTTCATGTTAAACTTCTGGGGGAAGATAGAGGGGGACATACTGGGGGCAACTGGAGGAGGACATTAAACCATGGGGTTAGCTGGAGTCGGACATTAAACTGGTGGCAGCTGGAGGAGGACATTAATGTCACTGTCCAGCTATCCCCACAGTTTAATGTCCCCTTCCAGCTGCCACCAGTGCCATCCCTCCAGTTGTCACGCCACCAAAGCTGAATTTTCTGGTGAGAATGCAGGAGAGGTTTTCTTCTGATGACTCTTCCATGAAGGCTATATTTGTGCAGGTATCGCTGAACAGTAGAACATTATACCACAACTACAGAGTATGCTAAATCTTCCTGAAGGTCTTTGCAGTCAAGCTGGGGTTCTGATTTGCCACTCTGGAAATCCTACGAGCAGCTTCTCTGAAATATTTCTTGGTCTTCCAGACCTTATCTTGACCTCCGTTGTTCCTGGTAACTGCTATTTCTTAATTTGCACCTGAGGAAAGGGCAACTTGTAAGCACTTTGCCATCTTCTTATAGCCTTCTCCTGTTTTGTGGGTCTCCACAATTTTCATTTTCAGAGTGGTAGGCAGCTGCTTAGAAGAACCCATGGCTGCTGTTATTTGGCACAAGGTTAGAGGAGGCTGGGTATTTATAAAGCTATAAAATTTGCATCACTTGGCCTTTCCAAATGATGATCTTGAACAAGACATAATCCTAACTGGCTAATGAAGGTTTGAGACCTTGATCATAGTTATCTGAGCACACAAATCTACAAGGGTTCCCAAACTTTTGCAAGGTACTTCTTTCCTTTTTTTCACTCTAAAATTGTACTCAAACATAATAATACACTGATATTGCTTAAAATTATAGACAAGTGTGTTTAATCTTTAACTTTATGCCTTTTAAAGATCATTTCATCTTCAACTTGCTTAATTGTTCACAATAACAGTCATTTTGACCAGGGGTGTCCAAACTTTTGCATGCCACTCTCTATCTGAATATACACTACCGTTCAAAAGTTTTGGGTCACTTAGAAATTTCCTTATTTTTGAAAGAAAAGCACAATTTTTTTCAATGAAGATAACATTAAATGAATCAGAAATACACTGTATACATTGTTAATGTGGTAAATGACTATTCTAACTGCAAACGTCTGGTTTTTAATGCAATATCTACATAGGTGTATAGAGCCCATTTCCAGCAACCATCACTCCAGTGTTCTAATGGTACATTGTGTTTGCTAACTGTGTAAGAAGGCTAATGGATGTTTTGAAAACCCTTGTGCAAGTATGTTAGCACAGCTGAAAACAGTTTTGCTGGTTAGAGAAGCTATAAAACTGACCTTCCTTTGAGCTAGTTGAGAATCTGGAGCATTACATTTGTTGGTTCGATTAAACTCTCATAATGGCCAGAAAAAGAGAACTTTCATGTGAAACTCAACAGTCTATTCTTGTTCTTAGAAATGAAGGCTATTCCATGCAAGAAATTGCCAAGAAACTGAAGATTTCCTACAACGGTGTGTACTACTCCCTTCAGAGGACAGCACAAACAGACTCTAACCAGAGTAGAAAGAGAAGTGGGAGGCCCCGCTGCAAAACTGAGCAACAAGACAAGTACATTAGAATCTCTAGTTTGAGAAATCGACGCCTCACAGGTCCTCAACTGGCAGCTTCATTAAATAGTACCCGCAAAACGCCAGTGTCAACGTCTACAGTGAAGAGGCGACTCAGGGATGCTGGCCTTCAGGGCAGAGTGGCCAAGGAAAAGCCATATCTGAGACTGGCTAATAAAAGGAAAAGATTAATATGGGCAAAAGAACACAGACATTGGACAGAGGAAGATTGGAAAAAAGTGTTATAGACAGACGAAACGAAGTTTGAGGTGTTTGGATCACACAGAAGAACATTTGTGAGATGCAGAATATCTGAAAAGATGCTGGAAGAGTGCCTGGCGCCATCTGTCAAGCATGGTGGAGGTAATGTGATGGTCTGGGGTTGCTTTGGTGCTGGTACAGTGGGAGATTTGTACAAGGTAAAAGGGATTTTGAATAAGGAAGGCTATCACTCCATTTTGCAATGCCATGCCATGCCCTGTGGACAGCGCTTGATTGGAGCCAATTTCATCCTACAACAGGACAATGACCCAAAGCACACCTCCAAATTATGCAAGAACTATTTAGGGAAGAAGTAGGCAGCTGGTATTCTATCTGTAATGGAGTGGCCAGCGCAGTCACCAGATCTCAACCCCCATTGAGCTGTTGTGGGAGCAGCTTGACCGTATGGTACGCAAAAAGGGCCCATCAAGCCAATCCAACTTGTGGGAGGGGCTTCTGGAAGCATGGGGGGAAATTTCTCCAGATTACCTCAGCAAATTAACAGCTAGAATGCCAAAGGTCTGCAATGCTGGAATTGCTGCAAATGGAGCATTCTTTGACGAAAGCAAAGTTTGAAGGAGAAAATTATTATTTCAAATAAAAATCATTATTTCTAACCTTGTCAATGTCTTGACTATATTTTCTATTCATTTTGCAACTCATTTGATAAATAAAAGTGTGAGTTTTCATGGAAAACACAAAATTGTCTGGGTGACCCCAAACTTTTGAACAGTAGTGTATGTTTTTGTTCTTGTCAGAGAATGTTACAGCCTGGGTGGCCAAGAATTCTGATTCAACAGTCGAGTCCAGTCAACCCGATCAAATGCAACTTCTTGGGCTGAGAAATCTAATCTCTCCTTTGATGGGCAACAACACCTTTTGTGAAGCATTATCTGCTCCTGCTGAGGGTTCAGTCTTTAGTAAACAAGTGCTCAGAACTGCTTCTAAGACTTTGGTCGCTATACACACTGCTTTATAAATCCCTGGGGATAGGCGATGCTGTAGAATGAACAGAAACTGGAAAATTTACTTACCTGAAATTTTCATTTTCTTGATTTGAAAGTCAGCACAATATCCCACCAAATAAATGTATATTACTTGTAACTCTGGGCTTTGGGTATGTTATAGGAGGTTGTTGATTCACTGATTGATTTTACTTATTTGCATGCTACTAGTTAACCCTTTTGATCTGGCGGCGAGTAGACTTTACCCCAGTTTATCTGCTGCCTTTGGGCTCCTAGAAATAAAAATTTTAATAATATTAAATTTTCCACATAAACTTGGTATTGTTGTGATTGTATTTACCCACAGAATAAAGAGCTGTGTAAGGGCCCTATTTTTGTGGGATAATATATAGTTTTTATAGATACAAATTTTGGGGAATGTGATATTTTGATACTTTTTATTACATTTTTTTTAGTTGGCAAAACAGCAAAAATACAGCAATGTGGCCGAGTTGATTTTATTTTTCCTGCTAAGACATTCACCATATGGGGTAAATATTTTTATAGTCCAGGCATTTTCTGACACAAGGATGCCTAATGTGATTATGCTTATTTTTGTCTATTTTTATGTGTTCTAGGCAGAGGCGTAGCTAGGGGTTCGGCACAGCGGGGTCAAAGTGGGCCCCTACCTGAGTAAACCGATGTTATCACTGTACGGTGACCATATAGTGATAGATACTGGCTGTACACAGGGCTCTGCATACAGTTTAAGTAAATACAGTACAGGGAAATGTTACTTACAGGTGACGTCTCTGACTGTAATCTTTCCCATTTCTCATCTCTTCCATCTGGACCGCCATGACCACTTCTTCCAGTTGCGACTTGTTCTGTAAAGTTTGCAGCACAGACATCTTTGGCTTCTTACTTTTCCAGACACCTGACCCACATTTTCCTTGCCTATACAAAGTCCCCATCCTGCTGCTACCCCCAATTATAAAATACATGATATAAAAATCCTCTGTAAACGAATGATGCCCCCATATGTATCTTACATTAACAATGCCCTTTTGTGCCCCTTAATTAATTCCTCCTTTGTACCCCCTTTAAGGGATTGTTCGGGATCAGAAATATTAATGCAAGCAGCAGGTCAGGGTTATAAATAAAAATGCACTGACACTTACCTGCATCCCCCCATCCCCCCCCTCTGTCCCTGCTCTGGGCCAGCCATCACCTTCACTGCACTATTTGTATATGCAGCGGCGGCTGCAGCACTGATGTCAAGTTGACGAGACTGCTGCAGCCAATCACCGCTCTCTACAGTACAGCAGTATATAGTGTTGGGCCGCTGCAGCCAATCACCGCTCCCGGCGTCGTACAGCAGTATATAGTGTTGGGCCGCTGCAGCCAATCACCGCTCTCTACAGTACAGCAGTATATAGTGTTGGGCCGCTGCAGCCAATCACTGCTCTCTACAGTACAGCAGTATATAGTGTTGGGCCGCTGCAGCCAATCACCGCTCTCTACAGTACAGCAGTATATAGTGTTGGGCCGCTGCAGCCAATCACCGCTCTCACAGTACAGCAGAAAGTGTGGGCCGGCGCAACACGCTCTCTACAGTACAGCAGTATATAGTGTTGGGCTGCTGCGGTTCCGCTGTTGTGACATTTCGCTGTAGCCGCTCTGTATACAAGCAAAGGTGACAGACAGCCCAGTGCAGGTAAAGGGGGGAAAGTACTGCCCCCTGTGTCCCCCCAAAAAGTACTCCTGTATGCCTGCTTAAATTAATAATGCCTCAGCTAATAATGCCCCCTAATTAATAGTTATCCTGTATATTCCCTTAAAGGGGTTGTCCAGGAAATGCAGAACTGGGGCAGGAGACTGAGGAAGGTGAAACAAAAAAAAAATCAAAACAAAATATACTCTCCAGTCCCCGGCGCTTCAGTGTCCCCCCCCCCCCCCCCATTGCTGTCAGGTTCAGCGTCGCCCAGGGGTTTGTTCTGGCAGAAGTCCTTGCTGCACGTGGCCTCAGTGGTCATGGGAAAGGACCCGGGATATCACTCACATACATCACTGGTAAGGTCCCAGGTCCTTTCTGTGACCACTGATTGGCCTCAGCAGTCACATGTGTCGAGGACTTCTGCGGCGTCGACCAGACAACGGTGGTGGACATTGGAGCGTTGGAGACAAATGAATATGCTGTTTTTTTATGTTTCACCTTCCCCGGCCTCTTGCCCGTACTGTAATTCCTGGACAACCCCTTTAAATCCATAATGCCCACCTTAAATTAGTATAGCCCAATACCCTTTTACACCCTTACATAAATACTACCTCCCAATAGCCCCCTTATATTAATAATGCCCCTGCTTGCCCTAATGACCCCTTATGGTTATTGGCCCTTAATATTTTTAAGGCCTCCCCCCTCTCCAACATAAATAACCCAACAATAATACTCACCTGCCTCCAATCCCCTTGCTTGGACTTGCCACCTCCGACTCTCCTTGCTGTATCCTGCAGCCTACAAGATGCCGTTACCAAAGGACTACAGGACCTGATCCTGCTTTGGTTGGACAGGCTGGCCATCTTCTAACCAATCATATCCTTTCCTCAAATGTCTCATCTATATACCCACTGACATAATTCACTGATTATTTTATTATATATATATATATATATATATATATATATATATATATATATATATAGATTACAATAAGACAATATTTCTCAATCTACCTCAGAAACTAAGTCCTCCTCTCATGGACTGACAAAAGAGTCCCCCCCCCTTAGCTCAAGGAAGGCAGAGTGAGACAAGGGCCCACTTACCTAGGATTTTACGTTCCTTCAACAAAGAAGGCACCTTTACCACCGTTCAGTCCAGGAAAGGTGAGACCTTAGTATCCCGGACGAGCCCCCACCATGTCAGAGTTAAAAATAACTCCAGGTAGATTAGGTAAATAAGTCAGGTAAAACCCGGTACCGGCAAAAAGACAGAGACGACACAGGCTTGTCAGTAACTGCCAGAGATCTCCTGTGGGAGGATCACTGGTTGTTTATTTTATAGAGTATTGAGCAAAAGTAACAATCAATCATATTACGTAAATTAGGGATGGTTTATTGGCATAAAAATATGGGACTTTTCAGAATTTCTGGGAATTCATCTCAAATTATATTTAACCCATGTTACACAATAGCTCTAATGTTACATAACAATGGTGGATGAAGTAATCTTGACTCCCTCGCAACCTTCACCCATATCTTGCAACATATCTGGTCAGACTGTCTACACAAAATTTGGTAGTACAAGTTGTTTACGGTATAAAAATGAGAATATGTACAAAAATGGTAAAGACAAGGAAATGTCATGTGATTCAGAATACAAAGTCTATTTGAAACATTGGTTCATAATACATGAGTATATATTTGGTTATATGAGGTTATAATAGAGAATATATATATATGAGATTAACTATAAGATTACTCTAACAGTGTGGAGGGGGTTTTAACCTCCCCCGGACTAATTATAAAAAAGAAAAAAATTATACTGGACAACCTCTTTAAAGTGTGGCGCATTAGGGGGTATATTAAAGGAGTTGTCCGGGCATAATCTGTTATGGTTTATCCTCAGCATAGGCCATAAATAACTGGTCTGTAGGGGGCCAATCCCAGACTGATTAGCTGTACGGAGCCACTTCTGACGCCCATCCTGTACACAATACGGGGCCCGGAAGCAGAAAGCTCTGTCCACTGTATATGGGCCGGGCACCTTCACTGCATCTTAGCACTTATTGAATTCAGTAGGAGCTGAGCTGCAATGAAGGCGCCGGGCGACTATACAGCGGATGGAGCTTTCTGCTTCTGGCCCTGTGTACAGAACGAGCGCCGGAAGTGACTCTGTACAGCTGATAGTGCCGTGTGTCAGCCCCCTACCAATCAGGTATTTATGACCTATCCTGAGCATAGGCCATAAAAATAATTAACCCTGGACAACCCCTTTAATATGCATCACACTGGATGTTAGCCCCCATCACTTCTCCCACACAATATAATGGCCCCATCACTGTTCCCCATATAGTATGGGGGACCAGTGAAGAGGCCACTGTATGGGGGGACCAGTGAAATGGCCATAAAAAAATTTGACCCAGACAACCCCTTAAAAGAGCTTGTCCATAAATTCCACTGTGGTGGCCGCCAGTGAGGTGTAAAAAAAAAAAAAATTAAAAAAAGCATACTCAGCTTTTTCCAGCACCCCGTTGTCCCCTACCTGTGTCTGTTCAGTCTCACGGCGGCCCCTCATTTCTGGAAATCCTGTTCCTAATTGGTCTCAGCGGTCAAATGAGATGCAGGACTCCCAGCAGGTCCTTAGGGTAGGCCATCAATATTACATCTGCGACAATGCAACAACCAGGACCTCTGCAGATCAGCTTTTCCAGGGCAATGCGGCTACAGGTAATGGTAACAATTCTAGGAGCCACGATGTTCACTTGCCATACAAGGTGTAGCAGTAGGTTTAGGTAGTGCAATGGTGCACATGGTATTGCGAGTGAGTAGCATGGCTCCTGACATGTTATTACCTTAGCGCCCTGTCTCGGTACCACTGATCTGCAGGGGTCCTAATGGTGGGCCCCTAGAAACAATTCCACTGGAGGGCTCTAGACATCTCAGTCCGACACTGCCCCAGAGTATAATAAATGGAGTTCCAGGGGAGGTGAGGGAACATAAAAATCATTGTTACTTACCTATCCTGCGATCGGTGTTACTCCCAGCAGGCTTTGGCCCTCTGGTGATGTCATCAGGTCACGACACTGGCCTGGTCCACGTGACGTCTCTGCGCAATTAAACGGGGCCGAAAGCTGCAGGAAGTGCACCGAAGACCAGGATAGGTAAGTAACACTGGTTTTTATGTTTGTCACCACCTGAAAAGACCCCAGAGTATAATAATAGTTCATGGGTGTAGGGGCCACTATGGAACATAATACCATGTGCAGGGGTTGCTGTGGAACATAATACCATGTGCAGGCACAGCTGCGGGGTATAATACCATGTGCAGGGGCCACTATGGAGCATAATAACATGTGCAGGGTCCACTGTGGAAGCATAATACCGAGGGCAGGGACTGCTGTGGGCCATAATACCGTGTAATACCGTGTGCATGGGTCGGGTGCCTGGAAAAGTGAAGAGCCAAAGATGTCTGTGTTGCAAACTTTACAGAGACAAGTCACAGCTGGAAGAAGTGGTCATGGCGGTCCAAAGGGAAGAGACGGGAAATGTGAAGGATTAGTCAGAGACGTCACCTGTAAGTCACTACATGTAACTGCACTGTATTCACCTAAATGAGGATAAATACCTGATTGATGGGGGTCTGTCTGCTGAGACCCCCACTGGGCCTGAGAATTGGGGTTTTTCCCCCCCCAGCTGCGGCTGAATATAGGTGTGTCGCTTGGTGGATGAACGAACCCGCGTGGCTCTCATTCACTTCAATGGGAGTGCCAAAGATAGCCAAAGTCCAGTACTCAGCTATCTGCGGCGCTCCTATTATAGAGAATGGGGGCCATGTGAGCTCCATCCACCAAGCAGAAGATGTGTGAAGTTACTTTCATTGTTAATGCCGTGTTGTTGATCTGATACTATAATGCAGTAAGAAGAATTCTTAAAAACTGTTTTATAACTTTTTGTATTGTGTATATCGTGCGACGATAACAGCGTGTGAAGCTATTAGCATACAAACTCAATTTTTTTTTTTTTTAGGGGGGGGGGCGTCTTTCTATAGTCCGCCTCAGGCAGCAAAGAGGCTAGGTTCATCACTGGGTGCCAACATTAGCACCCTGGCCACGCGTCACCTTCTGCCCACAGATTGAACGTATGGCCATGTTCACCTCCCCTGGCGGCTTAACAAAAAACTGGCACACCTACAGTCTGCTCCTCCTGTGTTATAATAATGATACACTACAGTCTGCTCCTCCTGTGTTATAATAATGATACACTACAGTCTGCTCCTCCTGTGTTATAATAATGATACACTACAGTCTGCTCCTCCTGTGTTATAATAATGATACACTACAGTCTGCTCCTCCTGTGTTATAATAATGATACACTACAGTCTGCTCTTCCTGTGTTATAATAATGAGACAATTCAGTCTGCTCCTTCTGTGTTATAAATAATATGCACTACAGTCTGCTCCTACTGTGTTATAATCGAGACACTACAGTCTGCTCCTCCTGTGTTATAATTACGAGACACTACAGTCTGCTCCTCCTGTGCAGAATTGGAGACACTCAGTCTGCTCCTCCTGTGTTTAAATGGAGAGACACAGTCTGCTCCTCCTGTGTTATAAATGGGAGACACTACAGTCTGCTCCTCCTGTGTTTAAATAGAGACACTACAGTCTGCCTCCTCCTGTGTCATAGTTATGAGACACTACAGTCTGATCCTCCTGTGTTAATAATGAGACACTACAGTCTGCTCCTCCTGTGTTTATAAATAGGAGACACTACAGTCTGCTCCTCCTGTGTTCTAAATAGGAGACACTACAGTCTGCTCCTCCTGTGTTATAATTAGGAGACACTACAGTCTGCTCCTCCTGTGTTAATAGGAGCCTACGTCGCCCCTGTTTGGAGACACTACAGTCTGCTCCTCCTGTGTTCTAAATAGGAGACACTACAGTCTGCTCCTCCTGTGTTATAAATAGGAGACACTACAGTCTGCTCCTCCTGTGTTATAAATAGGAGACACTACAGTCTGCTCCTCCTGTGTTATAAATAGGAGACACTACAGTCTGCTCCTCCTGTGTTCTAAATAGGAGACACTACAGTCTGCTCCTCCTGTGTTCTAAATAGGAGACACTACAGTCTGCTCCTCCTGTGTTATAAATTAGGAGACACTACAGTCTGCTCCTCCTGTGTTATAAATAGGAGACACTACAGTCTGCTCCTCCTGTGTTCTAAATAGGAGACACTACAGTCTGCTCCTCCTGTGTTCTAAATAGGAGACACTACAGTCTGCTCCTCCTGTGTTCTAAATAGGAGACACTACAGTCTGCTCCTCCTGTGTTCTAAATAGGAGACACTACAGTCTGCTCCTCCTGTGTTCTAAATAGGAGACACTACAGTCTGCTCCTCCTGTGTTATAAATAGGAGACACTACAGTCTGCTCCTCCTGTGTTCTAAATAGGAGACACTACAGTCTGCTCCTCCTGTGTTCTAAATAGGAGACACTACAGTCTGCTCCTCCTGTGTTCTAAATAGGAGACACTACAGTCTGCTCCTCCTGTGTTCTAAATAGGAGACACTACAGTCTGCTCCTCCTGTGTTCTAAATAGGAGACACTACAGTCTGCTCCTCCTGTGTTCTAAATAGGAGACACTACAGTCTGCTCCTCCTGTGTTCTAAATAGGAGACACTACAGTCTGCTCCTCCTGTGTTCTAAATAGGAGACACTACAGTCTGCTCCTCCTGTGTTATAAATAGGAGACACTACAGTCTGCTCCTCCTGTGTTCTAATTAGGAGACACTACAGTCTGCTCCTCCTGTGTTCTAAATAGGAGACACTACAGTCTGCTCCTCCTGTGTTATAATTAGGAGACACTACAGTCTGCTCCTCCTGTGTTATAATTAGGAGACACTACAGTCTGCTCCTCCTGTGTTATAAATAGGAGACACTACAGTCTGCTCCTCCTGTGTTCTAAATAGGAGACACTACAGTCTGCTCCTCCTGTGTTATAATTAGGAGACACTACAGTCTGCTCCTCCTGTGTTATAATTGGGACCTGTCTGTAGGAGACACTACAGTCTGCTCCTCCTGTGTTATAAATAGGAGACACTACAGTCTGCTCCTCCTGTTTTTCCTGTGTTTAAATAGGAGACACTACAGTCTGCTCCTCCTGTGTTTAAGGAGTCCTCCTGTGTTATAAATAGGAGACACTACAGTCTGCTCCTCCTGTGTTATAAATAGGAGACACTACAGTCTGCTCCTTCTTTGATTTTTAGAATCTAGAATCCCGACATATTTCTTTACAGTATTCTACAGTATTCATCCAGACCAAGTAAAAAAAAAGACAGAGGTCAATGTGACTTAAAAAGGAATATCTCCTCCCTGACCCCTAGTAGTGACCAGACAAGACTGTCTTACATTTACAGAAGCAGTGATGTCATTTTGCCATCACATGTGACGAGATCCTGAAGTGACTCCTTCTCAGTTCACGACTTTTACAGTAAAGAAGCAAGATGAATCTAAGCCCCTGACAATGGAATAACATGGGTTAATGGAATGGATATTTAGCTAATTTAACTCAAGGCAATAATACGTCCTTCTTTTGTATCGGGAGATACATCCCAGTACAAGGCCATTTATTATGTCCAGTTTAGCACCGTCATTCTGCGACCATCTCCTTCGCCCCACCACGTCTCCTGCTTGGGCTGCCACTTCTGTCCATTATCACATCCTGGTTCCCTGTTGCACTCTCCCATAAGGCAGGCATACATGCACTCCCTGCCCAACTCTTAAAGAGCCAATGCACATACCCTGTAAACAGTCCCCAACCAATCACCTGTGTTCCCATAAGGTACCTTCCCCCTTGGGACGGTGCCTGAGCAATAAGGTTCCTAGTATCTTGCTATGGAATGCTACTACTGTCTGCCTGTTTCCTGAGCTCTGTCAGTTAATCTGTATCTGAGCCAGTTCTGTCTGCCCTGACTTCTGAATGTGTTCCATGAAGAACAGACTCCACCTGCCCTGACCTCAGCTTGTCTACTGACCATGTCCCTGTCTGACCCTTACAAAGACAAAGGACAGTTAACCCTTTCACTGCCACTAATCAAGTTTTGACTTGATCAACATTTGATCTGTGACTGTCCACAGGCTGTTTTACATTGTTTTTAGAGACAAAGTCAGTCCTGTTAGTGATAAATCTTGTTTTAAGGAATTTTGGGGGGCAAAACACTGATTCCACCATTCCTAATCTGAAAAATCTTGTTTAGTGATATCCTCCAATTAATCTGTTTCACAAATACCCTTAAGTTGGGTAGAAACATTGAGGGTATTAATAATGGAGAGGGGCTGGAAATAGAGGGAAATTTATAGGAGATGGAAGAGTCCCCGGATGAGATGCCACACAGGAGTCAGAGCTAGAGCGGCCCAGTCTTATCAAACCATTCCAAAGCCACCAAGTATAATTTAGCAGGACTAGTCCTGGTGGGTAAGAGGGGTGACCCAGAAAGCTCAACTCTGGCAATGGGCTTGTTTATAGCTCAAACTGAAAACAGTCTCCCCTCTAAATGGCCAAAAACTGTAGGGTAAAAGGTGAGAACCTACTAGGACTCAAGGGGAGAAGATCTGTCTTCCACAGAAGGCCTCTGAGGGCAGATGCTCTAAGAAATGACAACTCTAACTAGCCATAAATGGTCTCTCCAGCCAAGACAATGTATGTCTAATAAGAGATGATAGAAGAAAGACTGTCTGGATCAGAGAACAGAATCTCCGGGATGGAGGAGAAAATACCCCAAGAATCGATTGTTGTCCTGGTGAAGGCTCCTCAGTCTGACTGTAATAATTATCCTTGGAAGTGATGACAATATTACAGGCAAAGGAGAAGGCTATTGGGGAAAAGTGGACTATTAGGAGCAGGCTCTAGGATCCCGTTGCCGCCTCTAGCCTGGATACAACATGAGATACGGCAGGACATGGAGGTATACAGGTTCTGTATGGTATCCTGTAGTACATTTATCACAGATGTTACAGCTGGACCTGTAGTCTGGATACAAGATGGGGCGGCAGATGAGATACGGCAGGACATGGAGGTATACAGGTTCTGTATGGTATCCTGCAGTAGATTAACCACAGATGTTACAGCTGGGCCTGTAGTCTGGATACAAGATGAGATACGGCAGGACATGGAGGTATACAGGTTCCACTGTATGGTATCCTGCAGTACATTTACCACAGATGTTACAGCTGGACCTGTAGTCTGGATATAAGATGAGATAGCCCCCCCCCCCCCCGGCTGATCAAAGGACATGAGGTAGCCTGCACTGGGCCGATGGTGATACATGACATACGGCCAGTCTGTACAGCTGGACGCCCGCCGGGCCAGTCTGGGTGGGCATCAAGGGTATAAAGAGAGGGGGCCGGAGGGGGCGGGGGGGGGGGGGGGGGGGGGGGGGAGGGAGGGGAAGAGGGGGAAAAAACAGAGAGAGGGAACAATATGCAGAGCATGGAGAGTAATACAGGCTGTAGGGGTAATAAATATATAAAATTTAACACATATGTTACAGCTGGACACTGTGAGTGTGGATATAAGATGAGATGAGGACAGGACATGGAGGTATACAGGTTCTGTATGGTATCCTGCAGTACATTTACCACAGATGTTACAGCTGGACCTGTAGTCTGGATACAAGATGAGATACGGCAGGACATGGAGGTATACAGGTTCTGTATGGTATCCTGCAGTACATTTACCACAGATGTTACAGCTGGACCTGTAGTCTGGATACAAGATGAGATACGACAGGACATGGAGGTATACAGGTTCTGTATGGTATCCTGCAGTACATTTACCACAGATGTTACAGCTGGACCTGTAGTCTGGATACAAGATGAGATATGACAGGACATGGAGGTATACAGGTTCTGTATGGTATCCTGCAGTACATTTACCACAGATGTTACAGCTGGACCTGTAGTCTGGATACAAGATGAGATACGACAGGACATGGAGGTATACAGGTTCTGTATGGTATCCTGCAGTACATTTACCACAGATGTTACAGCTGGACCTGTAGTCTGGATACAAGATGAGATACGACAGGACATGGAGGTATACAGGTTCTGTATGGTGGCCTGCAGGAGTACATTTACCACAGATGTTACAGCTGGACCTGTAGTCTGGATACAAGATGAGATACGACAGGACATGGAGGTATACAGGTTCTGTATGGTATCTTGCAGTACACTTACCACAGATGTTACAGCTGGGCCTGTAGATCCTGCACACTCGTAGGTTGGTGACGTCCCAGCTGGTCTTATAAATGGTGGACTGGTGATAAATCTGGAGACTGGGAAAGACCAGGAAGTGTTGTATTCTGGTAGAGACATTCCTGGGGACCCTTGTATGTGTGGGGTGAACATTATCTTGCTGATACCAGTTGTCCGCCCTGACATGAGAGACAACATATGTGGCAGTGTCAGTATGACCTGTACATATCACTGAGCTGTTGGTGTCCTCGTATCACTAATAGGGGTGACTGACTGCCCTATGTGATGGCCCCTACATCATCACACCAGCAGGGGGCAGTGTGTCACTCCACAGTACAGGCACTATTGAAGCGCTCACCATGAGGCCTCCATACTCCAAGCTGGTAAACAGATCCTGACACTATACCATACAGGTACATTTCTATCACACACAACAGTACATATATATATATATATATATATATATATATATACACACATACATACAGGCATACCTCCCAACTTTGAAACGACAGAAAGAGGGACAAAATGTGGCAATTTTAGCTCCACCCACTTCTGTGTTGACTCCGCCCATTCACATCCATTTTTCTATGTGCCCCCACACAGTATAATGCTCCTACAGTCACCCTAACATTATATGCCCCTACATTATAATGTTCCCCTCCAATTACCCCACAGTACTAAATCCCTCTCCTGGTGCCCCAGTTTAAACTGGGGGAAACTAGAGGGGGACATTAAACTGTGGCAGCTGGAGGGGGACATTAAAGTATGGGGCAGCTGGAGGGTGATTAAACAGTGGGGGTAGTTGGAAGGGTACAATAAATTGGTAGTAGCTGGAGCGGGACATTAAACTGGTGGCAACTGGAGGGAGGGGGACATTAAACTGTAGGAGTAGCTGGAGGGGGACATTAAACTGGGGGAAACTAGAGGCGGACATGTCCCCCTCCTTCTACTCCCACGGTTTAATGTCCTCCTCCAGTTGCCCCCATTTTAATGTCCCTTTCCAGTTGCCCCCAGCTTAATTTCTCCATCCAGCAACCCCCAATTGTTTAATGTCCCCCTCCAGCTGTCCCCAGTTCAATGTCACACTCAATCTGCAACTCCAGTTTAATGTACCTATTAATCTCCCCCCAGTTTAATGTCCCCCCTTCATCTGCCACCATTTTCATGTCCCCCCTTCATCTGCCCCAGTTTCATGTCCCCTCTTCATCTGCCACCAGTTGAATGTTGCCCTTCCATCTCTGCCACCAGTTTCATGTCCCCCTTCATCTACCCCCAGTTTCATGTCCACCATCTGCCCCCAGTCTCCCTTCATGTCCCCCCTCCATCTGCCCCCATTTTCATGTTTCCCCTTCATTTTCCCCCAGTTTCATGTTCCCCCCCTCATCTGCCCCCAGTTTCATGTCCCCTTCATCTGCCCCCAGTTTCATGTGCCCCTTCATCTGTCCCCGGCCCCCTTCATCTGCACCCAGTTTCATGTCTCCCCTTCATCTGCCCCCAGTTTCGTGTCCCCCTTTCATCTGCCCCCAGTTTAATGTCCCCTCTTCATCTTCCACCAGTTTAATGTGCCCCCTCCATCTGTCCCCCCTTCATCTGCCACCAGTTTCATGTTCCCCCTCAATTTGCCCCCAAAGTTTAACATAAAAAACACTGATACTCACTTCTCCTTGCTCCCCTGCTTCTCTGTCTGCAATCTAAGTCTCGGAGCTGAAGGCGCGATGTGAGTCACGTCATCACATCTCGCCTACAGCTCCTGGGGCCAGAGCACAGTGGTGAAGCGGGAGCTGTCTGCGGATGGCTCCTGCTTCATTCACTATTGTATTCAACTCATCTGCATCCTCCGGAATCCGGGACATATCTCCCGCCGACCGGGACCGCGGGACAGGACCCACAATCTGGGTTTTTCCCACAGAATCGGGGATGTTTGGGAGGTATGCATACAGGTACATATATATACACACATAAAGGAACATATATATCATATAGGTACATATATATAGGTACACACATACATATAGGTACATACATACACATACATATATACTCATACATACAGGTACAAGTAATAATCAGACATACCTGTACCAGAGGCGTAGCTAGCGGGGGAACAGAGGGGGCGGCTGCCCCGGGCCCACTGATTCTTTGGGGGCCCACTCCGGGGACCGTCATTAATACTTGTTTTACTTTTAAATACAGTAGATCAATGTCTGCAGACACCAATCTAGTTAAAACCCATCCTGCAGCTATCTGTCTTGTAAACCGCAAGCCACTTCAGGCCTGCGTTTTACAAGACATACGGCACAGGCAGCGCAATGACGTCATAGCATCGCGCCTACGCCGAGACATCCTATGCGTGAACCCTGCGCATAGAGCAGAAGAGGAGGCGGTGCCTCCATTCACCAAAGCATCGCAGGTAGGTGAGTATTATTTTTTTTTTTTTTTTTAAGCGCAGTTGTGGATGTTTTAATAGCAGTATAAGGGGGAATTAGGAGGGAGAATTATAAGGGAGGATTCATTAGGGGGCATTATGACGATAGGGGGGTCATCTACATAAGGGGGCATTGTGAACGTAAGGGGGGTCATTTATATAAGAGCTATAAGGGGGCATTATGAATACAAGGGGGGAGGTTATATAAGGGGTCATTAGGAGGGTATCATTTATAAAAGGGGTCATTAGAGGTGCAGTATTTATGTCAGGGGCATAATATCAGGGGGCAATTAATTTAATTAAGGTGGCACTTGGGCTTTATTAAGGCTAAGGCCCCACGTAGCAGGCCGCAGCAAAAAAGCACTGCAGGGAAAACGGCGGCGGTAACGAATCACGGTTTTTTTCCCGCAGTGCTTTTCACAGAAAGTCCGCAGAGGTTTCTTCTGCGGACTTTCTGCTTCCATTATACCTATAGGGAAGCTGCCAGCATCCCATCCACTTTGCAGGAGCTGTAAAAGGATGCATTTTTTCCGTGGCCTTTACACCGTGGCCACACCGCGGCATTTACGCCATGTGCGGCCCCAACCTTAAGGAGTTTTCCAGCTCATTTTTATTGATGATCTATCCTCAGAATAGATCCTAAAAAAAAAATCAGCCCCCCCCCCCGATCAGCTGTATGAAGGGGCCATGGCGTCTGTTTATATCACACGCTGTCTGTTTATAGTGACCGTGTGATGTAATTACAGCCTTGTCACATAGACGTGTATAGGACTAGGCTGTAGTTACATTACATGGCCGCTATGAAATGTATGATACTATATAAACAGAGAAGGGGTCACGGCTCTTACACAGATACCACGGTCCATTCAAACAGCTGATCCTGGGGCTCCCGGGTATTGGAACCCCACTCATTTTTTTTTATACCTTTTAATTAGGAAACACCTGGGGCATTATTAATAAGGGGCACTATTTAAAGGGGTTACACAGGGAAGTTAATTTAAAGATGTGTAAGCCGTGTACCGGGGTGGGCTCCCCAGGATACAACGAAGTCACAAACAAAGGAAGCAACTCCAAATCAATTGAGTAAAAATACAAGATTTTACTTTGAGCAGTAACACCTATTTACCAGAAAAACACTCCCAACTATTTACATACACTCAGCCAGTAAGCTGAGACCCTGGTGTTGTACAGCGCGGTGCCTTCTCATGTGTACAGCAATAAACTCCAAGCTTTTACCTATCTGCAGGCTGCAACTAACCAGCCGCTTGTTACCTTTTTATCACCCTAGTCACAGGAACAATTCAGTGAGTGTGAAAGGGGCATCGGCGGTACAACACAAGAGCTTACAAACTTATCAAAATACCTCTATTCCCCCCAAACAAAGTACAACCGAGTAAATATCATAGTAGGTCAGCTTGCAAGCCAAAGAAATATGACAACGTATAAAATGTCGCTTCTAGACTTCCTCAGAAGCTCCTCTCTGGGAGTTACAACTCAACAGAATTCTCTGAGTCTTAGTTCTTAGTACCGAATAGGCAGATAATTCACCAGTAGTGTGGCCTGTGAAGATGAGGATGCCTAACTAGTCTAACTACAGGCCTGTACTCAGTCCCAAGCAATTTGCGCCAAAAATGTAATGCGGTGCGTGCACGATTACTTCTCTTAATGATCCAGATTTGTTGGGTACCTGTTAGCTTCGTCTCTGGAACCGCTGAAAGCAGGGCTCATCCAAACATGCGGTCTCACTGACAGGGCCACTTCTCAGCCGGTCCTTGATAGCAATCTTCAACTTAGGATGCTGTCTGAGCAAACCCTGGAACAGTCTCTGCTTCAGCTCCACCTTTTTAACGTCTGATCCCTTAGGAATCCGGTTTCTCTCACTTCCGTCCTGCTTCTTCTAAAAACTCAAAAGCACACTCCTCAAAATGGCTGCCACACACACACACTCTGTCTTTCCTTGTTCCTCCTCTGCAGAACAGGGTCTCCACATCACTACTCCAGGGAATTACAGAATTACAGTCTCTTCTACAACAGTGGCCTCTTGTGGTCAAACAAACAAATGTCAGTTTATAAAAAAAATAAACTTATCTACAGAAACAGTTACATTCACAACATGAGGGCTGTTTCCCCATCTTACAGATGCACTTGGAAGTATTATTCATTATGGGGGGTTTATAGTATATATTTTATAATTGGGGGTAGCAGCAGGATGGGTGTGCAGGTGAGGACAATGTGGGTTGGATGGCTGGAAAAGTGAGGAGCCAAAGATGTCTGTTCTGTAAACTTTACAGAGACTGGAAGAAATGGTTATGGTGGTCCAGATGGAAGAAAAATGGAATGGAAATGTGAACAACTAGTCAGAGACGTCACTGGTAAGTCACTAAATGATACTGCACTGTATTTACCCTGTGTACAGCCGATATCTACCACTATACGGTCACTGTATAGTGATAATATCGGTATACCTAAGTTGGGGGCCCACTTGAACATTTTCGCCCCCCCTGTGCTCAACCCCTAGCTACGCCTCTGACAGGTACATAAATACACACACATACATACAGGTACATACATACATATACACATACATACAGGTACATACATACATATACACATACATACAGGTACATATATACACATACACGCATGGACAAAATTGTTGGTACCCCTCGTTTAATGAAAGAAAAACCTACAATGGTCACAGAAATAACTTAAAAAAGCCAGACTTTTTATATATTATTACTTTTGTCAGATTCAAGTTATTTCTGTGACCATTGTGGGTTCTTCTTTCATTAATCGAGGGGTACCAACAATTTTGTCCACGTGTGTACATACAGGCACATATACATACATATACACATACATACAGGTACATATATACATACAGTGCCTTGTGAAAGTATTCAGCCCCCTTGAACCTTTTGCCACTTTTCAGGCTTCAAACATAAGGATATAAAATTATAATTTTTTGGGGGAAGAATCAACAACAAGTGGGACACAATCGTGAAGTGGAACGAAATTTATTGGATATTTTAAACTTTTGTAAAAAATAAAAAACTGAAAAGTGGGGCGTGCAATATTATAAGGCCCCCTTAAGTTAATACTTTGTAGCGCCACCTTTTGCTGCGATTACAGCTGCAAGTCGCTTGGGGTATGTCTCTATCAGTTTTGCACATCGAGAGACTGAAATTCTTGCCCATTCTTCCTTGGAAAACAGCTCGAGCTCAGTGAGGTTGGATGGAGAGCATTTGTGAACAGCAATTTTCAGCTCTTTCCACAGATTCTCGATTGGATTCAGGTCTGGACTTTGACTTGGCCATTCTAACACCTGGATATGTTTATTTGTGAACCATTCCATTGTACATTTTGCTTTATGTTTGGGATCATTGTCTTGTTGGAAGATAAATCTCTGTCCCAGTCTCAGGTCTTTTGCAGACTCCAACAGGTTTTCTTCCAGAATGGTCCTGTATTTGGCTCCATCCATCTTCCCATCAATTTTAACCATCTTCCCTGTCCCTGCTGAAGAAAAGCCAACCCAAACCATGATGCTGCCACCACCATGTGTGACAGTGGGGATGGTGTGTTCAGGGTGATGAGCTGTGTTGCTTTTACGCCAAACATATTGTTTTGCATTGTGGCCAAAAAGTTCGATTTTGGTTTCATCTGACCAGAGCACTTTTTTCCACATGTTTGGTGTGTCTCCCAGGTGGCTTGTGGCAAACTTTAAACGAGACTTTTTATGGATATCTTTGAGAAATGGCTTTCTTCTTGCCACTCTTCCATAAAGGCCAGATTTGTGCAGTGTACGACTGATTGTTGTCCTATGGACAGACTCTCCCACCTCAGCTGTAGATCTCTGCAGTTCATCCAGAGTGATCATGGGCCTCTTGGCTGCATCTCTGATCAGTCTTCTCCTTGTTTGAGATGAAAGTTTAGAGGGACGGCCGGGTCTTCTTAGATTTGCAGTGGTCTGATACTCCTTCCATTTCAATATGATCGCTTGCACAGTGCACCTTGGGATGTTTAAAGTTTGGGAAATCTTTTTGTATCCAAATCCGGCTTTAAACTTCTCCACAACAGTATCATAGACCTGCCTGGTGTGTTCCTTGGTCTTCATGATGCTCTCTGCGCTTTAAACAGAACCCTGAGACTATCACAGAGCAGGTGCATTTATACGGAGACTTGATTACACACAGGTGGATTATATTTATCATCAGTCATTTAGGACAACATTGGATCATTCAGAGATCCTCACTGAACTTCTGGAGTGAGTTTGCTGCACTGAAAGTAAAGGGGCCGAATAATATTGCACGCCCCACTTTTCAGTTTTTTATTTTTTACAAAAGTTTAAAATAACCAATAAATTTCGTTCCACTTCACAATTGTGTCCCACTTGTTGTTGATTCTTCACCAAAAAATTAAAATTTTATATCTTTATGTTTGAAGCCTGAAATGTGGCAAAAGGTTGAAAAGTTCAAAGGGGCCTCCGGGATCCGCAGCCTGATGACTCCGGATCCCGGAGTCAGGACCGGCCATATCGATAACAGAAAGGGACCCAGCGTCATGTGCCGCAGGGCCCCTTTCCGAGGTGAGTAAAAATAACAAACATTTTTACTCACCTGTCCTTGCGTCCGACGTCATCTTCTGGCATTCCGGACTGAGGCGCTGAGGCCTGGCCTCAGCGGTCACGTGGGGCGTGCTCACGTAACCGCTGAGGCCCAATCACAGGCTTCAGCGGTGACGTCCACAACGCGTGACGTCAGCCGCAGAGAAGAGGAAGCCGGTGACGGGTACAGCGGAGCAGCGCGAGGAGGCCCAGGAGAGGTAAGGCAAGGTAAGTATAACTGTTTGTTATTTTCCCTTACCTCCCCCAGGCCTTCGATAATTATACTCTGGGGTCTGAAGAGACCCCAGAGTATAATATAATACTAGCACTAAGGGAGTCTGTAAGGCCACTGTGGAACATTATACTGGGGAGGGGGCCCCCTCTGGATAGCATGTTATACTGTGAGGGGCCCCTGTGGAGCATTATACTGGGGAGGGGGCCCTCTGGATAGCATGTTATACTGTGAGGGGCCCCTGTGGAGCATTATACTGGGGAGGGGGCCCTCTGGATAGCATATTATACTGTGTGGGGCCCCTGTGGAGCATTATACTGGGGAATGGGGCCCCCTCTGGATAGCATGTTATACTGTGAGGGGCCCCTGTGGAGCATTATACTGGGGAGGGGGCCCTCTGGATAGCATATTATACTGTGTGGGGCCCCTGTGGAGCATTATACTGGGGAGGGGGCCCTCTGGATAGCATATTATACTGGGGGGCCCCTGGGAGCAACGGGAGGGGGCCCCGGAGCATATACTGGGGAGGGGGCCCTCTGGATAGCATATTATACTGGGGAGGGGGCCCTCTGGATAGCATATTATACTGTGTGGGGCTCCTGTGGAGCATTATACTGGGGAGCGGTCCCTCTGGATAGCATATTATACTGGGGAGGGAGCCCTCTGGATAGCATATTATACTGTGTGGGGTCCCTGTGGAGCATTATACTAGGGAGGGGGACCTCTGGATAGCATATTATACTGTGAGGGCCCCCTGTGGAGCATTATACTGGGGATGGGGCCCCCTCTGGATAGCATGTTATACTATGTAGGGCCACTGTGGAGCATTATACTGGGGGCCCCCTCTGGATAGCATATTATACTGTGAGGGGCCCCTGTGGAGCATTATACTGGGGAGGGGGCTCTCTGGATAGCATGTTACACTGTGAGGGACCCCTGTGGAGCATTATACTGGGGAGGGGGCCCTCTGGACAGGGGCGCACCGCTAATGAGGCGAAGTGAGGCGGCCGCCTCAGGCGGCACTGTCCGTCACTGTATGGGGGGGCGGCATTTTTACTACTTAATGTAAATCAGCCCAGGGCTGTTTTATGAGACGACGCATCTCAGCGTTGGCGGCGATACAATGACGTCATCACGCCGCCTACGCTGAGACACAGACATCGCGGACAAGAAGAGGAGGCGGCGGCGGCTGTATCAAGGCATCGCAGGTGAGTATAACTTTTTTTTATATATATAAATAGGCCATGACCTGCTGGAGTATCCCCAGCAGGTCACGGCATATTTATTTATCCACCCCGCGTCTGCTCGTGGCCGCCCCCGCTTCCCCTTCTGCTATGGGACGCAGAAAGGGAAGTGGATGCCGCTGCGAGCGGCCGCGGGCATCGGTAAGTTAGGCCGCGGGCCGCAAATACTACTATTATTATACTCCGGGGTCTTTTCAGACCCCGGAGTATAGTAATCGGAGGCCTAGGGTAGGTGAGGGAACATAAAAACCAATGTTACTCACCTCCTGCAATCCGATGTTACTCTGAGCAGGCTTGAGGCCTCTGGTGACGTCATCAGGTCGTGTCGCCGGCCTGATCACGTGACGTCTGTGCGCAATTAAACAGGGCCGAAAGCTGCAAGGAGTGCACCGGTGTCCAGGATAGGTAAGTAACACTGGTTTTTATGTTTGTATTCTCCCCTGGGTCTCAAATTATTGTACTCTGGGGTCTGAAAAGACCCCAGAGTATAATAATAGTTCATGGGTGGCCCACTATGGGGCATAATATCCTGTGCAGGGCCCACTATGGAGCATAATACAAGTGCAGGGGCCACTATGGAGCCTAATACAAGTGCAGGGGCCAGTATGAAGCATAATACCAGTGCAGGGAGCACTATGGAGCATAATACCAGTGCAGGGGCCACTATAGAGCATAATACCAGTGCAGGGGCCACTATGGAGCATAATACCGTGTGCTGGGACCACTGTGGAGCATAATACCGTGTGCAGGGGCCAATATGGAGCATAATGCCGTGTGCAGGGGCCAATATGGGGCATAATACCGTGTGCAGGGGCCACTAGGGAGCATAAAACTATTTGAAGGAGTTGCTGTGGAACATAATACCGTGTGCAGTGGCCACTGCGGGGCATAATACTGTGTGCAGGGGCCACTATGGAGCATAATACCATGTGCAGGGGCCGCTGCGAGGCATAATACAGTGTGCAGGGGCCGCTGCGGGCCATAATACTGTGTAATACTGTGTGCAGGGGCTGCTGTGGAACATTATAGTGTGTGTAAATGGAGCGCTATAAACAGGGGCTATGGCACCTGTTTATATTATACGCTGTCTGTTTATAGTGACCGTGTGATGTAATTCTAGCCTTGTCACATACTGTAGACATGTACAGGATGAGGCTGTAGTTACATTACATGGCCGCTATAAGATGAATGACACTATGTAAACAGAGAAGTGGTCATGGCGCTTACACAGGTACCATTGAAACAGCTGATCAGTGGGGGTCCTGGGTTTTTGAGCTCCACTGATTAGTTTATTAATGACCTGGAAAACCTTTTAATTAGTTAACACCTGGGGCATTATTAATAAGGGGCACTATTTATACAGGGTACACACGGATGTTATTAATATACTGTAAAGATGCACTTGGGGGTATTTTTCATTATGGGGGGGTTATATCAGATATTTTATAATTGGGGGTAGCAGCAGGATGGGGGCTTTGTGTAGGTGAGGACAATGTGGGTTGGATGCCTGGAAAAGTCAAAGATGTCTGTGTTGCAAACTTTACAGAGACAAGTCACAGCTGGAAGAAGTGGTCATGGTGGTCCAAAGGGAAGAGACGGGAAATGTGAAGGATTAGTCAGAGACGTCACCTGTAAGTCCCAAAATGCTACTACACTGTATTCACCTAAATGATAGAGGATAAATACCTGAGTGATGGGGGTCTGTCTGCTGAGACCCCCACTGAGCCTGAGAATTGGGTTTTTTCCCCTCACTGGGTGGGAATTCAGCCTGACCGCAGCCATATATATAGGCATGTCACTTGGTGGATGGACGAACCCGCGTGGCTCTCATTCACTTTAATGGGAGTGCCAAAGATACCTAAAGTCCAGTACTCAGCTATATGCGGGGCTCCTATTATAGAGAATGGGGACCACGTGGGCTCGTCCATTCACCAAGCAGAAGATGTGTGAAGTTACTTTCATTGTTAATGCCGTGTTGTTCATCTGATACTGAAGTAATACAGGAAGAAGAATTCTTAAAAACTGTTTTATAACTTTGTGTATTGTGTATATTGTGCGACGATAACAGTGTGTTAAACTAGTAGCATGGAAACTCAATTTTTTTTTTTTTTTTTTTTGGGGGGGGGGGGGCGTCTTTCTATAGTCCACCTCAGGCAGCAAAGAGGCTAGGTTCACCACTGCCTCTGGATAGCATATTATACTGTGTGGAGCCCCTGTGGAGCATGATACTGGGGAGGGGACTCTCTGGATAGCATATTATACCGTGTGGGGCCCCTGTGGAGCATTATACTGGAGAGGGGACCCTCTGGATAGCATATTATACTGTGTGGGGCCCCTGTGGAGCATTATACTGGGGAGGGGTCCTCTGGATAGCATATTATACTGGGGAGGGGGCCCTTTGGATAGCATATTATACTGGGGAGGGGGGCCCCCTGGATAGCATATTATACTGTGTGGGGTCCCTGTGGAGCATTATACTGTGGGGGGAGGCCCTCTGGAGAGCATATTATACTGTTTTGGGCCACTGTGGAGCATTATACTGGGGGAACCTCTCTAGGCAGTATATTATACTTTGAGGAGGCCATTCTGGAGCATGTTATACTGTGTGAGGTCACTGTGGAGCATTATTCTGGGGGGAACTAAGGAGCATTATACTAGGGGGGCCTCTGGGGAGTATATTATACTGCGTGGGGCCTACTGTGGAGCATTATACTAGGTGGACACTCTGGGGAGCATAATATATTGCGTGGGGCCACTGTGGAGCATTATACTGGGGGGGCACTGTGGGATGCATATTATACTGTATGAAGCATATTATATTGTGTGGGGCTGCTGGGGAGCATATTGTACTGTCTGGGGCCATTAAGAGGTAGTATACTGTGTGGAGCCTTATATACCATGTGGGGCCTCTATGGGGGGCTCAGAGGAGCATTTTATACTGTGTGGGTCCACTGTGGAGCATTATATAACCATGTGGGGAAACTGAGGAGGGCTCAGGAAAGCATTTTATACCATGGAGCATTATATACCATGTGGAGCATTATACTGTGGGGGGGGGGGGCTCAAAATTCCTGCTGGCAGCCCTGTGTGCTATGTCTGCATCACAGCTCCCTCACTATAATCTTGCACATACGTCTAGTGCTCCATGGCCATGTCATTACCCATACAGTACTGTGCATGGACCAGCCATTGAGTTATTGGGGCCTGCACAGTACTATAGGGGCTGACTATACTGGGAACATACTCAGTAATGCTGCAAATAATAATAATAATAATAATAGTAATACATTTTATTTATATAGCGCCAACATCAGCACATATTTGTAAGACATCAGTGAAGGAGCCGTGGTGTAGGCTATTAGCAGGAAGCTGTTGGGTGGGGCCCCAGAACAAGTTCCTCTGGTGGGCCTAAGGCCCTTCAGTCTGACCCTGTATAACGGAGAACTATTATGTATAAGGGGGCTCTTATTTATAAGGGAGGAACTACTATATACAAGGGTGGGTTACTATATATAACTGGGAAACTTAAATATGTGGGGGCTATTATAAGAAGGAACTATTATTTATAAGACAGGTTATTATTTATAAGGGGGGAACTATTATATATAAGGCATCCATTATAAGGGGGAACTATTATTTATAAGAGGGGAACTATTTATAAGGGGGGTATAATTGTTAAGTGGGCTTATTTATAAAGGGGGCTATTAGTAATAATGGGGACTATTATTTATAAGGGTAACTATTATTTATGAGGGGGCTATTATTTATAAGGGAGCAGTATTATTTTTACGGGGTGGCTGTTACTGATAAGGGGGAATATTACTGATACAGGGCGCTATTTATCATTTATAAGGGAGCTATTACTGATATGGGTGTAATATTATTTATAAGCAGGGACTATTATTTATAAGGAGGCGCTATAATAACTGATGACTGGGTGCAAAAATCTATTAGGTGGTACAAAGGTGCTCGTTTGAATTGTGTGTGATAAAATGGGGCTTGTTATTACTTTTTTGTTGGCAGAAAGGAGGTGTTATTATAGTGGCTGCCACTGGAAGATGATGGTGTTGTTTGCGTATCAGCATTTGGGGCCCCGCTTTTAATTTTGCCCAGGGCCCCACTTTCTCTAAAACTGGCCCTGTGTATTATACAGACGGGGCCGTCCTGCAGCAGAGCTGGTTGGAGCATGTAGAGCAGACATGACGAGATAATGATGCTTGACTTCCTTCAGGACGATGGCTAGGCAGACAGGGGACAGGATCTTTTGAATAGCTGGAGTATGTCAGCTCTCCAACCTTCCTGGGCCTGTCTAGGACTTGAGATTCCTGCACTAAACTCACTGCTTTCTTCACAGGACATCACACTTATCTCCTCACCTCCTCCTCCTAACACTCCACACTTCTAACTCCTCACACGCAGGACCTTCCTGCAGGGGTGTTACCATGGGGACCCAGTGATCAACTGACTCCTCCCCTTTTCCCAGGCGATGTCCTCCCATTGGACATTTGGTTACTATTCAATCCTATGGGAGGTGTAATGCATGTGTGAGGCTCACTAGGTGGCGCTGTGTTGTGTGAGACTCAGGACCCCCTGCTATGTCACACAGGCTATGAAGCAACAGGAAATAATACAATGCACAGAGATCACCCTCAGCCCAGCCATAGCCAGCTCTGGGATGCCACATACTCCCCCTCTTTCACTGAGCCGACCTCGGCGACGGGCTGGGGTGAAGGTGAGAAATGTAACATAACGTTAATAAATACGAATAAAGTGCAAATGGGTCCAGAGGCTCTCTGGCACAATTTCGTGAGTGTCCATTATCATGAGAGTCTCTCTGAGAAACAATAAACAGTCCTTTCTGTAAGGAAGAGTAGGCACTCTAGCACGAATGTCCATACCGCAATGGGGTAACAGAACTTCCTTGGCTCGGTGAGCCAGGCACTATGGCTTGGATTGTTGCATATAAATGTAAATACTATATTACATGGCAAGATATTATATATATACTGTATATACACACAGGAAAAACATTAATGTAATCAGAGCAGGAATAACATATATACAGAAGCAGAGACAGTTAACCTCTTTTACCCATGGACAGCCATGGCATCACTATAGCGTGTTGGAGGTATGCCTTTTGTGGTACGCTCAGAACGCCTAAGTGGAACGAGATTTGAATCAGGAACAGAGTCACTGAAATCAATTAAATCATCTGTCGAAGGGTTCTCTTGCACTAGAGCAATTGGTGGATAACAGCTAAATGGTAGTAGTTTAGGCGCCCACATAAGCTCAGTTAACGGGGGGTCTCTCTTTCGCTTCAGAAGGTGACAAGATCTCTGTACTCGTTGTCTCAGCTGGGGGCACCTCTGTGGGTAGTCCTTCTTTAAGGCACAGCTTCAGACGGTTTCGGTGTACTACTTGGGGCTGTCTCCCAGGTTTAGAGATCTCATACACGTCGGATTCAGGATATGGTATGGAGATGACACTGTATGGTTCTTTCTCCCAGAATGGATCCAATTTCCCATTCCGATGGTTATTCCTTAACCATACACGGTCGCCAACTTTCAGGGGCGCTGCATGGGCGTGATGGTTGTAATCCTCCTGTTGTCTCCTACGAACCTCATCCATGCGCGTTTCAACTATCTCTTTAGCTTCCTCCATACGTCGGCGGTGTTCAACAACCCAGTCTGTTATGGGTAGTGGATTGATGATGTCAGGGACCTTCACACCAAGGGTTAAGTCTGAAGGAAGTTGACCTTGTCTTCCAAACATTAGATAAAATGGTGCGTATCCCGTAGATGTTTGGGGTGTGTTGTTGTAAATATAGGCCAAGTCCTTGATACGCTCAGGCCACTCAACACCAGGTGTAACTGCGGCTTTTCTTAGCATGGCGATGATCACTTGATTTGCCTTCTCGCACATACCATTCCCTTGAGGGTGATACGCTGTGGTTCGCAACTTCTTGCAGTCTTGGAACTGACACAGCTCACGGAACAATTGGGATTCAAACGCCGATCCACGGTCGGTGAGGATATGCTCAGGACAACCGTAATGGCGGACAAACTCTGTGTAGAAGGTCTCAGCCGTAGTTCTTGCTGTAAGATCTCTGACAGGCACGATGACAAGGAACTTGGAGTAATGATCCACCATTGTCAGAGCGTAGCTGTAGCCGGAACGTGTGGGACCCAACTTCACATGGTCCAGAGCAACAATTTCACACGGCTTTTGAGTCTTAATTGGATGTAGAGGGGCCTTCTGATCTCTTCTACCTTCCTTGGTGATACTACAGGCGGGACACTCTCGGCACCAACTCTCAATGTCACTCCTCATCCCAACCCAATAGAAGCGACGACGGATGGTAGCTTCGGTCTTTTGTACCCCGAAGTGACCGGATCTGTCATGATACGCCTCAAGTATCATCTGTGCGTCTCTTCTTGGTACGAGGATCTGATGAAGCCTTTCACCTGTGACAGGATCAAGAGTGTTTCTAAGTAGAAGACCTCGTTGGACAAACAGGCGCTTCCTCTGTCGCCAAAGGCGTTTTAATTCCACGTCATGAAGACCTCTCTTTACACGGGTTGGTATTCTTCCTGTAAGCAGGAAATCTGACAATTCTCCTAAAACTCTGCTCTCTTCTTGGAACGTTTTCCACAGAGATGGCTCCTGGAGGGATTCGGCAGCTGTTTTCGCCAGAGATTCTCCTTCTACAGGGACACCAATAGCAACCTGTTGGGCAAACTTGTTGTAGAATGGTGGCATCTCCACCTCTTCCCAGATGTCTTCTCGGGGTGGTTCTTCTCCCACAGGCAACCTTGAGAGTGCATCAGCGTTAGCGTTGGACTTGCCACTGCGATACTTGACAGAGAACTTGTAATTCGCGAGTCTTGAGGCCCACCGTTGTTCAAGGGCTCCCAGTCGAGCAGTGTCCAGATGCGCCAACGGATTGTTATCTGTGTACACGGTAAAGGGTGTGGCAGCCAGGTAGTCTTTAAACTTCTCTGTCACGGCCCAGACAAGCGCCAGAAGTTCGAGTTTGAAAGAACTATAGTTCTGGTCGTTCTTCTCCGCGCCTCTCAGACTCCTGCTGGCGTAGGCGATGACTCGCTCTTTGTTGTCCTGAACCTGGGACAACACTGCACCCAAACCTTGGTGACTTGCATCTGTGTACAAGCGGAATGGCTGACTGTAGTTGGGATAGGCTAGAATTGGTGGTTGCGTCAGAAGTGCTTTAAGCGCTTGAAAGGCTTCCTCTTGACGCGCTGTCCAGTCTACCGGAAGTTTTCGGTTGTAGTTTTCTCTGGGACAACCGCGCAACAACTCGTTCAGAGGCTCGGCTACTTGGGCGAAGTGTGGTATGAAACGCCGGTAGTAACCTGCGAATCCAAGGAAGCTTCGGACTTCTTTGACGGTAGTTGGTCTTCGCCAGTTCTGGACTGCAGTGATCTTTTCAGGATCAGGTTGGACGCCTTGTGCGCTCACGACATGCCCAAGGTAGTGAACTTGGGGTTTCAACAGGTAGCACTTGGAGGGCTTCACCTTTAGGCCGTGCTGTATAAGTACCTTGAATACCTCGGACAGGTGACGAAGGTGTTCTTGGTATGTCCGGGAGAATACAATAACATCGTCCAGGTACAGTAGCACACTCTGGAAATTCTCATGGCCGAGGCACCTCTCCATAAGCCGTTGGAATGTGGCTGGGGCATTACATAGCCCAAATGGCATACTATTGAATTCAAAGAGTCCCATCGGGGTCGTAAACGCAGTCTTTTCACGATCTACAGGCGCCATAGGGACTTGCCAGTATCCACTGGTTAAGTCCAGGGTCGAGAAACAGGTAGCTGATCCCAAAGCCGTTAGAGATTCCTCAATCCGCGGCAATGGGTATGCGTCTTTGTGCGTGACGTTGTTGAGTTTACGATAGTCCACACAAAATCGTAGGGTTCCGTCTTTCTTCTTGACAAGGACTAGCGGGGCTGCCCAGGGGCTGTTACTCTCCCGGATGACATCAGCATCTCGCATCTCTTGGATCAACTTTTTCACCGGTTGGTACATCGTGGGTGGTATTGGACGGTGACGCTCCTTGATTGGATGGTGGTCGCCAGTCAGAATGCGATGTTGTATGGTCGTGGTCTTACCAAAGTCCAATGGGTGTTTGCTGAATGCCTGTTGGTAACGCTTGGCCACATTGCGAACCCCATTGATGTGCTCTATAGGGGTATTGGCGTCTCCCACGTTCAATTCATCCCACCAGGACTTCGTGGCTCCATTCTGAATGTTCTCAGTAGCTTGGGTGGAACGCTGTGTGGCGGTAGAATCACCAGAGAGAATGTCTTCTGGTGCTAACCGGTGTAGCAGGGCCACAGAGTGGAACTTGTGGAGGTTCACGGGAGCATCGCCCAAGTTGACTAAGCGGACAGGAACACGTCCATTGGAAACTGTGACAAGGCTGCGGGCAGCCATGACAAGTGGTTGGCCATCTACCTGTATGGGTTGTAGCAAGGCCTCGTAGTCCTGATTTTCTATGCCCGGACGGGCACGGCACCACACCATAGTTTCTGTTCCAGGCTGTAGGGTTACTGGACGGGTATCTTGGATCCGGACTCGACCAATTTCACCTTGTTTGTTGGCGAACTTGTGCTGGGCATTGAGTACACGAATGGCCCGCTGAATGGTCTGCTGGTCACTGGGAGAAGCTGTAAGGAGAGAGGCATGCAAGGCATCCAACACTTCTGCAAAGCAATGGCGTAAAACATTCATGCCTAATATTACAACTGCAAACCTATCATCCTCTACATCAGTGACAATTACACCCTGTCTAGGCAGTTTCAAGTCCCCAATCTGGATAGTGGGTTCCCAATAACCCTGCTGTGGTATGGGCTGTCCATTGCTGGCACACAGATTTATCCATGTGTCAGGTGTTCTATTCAACACACCTAAGTCCCAATGTTCAAGGAACACCTGCTTGCGCAGGGTTGTTACCTGAGATCCAGTGTCCACCAACGCTGTCAGAGGGACGCCGTTCACCCGGATTGTGATGTGTGGGCAGGCTGAGACGAAGCGTGACAATGGCACTGAAGATTCACCTGGGCCCTTCTTCTTTCCTCCCGAGGGGCGGCCCGCTGCCTCGGGGGTGGCCCGTTTAACTGAAAACACTGAGGCCTGGTGTGTCCATATCTATGGCAATAGGTACAGTATGGCCTCTCACTCTGCGGAGGTTTCACTGAAGACGGACGTCTGGGTGGCGACTCAGGTGAGATGTTGTGACTTCGCAAAGGATCACTGGACGATGAAGACGGCTGGGTCAGACGATCTAGACGGACGGTGATCTGTTCCATGGCACGGGTCAGATGATCCACTCGGGCCAGAAGGTCATCTCTGGAGTCTGCTAGTGTAGTCTGCGCAGTTTGGGCAGCAGGTGAGGTACCCAGAGGTAGTGGCAGGACAACTGGAGCAATGCTTGTTGAGGGTCCAGGTGAGGGAGCACAGATGACTGGGCTCGGCTGGGGCTGCTCCTGTCCCAAGACCTGGATGGCAAGGGCCTTGAAGTCAGCAAACGTGATGCTGGGATGTTGTGCAGCAAGCATTCGCAACTGACTCTGTAGCAATGTGGTACGCGCCCCTTCTATGAAGCGGTCAAGCAAGATTTTATCAGAGTCCACATTTTCACGTGGATCCACTTGCACCACAGCTCTGAACGCCTCTTGGAGGGATAAAGCATAGTCCCGCAGGGTCTCACCAGGTAGTTGCCGTCTGGAAAAGAAGCGCATCTTTACCTCGGAGACAGATCGCACGTCAAAGTTCACCTGGAGTTTGTCCAGAATTTGCCCAGGGGTTCTTTTGTCAGAGGCAGGCCAGGATTTGACCTCCCTAGCTGCAGCACCCTCAAGCTGGCCCAGCAGGATCTGTATCTGCTGTTCTGTATTCAGAGGATAGAACTGGAAGAGAGACAGCATCTTCTCACGAAAGTCCCTGAGGGTATGCGCCTCCCCTTTGTAGCGCGGCAGCCATGGTGCGCCAGGGTAAAATGGCATGGAGAATGGTAGGCTGCTCGCCATGGGCACTGCTGGATCACTAGAAACAGATGGCACAATGTCACTTTGCTCAGTCATGTTGTTTGCAGGTATGACTGAAATTAGGTCGCCGTCTCTTTAAGAAACTCAACTGCTTGCTGGCAGGGAATGGAGACTACAACTTGGAATGCTGTCCCTTTAAGAATGCTGTAGTTATTAACAGAGTCACTGTGATGCAGGCTGACGGTGTGCTCCCCCTCTTTAATGGTGGCACTCCCCACGGACACTGTACACGGAAAACACTCGCTGGGGCCGTGGGAGGACTGAAGACAAGGACAGGGAGGCACAGTACTCACTGACAGCAACTGCAGCGTGGACCAGAGATCAGCGGTGCACAGCAGGGACGGTGATGCGGCACTGGAGAGTCAGAAATGGCGCCGGCACGTTCGCCTTTCACTTTCTTGTATGGGTGCGCTGGAGCATTGCGCTCAGCATTCTGGGCTCTCCTAAGATGGTGGCAGATGGGTCTCCTGGCCTCATGGGCAGTGCTAAAAATCTCCCGCACTTTTGCAAGGTACAGTTAACCCTTTGTGGGCGTTCTTACACAGCGATGTGGCGCAGCAAACAAGTCCTGGGCGTTTTAACTCTTCCAGGGCTGTAACACACTGAGAGGACAGTCTTTAGGGCTTACTTCAGGGGTATAGGGCTCCCCCCTCTTTGTGGCAAGCACTCTCAGGGAAAAAACTTGATCTTAGCAAAGTCCACAATAAAGACCGATGCTCTGGAGACAATTTGGCGCACTTTTCGTGGCGACTTTCTCAAAATGGCACACACCCATATCCTGTTCGTGACGCCAGTTTTTCTTGCGGTGACCAGATGGAAGGTAACGCTGCAGTTGGGATTGCGGGGTGCAAACAGCACAGACTTGTCACGGTCTCTGGGCACGAGGGCGCAGCGCTGGTGCTGTCCCACGTTACCACCACTGGTACCGGTGATGAGGGGGCTGCACAAATGTTGGTGGTGATTGTTCCCCCGGGGCGCTTCCCCTATACTGTGCCGACTGGTGGTGTTTGGGGCGCCCTGATGTTGTCGGTGCAGAGTCAGACACAGAAACGGTTGTAAAGTTGAACTTTTACTTCCATGGGTGTGGAGGCACAAATGCTTAAACAGTTTCTTCAATACAAAACAACGGGGTACGCCTGGTGACACAGCAAAGTCCTGGGGTGCAGGGTAGACTTGATGAAAGGTGTTCCTAGCCCCTTATACTTCAGTGTTACAGCCCTAAGGTGCGTCTGGGCTCCTATTTGGCTCATAGGAGGATGCCCACCATGATACTAGTACATAATATTCCCCACTCACGTTATGTGGTCCTGATAGCTCAGAGTTTCGGGGTGCAATAGTCAGGGTGGCAGGATATTCCACAGGTCTGGCCTTGGCCCCTGGATCCTGTGATACTTGCTATGGAGCACGTGTTCCAGAATGTTCTCTCCACAGTCTCATGCTGACAAGATGATGATGCTTGACTTCCTTCAGGGCGATGGCTAGGCAGACAGGGGACAGGATCTTCTGAATAGCTGGAGTATGTCAGCTCTCCAAACCTCCTGCGCCCGTCTAGGACTTGAGATTCCCGCACTAAACTCACCTTTTTTTTTTCAAGATATCACACTTCTCCCCCCCCCCCCCCTCCCTCTCACTCCACTCCTTTCTCCCCCCCCCCCCGGCCCCCCCCTGCGGGGGTGTGGCGGTGGTCCGCGGTGGCCCCCCCCCTCCCCCCTTTTCCCCCCCCCGTTCCCCCCTTTGTTTTTTTTTTTTTTTTTTTTTTTTTGTGTGTGTGGTGGGGGGTGTGTGGGTGTGTTGGGTGGGTTGTGTGTGGTGGGTCCCCGGCCCCCCCCCCTTTTCTATGAGGGGAAAAGAAAAAAAAAAAAAAAAAATATTCAGCCAAACCCTCCCCCCCCCCCCCCCCCCCCCCCCCCCCCCCCCCCCCTCCCCCCTTCCCCCTGTTTTTTTTTTTTTTTTAAATTAATAAAAAAAAAATTTTTTTTTTCCTCCTTTTTTTTCCTCCTCCTCCTCCTCTCTTCTTCCCTCCTTCTTCTTTTTTTTTTTTTTTATATTATATAATATAATATATTTATAATTAATAATTTTTATTAAATTTTTATTTTATTATTTTTTTTTTGTCTGTTTACATTAAATAAATGGTAAAAATGCCGCCCCCCAGACAGTGACGGACAGTGCCGCCTGAGGCAGCCGCCTCACTTCGCCTCATTAGCGGTAGATTTATTCAAGAACACAAGGCAGAACTTATCAAGGGAAATTTAATATGATGAAAAGAATGACAATGCTTACACATACGAAAAGGGGTAACAAGTGATATACAGTTGTTGGCCCTTTCGTTCAAGGCAAGAGACAGACAGCAGGCTACTGACAGGACTCCAGGATAGAACCAATCAGATGCAAAAGCTAGGAAGCAAGGCAGTACTGTAAAAAAAAAAATTAAGTTGGTGACATCTTAGGAATTTGTAAAGTGTCAGTTAATATTTGCATGTAGCTGTATAGTGAGCCCCAGAATGAATTTTATTCTACTTGTTACTTGGCACTCCAGTTCATAGTTCAACACTGGGCACACAATGGCGTAACGATTTCGGTCGTAGGTGGTGCGACCGCGCACAGAAGGATATGGGGCTGGCTGGAAAAAGCCAGGGCCCCGGACCACCATAATAGCGGTCGGGGAAAGCCTGGTTCCCCGACCACTATACATATTGTTAATGGAAAGGGGCCCAATAGATGCCAGCCCAGGAGAGATGACAAAAAAAAAAAAAAAATTACTTACTCACCTCTACTGGGCTCAGCATCCTCTCCAGGGCTCTTCCAGCCGGTGACTGAGGTCCTGCGCCCCTCGACGTCCCTGCTGGGGCCTGTGATTGGGTCTCAGCGGTCAAATGGAGCATGCTGGAGTAATGATGTCATCACACCCCACATTATCGTTGAGGCCCAATCACAGGCCCCAGCAGTGACATCTGGGGCACATGACCTCAGTCGCCAGGTAGAAGAGGACCAAGGAGGATGCTGAAGACAGCCGGACAGAGTGAGGATGCCCGGGAGAGATGAGGTAAGGTGAGTATAAGTGTTTGTTATTTTTAATCACTTCCCCTGGACCTCTACTTATTATACTCTGGGGTCTAAGGCAACCCCAGAGTATAATAATAGCACCGGCTCTGGGGGGGAGGGGCACTGTGGAGCATATAATACTGTGTGGGGGTACTGTGGAGCATATAATACTGTGTATTATATGATCAACACCGGACACACACATATTATATTTGCAACCTTTGCAGTTGCTCAAAGGCCCAGGAAGATAAAGGGGTAACAAATGGCATATACCAATATGACACAAAACAGTTTCATAAAATAGAATGAAACAAGAAACCTAAAACTTATATGTAGGATCCATTGCTGGGGGCAGGCAGAGAGAAACCCAGACAAAGCTTCACGTTTGTGAGTTCCCAAGAAATTACAAACAGTGCTATTTTCTCACACAGCATCTTTTATCTTTAAGGTCCACCTTCCCCTCTCCTCTGACAGCATGGGGGTGGGAGCCATTGTTTTGCAATTTGGGTATAGAAAGAAATCAAATTGGAGCATTCCAGTAATGAATTGTAGTAGTGATTTAATCATGAATTTCTTAAATCGATAGAAAATCCATACAGAGTAGTTACACATATCCTAAGAAGTGCGCATATATACCGCTCATCACCTAAGGGAGCCCCAATCCAGGGGATTATAGGACCATTTGCTACCGGACAGAGTATAACCAGAGGGGTTTTCAGCAAGGTTGTGGTATCTTCCACACCAGGACGTGTTCATCCATGACATAGGATGTTCTATTTTGGAATTCACTGCACAGGTGTAAGGGAATCGCTAGAGGAGCGATTCCCCAGTAGCTGCTGGAGAACTTTGGGGGGAGGGGCACAACAAGACAGTGGACCCTAAGCTGAATCCCCCCACTGTCCCTGGCTAACTTGCCCACTCTGTCCTAGGCGACAGCCAGCAACCAGTCGACAGTCCCTGCTTACAATAAGTGATACATAGAACGCAGACAGAACAAACACAACAAAGGGAGGTCAGCTAGCCAAGGGGTTGGTAACAAACGAGCAATGCAGTACAAAATCACAATCCAAGAGAGACGTCAAAGGTAAGCCAGTGGTCAGGAAATCAGAAGAACAGGTAACAAAGAACAAGGAGTATAGCCAGTAAGCGTAATGCAATAGCAGGCACCAATGGGAAAGTGAGCAAACAATAAATAGGGAGGAAGAACCCCGCCCTAGACTTGATAGGAGGATAGGCTGTCAATCACACAGGTAAGAGAAAGTTAACTCTTAGTGGAGCAGGAGGAAAGCAAGGTGAAGGAGAAGGGTGTGGTCGAAAATCAATTAAGGAGGTGAGGGAATAGGACAGTGTTCAGACAATACAAGAAAAACCCAAAGAAAAGAATGATCACTGGACAGGCCTCCTGCGCCACAGCGTGCGCCTGGAGGATGGTGCCAAAGCCCGGACAGGCAAGGATGTTACAACAGGATTGTATTTTCTCTATAGCCATAGAGTTTGATGAAGGCTTTATAGCCGAAAATGTTAACTACACTGTATGGATTTTTTATCGATTTAAGAAATTCACAATTAAATCACTACTACAATTTATTATTGGAGTGCTCCAATTTGTTTTCTCTGAATTACAGGTTGGGACACTATCGGAAGCACCCATAGATACGTCAAAACCGAGTGCCGCATACAAATCTAATACTGCATTTTGGGTATACATCCTAGTTACAGCTTCAACCATAACCCTTATCTGTTCTGTGACTTCAGTCATGCTATTCACAGACCAGTGACAAAACCACCAGGCATTCTTTGAAGTGACCATAAATGACTAACAAGGGAAGAGTCAAGGCCAGACAAACATTAATATTCTTCTTGGGTATGTCATAATCACAACATACACACACACACACAATACAATTCCACTGCTGCTCGAGCTAATGAAAACTCTCAGCAGACCCAAGCCTGTCTCTAATCTGACAAGATATGTCACAGACAACAGCGAGCTGCTGAAACAACCCAGCAGAGCCAAGCCCGTCTCCAATCTGGCAAGGCATTGTCAGCCACATGCACACAGCTGCACTCCATGTTTCCATAACAACCCAGCCATTTTTCTTCACTGCTGTAGGTCAGCTTTAAAGGGGCAGGGTGCAGGGGATGACACTGTTACACAAGGTCACATACACACAGCTTTACTCCAGGTTTTCCATAACAACCGATCGCAGGTCTTTCACTGATATCCAAACTGAGATACACATGATCACATGACGCTTATGGAACAATGGAAAATCAATAGCAGTCAATAGCAGTTTGCAGGTCTTTAAATATTCAGTCATATGACGTGAATCAGCCAATATAAGTTCACATTTCATTTACCAGGTTGCCATAAATAGACTGTACCTATACTGGACTGCCATACTGGATGTGAAGTGCAAAACTGGCCAATTCTTATGGGTTCACTACACAAACAAAAAATGAAATAAACCCGTGCGAAGCCGGGTCCTTCTGCTAGTATTATATATTTATTAAGACCTGTGTTTCATATGCAAGTTTTATTATATAGTTACATACAGTGGGTACGGAAAGTATTCGGCCCCCTTTAAATTTTTCACTCTTTGTTTCATTGCAGCCATTTGCTAAAAGCAGATCTGTGCCTTGCCACAATTCTGTCTCTGAGCTCCTTGGGCAGTTCCTTTGACCTCATGATTCTCATTTGCTCTGACATGCACTGTGAGCTGTGAGGTCTTATATAGACAGGTGTGTGCCTTTCCTAATCAAGTCCAATCAGTTTAATTAAACACAGCTGGACTCCAATGAAGGAGTAGAAGCATCTCAAGGAGGATCAGAAGGAAACGGACAGCATGTGAGTTAAATATGAGTGTCACAGCAAAGGGTCTGAATACTTATGACCATGCGATATTTCAGTTTTTCTTTTTTTAATAAATTTGCAAAAATATCTACATTTCTGTTTTTTTCTGTCAAGACGGGGTGCTGAGTGTACATTAATGAGAAATAAAATGAACTTTTTTGCTTTTAGCAAATGGCTGCAATAAAACAAAGAGTGAAAAATTTAAAGGGGTCTGAATACTTTCCGTACCCACTGTAGTAGATGAGGTTGGGTGAAGACACAGGTCCATCATGTCCAACCTATAACCCTACAGTGTCGATCCAGAGGAAGGCAAAAAAAACAAACCCTGAGGCTTATGCCAACTTCAAATGTCAAGGCAAAAAAAATTCCTTCCAGACTCCAAGCTGGCAATCAATATAAAACTCTGGATCAACCTGTCCTTAACAAAATCAAAAACCCATAACCTGTAATATTTTTCTGGTCGAGAAAAACATCCAGGGCCTCTTTGAACTTTCTCAATGAATCCTCCATCACCACTTCCTGGGGCAGTGAGTTACATAGCCTCACTGTTCTTATAGTAAAGAATCCCAGTCTGTGTGTTGCTGGTGAAACTTTCTCTCCTCCAGATGTAGAGGATGTCCTCTTGTCACTGTCATTCATTGTTACTTCTAGTGGATAAAATTCTGACCATGGTCATGTGATTTACAGTTCATGTGATGAACATACAGGTGCACAGCTCATTATAGTCACAGCACAGTAATCAGACATTTGCCTGGTAACGAGCTGTGCACCTGTGTATTCATCACATGACCATGGTCAGAATTCCACCCACTAGAGGTAAGCAGAATGAATGACAGCAAGCAGAGATCTAGAAAACTGTGAGGAATTGAAAGTTTATAAAAGTATTGTTTGTTTTAAACAAACATTTGTCTCTCAATATTGGTCTGAAAGTGGCCAACCTCTTTAAGCTATCATTGTACTCCAATCCACACATTGCCCTTCTCTGAACTCTCTTCTAGTTCAATTATGTTCTTCTTGTATACTGGGGCCCAAAATTGGGCACAATAGTCTATGTGTGGCCGTACCAGTGATTTGTATAGAGGCATAACTACAGTGGAGAAAAAAAAGTATTTACTCAGCCACCAATTGTGCAAGTTCTCCCACTTAAAAAGATGAGGCCGGCCTGTAATTGACATCATAGGTAGACCTCAACTATGAGAGACAAAATGAGAAAACAAATCCAGAAAATCACATTGTCTGATTTTTTAAGAATTTATTTGCAAATTATGGTGGAAAATAAGTATTTGGTCAATAACAAAAGTTCACCTCAATACTTTGTTATATATCCTTTGTTGGCAATGACAGAGGTCAAACGTTTTCTGTAAGTCTTCACAAGGTTGGCACACACTATTGCTGGTATGTTGGCCCATTCCTCCATGCAGACCTCCTCTAGAGCAGTGATGTTTTGGGGCTGTCGCTGAGCAACACGGACTTTCAACTCCCTCCAAAGGTTTTCTATGGGGTTGAGATCTGGAGACTGACTAGGCCACTCCAGGACCTTGAAATGCTTCTTACGAAGCCACTCCTTCGTTGTCCTTGCGGTGTGCTTGGGCTCATTGTCATGCTGAAAGACCCAGCCACATTTCATCTTCAATGCCCTTTCTGATAGAAGGAGTTTTGCACTCAAAATCTCACGATACATGGCCCCATTCATTCTTTCATGTACACGGATCAGTTGTCCTGGTCCCTTTGCAGAGAAACAGCCCCAAAGCATGATGTTGCCACCCCCATGCTTCACAGTAGGTATGGTGTTCTTTGGATGCAACTCAGCATTCACTCTCCTCCAAACACGATGAGTTGTGTTTCTACCAAACTGTTCTACTTTGGTTTCATCTGACCATATGACATTCTCCCAGTACTCTTCTGGAACATCCAAATGCTCTCTAGCAAACTTCCAACAGGCCCGGATATGTACTGGCTTAAGCAGGGGGACACGTCTGGCACTGCAGGATCTGAGTCCCTGGTGGCGTAGTGTGTTACTGACGGTAGCCTTTGTTACGTTAGTTCCAGCTTTCTGCAGGTCATTCACTAGGTCCCACCGTGTGGTTCTGGGATTTTTGCTCACCGTTCTTGTGATCATTTTGACCCCACAGGATGAGATCTTGCGTGGAACCCCTGATCGAGGGAGATGGACAGGTGTCTTTTATACTGATAACAATTTCAAACAGGTGCCATTACTACAGGTAATGAGTGGAGGACAGAAGAGCCTCTTAAAGAAGAAGTTACGGGTCTGTGAGAGCCAGAAATCTTGCTGGTTTGTAAATAAAATAAGTATTTATTTTCCACCATATTTTTCAAATAAATTCTTTAAAAATCAGACAATGTGATTTTCTGGATTTGTTTTCTCATTTTGTATCTCATAGTTGAAGTCTACCTATGATGACAATTACAGGCCTCTCTCATCTTTTTAAGTGGGAGAAGTTGTACAATTGGTGGCTGACTAAATACTTTTTTTCCCCACTGTATGTTCTTGTCATGAGAATCTATACCTCTCTTGCTTCCTCCCATAATGTTATTTGCCCTGGCAGCAGCTGTTTGGCACTGTTTACTAAAGATATGCTAACTGTCCAACAAAATCCCCAAGTCATTTTCAGTGGCAGTCTTACTTTGTGTGATGTTGTTATAAGTATTCTGTATGTTTGTCATGTCCCAGGACTTGGTTTAATTCACTGACATGTATCTGTGATACTGTGTTTGTTTTTGTAGTTTGTCCCTTCTCTCTCTCTGTATCCTTAGCTGTGATGCTGTAGCTCCTCCTCTCTCTCTCTCAGTTTAGTTTCACTTCTTTGTAAGCAACATGTCTGCTCAGCTCCTGGTGATTCATCATCATTTTTCACCTACTGCTGTATGAGGTTTTACAAGATTTACCTGGATTAAAGCATCTGGAATCTTATCTACGCCTCCTCAGTTGAGTTGAACACTGTCTGATAAATATCTTGGTGTAAATTGCTGGTTAGCATAGAGACTACAGGACACTCTCACAACCTCACATTTGCAGCCAAGCTATTGAGTCAGAATAATGTTCTTTGCTGCTTATTCATTTTGCTTTGTCTGCCTAGCAACAGTGAGGTAGTAAGGGAGAAGGAGCTGAGCTAGGAGGAGGAGATGCTAGACAGGGATACTTGGAGGAAGCACGGAATAAAGAGTTCTGATCCATAAAAGTCATTATCGCATAGTGGACTTATTCCAGGCGACCTGCATCATCACTACAATACTACAATTGGCGATGAGGATTAAGAATCATCAGCTAAAGGTATTTCACAGCTACAGAAAATTGTGTACAAGACTGCAATACTAGCACCAGCCATGGCCTGCTTACCCTCCTTTGCTGTATTTGATGTGCACCAGCTCCAAGCAAACCTGGCAGCATGCTGGAATAAATGACTGAAACACTTTGAGATATTCTTGCAAGCACTGAACATTACTGACAATGCAAGAAAGAAAGCAATGTTGTTACACTATGCAGGGGAGCAAGTCTATGATATCTTCACAACTCTGCCTAATACAGGGGAGGACAGTGAGTATGAGCTATGCAAAGCAGCATTAAAGGGAAACTGTCAGTGCAATTTGGGACACTAAACCACCCACACGTCCATATGGACCTGGGGTTTAGTGTCCCAAATCACCCTGTTATAATGCAATCCATGGCCGCATTAAAAATAAAAAAGCTTTATACTCACCCTGCCCCTGTACTCCCCGTGCCTGCGCAGTTCTTCAATGAAGCCAGAGGAGTACTCCTCGGCTTCAGCGTGCATGCCCGCAATTACGCAGTGAAGCCGGAGTGTCCATCCTTGGCTTCACAGAACAACAGCGGAGGCGCCGGGAGACGTGCCAACGAAGCAGCTCATGAATAACCTGGACCGTTCTCACCAAACAGCGTCGATCGGACCCTTATCTAGGTTTTTTATTTTTAATGCGTCTGCGGATTGCATTACAACAGGGCGATCTGGGACACTAAACCCCAGGTCTATAAGGACCTGTTGGTGGTTTAGTGTCCCAGATTGACCAAACAGATTCCCTTTAAGTAAGCACTTCTCTCCATACATAAATGCAGCTTTTGAAATTTTCAAGTTTAGACAGTCAAAACAGTCAGCAACAGAAAGCATTGATGTACATCATGTCCGCTTAAGACAACTTGCAACTTACTGTGAATCTGCAGATAGAAACAAGGAAATTGTGATGCAAATCATACAAGGATGTGTCTCATCTAAGTTAAGGAGACAAACACTCAGATTCATTCCACCATGACTTTAGCAAAGCTAATGGACATTGCACGTGTTCATGATGCAGCAGAGAATCAAGCTAAACTTATAGAGAACACAGACTGTATGCCAGAGAAGCCATCTTCTATAGCAACGCTCACTCAGAAGCTACATGTGCCTCACACACAGGCTGCAAGCTGCTACAACTGTGGAGATCCTTATCCTCCTCAGAACCCCTGCCCAGCAAAGGGAGTAAGTTGTCATAACTGTGGGAAACAAAATCACTTTGCAAAAGTTTGCAGAGATAAATCACAATCTTCTCTCTCTGCAAAACAAGTCATGCCACAGAAAGTTCAGGCAGTGCAGTCAGTGCTCCCTACTGAGGAGCCCAGCAGCACCTACTTATTCTCAGTGACTGGAGAGGGGTCTCCAAATGTGCATACAATTACTAATCCCAAACAAGTCATCTTAATAAATGGCACTCTGGTGGAGACACTGGTAAATACAGGGGCGTCTATCAACGTTATTAGTCAACACCTATAACTAGAGATGAGCAAATTATTAAAAAATTCAGTTCAGCCACTTCTCTGAATTTCCCAAAAAGATTTGATTTGATCCGAATTAATTTGCAGCAAATAACATTAAACAACAGCTATTTCCTGGCTGCAGAGAGCCTGTATAGTGGTTGTGGGGGAGGTAGCTGGGTAGCAGCACAGGCACGACCCAAACAGTCAGAGACAGGGACACAAAGCTCTGGTGCAACAGGTTTATTAAAAAAAAGTGACAAAATAAATAAACCTTCACTTCAGGTAAAACAGGCAAAGTCAAATTACAGCCTTAACTTCAGGCACAAAAAAATAAACTCCTGCTCGTCTGAGCGTCTAGCTAAACAGTACTTTATCTTCACTATACTGTGGCTTGCTCCAGCCACAGTAACCAGATAGGACAGTATAGCAACTCAGGACAGACCCAGAGCGACTCCTCTCCCCAGGATCTGCCCTGAAGTGCAGGCTCTGAGACCTCTTATGGCCCTTTAACGAGCCTTAAGATCTACACCTGGGGCTGAGGCCTATGCAAGACCCACCCTGGACCATACATAGGTCAGAAACCTGGGTCTAACATAGCGTGCTTCCAGTACATGTCCCGTCATCTTCTCACATGGTGTAGAACACTGTGTCTTGCAGCAACACGCTGCACTGTACAATAGACAGACTATTGGGGTCTTATGTATACATGGTGAAACTAGGGAGTACCCTATTGCAGAGATCACCATAAAAACTGCCTCTGGCAACGCCTCTCACAAAGTGGGTGTGGTTAAATCCCTGTTCCATAGTGTGATCGTAGGGAGGGATTTTCATTTGTTTTGGGATATGTGGAAAAAGCAGGGGCTGCCATGTCCTAAAAATGTTAATATTGGTGATGTCTTGCCTGAGGTTAACCCTGAACCCTTTGATCCTGACAGGGAAACACCAGCTGTAGGGGTGACCCAAGATGGTAATGATTTTCCCCTGTCTGTGTTAGCTGGTGATACTGAAGGTCAGTTTTTAAAGCAATGCGCGGGTATGCGCTTACACCCTCTGCACCACGAATCCAGTTTTTTTTTCACTGGAAACAAAGTCCTGCACCTTTGGGGGGTGATATTAGAGCACTATTATAGTAATAGTGCCCCCCACAGGTAATAGTTCCCTCCCCCACATAATGATGTTACTTCTGGGGGGCACTATTACACAGGCTGTGTACAGGAGGAGGCACTGCTCACCCCATCACTGCTACATGTACAGGTTATAGAATGGCAGAACTGAAAGCTAATAGCTTTCTGCTCTGTCATGTATTTCAACTGCATCAGTGTCCTGTGCCGATGCAGTTGAAATTTTTATGTGCACTTGCAGCGGCCCCGAAGTGGTCCCCACAAAGTCATTGGGCCCGAGGCTGCCGGTCCCTCTGCCCCCCCCCCCCCGCTAGCTACGCCTCTGCTTCTGACAGATCAGAAGAAGGGTCAAATAAATGATTATGTCAACCAGGCCAAAAAGGCAAAATAGCGGCCCAGTCATGGAGTGGAGAGGGTGGGAACAGCATGAGAAGTGACATAGTGTTGAGGCGGCAGCAGCATGAGGCGGCCACAGAGTGGCAAGGTGACATAATGTGGAGGTGGCAGCAGCCTTAGGAAGCCATAGAGTGAACCAGTGACACAGTGGGGAGGTGGATGGCACAAACAGTACCTGCTGACAATGGTGGCTGTAAGAAGGAGCACTTGGCATCAGATGTGTGGCATCTGGCGGGTGGCAGCATCAGAATAGTAGCTGTGGCAGGTAGTCAGAAGAAACCGGTCTCTTGTCAAGGTTTGGGTGAGGCAGCATGGGTGATTTAATCTGATGCATTGGTGGGTGGAAATCCTGGCTGATCCACACCTGATTCATCTTGACAGAGGTCAGTCTCTCCACATTTTGGGTGGACAGGAGAGTTCTCCTTGGCGTAACTATGGCCCCCACCGCACTAAACACCTGCTCTGATGCTACACTATTGGCTGGGTAGGACAGCTTTTCCAGGGCAAACTCGGCCAGTTATGGCCACAAATCCAGTTTGGCTGCCCAGCAGTCCATTGGATCTTCGATGACGGGTGGCAAGGTGCACTCTAAGTATGCCACCACCTGCTGGCTCAGATTCTGCTCTATGTCTAGCTACTGGTTACGAGTTTCTTCACTATGCAGGTGAAGAAAGCTGCTCTTCAGCGACCAACGGCGTAAGAATGTGGAGGCGGAATTGGCATCTGGTGTGTCTGGGCAGGAACCACATTCACCCAGTGGGCCGTAAAGGACATATATTGTCCTTGACCGTAGTTACAGCTCCACACGTCTGCGCTGCCATGCACTTTGGCAGACACAGACAGGCTCAAGGACTGGCCCACCTTCTCTTCTACATATTTGTGCAGGGCTGGTACTGCCTTTTTGGCTAAGAAATGACGGCTTGGGACTCTCCACCTCGGCTCGTCACAAGCCATCAGTTCTCAGAAAGGTGCAGAGTCCACCACTTGGAAAGGGAGGGACTGCAGCACCAGCAACTTGGACAGGAGCACATTCAGCTTCTGCATCATTGGATGAGTCAAAATACAAGGGAGGCAAATAGAAGAAAGTGGGATAATACACCGAAATAAACATAAAAAAAAAAATATATATATATATCCACACAATTATAAAATATATAAATATTTATTAGTATCCAATAAAAACATACACGGACACAAAGATAGTAAATCATGATAATAGAGTACACAATTTGGGAAAAGACTTGTAGAGTCAAAGTACCAGTAATACCTAATGTGCCTGGTGAAGTAAGATTTCAGAATAAATGTAATAATCCAGGTATCATATAAATATCAAAAATGCAATACACACACAGGTATACCAAAAAACAATCAAGAAGAAACACAGTTTCTAACACAGAGAGGTTACCAAAGATTGGGGAGACCGCCTATAATACTGGGTGTACCAGCAAGAGGACCCCAGAGAGAATATATGATAAACTGGTGAAATGAATTACTTATCCACAGACCATGGGCATCTTGCATTGTTAGTAATGTTCAGTGCTTGCTGGAATATCTCAAAGTGTTTCAGTCATTTATTCCAGCATGCTGCCAAGTTTGCTTGGGGCTGGTGCACATCAAATGCAGCAAAGGAGGGTAAGCAGGCCATGGCTGGTGCTAGTATTGCAGACTTGTACACAATTTGCTGTAGCTGTGAAATACCTTTAGTTGATGATTCTTAATCCTCGTCGCCAATTGTAGTATTGTAGTGATGATGCAGGTCACCTGGAATAAGTCCACTATGCGATAATGATTTTTATGGGTCAGAACTCTTTATTCCATGCTCCCTTCAAGCTTCCTGTCTACAATCTGCCTCCTAGCTCAGCTACTTCTCCTTTACTACCTCACTGTTGCTAGGTAGACAAAGCAAAATGAATAAGCAGCAAAGAACATACAGAATACTTAGACATCACAACTTGGGATGAAGTGGATTACCGAGTCAACCATTCTAGGACCGTTGGGTTGCTAGTCAAGACATGACCGCTAGCTGACACTGGGAGCTCAGGCCTCTGGAAGTGACCCCTGCTGACACGCCCCCTTATTCTGCTGCAACCTGTGCCTGCGGCAGAAACATTTAGGCCTGTGCCCCTTCCTTGTGCAGGGCCTGTCGTTTCTCTGTCTGACTTACTGTTAGATCAAATAAGTAAATTAAAAGGAAATTAATACAAGGCAAAAAGGCCTGTAATTTTCTCACTTCAACACACAATGGCGAATAAGGCACTTATTTTTTACGCCACTAATAAACGCCAAGAAAAGGCGTTATAACAGATAACTGTGGAGATTAATGGATAATCCTTTTTTTTTTTGCCTCTAATGCATGGCAAAAAGGCCTGTAATTTTGTCGCACATTAGTATAATGGCAGTTCGTGCAGCAAGTTGTAACAGTATTGTAGTAGTATTGTAACACCCCAAATTAATCCTGTTCTGCTTCAGTACTGTGTATTAATTCCTCCCTATCCTTTCCCTACACTTCTAATGCTCCTTCCCTGAGCATCGATTGAGCAAATTATCAGTTTTCATGTGTTTTCTACCACTTTCCCTAGCGCCTGCTGACGTCTCTCCCTGCACTAAGTACAATGGAAAATGCTTGAACCTAAGATGGTGGAAGGTATTTATAGGGCAGTGACATCACAAGGCAGGCTGGCTGCACGCATGGAATTGTGGGCGATTCCGAGTTCCCAGAGTTCCTTGCCCCATGTCCTAACATGTGCAGCAGCCATTTTAGAAATAATGCGATTCACTACCATGAACCGGGAGGAAATCCGACTTCAATGCGAATCAAAGTTTTCCTGAAATTCATATCGAATTCCACTTTGTCAGCTTCAATTCGCTCATCTCTACCTATAACTAGCTAAAGAAGAAACCTGCTTTGCAGTGTACTAACCTGAAGATATATCCTTACGGTTCAGCTACTGCATTACCCCTGTGTGGCAAGTTTCAGGCAGTACTAACGTCTGATGTAGTGGAGTGTCCATGTCCGCAAGCTTGTGGAGAAAGAGCTTCAAGACCTGGAAACATCTGATGTTATTGAACGTGTGGAGGGCCCCAACTCCCTGGGTCTCACCAATTGTTGTTGCACCTAAACCTAAGCAGCCTGGTAAAATCAGATTATGTGTGGATATGCAACATGCCAATTGAGCCATTCAAAGAGAAAGGCACATTACGCCTACTATTAATGACATTCTCGCAGATCTAAATGGTGCAAAAATATTTTCAAAAATTGATCTAAAATCTGGTTATCATCAGCTTGAATTGCACCCAGACTCCAGATATATAGCAACTTTTAGCACTCATGTCGGTCTGAGAAGGTTCAAGAGGCTGAAGAAATATTTCAGAACGTTATCAGACAGATTCTTTCAAGAATACCTGGAGTCCTCAATGTCAGTGATGACATCCTTATCTTTGGCACAACACAGGAGGAACATGACAATCACTTAGATCAAGTCTTTCAGAGACTGCAAACCTGCAATCTAACCGTAAATCCATCAAAATGTGAGTTCAACCAGACCTCATTAAATTTTTTTGTCTATATTTTTTTCTGAAAATGGCGTTTCTGCAGACCCTGAGAAAATAGCTGCCATAACCTCTGCTAGCCAGCCTCAAAATTTATCATATGTTCGGTGTCTTCTGGGACTGGTCACATACTGTGGACGTTTCATACTTAATCTGGCTACTGTTTCTGAACCCCTACAGACACCTCACTAAAAAACATGCTCCTTGTCACGGACGATTGAACATCAATCAGCATTTGAAACACTGACTAGTGTGCAACAGTCTGACTAGTGACACAGTCATGGCCTATTTTGAACCAATAAAGTCTACTGAGCTCATTGTGGATGCCAGTCCTGTAGGCCTTGGTGCGATTTTAACTCAGGTGTCCAAAACTGGCGCGTTTCCACAGTCTCCTATACAAGCAAGGCTTTAACAGAGACGGAACAGCACTATTCCCAAAATGAGAGGGAAGCTCTTGCAGTTGTATGGGGATGCCTTTATTTCCATCTTTACCTCTTTGGTCGTCCATTCACAGTGGTAAGTGATCATAAACCACTCATTCTGATCTTCAATAAACATTCGTCAAAACCACCCCCACGACTTGAACGCTACAGAACTACCACTTTCATTTGAAATATGAGGCAGGAGCTGGGAATCCTGCAGACTATTTTTCAAGACACCCTTCACCACAGTCTACCAAAGATGACTTGTCTGCCACTGTCTTAGCTGATGTAAATTTCGTTGTTACACATTCTGTTCCAAGAGCAATGACCAAAGAAGAAATTACACATGCAGTGGATTCTGATCCCCAACTCCAGTTAGTTATTGACGCTGTTCGGTCTAAGAACTGGAGCTCTTTTCTAGCTGAGGCTCGCCTTCAACCACAGGGTCAAACAGAATATTTGCAGGCCTTCTTTCATGCACGACACTCTCTCTCTCTGTGTCCGACTCAAACATACTACTGAATGACAACCGCCTGGTCATACCTCAGAAACTTCAAAGCAGAGTGAGAGATCTGGATCACGAGGCTCATCAAGGTGTAGTTAAAACAAAGCAATTGCTTAAGGAGAAAGTATGGTTTCCAGGAATAGATAAACAAATGGAAGCACTTATTGATACATGTATACCTTGTCAAGCAACTATGGTGGACCATAACCGAGCACCAGTACTAATGTCACCTCTGCCAGAAAGTCCATGGACTGAGTTTAGTGTTGCCAGATCATTCCTATTTATTGCTTGTCATAGATGATTTTTCTAGGTTTCCAGTCATTGAACCCATTTCCACCACCTCTGCAAGAGCAGTCATACCAAAACTGGACAAAAGCTTCATTGCATATGTCATACCTGAAACAGTAAAGACCGACAATGGGCTGCCTTTCAATAGTGCAGATTTTCAGTCTTTGGAATGCTTCATGTAAACAAAACTCTTTTGACTGCTACCTTGGAACACAAGGATTTGCAACAAGAATTTGCAACAAGAATTATACAGATTCCTTAGACAGTACAGAGCCACCCCACACTCTACTACAAGATCTCCGCCAGAAACTGCGCTTTTCGGCAAGACTGTGCACATTAAGTTTCCGATCATCCCTGTAGTTTCCATCCAGACTCCATTGGTCCTTAATGATAACCTTGCCAAAGGCAGGATGAAAAGATATGCAGATAAGAGCAGTCATCGCTTCAAACAGTTGGACATGGGAGACTGGGTCCTTGTTAAAAGGCTGAGATCTAGTGACAAATTATCATCCGGAATCCTTTCAAGTCACGCACCTTAAAGGTACCATGGTTACTGCTCAACACCAGGGTCATCAAGTCACAAGAAATGAGATAGATGATGAGGAAATCCCACCAGATACAACTGGTTCTGCAACACCAACAAGAGATGCCTCCGACAATTCACAAAGTTTATCTGATAACGATCAACGCTAACCAAACAAGAATGAGTCGAAGCCCACTGACGCACTTCATGGATTATGTTCTACAGTAAAATTTTCTTGTCAATCTGGACATTTTATTAATTGTCCATTTATAATGGTTGCATTTTCTTTTGTTTCTGTTTTTTTTTTTTTATAAGAAGGGGAGAGATGTGATGTTGTTCTAAGTATTCTGTATGTTATTTGCTGCTTATTAATTTTGCTTTGTCTGCCTAGCAACAGCGAGGTAAGTAAGGGAGGAAGAGTTGAGCTAGGAGGAGGAGAGACTAAACAGGGAGCCTTGGAGGAAGCATGGAATAAATAGTTCTGATCCATAAAAGTCATTATAACATAATGGAATTATTCCAGGTGACCTGCATCCACACTACAACACTACATCTTGTAGTTTATTATAAAGTACATAATCATACATTTTATTTATTCGACCAAAATGCATAACCTTAGATTTGTCTGCATTAAACTTAATTTGCCAAGTCTCCGCCCATGCTTCCAGTTTCCTTAGATCCCCCGTAATATTTTACTATCCTCCTCATTTTTTTATTACCTTACACAGTACAGTATCATCTGCAAATATGGACACCCTGCTCTGTACATCCTTTATCAGGTCATTAATAAAGATATTAAACAGGAGAGGACCCAATTCTGACCCCTGTGGCACTCCACTGGTGACTTTGACCCAGTCTGAGTATTTACCATTAAAAAGCACCCTCTGTTGCCACTGAACCAGTTGTGAACCCAAATGCATAGGTTTTCCCCCAGTCCCAACATTCCCATTTTGTATACAAACCTTTTATGTGGTACAGTATCAAAAGCCTTTGAAAACTCCACATACACTACATCTACCACAGTACCCATGTCCAGTTTAAAACTGATCTCTTCATTGAAGATGATCAGATTAGTCTGACAGGACCGATTCCTCATAAACCCATGCTGATTGGGTGCTATAAGACTATTTACATTGAGATACTCCAGGATAGCAACTCTTAGAAAATCTTCAAATATCTTACCTACCACAGAAGTCAAACTTACCAGCCTCTAGTTTTGAAGCTCACTTTTAGACCCCTTTTTGAATATTGGCACCACATTTGCTATACACCAATCCTGTGGAACAGACCCAGTCATTTCTGAATCCTTAAATATTAGATATAAGGGTCTATCACCGTGCATAATTCCCTCAGAACTTGGGGGTGTATGCCATCTGGAACCGGCGACTTCTCTATTTTAGAATTTTGAAGGCAGCACCGCACTTCCTCCTGGAATTATTAAAAGTTCCCAACCCATTTAATAACTGTGGAGCATCTTGGGCTGTCAGTTCACCGGTAATGATTACTTTTGCCAGTTTTCTGGCATAAGTAATAGTTAATGCTATTTCCCCTCTCACTTTTTGAAATACTGTTGCACATGTATGTGTAAATATTTGCTACTTTTTACCTTAGAATTGGAATTTTAACAAGACATTTCAGGCCCTATGTGACTCATTGAAATCTGATAAATGAACAAGGATATTGCCAAAAGAATGCAGCAGTTTACACAATGTTACTTTCCATACAGGAAGTGACAAATATTAGTCATGAAATGAGTTATAAACAATGAACAATGAATTATACAAAATGAACATACTCTGATTCTTTATCACTTTTTTTCCAGTATTTTACATCTCTAGTCTATAGCTGTTAGTGGCATTCTTCCACTCCAGTGCTTATATGTACTATATTTGTGCTTATTGCCATTATGGACTGCAGGTTTAGAAAATCTTAGCCAAGCCTTGTAGCCAAAAGTTAAAGGGGTTCCAACTGAATGGTACAAAGCTACGATACATGACAATCACAACTTGTGCTAAGCATGCAGAGTTCCACAGTCCCTTCAAACAGCTAATATTAATAGCTTTCCCCAAGGATAGCTCATAAATATTAAAATGACTTCAGTTCTTTTCAAATATCTTTTTATTAAGTTTTGTTTTTTGTTTTTGTTTTTTTTACAGTAAATAAATGGGACAAGTATAGGGTTAACAAAAAGATTGATTGAGGAAGTAATAATATATCACAAAACATTCAAGAACATGAATATGTGAAAACATTCAAACAATGGGGAAAGAAAAGGCACATTTCGTCTCAATCATTTAGTGTATAAACAAGGCATAAGTTTGTGCTGAAGGAAAGGACAGGTCTGCAGGAATCTCTCACTAAGAAGGGTCTATCCACAAGTGTTTCAAGGTTTCTTTTCCGATGAAGGTATATCATGGTGCTCAGATGGACTTGTATTTGTGGTAAGAGCCCAGCTCAATGTGTGAGAGTTCTTCCATACGCTTGACTTGGGAAATATTCCTAATCGATGTAGATGTGAAATCTGGGGTGGCGAGTCAGAGGCCCAGTAAAGGGGGATGAGGGCTCTAACTACAGAGAGAAGTTGAAGCCACAATTGTTTAGGAAACCCTTTACGCAAGTTGCACACTTGTGTTTGGGTTTCTGTTCATAAATGGAAACGAAACCTAATCCGCTTAAAAAAAGCAGTTACCCGTGGAAACCCGCAGTCCCCATAGGCTAGAATAGGGTTCACTGGGATTCCGCCCGATTTCCACCCAAAAAATGCAGAGAGAAAAGTCCTACATACATACATACAGGTTGCCAGATGCCAAGAAAGGGGAGAGGTATCTGGGGAGTATTTATGTAGGAAGATTGGTGTTCTATACCACCTTGTGGTGAGCTTCTATGTGGATTCCTGAATCTGTATACATCTAGGAGGTACGTAAAGAGTCTTTTTTCAGTACCTACAAAATGAATTTGGATTCTGGCCAATCATATCCACACATTACAAAAAAATAAATAAATAAATATCACACACTTCAATTCTATGTTTTAATGCAATTTTCTTGCACAGCACAGTATGTGCACAGCAGTACATATATTCCCCAACCGCTTATTCTGGAATGGTGACAAAGTGTTAAATATTATGACTGCCCCATGTAAAGGGCCCCAGCTCCATCTTCTTTTTCCTACTTCTACTAATATACTCTACTGATGAATATATTTTTTTTTCTGTTCTTCTAGGTAGATCTGAGGTTTCTGCTCTTTTCCTGGCCTGTGGGATGAAGTGTTATTGTGGAAAAATTCCTTCCCACCTTGGTCTGGTTCTTGAACATTGTTTGTGGCTGCATTTCGTTTGCTTTTGTGTCTGGCTGGGGGGTGGTGCTCAAGAGCTTGAGTTCCTATATTAAAGAGAGAGCACAACAGGAAAATGGTTATCAAAGTAATGTAAAATGCCAAGCTGTAAAAGGGCAGGTGTTAATGACTGTAGTAGCGGGAGGCAAGGTAGGGGTTAAAATGGTGTCAGCCCTCCCCCCACTCCTTTATTGCCTTTCTTAGTTAACCCATTATTCATTGTTAGGTGGATCGTTTGGAAAAAAGAGGTGCATCTTGGTACAGCCCATGTGATAAGGCTTGTTAATATGAGACTCCTTATCCAGTCACCCCCCTTTTCCTGTAGGCCAGGCTCTAGTGGTACTCCAAGGGATACATAATAGCGGATCATGCCCCCCTTCAGCCTAGCTCCAGAGGCACGATTCAGCAAGGTCCTGGAGCTGGTATTTTTCCCCCTGTGAGATAGCCGACGAGAGTTTATTTTTACAACTACATCTCTCTCTCATATTTATATATATATATATATATATATATATATATATATATATATAAATCTTCATGATTGTTAAAAATGTATGTCTCTCGCTCTCTCAATATACACACACACAGTGTTGGACTGAAGGGCTTAGGGGCCACCAGCCCTGTGTGCAGACACTGAACAGCAGTTTTCAGCTCTTTCCACAGATTCTCGATTGGATTCAGGTCTGGACTTTGACTTGGCCATTCTAACACCTGGATACATTTATTTGTGAACCATTCCATTGTAGATTTTGCTTTATGTTTGGGATCATTGTCTTGTTGGAAGATAAATCTCCGTCCCAGTCTCAGGTCTTTTGCAGACTCCAACAGGTTTTCTTCCGGAATGGTCCTGTATTTGGCTCCATCCATCTTCCCATCAATTTATAATATTCTCCACAGTGGACCAAATACAGTACAATGCTCCACAGTGGCTCCTGCACAGTATAATATGCTCCACCGTTGCCCCTGCACAGTATAATGCTCCTCTTTGTGACGTGTACCGGCCAGCACCTCCTCTTTCATATACCCTCCAGCCCCATTACACAGACCTTTGCTTCCTTTCAGCACCGGACCCGGGACATAATTGCCAGCCGGACCTTTGCCAGCTGCCCACTGCATTGTGCATGCATAGGTGGCTGGCACATGCAACGAAGAGGCAGACTTCCAGCAATGACATCACAGGGTGTGGATATCCACAGAAATAATAGGCAAGTATAATGGGGCTGGGTACTTTCCACTGATGTTCTGGGGTATGGATATCCATTAGACCGAAACCCCACAACGGTGGAAAAAAAGAAAGCCAAAAAATGTAATGTATGTAGGCAGGGCCGGTTTTAGACAAAGTGGGGCCCTGGGCAAAATTAAAAGCGGGGCCCCAAATGCTGATATGCAAACAACACCATCGTCTTCCAGTGGCAACCCCTATAATAACACCTCTTTTCTGCCAACACAAAGTAATAACAAGCCCCATTTTACCACACACAATTCAAATGAGCACCTTTGTACCACCTAATAGATTTTTGCACCCAGTCATCAGTTATTATAGTACCTCCTTATAAATAATAGCCCCTGCTTATAAATAATATTACACCTTTATCAGTAATAGGTCCCTTATAAATGATAAATAGGGCCCTGTATCAGTAATATCCCCCCTTATCAGTAACAGACACCCCGTAAAAATAATACTGCTCCCTTATAAATAATAGCCCTATCATAAATAATAGTTACCCTTATAAATAATAGTCCCCATTATCACTAATAGCCCCCTTTATAAATAAGCCCATTTAACAATTATACCCCCCTTATAAAAAGTTCCCCTCTTATAAATAATAGCTCCCCCTTATAATGGATGCCTTATATATAATAGTTCCCCCCTTATAAATAATAGCCCATCTTATAAATAATAGTTCCCCCTTATAATAGCCCCCACATACTTAAGTTTCCCAATTATATATAATAACCCATCCTTATATATAATAGTTCTCCGTTATACAGTGTCGGACTGAAGGGCCTTAGGCTAATAGCCTACACCACAGCTCCTTCACTGATGTCTTACATATGTGCTCACTATCTTGTGTTACTGAGTATGTTACCAGTATAGTCAGCCCCTATAGTACTGTGCAGGTCCCAATAACTCCGGTTCATGCATATTACTGTATGGGGAATGACATGGCCATGGGGCACTACACGTATGTGCAAGATTATAGTGAGGGAACTGTGATGCAGACATAGCACACAGGGCTGCCAGCAGGAATTGTGAGTTCCCCTCCCACAGTATAATGCTGCACATGGTATATAATGCTCCACAGTATAAAATGCTCTCCTGAGCCCTCCACAGTTTCCCCACATGGTATATAATGCTCCACAGTGACCCCACATAGTATAAAATGCTCCCCTGAGCCCCCCATAGTGGCCCCACATGGTATGTAAGGCTCCACACAGTATAATACTCCACAGTGGCCCACACAGTATACTACCCCTTAGTGGCCCCAGACAGTGCAATATGCTCCCCAGCAGCCCCACACAATATAATATGCTCCATACAGTATAATATGCACCCCACAATGCCCCCCAAGTATAATGCTCCAGTGGCCTAACACAGTATAACATGCTCCATAATGACCTCCACAAAGTATAATATACTCCCCAGAGGGGTTCCCCCAGTATAATGCTCCACAGTGGTCCCCCACAGTATAATATGTTCCCCACAGTCCCCCCCAGTATAATGCTCTACAATGGCCCCACAGAGTATCATATGCTCTCAAAAAGCCCCACACAATATAATACACTCCACAGTGGCCCCACACAGTATAACAGGCTCCCCACAGTATAAAGCTCCACAGTGGCCCATAGTATAATATGCTCCCCAGAGGGCCCCCGCTAGTATAATGCTCCACAGTGCCCCATCCAGTATTTTGCTCCACAGTGGCCCAACGCAATATATTATGGTCCCCAGAGCGTCCCCCCAGTATAATGTTCTACAGTAGGACCCACGCAGTATAATATGCTCCCCAGAGGGCCCCCTAGTATAATGCTCATTAGTCCCCCCCAAAGTATAATGCTCCAGTGGCCTAACACAGTATAACATGCTCCATAATGACCTCCACAAAGTATAATATACTCCCCAGAGGGGTTCCCCCAGTATAATGCTCCACAGTGGTCCCCCACAGTATAATATGTTCCCCACAGTCCCCCCCCAGTATAAGGCTCTACAATGGCCCCACAGAGTATCATATGCTCTCAAAAAGCCCCACACAATATAATACACTCCACAGTGGCCCCACACAGTATAACAGGCTCCCCACAGTATAAAGCTCCATGGTGGCCCATAGTATAATATGCTCCCCAGAGGGCCCCCGCTAGTATAATGCTCCACAGTGCCCCATCCAGTATTTTGCTCCACAGTGGCCCCACGCAATATATTATGCTCCCCAGAGCGTCCCCCCAGTATAATGTTCTACAGTAGGCCCCACGCAGTATAATATGCTCCCCAGAGGGCCCCCTAGTATAATGCTCATTAGTCCCCCCCGAATATTGCCCCACAGTGGCGCCACGCAATATAATATGCTCTGCTGATGACCCCCCCAGAATAATGCTCCACAGTGAACCCACTCAGTATAACATGCTCCAGAAATGGCCTCCACACAGTATAATATACTGCCCAGAGAGGTTTCCCCAGTATAATACTCCACAGCGGCCCAAAACAGTATAATATGCTCTCCAGAGCCCCCCCCCAGTATAATGCTCCACAGTGGCCCAAAACAGTATAACATGCTCTCCAGAGCCCCCCCCCCGCACAGTATAATATACTGGGGGGCCCCTCTGGAGAGCATATTATACTGTGTGGGGAAACCGTGGAGCATTATACTGGGGGGGCTCTGGAGAGCATATTATACTGTGTGGGGCCACTGTGGAGCATTATACTGGGGAGGGGGCCCTCTGGAGAACATGTTATATTCTGTGGGGCCTCTATGGAGTATTATAAAGTGGGGGGGCTCTGGAGAGCATGTTATATTCTGTGGGGCCACTCTGGAGCATTATACTGGGGGGCCCCTCTGGATAGCATAATGCTCCAAAGTGGCCCAAAATAATATAACATTATCTCCAGAGCCCCCCCCCCCACATTATAATTTTCCACAGAGGCCCCACAGAATATAACATGCTATCCAGAGGGCCCCTTCCCCAGTATAATGCTCCACAGTGGCCCCAAAGAGTATAATATGCTATCCAGAGGGGCCCCCAGTATAATGCTTCACAGGGGCCCTAAAGTGCTATTATTATATTATATTCTGGGGTCTCTTCAGACCCCAGAGTATAATAATCGAAGGCCCGGGGGAGGTGAGGGAAAATAACAAACATTTATACTCACCTTGTCTTACCTCTCCTGGGCTTCCTCACGCTGCTCCGCTATCCCCGCCGGCGCTGGCTTCTTCTTCTCTGCGGCTAACGTCATGCGTTGTGGACGTCCCCGCTGAGGCCAGTGATTGGGCCTCAGCGATTACGTGAGGCACGCTGTCAGCACGCCCCACGTGATCGCTAAGGCTGAGGCCAGGCCTCAGCGGTGATGTCCGGGACGCCAGAAGATGACGTCGGACACCAGGACAGGTGAGTAAAAATGTTTGTTATTTTTACTCACCTCAGGTTCCGGATCCCGGGGGCCCCTTTCGGGAAGGGACCCTGGGCAATTGCCCAGTTTGCCCCCCCCTAACGCCGGCCCTGTATGTAGGTTACATGACCTACATACAGTGCCTTGCGAAAGTATTCGGCCCCCTTGAACTTTTCAACCTTTTGCCACATTTCAGGCTTCAAACATAAGGATATAAAATTTTAATTTTTTTGGTGAAGAAACAACAACAAGTGGGACACAGTCATGAAGTGGAACGAAATTTATTGGATATTTTAAACTTTTGTAAAAAATAAAAAACTGAAAAGTGGGGCGTGCCAAATTATTCGGCCCCCTTAAGTTAATACTTTGTAGCGCCACCTTTTGCTGCGATTACAGCTGCAAGTCGCTTGGGGTATGTCTCTATCAGTTTTGCACATCGAGAGACTGAAATTCTTGCCCATTCCTCCTTGGAAAACAGCTCGACCTTAGTGAGGTTGGATGGAGAACGTTTGTGAACAGCAGTTTTCAGCTCTTTCCACAGATTCTCGATTGGATTCAGGTCTGGACTTTGACTTGGCCATTCTAACACCTGGATACGTTTATTTGTGAACCATTCCATTGTAGATTTTGCTTTATGTTTGGGATCATTGTCTTGTTGGAAGATAAATCTCTGTCCCAGTCTCAGGTCTTTTGCAGACTCCAACAGGTTTTCCTCCAGAATGGTCCTGTATTTGGCTCCATCCATCTTCCCATCAATTTTAACCATCTTCCCTGTCCCTGCTGAAGAAAAGCAGGCCCAAACCATGATGCTTCTACCACCATGTTTGACAGTGGGGATGGTGTGTTCAGGGTGATGAGCTTTGTTGCTTTTACGCCAAATATATCGTTTTGCATTGAGGCCAAAAAGTTCGATTTTGGTTTCATCTGACCAGAGCACCTTCTTCCACATGTTTGGTGTGTCTCCCAGGTGGCTTGTGGCAAACTTTAAACGAGACTTTTTATGGATATCTTTGAGAAATGGCTTTCTTCTTGCCACTCTTCCATAAAGGCCAGATTTGTGCAGTGTACGACTGATTGTTGTCCTATGGACAGACTCTCCCACCTCAGCTGTAGATCTCTGCAGTTCATCCAGAGTGATCATGGGCCTCTTGTCTGCATCTCTGATCAGTCTTCTCCTTGTTTGAGATGAAAGATTAGAGGGACGGCCGGGTTTTGGTAGATTTGCAGTGGTCTGATACTCCTTCCATTTCAATATGATCGCTTGCACAGTGCTCCTTGGGATGTTTAAAGTTTGGGAAATCTTTTTGTATCCAAATCCGGCTTTAAACTTCTCCACAACAGTATCACGGACCTGCCTGGTGTGTTCCTTGGTCTTCATGATGCTCTCTGTGCTTTAAACAGAACCCTGAGACTATCACAGAGCAGGTGCATTTATACGGAGACTTGATTACACACAGGTGGATTATATTTATCATCATCAGTCATTTAGGACAACATTGGATCATTCCAAGATCCTCACTGAACTTCTGGAGTGAGTTTGCTGCACTGAAAGTAAAGGGGCCGAATAATATTGCATGCCCCACTTTTCAGTTTTTTATTTTTTACAAAAATTTAAAATAACCAATAAATTTCGTTCTACTTCACAATTGTGTCCCACTTGTTGTTGATTCTTCACCAAAAAAATTTAAATTTTATATCTTTATGTTTGAAGCCTGAAATGTGGCAAAAGGTTAAAAAGTTCAAGGGGGCCGAATACTTTCGCAAGGCACTGTACAGTATATCTAAGAAAATTTGTTAATAAATGTTATTTAGAAAGTTGGAGAGGGGGCATGAGGGCCTTAGGTTTAAAATATAGATTTATCCTGGACAACCCCTTTAATACTGTGTGCAGGGGCCGCTGTGGGACATTATACTGTCTGGAGACCACTTTGGGATATTATAGTGTGTGTAAATGGGTCGTTCTACTGTGTGGGGGCTAGGAAAGGGGGCGCTATGCTGTGGGGGCGCCCTCAAGTCAAAAGTTTGCTGAGGGACTCAGTCTTTTTTAGTTACACCACTGGGTGAATCTCCTTCCTGGTCTCAAGTCTTTTTCAGCCTCCAACAGGTTTTCTTCCAGGATTGCCCTGTATTTAGCTCCAGCCATATTCCCATCAACTCTGACCAGCTTTCCTGCCCCTGCTGAAGAAAAGCATCCCCACAGCATCTTGCTGGCGTGACTATGTTTCACAGTGGGGATGGTGTGTTCAGGGTGATGAGCAGTGTTAATTTTCCACCACACCTAGCGCTTTGCATTTAGGCCAAAAAGTTCAACTTTGGTCTCATCTGACCAGAGCACCATCTTCCACATGTTTGCCGTGTCCACTATATGGCTTGTGGCAAACAGCAAACAGCACTTCTTATGTCTTTCCGTCAACAATGGTTTTCTTCTTGCCACTCTTCCATAAAGGCCAGATTTGTGGATCATACAACTTATAGTTGTCCTGTGGACGGATTCTCCCACCTGAGCTGTGTATTTCTTAATAGGTTTGCAGTTGTAGAATACTTTTTCCATTTTTTGGATGATGGTTTGAACAGTGCTCCTTGGGATATGTTTTAATAACCTAACCCTGCTTTAAACTTCTCCACAACTTTATCTATGACCTGGCTGGTGAGTCCCTTGGTCATCATGATGCTGTTTGTTCACTAGTGTTCGCTAATAAAGCACTGAGGCCTTCACAGAACAGGTGTATTTATACTGAGACTAAATTACACACAGCTGGACTCTATTAACTCATTAAGTGACTTCTGAAGGCAATTGAGTGAACTAGATTTTATTTAGGGGTAGAGTACAGGGGGCTGAATACTTTTGCACATTACACTTTTCAGATTTTTATTTGATTAAAATTTTGAAAACCATTTATGATTTTCATTCCACTTCACAATTATCTGCTACTTTGTGTTGGTCTATCACTTAAAATATCAATAAAATACATTTAAGTTTGTGGTTGTAAGGTGACAAAATGTAAAAGAGTTCAAGGGGTATGAATACTTTTGCGAAACCTACTTTTATTATTAATCGCCTACTAGCTACTGCAGCAGGCACTGCTCATTACTGAATCTACTGGCAGGTAGCTGTGATTGTATAGCCATGAGAGCTTCTATTCCAAGCTCTACCATTATATGTTCACCTCCCCTGGCCTAATTATAAAATAATATTTTAGCCTGGACAACCTCTTTAAGGAAACACCAGCTAGAGTCTTTGCTATGCAGGAGTATGCCAGGTGTTCCTGAAAAAGCTGCAAGCAAAAAGCAAAAGCACATTGCTATAAATTGATGACCAACCCTTCGAGCTGGTTGCTGGTTTAACTGTGTGCTAACCAGCTGCCATTAATAAACAGCATGGGCGGCACTCAAGAGACACATGGATGTCATCTGTGTGCACACCGGCCGTGCTTCCGCGGCCCCTTTCATTCAATGAATAGGAACCGCGGAAGCAGGGCTGTACAATCAGAGACAGGAATAGGACCTGTTCCATATTTTGTGGCCCGGATTGGGTCAGCGTGCTATCCGGGAAAAAATGGGATAGCACACTGAGCATTCATGCGGTCATCTGCAAGGGGGCTTAGACTGAGCAAAACTAAACCATTAAAGTTACATAACCGGTCCAAGTGGCAGATGCCCCAAATGTCTGTATGCAAGACAAACCTATGATCAAATTAAGCCTCAGAGATAAGCTTCTACTTCCAAAACAGGATAAAGAATCAGCCATTCCCTTGTCCAAACTTGGAATCTGCTTTAATCCAAATATTCAGCTTTTGGGAAAGTAATAAGTAATGCCATAACCACTGGAAACAACTCCAACAACACCAGATTCCTGTAGACACCATTAGATACTCACAATTCCACTCAACAAGGAGGAGTTAATGACCATTCAGTAGGCCACAAAACGACATACTCGCTGCATCAGTAAAAAGTTGCAACTGCGTTGATGAGACAAATTCCTTTTGCCAAAATGAACCACAGTTATACTGCTTAAAAAATGTATCCACACTACAAGATTCACTTTAACATCCTTAGACAAATTAATATATAAATATGGATTACATACACCAGCAGGTTTTGCAGACAACCATTGACTAAAAACCAAAACCCAGCCCATAGTGATAATGCTGGAAGGAAATGCTAAGACACACAACAAGGACTGAATAGATTGTGGATTTCTTACTAGCCAAAGATTCTGTGATCATTGCATACTGTATATCATGTTAACCTTCTCAGTTGGCAACTGGAACTCAAAATTGGACAAAAGGTGTGTCTGATACTAAGTAACAGGTAAGGTGGGGGCCCCACATTGCAAACATGCAGCGTTTTGGCCATGGCAGAAACTGCTGTGTTTTACATTACCTGCAAAGTGGATGGGATTCTGGCTAATCCCATTCACAGAATGCAGGGAAAAAAAAAAAAGCCACTCAATGCGCTTATGCTGCAGCCTTTTCCACAGCATTTTTTGGCAGCGATTCGCTCCGTGGGACCTTAGCCTAAGACTCAACCACTAATGGAACACCGAACTCAGAATATATATGCATAAACAGATCTAACAATCAGGAACAAATGTGTTAATTAGATGGACCAACAAAAATGAAATTACCCAAGTAATGAACAACCGCTAGTTGCATAGATTGCACCAAAACAACCCACGCCAAGTAAGTAGAAAGATTTATATTAGAAAGTAGACAATAAGTAACTCATATGGAGACATTAAAGTAATAATCATTAAACTGAAAACCCAAATAATTAAAACTGTCAGGAAAAATAGATTGATCATAAGTAGAGATGAACGAATCGAAGCTGACGAAGTGGAATTCGATCTGAATTTCAGGAAGTCTTCGATTTGCATCGAATCTGAATTTCCTCACGCTGTGTGGCATCGAATCGCAATTTTTACTAAAATAGCTGCTGCACATGTTAGGATATCGGGCAAGGAATGCGGGATCACCCACAATGCCATGCATGCAGCCAGCCAGTCCTATGATGTCACAGCCCTATAACTACCCTCCGCCATTTTAGATTCAGTCATTTTACAGTGTACTTAGTGGAGAGATGTCAGACAGAGAAGCGACAGTCCCTGCACAGGCCTAAATGTTTGTGGCACAGGCACAGGTCGCAGCAGAGTAAGGGGTGTCGCAGCAGGGGTCATTTCCAGAGGCCTGAGCTCCCAGTGTCAGCTAGCAGTCGTGTCTTGACCAGCAACCCAGCGGTTCTAGAATGGTTCATTCGGTCATCCACTTCATTCCAAGTCACATCAGACGCCCCCAATCAAGAGTCGGTGGGTTCATCAGACACAACCCTTAGTTGGCATGGCCCGGGAACAGACCCTGTGCCCTCACCTGTTCTCAACTTGCCTCTGTCATTTTCTGTTCACTCAGCCAGAGATGTACTCTATGCTGTGGGCTCAGATTCACTATGCAGGGAGGACGAGCTACTAGAGGACAGTCAGCAGCTACTGCCCAGCCAAGATCTGGAGGAGACAGCCACAGTTTCCTCCAGGAGGCGGGCAAGTAGTGATGAGGAGAGTGGCATGGGAGCTGGTGTTGCGAGCGATCAGGCTCCTGGCTCAGAGACCGTTGAGGAGGACAGTGACCTGCAGACAGTACTCGATGATGATGTAGCCGATCGCAATTGGGAGCTGGGTGACGAAGTGGCTACATCATCTGAAGAAGAGGGAAGCAGCGGCGGAGCCAGCAAGTCGATAGGGTGGCCGGGAGTCAGCAGGGTGGCAGTAGTGGGAGGTCAGGAGCCAAGTGTGTCCGGGGTAGACCACCTGCTTTGCAGGAGCCTACCTACCCGGAAAACAGTGGTGCAGGGGCTAACGTGTAGCAGTCAGTCAGTGCAGAGTGTTGGGGGGTAAAATCACCTACTAGGCAATGTGGCAGTTTTTTGTTAAGCCACCGGGGAAGTTGAACACAGCTATATGTGTAGTCTGTGGGCAGAAGGTGAAGCGTGGCCAGGGTGCCAATGTTGGCACCACATCCCTGCATCAACATATGCAGCGTCACCATAAAGTGGCCTGGGAGAACCATGGCTCCAATGTGGTGGCCCAGCCTGCCGCAGCAACTTTTCAGGCAATCAAGGCTCCACCACCTCAGCCGTAGGAAGCTTTGTGACCTTCCCATCATCTGCTGGTCCTGCTCCTCCTCCTAGTCAGTCATTGCGTCAGCAATCGATCACTGAAGCGATTTCGAAGAGACAACAGTATGCATGCACTCATCCAACAGTGCAGAAGCTGAACATGCTCCTATCCAAATTGCTGGTGCTGCAGTCCCTCCCTTTCCAAGTGGTGAACTCTGCACCTTTCAGATAACTGATGGCTTGTGCCGAGCCGAGGTGGAGAGTCCCAAGCCGTCATTTCTTTGCCAAAAAGGCAGTACCACCCCTGCACAAATATGTAGAACAGAAGGTGGGCCAGTCCTTGAGCCTGTCAGTGTCTGCCAAAGTGCATGGCAGCGCCGACGCGTGGAGCTGTAACTACGGTCAAGAACAATATATGTCCTTTACGGCTAACTGGGTGAATGTTGTTCCTGCCCAGACACACCAGCAACTTGGCCAGGTGACGCCGCTTCCGCCTCCATGTTCTCACGCTGATGGTCCTGCAACAATGTCCGCCTCGTCCTCCACTGTCTCCTCAGCCTCCACTGCAGGAACAGTTCGCAGTGCTCCTCCAGCAAACCACATGTGCAGGGCACTGTGGTGTCACGCTGTTCTACACCTCATTTGCCTGGGCAAACGGAGTCACACAGGGGAGGAACTGCTCCGTGTCCTTCATCAAGAAATCGAATCCTGGCTTTCTCCGTGACAACTCAAAATTGGAAACATGGTGAACCGACAATGGGAAGAACATAGTGTCGGTTCTGCGTCAAGGAGGGCTTAGCCATGAGCCCTGCATGGTACACGTGTTCAATCTGGTTGTCAAGCATTTCCTTAAGTCTTCCACCCATCTGAAAGACATCCTAAAAATGTCAAGGATGCAGCCCATGCGTGACACCTGCCGTTTGCTCATGCCCTTTGAAGAGGTCACTTTAATAGTCAGTCGCCAGGACTACGGCATGAACAAGGTCATTCCAATGATTCATATCCTGTAAAAGATGCCTGTAAATCTGGCTGGTCAGGGGACAAGAGACATGGTGCCTACATCTCACAGTCACATGAGCCCTGTGGGGGCTGAACTGTAGGAGGAAGACATTGGAGCACAAGCAATGTGTAGTGAAATGGATGGTTTTTCTACACAGGTGACAGGAGAGGAGGAGCAGGAAGAGCAAGAAAGAGGAGAAAGACAAGGCAGATGACCCAGACACACCAAGGCAGTATGCAGTGGAGATGGATGCAGGGTGTCCCTCCGAGTCACTTGCGCAAATGGCCCAATGCATGCTCACATAGTGACAGCCGAATTATCACTATTCGGCAGAGGGATGACTACTGGCTCTCCATCATGTTAGACCCTCGCTACAGGTCAAAAATGGGGGCTTTTTTTTTTTTTTTTTCACCCACTGATAGGGAGGACAAACTGAACTACTATAGAGACATCCTATGTAGTCAGTTGGCTGCTGCCTATCTGTACCATCGCCATCCTCTCGCAGGTCTGACCCTGGGCGCTCACCTTGTACTGCCGTGGCTGCTGTGTGGGGGGGGATGGAGGACCAGGAGCAGTATCAGCTCCATCAGCGGCAGCCTGAGCCTAGAGTCACTGATGAGCAGTTTTCTTCACTCGTCTAGTGAAGAAACTCCTCAACAGTAGCTAGTCATAGAGCAGAACCTGAACCAACAGGTGGTGGCATACTTGGAGTGCACCCTGCCACCCATCAGCGAAGATCCGCTGGACTACTGGGCAGCCACATTATGTCACCTTGCCATTCTGTGACCTCCTCATGCTGCTGCTACCTCAACACTATGTCACTTCTCATGCTGTTCCCACCCTCCCACTCCATGATTGGGCCACTATTTTGCCTTTTTGGCCTGGTTGACATCATTTATTTGACCCTTCTTATGATCTGTTAGAAGGAAAAATGAGACGCACAACTGATCCTATCTGTGTAGCAGCTGTAAGGTCTGTATGGTCCCATAAGAATTGGATTTTGATTTGGTAGACAAAAGCAGGAGTGGATACAAAACACAGAAGACATGCAAATATTCCATTCACGTGTCATCTCTGTTTTGGATCCTCCTCCTGTTTATTTTTGGCATCAGCAATACTGATGGATTACTGACCAAATCGTGACCGAGTGAAGGATGATGCTCAACAGAGGGGGGCTCTACTTGTATAAGCGTTTAATAGAACAGGTTCTGTAGACATCTATGTGGAATATTTACTGAATTTCCCCATTGTGGGACTATTAAAGGACTATTATTATTATTATTATTATGAATCAGCAGACGACGGTGTAAAAGGAGTGCGCTCTTTCACACTGCAGTAGGATCTTGGGTCTCTGCACATTCTTTATACCTGGCACTAACATGGACCTGTAAGGCTGAGTTCACACTTCAGTTAGTTGGTCAATTTTGGCCCCGTAACTGGCCAAATAAGTGAAGTGTGCAGTGCATGGCCGCTTTAACCATAGGGCCAATGGTGCACTTGCACTGGGGCCTATGAGAGAGGGGCGCCTTGGGACGGCGCGAGACAGTCCTGCATTTGCTGTCCCAACTTCAGCTCATCGGCATCCTCATGCCGACGAGTTGAAGTCACTGATGTATCTAGCGGGAGGCTGGAGGGACGGTGGCCAGACTCCGTGAGGCTCACCATCAACACATATGTGTTGCCATTCTACAAGGGATAAGGCTAAACATTATACTTGGTAAGGACCTTCTGACGTCATGTGACATTCTCTAGTCATGTGACTGGGTAGGCATGTCTTTGCTTGTAAGAAGGTCCTTCCACATGAAGAAAAGTTGTATCCCGTGCAGTGGAGGAACATGGAGAGATGTGGGGTGCAGGGTGTACTGTAGGGTGAGGAGAGCTGTAGAGCCCAACTGATGGGCCCACCAACACATGCATGTGTTGCCATTCTGCAAGCCGTCTGCAAACAGGACAGCACAGTAGAATGAAGTCATAGCATTTTCCTGTGGTGAGACGTCTTGTCTGTGCTCACACACTTCGCAGAGAAGAGAGACAACAGCGGAGCAGCAAGGGATTGCAGGCAGGTGAGTAAAAGTTTTTTTTTAATTTTTTTGGGCAGTTCTTATATATGGCATAAAGGGCATGTTAGGGGATATTATTACTGTAAGGGGGAGATATTTATATAAGGGGCATAGAGAATTTAAGGGGTCATTGGGAGTATTACTACTATAGGGGGGAAGAACATTTACATAAGAGGGCTTAAAGAATATAAGGGGCTGTATGTATATGTATATACAGTACAGACCAAAAGTTTGGACACACCTTCTCATTCCAAGAGTTTTCTGTATTTTCATGACTATAAAAATTGTAGATTCACACTGAAGGCATCAAAACTATGAATTAACACATGTGGTATTATATAATTAAAAAAAATTGTGAAACAACTGAAAATATGTCTTATATTCTAGGTTCTTCAAAGTAGCCACCTTTTGCTTTGATGACTGCTTTGCACACTCTTGGCATTCTCTTGATGAGCTTCAAGAGGTAGTCACCTGAAATGGTTTTCACTTCACAGGTGTGCCCTGTCAGGTTTAATAAGTGGGATTTCTTACCTTATAAATGGGGTTGGGACCATCAGTTGTGTTATTCAGAAGTCAGGTGGATACACAGCTGATCGTCCTACTCAATGGAGTGTTAGAATTTGTATTATGGCAAGAAAAAAGCAGCTAAGTAAAGAAAAATGAGTGGCCATCATTACTTTAAGAAATGAAGGTCAGTCAGTCCGAAAAATTGGGAAAACTTTGAAAGGGTCCCCAAGTGCAGTGGCCAAAACCATCAAGCGCTACAAAGAAACTGGCTCACATGAGGACCGCCCCAGGAAAGGAAGACCAAGAGTCACCTCTGCTGCGGAGGATAAGTTCATCCGAGTCACCAGCCTCAGAAATCGCAGGTTAACATTAGCTCAGATTAGAGACCAGGTCAATGCCACACAGAGTTCTAGCAGCAGACACATCTGTACAACAACTGTTAAGAGGAGACTGTGTGCAGCAGGCCTTCATGGTAAAATAGCTGCTACGAAACCACTGCTAAGGACAGGCAACAAGCAGAAGAGACTTGTTTGGGCTAAAGAACATTAGACCTGTGGAAATCTATGCTTTGGTCTGATGAGTCCAAATTTGAGATCTTTGGTTCCAACCACTGTGTCTTTGTGCGACGCAGAAAAGGTGAACGAATGGACTCTACATGCCTGGTTCCCACCGTGAAGCATGGAGAAGAAGGTGTGATGGTGTGGGGGTGCTTTGCTGGTGACACTGTTGGGGATTTATTCAAAATTGAAGTAATACTGAACCAGCATGGTTACCACAGCATCTTGCAGCGGCATGCTATTCCATCTGGTTTGCGTTTAGTTGGACCATCATTTATTTTTCAACAGGACAATGACCCCAAACACACCTCCAGACTGTGTAAAGGCTATTTGACCAAGAAGGAGAGTGATGGGGTGCTACGCCAGATGACTTGACCTCCACAGTCACCAGACCTGAACCCAATCGAGATGGTTTGGGGTGAGCTGGACCACAGAGTGAAGGCAAAAGGGCCAACAAGCGCTAAGCATCTCTGGGAACTCCTTCAAGACTGTTGGAAGACCATTTCAGGTGACTACCTCTTGAAGCTCATCAAGAGAATGCCAAGAGTGTGCAAAGCAGTAATCAAAGTAAAAGGTGGCTACTTTGAAGAACCTAGAATATAAGACATACAGTATTTTCAGTTGTTTCATACTTTTTTGTTAAGTATATAATTCCACATGTGTTAATTCATAGTTTTGATGCCTTCAGTGTGAATCTACAATTTTTATAGTCATGAAAATACAGAAAACTCTTGGAATGAGAAGGTGTGTCCAAACTTTTGGTCTGTACTGTTATATATATATATATATATATATATATATATGTATATATATATGCAGCATCCCAGAGTGCTTCTGCATTTATGTGTTTGTCTTGTGTGCCTCTGGGTTTTATGTCTGTAAGTTCTGTTCTATGTTGAATGTAATTGTGTGCAGCTTTCCCTTTGTATTTTTCCCCCTGCAGTGTTCAAATACAGACTAGGTTCAGCCCTGGCCGATCACAGGCCACTGGGCGGGGTTGTGAGGAGATATAATCTCCCCGGCGACGGTTCAGGTGCAGTTCAGTGCATGCTGTAGACCAGACAAGGTGTGCAGAGCTGACCTGCCACCAGGCTGGACTGAAGGCCAACCGCCGCTACCACAGCCTCAGGAGGGATAACATCAGCCCCAGGCTCATCTCAAGACAGCTCAGAGCTAGAGAGTGGAGATTTCCAAGTGGCTGAACTTGATTCGTGTCGTGCCCGGAGGAGCAGGAGAGGACCCTGACAGGAGAGTCGCATTCGGGCCTAGTATCCAGGTTTCCAGTTCCCTGTCAGGACTCCCTGCAACTCTATCCCCAGTATAGCAAGCTGGGAGAGGTATAGAGGTGGAGTAGAGGAAGCCATCTTGTGGAGCCGATACTGTCTTTGGGCACCCTCCTAGAACCAAGGCTGGGGTTAGGACACTGCAGGACTACTACCCCCATCTGGAAGCTGCCGTTGTCTTTTGTTCCAGTTGCCTAAATAAAAGGCTGTTTGGTTTACCTGCAACGCTGACTCCTGAGTCGTGCCTGCTTCACCATCAGGGCTCTTCCGACCAACACCACACCGGCTCAGGTAGGAAAGAGCTACTACCACCACCATCCGGTAGTGCTGCAGGACCCCCCTTGACCTTGTCCGGCCTAGGAGTGCGACTGGAGCCGTTTGGGAGCGTGCTCGGCCTGCTAGGTGGCACAGCATCCGCCACTACTACTCCCATCCTCCGGTCTCATCCGACTGGGTTGCGGCATATATATATATATATATATATATATATATACACACACACAGTGGGGAAAAAAGTATTTAGTCAGCCACCAATTATGCAAGTTCTCCTACTTAAAAAGATGAGAGAGGCCTGTAATTGACATCATAGGTAGACCTCAACTATGAGAGACAAAATAAGAAAACATATCTAGAAAATCACATTGTCTGATTTTTTTAAGAATTTGTTTGCAAATTATGGTGGAAAATAAGTATTTTGTCAATAACAAAAGTTCACGTCTGGCACTGCAGGATCTGAGTCCCTGGCGGCGTAGTGTGTTACTGATGTAGTTATATTAGTCCCAGTTTTCTGCAGGTCGTTCACTAGGTCCCCCCCCCCATGTGGTTCTGGGATTTTTGCTCACCGTTCTTGTGATCATTTTGACCCCACGGGGTGAGATCTTGCGTGGAGCCCCTGATGGAGGTAGATTATCAGTGGTCTTGTATGTCTTCCATTTTCTAATTATTGCTCCCACAGTTGATTTCTTCACACCAAGCTGCTTGCCTATTGCAGATTCAGTCTTCCCAGCCTGGTTCAGGTCTACAATTTTGTTTCTGGTGTCCTTCCACAGCTCTTTGGTCTTCACCATAGTGGAGTTTGGAGTGTGACTGTTTGAGGTTGTGTACAGGTGTCTTTTATACTGATAATTTCAAACAGGTGCCATTACTACAGGTAATGAGTGGAGGACAGAGAAGCCTCTTAAAGAAGAAGTTACAGGTCTGTGAGAGCCAGAAATCTTGCTTGTTTGTACGTGACCAAATACTTATTTTCCACCATAATTTGCAAATAAATTCTTTAAAAATCAGACAATGTGATTTTCTAGATATATTTTCTCATTTTGTATCTCATAGTTGAGGTCTACCTATGATGTCAATTACCGGCCTCATCTTTTTAAGTGGGAGAACTTGCACAATTAGTGGCTGGCTAAATACTTTTTTTCCCCACTAATAAATAAATATTTAATATATATATACACACATATATACACACACACACACACACACACATTAAATGCGGTCCCTTATATTCTTTCAGCCCCCTTATGTAAATGATCTCCCCCCAGTAATAATGCCCCTAATGACCCCTTATAGGGGGCGTTATTACTGGGGGAGATTATTTACATGAGGGGGCTTAAAGAATATAAGGGACTTTTTTATAAAAGGGGTCATTGTGAATATAAAGGGTCATTTGAGGACTTTATGAATATAACTGAGGTCATTAATATAAGGAGGTATTAGGGGGGCAGTATTTGTCAGGTGGCATAATATAAGGGCACAATTGGGCAGTATTTAATTAAGGAGCACTTGGGCTTTATGACAGGGCTCTTACAGCTAATTTTTATTGATGATCAGTCCTCAGGATACATCAATAAGAGATCAGGGTTACTGATCAGCTGTTTGAAGGGGCCATGACGCACATGCAGGCACGGTGACCCCTTCTCTGTTTATATTGCACACTATTGTTTTATAGTGACTGTGATGTATAGGATGAGGCTATAGTTACATTGCATGGCCACTATGTAATGAATCATACAATGTAAACAGAGAAGGGCTCATGGTGCTTGTACAAGTGCTGTGGTCCCCTTCAAACAGCTGATCAGCAGGGGTCCCGGGTGTTGGAACTTCAGTGATTTTTTAATTGAAAAGGAGCCAAAGATGTTTGTGTTGCAATCTTTAAGAGACAAGTCACAACTGGAAAAAAAAAAAAAAAAACGTAGTCATGGCGGTCCAGTCCAGATAGAGACAGAATGTGAATGATTACAGTCAGAGATGTCACCTGTAAGTCGTGAAAGGTTTCCTGGGCTGTATTCACCTAAATTGTCTGCAGAGCCCTGTGCAGAGTCTGTAGTTACCACTATATGGTCACTGTATATTGATAATATTGGCAGACCAGAGGTGGGAGCTCACTTGGATGTATTTGCCCCTCCCCCTGTGATGAACCCTTATCTATGGGTTTGTCTCAGGCTGAAGACCACAATGAAGCAGGGGGCTGTCCACTCGAAGATTCTGGACTAGAACAGCAGGGGAGCAAGGAAAAGTGAGTATTGGTGTTTTTTTTTGTTTGGTTAAAGAGGGACATAATATTGTGGGGGCAGATGGAGTGGGACATTAAACTGGGGACAACTGGAGGGGGAAATTATACTGAGGGGGACATTAAACTGGGGGCAACATTAAACTGTGGGACATTATGCTGTGGGGGCAGATGGACAGGGACATTATATTGTGTGTGGCCACTAGGGAGGCATTATACTATGTGAGGGCCACTAAGGGACATTATAATTTGTGGAAGTCAGGTATTTCTAAGTGTTAGTGATGGAGGGTGCCCCCCCCCCCCAATCATAAGATTTAGCCAACAGGGCTCCAACACCAAAATTACAAATAATGGAAATAGCTGAATCAAATAAGAATAACTAACTGAACACAAATCTTTATCAATATCATCATTCCAGGATCCCCCAAATGGGAAAGACAAATGATGTATTAAACAAAACTTGAGTTAAACTGAAACTTCAGAAGCTTCCTAGGGTAACATGGTAACCTTAAAGGTATAGCAGCTGAATTGAGAGTCCTGACAGCTTGCAGCTAGAGATGGGCAAACCTCAAGATTAGTTTCGGGTTCGGCGGCTCAGGTCCCTGGTTTGTTTCGGGACAAACAAGTTTGGAATGAATCACACTTTAAATTGGCTTAAAACAGTGTAGGCAAAGACAGCCAAAGTTATGTCAAAGTGAAAGGTGACATTATTAGACCCTCTTCAGACCTCAGAATATAATAGGTGGAGGCACAGGGGAGGTTAAAAAAAAAAAAAAAAATTGAATTATAGTTTGGACTTCACCAGGAGAGCGCCGGATACTGTGAGGAGGCATAAGAAAGGTAACGAATCAACACTTTGGAATAGTCGGGTCGAACCCAGCTTTGTACAGACTTGCAGCCAATGTTGCAGTAAATGTTCTAGAAATGGAATGTTTTCTGTCTTCCTCCAACTCCTCCTCCTTGTCCAGTTGAACAACAAATTTCTTAGAAGCTGGAAGGAGAGACAGTAGATCATTAAACTCTTTTCTCCAAATTTGATCATATGAAGAAAAGTTAGAACAGAAATGTCAAATGGAAAATAACCTCTGCTATTCTTTTAGCCTTCAGAAGCACACTATGAACCAGTAAAGAATCTTCACTATCTCTAATAGCAGTTGGTCACCCTACAGCCAGGGCCGGCGTTAGGGGGGGGGGCAAACTGGGCAATTGCCCAGTGCCCCGTCCCCAAAGGGGGCCCCTGGGTTCCGGAACCTGATGACTCCGGATCCGGAGTCAGGCCCGGACAAATCAATAACAGAAAGGGACCGCAGGGCCCCTTTCCGTGGTGAGTAAAAATAAACATTTTTACTCACCTGTCCGCAGCGTCCGACGTCATCTTCTGGCGTTGCGGACTTCACCGCTGAGGCCAGGCCTCAGCCGTAGCGATCACGTGGGGCGTGCTGACAGCGTGCCTCACGTAATCGCTGAGGCCCAATCACAGGCCTCAGCGGTGACGTCCACAACGCGTGACGTCAGCCGCAGAGAAGAAGAAGCCGGCGCCGGCGGGGATAGCGGAGCAGCGCGAGGAGTCCTAGGAGAGGTACAACAAGGTGAGTATAACTGTTTGTTATTTTCCTTCACCTCCCCCGGGCCTTCGATTATTATACTCTGGGGTCTGAAGAGACCCAGAATATAATATAATAGCACTGTAGGGCCCCTGTGGAGCATTATACTGGGGGGCCCCCTCTGGATAGCATATTATACTGTGTGGGACCACTGTGGAGCATTATACTGGGGAAGGGGCCCTCTGGATAGCATGTTAAATTCTGTGGGGCCTCTGTGGAAAATTATAATGTGGGGGGGCTCTGGAGATAATGTTATATTATGTGGGGTCACTTTGGAGCATTATGCTCTCAAGAGGGGCCCCCCAGTATAATGCTCCACAGTGGGCCCACACAGTATAATATGCTCTCCAGAGGGGCCCCCCAGTATAATGCTCCACAGTGGCCCCACACAGTATAATATGCTCTCCAGAGGGGCCCCCCAGTATAATGCTCCAAAGTGGCCCCACAGAATATAACATGCTCTCCAGAGCCCCCCCACTTTATAATACTCCATACAGGCCCCACAGAATATAACATGTTCTCCAGAGGGCCCCCTCCCCAGTATAATGCTCCACAGTGGCCCCACACAGTATAATATGCTCTCCAGAGCCCCCCCAGTATAATGCTCCACGGTTTCCCCACACAGTATAATATGCTCTCCAGAGGGGCCCCCCAGTATATTATACTGTGCGGGGCCACTGTGGAGCATTATACTGGGGGGGCTCTGGAGAGCATATTATACTGTTTTGGGCCGCTGTGGAGTATTATACTGGGGAAACCTCTCTGGGCAGTATATTATACTGTGTGGAGGCCATTTCTGGAGCATGTTATACTGAGTGGGGTCACTGTGGAGTATTATTCTGGGGGGGCCCATCAGCAGAGCATATTATATTGCGTGGCGCCACTGTGGGGCATTATTCGGGGGGGACTAATGAGCATTATACTAGGGGGCCCTCTGGGGAGCATATTATACTTCGTGGGGCCTACTGTGGAACATTATACTGGGGGGACGCTCTGGGGAGCATAATAAATTGTGTGGGGCCACTGTGGCGCAAAATACTGGAGGGGGCACTGTGGAGCATTATACTAGCGGGGGCCCTCTGGGGAGCATATTATACTATGGGCCACTGTGGAGCTTTATACTGGGGGAAGGGACAGTGTGGGGAGCCTGTTATACTGTGTGGGGCCACTGTGGAGTGTATTATATTGTGTGGGGCCATTGTAGAGCATTATACTGGGGGGCATTGCGGGGTGCATATTATATTGTATGGAGCATATTATATTGTGTGGGGCTGCTGGGGAGCATATAGCACTGTCTGGGGCTACTAAGGGGTAGTATACTGTGTGGGCCACTGTGGAGTATTATACTGTGTGGAGCCTTACATACCATGTGGGGCCACTATGGGGGGCTCAGGGGAGCATTTTATACTGTGTGGGGTCACTGTGGAGCATTATATACCATGTGGGGAAACTGGAGGGCTCAGGAGAGCATTTTATACTGTGGAGCATTATATACCATGTGGAGCATTATACTGTGGGGGGGGGCTCACATATGTGTAGTGCTCCATAGCCATGTCATTCCCCATACAGTACTGTGCATGAATTGGCCATGGTGTTATTGGGGCCTGCACAGTATTATAGGGGATGACTATACTGGGAACATACTCAGTAACGGCAGATAGTCAGCACATATGTAAGACTTCAGTGAAGGAGCCATGGTGTAGGCTATTAGCAGGAAGCTGTTGGGTGGGGCCCCAGAACAAGATCCTCTGGTGGGCCTAAGGCCCTTCAGTCCGACACTGTATAACAGAGAACTATTATATATAAGGGTGGGTTACTATATATAATTGGGAAACTTAAGTATGAGGGGGCTATTATAAGGGGGAACTATTATTTATAAGATGGGCTATTATTTATAAGGGGGGAACTATTATATATAAGGCATCCATTATAAGGGGGAGCTATTATTTATTAGAGGGGAACTTTTTATAAGGGGGGTATAATTGTTAAGTGGGCTTATTTATAAAGGGGGCTATTAGTGATAATGGGGACTATTATTTATAAGGGTAACTATTATTTATGAAGGGGCTATTTTTTATAAGGGAGCAGTATTATTTTTACGGGGTGTCTGTTACTGATAAGGGGGAATATTACTGATACACGGCACTATTTATCATTTATAAGGGCGCTATTACTGATAAAGGTGTAATATTTATAAGCAGAGACTATTATTTATAAGGAGGCGCTATAATAACTGATGACTGGGTGCAAAAATGTATTAGGTGGTAGAAAGGTGCTCATTTGAATTGTGTGTGGTAAAATGGGGCTTATTACTTTTTTGTTGGCAGAAAGGAGGCGTTATTATAGGGGTTGCCACTGGAAGACGATGGTGTTGTTTGCATATCAGCATTTGGGGCCCCGCTTTTAATTTTGCCCAGGGCCCCACTTTGTCTAAAACCGGCCCTGCCTACAGCCATGCCTCTGTTACACCTGTTACACTGCCCTTCAGAATGTGCTGCATCACACCAATTTGAGACACTGGCAGAGTAGCAGAAAATCCCAACTGTTGCTGACTAGTTGCACAGGACTTCTCCACTGCTTGTCACTCCTGTGGAGCTGCTGAGGTCTGTGGTGCTGTGGCTGTAAATACACTTGTTGGGGTCTAGGGCTTGGTAACTAAGAGCTTCATGCCTGCAGGTTGAGATGCAGACCTATCCCTGGAACGAGCCAGGGAGGAACAAAGTTGAAAGCTGCTGTTTTCCTGGGACCCTCAATGTGGCTGGACTTCCGCTCCAACACTGTGCCTTAACCCTGGACTGACACAAGCACTACAAACAAACGTGTTGACGCAACAGAACTTTGGACAGATGACCGGAAAGGCACGTGAAACCATCATTTTATAGGAGACTTTCCTGCTTGGCGTGACTACATGGCATCAGGCTACATTATGAAAAGGCTATACTTTGAGCAGCATGAAATGGACACTACCCACTTTAAAGTCAAGAGGTACAATCAGGTTCTGCCAGTTTGAATAAGTCATCAGTACAGCAAAGAGTCATCACAAAGCAGCATATACAAATGATCAGTATGCAAAGTGATTTGCCTCATAGGCACAATGTATCAACATACATTTAAACAGTATGTAAGCAGTACACAAAACACACTTGACCCATTGCGAATGAGGGCCCTGTCACAATCCCCCACCCAAGGCTATACTTGTGGAAGGTGGTGGATTCCACCACCTTACACAGGTATATCACAGTCAGATAGTAGTTTATTGAGGTGCAGGACATATACTGTATTACCATACCATTGAACTGCCCCAGATTCAGCAGGATAGTTCCAGATTTCAAGTGCTGTCCTGTTATCAGAGGAAGCAGGTTGTAGGATAAAACAGTTATGTGAGTAGAATTTTAAATACATACATATTAGATAACATCATGAGTTCCAATTATATAAACAAATAAAAAAAAAAAAGATTATAAAGTGGACAACTCCTTTAATACTTTGTAGCATGTACATTAATCTTTATCTAGAAAGCCCTACAGGAATAGGCTGGACTGAGAATTACTAATACATGAACTCATTTTATAGTTTATGAAAAAAATGTGAAGCGTTAACCTACTTTAATATGACACAATGAATGCCGTATGGTAGACCCTAGAATCCTACCCCATATCTTACATCAATTTGATTTTATGCAAGAGTGTTAAGCAAGTGTGGAAAAAATGCTGCAAATGCTTTAAAAATTAAGCATTAAGAATTTTTCTAATTGACAAAAATAAACTAAGTGAAAAACTTAAATTGGCTTTTCAAAAAAAAAAAAAAAAAAAGCCACCAAAAATTATCCCATGATGGGAGCAGATGTGAAATCAAAATAGTTTTTTGTTTTTTTTTATACCAACACTGTGGCACCAACATTGTGGTATAGTGGAATGTGATTGTGGACCAGGCTACAGGACATGTCTGCCTCAGTGGTAGCTATAGTAATGTGTGGCAGTGTGACATGGCATAATATGATGGACCAAGCCGCAGGACATGACTGCCTGAGTTGTGGCAGTGGTGATAGTTGTGGCAATATATGTGGCAGGACTAATATGATGGACCAGGCTGCAGGACATTTCTGCCTGAGTAGTGGTAGGCACTAGGTAGCTGTGGCTACATGTGTGGCAGTGCTGCAGGGCATAATATAATGGACAAGGCCACAGGACATGGACATGTCTGCATTATTAGTGTCAGTGGGGGTAGCTATTTAGGACCATCAAGCATTAGCAGCAGTACAGTAAATGGAAGATGAGGATAAAGGGAGACATCCTTTTCCTGGCACCTGAAAAATCTAGAATATCTCCTGAAATAGAATGGATTCTATAACCCTGAGAACACTTGGGAGGTAGAAAATAATCTGGATGAAAATGCCACATCAACCTTGTGTTGGCATAGTGGTAATTTACAAAATTATTATACACTATCAGTATGCCTGGCCTGCCAGCTGAAAAATCTAGAATACTTACAGTGGGGAAAAAAAAGTATTTAGTCAGCCACCAATTGTGCAAGTTCTCCCACTTAAAAAGATGAGAGAGGCCTGTAATTGACATCATAGGTAGACTTCAACTATAAGACACAAAATGAGAAAACAAATCCAGAAAATCACATTGTCTGATTTTTTAAGAATTTATTTGCAAATTATGGTGGGAAATAAGTATTTGGTCGCTTACAAACAAGCAAGATTTCTGGCTCTCACAGACCTGTAACTTCTTCTTTAAGAGGCTCCTCTGTCCTCCACTCATTACCTGTAGTAATGGCACCTGTTTGACATTGTTATCAATATAAAAGACACCTGTCCACAACCTCAAACAGTCACACTCCAAACTCCACTTTTTTTGAATGAACAAAAACTCTTTATTGGCAACACATCTTATTTCCACAAGGAATAACAAGGGGTTTGCGAGGCAGCGCACTGAGTTACAAATCCACAATCAATGACTAATAGTCATCCTTAAGGGATGCGGTGAAAAATGCGGCGGGAAATGCATTTTATTCCTACCTAACATGCTGCACTACAAACCTACTCTAACATTGGTCAAAATATAAAGCATAGAACTGTGACAAAAAGAAGGGGGGAAAAGGGGAGGAGGTCACAGGCCCGAAGCTTTATTTAAGACCAAAACACACAAGGGGGCAGGACAGGTACAATACAGGCAATGATACACTCCCTATACTACCACTACTTCCTACCCTACATAGCATAAATTTCTGAAAACAAGGTTAAACAAAAAGCATACAGTACATGTGATGGGAGGGGGAGAGGAGAGAGGGGAAAAGGTAGGGGGGTAATCACAAGGCCCGAAGCTTTATTGAATAACACAACACACATGGGGGGAGAGGGGAGGGGAGAACGCCGCCGCCGCCGATGGTGGTGGATCAGTCCTCTTCCTCCTCTTCGCCGGCCAGGCTATCCAAGATCGAATAGTCCCGTTGCAGACTGTGGATGAGTCTGCAACAATCCTGGAAGGAGACACTCTCCCTCCGCAAAATCAGTCTTTTCCTGGCGAACCAGATGGCATCCTTGAAGCAGTTCACAAGGCGCCAGGCCGCCTGGATGTCAGTCTCTGCGTGAGTCCCCTGGAAAAGTCCATACAGCACCGCGTGATACGTCAGACCCCTCCTGGGGACGCAGTCCTCAAATTCTTCCTCCAGCTCATCCAACAGACCCTGAGCGAACGGGCACTCCCAAAAGATGTGCAGAGATGTTTCCTCCTTGTAGGGGCACCGCGGGCAATACCTCGTCCTGCTCAGGTTGCGGGCGTGCATGAACGACCTCGTTGGGAGTCCTCCTCCGACAGCCATCCACGACAGGTCCTTGTGTCCGTTGGTCAGCGAGTTTGAAGAGATGTTTTCCCAAACGACCTCCGCTGTACTCGCTGGCAGAGCTGGCACCTCCTCCAATGAATCCCTCGCTCGGATGAGCTTGTGGATCGTCTTCGGTTTCCAGAGATCCGGCTTCAGACCCTCCAGTTGGAACTCCCTCACGAATCTGGTCACGTCTGCGTAGAACCACGGGACGGTCCAGTTGTAAGGGACGGAGCTGTCCCACTTCTCCCAGCCGAGTCCTCTCCAGAGGGGTAGCAGGAACAAGCGTGACATGGTCTTCCCCGCGGATCCGTTAGCTGTCCTCAGGGTTCTGCGAACACAATCACAAACAAAAGCAATCCTTAGTAAAGTCGGAATATCTGGGATATTCTTACCTCCCTTCAGATGACTCTTGTACATGCGTGTCCGCTTCACCCGATCCATCTTGGAGCCCCAGATGAAGTGGAAGACGGTCCTGGTGATGGCCCTCGACACCGTTGCCAGCGGCGGCCATGCCTGTGCCGTGTACTGGAGTGCAGGCAAGATCACGTTTTTCAGGACCAGCGCTTTCCCTTCGATGGTAAGGTTCCGGAGACTCCACAGTACAATCCTCTGATTGACCTTCTTCAGACATTCGACCCAGGACTTCAGGGCCGCACCTTCCTTCCCGAACCAGACTCCCAGGATCTTGATGAAGTCCGGTTTAACTGTGAAAGGAAAGACAACAGGGGAGGCCAGCTGCCACGCCCCGAAGAGCATGGCTTCTGACTTTCCGCAGTTGACTTTTGCCCCCGAAGCCTGGCCGAAGCGCTCACAGGTCCGGACGAGTGTTGACACCGACGCCTCATCAGCGCAGAAGACAGTCACATCGTCCATGTACAAGGAGCACTTCACTTCGTATCCACCTGGACCCGGTGCGGCGATTCCTCTGATCTCTCGATTCTGCCGGATAGACTCCGCGAAGAGCTCTATAACACAAACAAAAAGGAGAGGTGACAGAGGACAGCCTTGTCTGACTTCAGAGCTAACAGGAAAGGAGTCAGTCTTCCAGCCGTTCACCATCACCGAGCTGTGAATATCAAAATACATCAGGCTGACATATCGACAGAACATCTTACCCATACCAAGTTGGCGGAGTGCCTTGGCCATGAAGGTGTGAGAGACACGATCGAAGGCCTTCTCCTGATCCAGGCTGATCAGGGCCGCATGTGCACGGTAGTCTCCGATGTAGTGCAATGTGTCTCTCACCATGGCCAAGATGTCCGCGATCCTACGACCTGGAATCCCACAAGTTTGGTCTGGATGAATGATCATGCCGACGACAGCCTTCAGTCTCGTAGCCAGAATCTTCGCTAGGATCTTGTAGTCCACGTTGAGAAGAGTGATGGGTCGCCAATTCTTCAGCTCGCATCGTTCTCCCTTCCGCTTGTACAGGATCGTGACCAGTCCCTCCCGCAGTGACGGCGGCATGGTACCCTCCGCTATCATTTCCTCATAGAGATCTTTCAGATCCGAACAGATCAGGTCCCCCAGAGCTACGTATAGCTCGGCCGGGAGACCGTCACTGCCCGGAGTCCTTCTGACCCTAAAGGATTTAACAGCAGTGAGCACTTCCGCCGCCGTCAAAGGGGCGTCGAGCGTAGCAGCACCTGTAGGATCAAGCTTGTTAGTGATACCTGACAGGAACTCCTCTTCTGCGTCTTCATCGGTGGGCTTCAGGGAGTAGAGGTCGCGGTAGTAGTCGTGGACGACTCCCATCACTTCCGTCTTCCCCCGTCTGATGTTTCCGTCTGCATCCTTCATCTCTGTAACAGGCGTGTGTCCTGAGTGGAGCTTCTTGAAAAAGAAAGAATTACACTTCTCACCTTTCTCCAGCTGCTCCACCTTGGAACGGAAGATGACCTGCCGTGATTCCTCCTCAAAGTGCCTCTTGAGGCCCCTCTTGGTTTCCTCCAGCATGCCCCTGACGTCCCAGCCACAACGCTCGAGATCTTGAAGGGAACGAAGCTCGTGCTGCATCTCCTTCAGGTCACTCTTGCGCCAGGCCGCATGCTGACGGCCTCTCGCCTGTAAGAAACAACGGATGTTGACTTTCACATATTCCCACCAATCCGACAACCTGTTGAAAGAAAACTTGTTATTACGAAGGAGCAGGTAAACATCCCTAAGTTCCGCTAGCAGTTCCACATTTTCCAGCAGAGAGCAATTCAATTTCCAGGACCCCGGGCCCGGTGCGAAACCGTTCCCCAGCGTCCCTTCAAAGAGAATGCCCCTGTGGTCAGTGAAAAAGCAAGGGACCATAGAGTGTCTTACCTGGGCTACCGACCGAGAGGTGAACACAAAGTCAATCCTAGAACGAGATGAGCCATCCGGGCGACACCAAGTGTAATTCACTGATGCCGGCCCCATGGAATCCACCGCGTCCTTCAGGGAGGCCTCGGTTACCATCTCGATCAGCAGTTTAGATGTCTTGTCCAGCTTCGCTGATGTTGAGGAGCTTCTCCCGTCGCCCTCCACAGGACAGTTGAAATCCCCAGCCAGAACCACTGCCCTGGTGGTGGCGAGCTGAGTGCGCAGGATCTGGAAAAGTTCCATACGCTCGTGCTTCTGAGGAGATGCGTACACGTTGATGAGCCTAATGGGCTCCCCTGCCCAGGTCCCGTCTATGACCATAAGACGGCCACAGACGAGCTCCCGGTAGGTTTCAAGCGTGAAGGCATTACCTCGGATGAGCACGGCGATACCTGCGGACTTGCAGTCGCCACCACCGGACCAGTAGGACGGACCGTGGCTCCACTCCCTGCAGAGGTGGCTGTAAGACCTAAGAGAAGGGAGAGAACATTCCTGCAACAAAATGACATTAGCGTTCTTCAACGTATCCACGAAGGACAGGACCGTCTGACGTCTAGTCTTGTCTTTGATGCTCCTCACGTTGATGGTAAGAATGTTGATTCCCCCCATTTGTAAAGAGAAAAAAGAAAGATTAAACCCTTCAAGACAGTGACTGTCTACTTACCCCCCCCCCCCCGTCCGGAGGGGGGTCTTCCAAGGATCCCGCAGGCATCAGGTCCCTCAGGGTCTCGTTGATCTCACTCAGGGCGTTCGAAGGCACGGACGTGTCCATCTCTCCCAAATCCAACTCGCTGAGATCCAGGACCTCACGGATGTCGATGGGGGTTGGATCCGCCACCAGGTGTTCCACCATCTCCTCCAGCTCCTGGTGCCTGGCGAGGGCCTCCTCAGGGGTGTCTTCGGGGGGTCTCTACCGGGGCCTCGACCGCTATCCTCTTCTCGGAAGTCTCGTTGGAACAAGACTCCTCGCTCAGCCTCCTCTTCCGGTGTCCGCCATCTGAAACGAGAGAAAGGGGAGAGGGGAGGGGGGGGAACTCCTCCAGAGAGGGGACCACAGCAGCTGGAGGAAGGACGGTTAGTGCTGCTGGGGCTGGCGTGGCCGGGGGCGTGGGCTGGGGCAGGGCTGGGCGAGGGGGGGCAGGGGTGGCCACTGAGGAAATGGGGGGAAGGAGTGGGAGTCCTCAGTGGGGGGGGACGGTGAGGGGAGGGGGGGTGGGACTTTCACCCCCTTACCTGTTCCAGATGGCTGGCTGGCCGGCTTGGTCTGTTGCTGCTGCTGGGCCTTCTCGGGGGGCTGTTGCTGCGGCTTCTTGGGGGGCTGTTGCTTCCCGGTCGGCTGCTGCTGCTGCTTCCCAGATGGCTTCGGCTGCGGCTTCTTCTTGTCTTGGGGCTTGGGCCGTGGCGTCTTCTTGGCCAGGGTGGCTGGCGCCGTGGCTGCGAAATCCGCCGCTACCTTCGCCCACGATCTCTTGGGACATCCCTTGTAGGCGTGGTCCGCCTCCCCACAGAGGTTGCAGGTCTTCCTCCGTGGGCAATCCTTGGACTCGTGCCCCACCGTCCGACAGTTCCGACATGCGTCCTCTTTGCAGTCCTTGCCAACGTGCCCGGTCTTGCCGCACCTCCGGCAGAGATTTGGCATGCCCGAGTAGTTCATCAGGCTGTAAGAGTTCCCAAGCGAAAAGGTCGGGGGCAGATGCTGGAGGCCGTCTGGACTGAAGGGGTCCTTGTGGAGCCTCACAACGACAGACCACTTTGCGATCCAAAAGCCGAGACTGTTCAGTATCTTGGTGGGTTCCTTGATGACTGTACAGTAACGACCTAGGAAAGTGGCCACGTCGCTTCCTGGGGTATGCGGATTTCTCATTGAGACCGTGATCCGCCTCTTGTTGTGCTGGACAGGACAGCTGCCCACGAACCTGCTGAGAGGGGACCCCGGACTCGCCAATCTAACCGCGTCCCAATATCTCCGACAGATATCCACAGTGGCAAAGGTCACGAAGAAGATCCCCGTGATGAAGGAGTGGATGGCCAAGGTCTCAGCCTTGGTGAAGCCCTGGTCCAACACCATCATTTGACAGAAGGCCTTCTCTGTCAAGTGGGGTGCCTTTCCATCAACCTCTTTCAGCTTGAGGGTCACTGTCTGCCTCATCCAAGGTTCCAGGTTTGGAGGGCCTTGGATGGGCTTCTGGATCACCTGGCTGGAAGAGGTATCAGAAGCAGCGGCCCCAGAGATGGATGCTGAAGCCTGGGCCACCTTGGCCGGTCCCATGGTCCCCTTCCTCCTCACGATGGCTCCTCCTGTCGCCATTACCACTGTTGGATTCTCCCGGGCTGTCCCTCGAAGTCTCTGGGCAAAGATCTGTCCCTCGGTGCTCCTGAAGTCTTCTCCTGGAGTTTCAGCTAGGCTCCACCTCCTAATCTGAATATCTCCTGAAGTCTCCGCCTCCTGAAGTCCCGAAGTCGATCTCTCTCCCTGAGCTTCTTGGGCTGTGCTCTCGGCGTCCTCTCGGCTGCTTATCCCTTGCTGGCGTCGGTCTTCGATGGCGTAGCTCTCGAAGGCGCTAGGGGGGCTCGCCTTCCCGGTCTAATGGCAGATAAATGCAGTTCCATCTTATGCTTAATAAGCTGATACTCAGTTTATCCCGGAAATTTCGGATATGGGTGTCCGAGCGGATCCGCTTTCTGGTGCCCCAGAAGTTTTACCGGATATGCCTATCTGAACAGATCCTATTCCAGTTCCCCTCGTATCAGATATTAAACTGATAAGAACAGATATTACACTTGATCTTAGCCAAAAGGCCGAGAAGCGAAGAAGAAGACAAGCTTTACTTCTGAACACTTGACCCGAGCCATAAGAGAGGCAAAATGAGAAAACATATCTAGAAAATCACATTGCCTGATTTTTTTAAGAATTTATTTTCAAATTTTGGTGGAAAAGAAGTATTTGGTCGCCTACAAACAAGCAAGATTTCTGGCTCTCACAGACCTGTAACTTCTTCTTTAAGAGGCTCCTCTGTCCTCCACTCATTACCTATAGCAATGGCACCTGTTTGACATTGTTATCAGTATAAAAGACACCTGTCCACAGCCTCAAACAGTCACACTCCAAACTCCACTATGGTGAAGACCAAAGAGCTGTGGAAGGACACCAGAAACAAAATTGTAGACCTGCACCAGGCTGGGAAGACTGAATCTGCAATAGGCAAGCAGCTTGGTGTGAAGAAATCAACTGTGGGAGCAATAATTTTAAAATGGAAGACATACAAGACCACTGATGATCTCCCTCGATCAGGGGCTCCACGCAAGATCTCACCCCGTGGGGTCAAAATGATCACAAGAACGGTGAGCAAAAGTCCCAGAACCACACAGGGGGACCTAGTGAATGACGTGCAGAAAGCTGGGACTAACGTAACAAAGGCTACTGTCAGTAACACTACGCGGCCAGGGGCTCAGATCCTGCAGTGCCAGACGTGTCCCCCTGCCAGGGCAACGAAGGAGTGGCTTCATAAGAAGCATTTCAAGGTCCTGAAGTGGCCTAGCCAGTCTCCAGATCTCAACCCCATGGAAAACCTTTGGAGGGAGTTGAAAGTCTGTGTTGCCCAGCGACAGCCCCAAAACATCACTGCTCTAGAGGAGATCTGCATGGAGGAATGGGCCAACATACCAGCAACAGTGTGTGCCAACCTTGTGAAGACTTACAGAAAACGTTTGACCTCGGTCATTGCCAACAAGGGATATATAACAAAGTATTGAGATGAACTTTTGTTATTGACCGAATACTTATTTTCCACCATAATTTGCAAATAAATTCTTTAAAGATCAGACAATGTGATTTTCTGGATTTGTTTTCTCATTTTGTCTCTCATAGTTGAGGTCTACCTATGATGTCAATTACAGGCCTCTCATCTTTTTAAGTGAGAGAACTTGCACAATTGGTGGCTGACTAAATACTTTTTTTCCCCACTGTATATTGTAAAGGATTCTATGACCCAGAGGACAACACTTGGGAGGCAGAAAAGAACCTGGATTAGCCTGCCAGTTATCCCTGTATGGGAGCACATTGTGTTGGCAGAGTGACAATTGACAAAATTTCCAGAAAAATTTGGAGCACACTATCAGTGTGCCTGGCCTGGCTGCAGCTGAAAAGCTGGACTATGTTCCAAAAGTGATCATTGTGACTGTGGTTTGAGGCATGCACTTATTCACCGTATACTGCTGCTCAAACCTACCTACTGCCTTGCTTGCCAGCTGAAAAAAAAATTGGACTATTTTTCTAAAGTGAGTATTGTGTCTGTGGTTTGTTGCCAGTGCAGCACCAACTAGTTTTGTGTGACTGAATGACAACTGACAATGTCAAAAAAATTTGGGTACTGTCAAAATTATTGTGACAGGATTAGTTCGGGGATCGTCATCTCCTCAGATAGACAAGCACTTTTAGCCAGCAATAAGAGTCCAGTCCAGCCAAGTATGGTGTAACTGGCCACAACCAGTGTTATTTGTGCTTTTCAGGCAAACAAACCAATAACAGTACAAAATAAAATCCTAGCCACCTGGCCACTACCTACCACACAGGTTCCTAACTACAGGGAGCTGGGCCTACTGCACAGCTTCCCAAACACAATACACTGTAGTTTTTACTCACAAGTAATTTTCCAAGGAGCAGAGAGCCATCTACCTGAGTGCTGTCTGCCCTTATACAGTATACACACTACAGGATTACAATGAATTAACCCCACTCATGCCAAAACCTGCAGTGGCTGAATGGAATAGAGACACACCCAACTCTCACTGCTGCTGCTGCCAGACCTTTTACTAGGGTTTTGGAAATCGTAGCATGTCTGCAGTACATATTTTTTCGCAGTGACTGTAAAACGCCGTGTTTTTTTTTCTGAACCGTTTCCGCCGTGGTCAAACCATGGCGTTTACACCACATGGGGCCCCGGCCTAAGACTATCAAACATTGTGTCACATTTAATAAATCTGGCATAAATTACACCAATGCAGGCATCAGCAAAACTGACTTTAAAAATTCTCGTCTATAATAAATCTCCCCCCGTATCTATGAATCTTCATATAATCACAAGGTTGCAATTGGATCATTCCCTGTGCTGCTAATACTTGTATAAAGTTTAACCCTGTCAGAACATGTGTATTTTGTCCTCCTTCAAAAAAAGTGCCACTATATGAATATTGCAGCTAAAACTACATCATTTTAAAACTCATGATTTTGATTTTAACATTACACTAAAATCACTACTTCAGGGATGGCACAAAATATTTTGCTGTTGTAGGCAGTTTGGGTAAACTGCACCCCCTCATCTGAGCTTTGTATTCTTGAAATTGAAAAGAGTGTCCCTTTTAAGTTAATACAAGACAGAAACAAGCAAAGTCTGCCATTTTTATACAACTTTTATTATTTTCAGCTCAGTGTAAGACATAATGGAAAGCTTCATTCTTTCAGGTGTCTTTTTTGTTTTTGCTTTTAAGCTGAAAAAAACACAGTGGCCTATGTAAGACGGGGCCCCACGTTGCGGAAAAATGCTGTTTTGTTTACAGTATTTGCAAAGTGGCTGGAATTCTGGCTAATCCCTCCCACACATTGCAGAAATAAATTTGCAGCGGAAATGCTGTGATTTCAAAAACACAAGCGTTTTGTTAGTTAGGATGCCTGATATGCTATTTAGACTCTGTACTGTCAGGAGGGCAGTGTCAGCCAGGAGCAGACAAGGGGTGTGATTCTGAGCTCTGACATTGGCTGCCTCTGATTGGAGCTCTAAATCACACACCCCTGCCTGACACTGCCCTTCTGATATTACAGAGCTGAAATAGCACATCAGGCACCAAAACTAGCTGTGCTTGTTACTGGGAAATGGTGGGCACTAGAGAAAAAAAAAATTGCGCTTGAATCAGTGGAACGGCGTCTATTAATAGATGCTAAGAACCTGAATTAGGGGAGGTGGTAAAAGGTCCTCTTTAATAGTAAGTATTCAGACTGGGTCACAGGCACCAGTGGGGTATCACAAGGGTCAGTATTGGGTCATCTTTTTTTATAATATTTATTAATGACCTGGTAGAGGGTTTATAGTGCAATGTTTCTATATTTGCAGGTGACACTAGGCTCTGTGAAGGATTGTAGAATATTACAGGGGAATTTGGGAAGCTGGAAGCATGGGCAGAGACTTGGCAAATGAAGTTTAATATAGACAAATATAAAATTATGCATTTTGGTTGAGAAAATAAAATATAAGATTATGTACTTAATAGTAAATAGTAGTTACTGGATAAGACTGCCACTGAAAGAGATTTGAGGATTTTGGTGGACAGTAAGCTTACCTTTAGTGACCAGTACCAGGCAGTTGCAGCCAAGGCAAATAAAATTGTGGGATGCATCAAAAGAGGCATAGAAGCTTATGAAAAAAACATAGTTATACCTCTGTACAAATCACCAGTATGACCACATGTAGAGTATTGTGCATAGTTTTAGGCTCCTATGAAAAGAAGGACATAGCTGAACTACAGAGAATGCACTAAGTACAGAGACAGATTTACAAATTTAAGTACAGTACTAAAAGAACCTTAAAATTAATGGGGGGGGGGGGGGATATTTTGTAGTCTTTGCCTCGGGTACAAAAATGGGTACTTGTCCCACCACTGTCCCTATGCACAAAGCAAGGTCTTTAAAGAGGACCTTTCATGTCCTCATGTATATGTGGTTTTATACATCGCTAGAAATTCGACAGTGCGCTGAATTCAGCGCACTTTTGGCTATCCTAGTATGTGCCCCGGGGCCGGAGATATTGGCGCCGTTAATTTTGACACCGATATCTCCGCTCTGTCAAAAGGGCGTTCCTTATAGCTCAGTGTCATTGCTGGGTTGTGAGGAATGCCTCACCTGACAGTACTCGTCCATAGACTTGTACTGGGGGGGTGTTCCTCACAGCTTAGCGTCATCGCTGGGCGGTAAGGAACGCCCCCTCTGACAGTACTCGTCCATAGCCCCGTACTGACAGGGGAAAGGGGTGTTCCTTACCGCCCAGTGATGAAGATGACCTATGAGGAATGCCTTTCTGACAGTGGGGAGATATCAGTGTCGAAATTAACGGCACCGATATCTCCAGCCCTGGGGCACATACCGGGAAAGCCGACAGTGCACTGAATTCAGCGCACTGTCGGTTTTCTAGGGGTATACAAAACCACATATACATGAGGACATGAAAGGTCCTCTTTAAGGCTAAAGCCCCACGTGGTGTAAACGCTGCGGAAAAAAATTGCGGTGTTTTACAGTCAGAGCAAAGTGGATGGGATTCTAGTGGATCCCATGCCCACTTTGCGGGAAAAACCGCGCTACGGACACACGGCGATTTCCAAAACTGGCACGGTTTTGGAAATCGCAGCATGTCAATTATACCTACGCAAACGCCGGTGGTTTCCCCATTGGTATAATTGAAACAGAAAGTCTGCAGAGGAAAACTCTGCAAACTTTCTGTCTAAGAACCACAATGCTATCCCGCCACAGTTTCTCCCGCAGCACGTGGGGCCTTAGCCTAAAGATGGTGCTTGATGTATTTGTTCTAGAAGAACCCAGATGGTTTGCACAGTTCCCTCCCCTGAATCCCATTTAACACCTGGATGTAACATGGTGGACACACCTGTAGCAGTTGGGTTATTGCACTTTGAAGGGTTAAACTCTTTTCCTGACTGTGCCAGTCTGTGTCCTTTCTTTTATGGTGGCGCTACAGCTGACTTGCAGGGGCCAAAGTGTCTGGGGACAGAAAGGGTCTTGTCTTAAATGTACACCACAATATCACCCATTTATGCCAGAAATCTGGAGTAGATGAGTTGATAAATCACCTCCTTTGTGTTTTTTAAGTGACTATCCAGGTATTTTTTCCAGGAAAGTTCTACTGAAAAGCCAAAAAATATAATGCAATATTTAAAGCATGTAAATCTTGATAGAAATAGCATTGACCTCAAAAACCCCTTCAAACCAAAATGATATTTATTTATTTAGACATTCTTACATTTACATACAGTTTCAACTAATATCTGGATGTTGTGTTACAGCTCCCCAAAAAATGTGCAAAAAAGCCACAAAAAAGGCAAGTAAAGGTTATGCGTGAAACTGGTTGCTTCCTGATCGAATTATCAACTAGATTTCAATGTTAGAAAAAAAAACTTTGCTGGGTTATTTGGCATACTTATGTTTATTTATTTGATTTGGCTAGATTTCTCTATATTTTCCCTGTATATGTCTGTACCATAAAACTATGATATTAAAATGGTTGGGAGACTATTTAAGTGCTTCGTTTCACTCCACCTTAGGATATATGACACACCCATGAATGCTATTTGTGTTAGTACGGAGAGAAGACATGGCTGACGACTTGAACTATCAAGTCTGATAAAAAGCAGCATCTTGGAAATAAAGGCACCAACGGATTACCTAGAGGGTAAGTTTGGGATCTTAGGTGGTTGTTTTATCTTTTCAGTAAATGCAGTGTAAGAGATAGTGATCCTGTATGTAGAAACGAATACTCAGGACGATATTGTCTATGTAGGATGATAAATAAATATATGTGTATATGTACTGTATAATATAAAATAAGTGTTTTGGGTTCTTTAATGAGCCCTACAGAAAAGTTGCTATATCGGGCCAGGGCTACACTGTGACTTTTTGTAGAACTGATAGATTTTATCTACTGAGTGACAGCTTCAGCCACAAGATTACATGCAACTCAGTGTTGCATTTGGACTTCAGGTGAAGCTCAAGTAAAATGAATTTATAGTGCTACAAAAAAGTAGAAAGAATAGCCCTGTCCTTATTGTGGAAATAAATGTTATACTGTAGTTGTTTAAGTGTAAATAGTGTTAAGAGATAAATTGGTTGCATCTTTCATCATGGTCTATATAAAGTAATGTGTAAAACTGATCAATATTTCACAGGAATTCTGTTAAAAACTTAATGTTCTGTGACTCTAATAGTATGAAAAAGATTTTATAAAAAATCCAAACCTGTTGCTAATAATAGCTTGTATATTCAGTGGTTGATTTACTGTAGATAATAGGGTTGTGATTAGAATTAATACACTACAGACCTAAGTTACATTTCTTGTTGCTTTAACCATCATAGTCATACACATGTAGTGAAAACGCAGTCCCAAAAACTCTATTTTTCACTGCTTTTTCACTGCATTTCGCTTTTGTGCCTTTGAAGAAATGTAGTGTTTTTGAAGGTAACATTAAAATGCTGCTCCTCCTGTAGAGTTTTTTGCAGTTCATTTTTGTTGCTCAGACTGAAAAACTCAAGTTTTTTTTTCTACTGCATTTCCGCAATGCTAAAAAGCTGTGTTTCCGCTACACTCTTTATTAAACAAAAAGTCAACAACCTTTGCTTATTATTTAGGTTTATAGAATGATTTAGTTCTATCAGACACAGAGGCATAACTAGGGGTTCAGCACAGAGTGGTACTAGAAGTGATGCCTGATGCAGGAGACCATAGAAATTTCCATGTTTCTCCTTGTTCAAAGAGTAGTGGCACTGAACATGTATACTGCCCCTACATATATAAACCTATATCGCTGGGTTTCCACACTGGTTTGCAATTGCATGCAACCATAACCTTGTCTTCCTCACAGTGGCCAATAGGCCATGACTAGTATGTGGACAGAGGTGTAACTTGAAGCTCCTAGGCCCCAGTGCAAAATCTGCAACAGGCCGCAAAACCAAGAATGGCTACAAAAGGAATGGGAAATATATAGGAAGTACTCATACATCTACCTTCTGCTCAATCCACTCCTGGATTTGATCCAAAAACCCACAGCAAAATCTGCAACAAAAAAGCTGTGCCTGACGCTAGGTTCACACCTGCGTTCGGGTTTGCGTTCAGGGGGTTCCCAAGCGGAAACCTAATCCGCTTGAATAAGCGGTTACCCGCAGAAACCCTATAGTCAATGGGGTCCACCGGGTTTCTGCTGGGTTTCCGCCCGAAAAGGGCAAAAAATGCGGAGAGAAAAGTGCTGCTTGCAGCGCTTTCCTCTCGCATTTTTCAAGCAGAATGGGGAACGGAATTCCCCAACGGAATTCATGCGCAGGTGTGAACCTAGCCTTAGCCTAGTTGCAGACGACCATGTGTATTTTGTGGTCTGCAAACCAGTGTTCCTTTTTTGTGGACCATGTGTCATCAGTGTGTCTTCAGCATCAGTGCCGTGTGTCCACAAAAATGGACAGGGCCATCAGTGCGTGATCCGCAAAAAAAAAAAACACAGGAGACCTCTAATGATGTCCTTAGCTTGTCCGCAAATACGGACCACACTCTCATGACACAGAGTACATCCATGTGCCATCCGTGGTTTTTAGTCTCCCATATGCGTCTATGGGCGAGTCACTGCCCAGACACTGATCCATGGAAATCATTGTCGTGTGCATGAGCCCATAGAAATGAATGGGTCAGTGTGCTATTCCGGGCCGCAAAATATGGAACAAGTCCTATTCCTGTCCGATTTTGCGACCCTGCTTCCACGGCTCCTATTCATTGCCGTACATTCATGGCAGCACACCGGCTTAAGACTACTGGGCCTTGGGGCAACCACACCCTCTGTACCCCCTCAAGTTACACCCCTGTTCATGGAGTTTTGGCTGTGTGCAGTTGTCGCAATGTGGAAACTCTGCCTATATGTGTACTACCCATATATGCATGTGTATAAAACTAAATATGCGTGTTGCCCTTACATGTATAACCATACTTGCCAGCTCTCCTGGAAAATCAGGGAGTCTCCCACAAAAAGGGGTGACCTCCCTGTATCACGGAAAAGTGTGCAAATTTACAGACTCTCCTGATCACGTAATAAAAAATGGACTTGACTGGCACATTCCATGTCCACATCTCAAAAAGGGGTGTGTCACACACCAAAAGTAGGTGAATTTGATAAAGGGAGCGTGGTCAACCCAAGAACTTTTGTGAAATATTTCACGCCCTGGTGGATCCTGGATTTCAAAAATTGGCAAATATGTGTATAACCCAATTCTAGAGTGTAAATGTGCTTTAATGGGAGCATATTGAAATTTAATGCATTCACAATCTCCTTTCCTGTCACTGCCTCCACCTTCCTCCTTAGAAGTTAAATGGTTTAAGTCCATAAAAAAAAAAAATTACCCTGACCACTTCTAGATATCCACAGTACTATTTGGTGCTTCTGGTGAATGATGATGTGCCACACTTAAATGTGGTAAATGTTTGGAGGGTCTGAGGAGGTATTTAGTGCTTCACTGGGGTATTCGTGCTGCTAGGGGACATATTGTGTGCTGCATGATAGTATATGGTTGGAACTGCTGTGATATTTGTGAAACATCCCAGTAGACTTTGATAATTTTTTATTTTATGTTCTTTTGCTATATCTGTTCCATTGCTCTGTATATAGTTTTGCAGCTTCCATATATGTTTTAGAAACATTCAAGCAATAAAATGGTCACATCAACAACTTGCCTAGTGGGATTTTTAAAAAGCTTTGAAATGTTTAATAAAAATGCCACAAATAGAATATAATTTAAATAAACCACTTTTTAGCATTTACAAATGTTATTATTTAGTAAAAATAGTTATCTTAAAAAATACATATTTGATACCTTTACAATCATAATGACCTAGCCCTATACAGCAAATATAATATAGAGATAAAATAAAAAAATATATATTTTTCAAGACTATAAAATGCACTTTTTAGCAAGGAAAACACTTGCTAAAAAGTCCCTGCATCTTGTAGTCTGAAGTCAGGGTGGTTCAGCAATGCCAGACTTCCCTGATCACTTTCTTAGGCCGGGGGCCCACATGACGTAAACACGTGGCGTTTACACTGCAAAAAATATTGCAGAAAAATACACGCAGCAGAAATGCTGCAGTTTCCAAAACCAATGCAGTTTTGCAAATCGCAGCATGTCAATTATACTGCCAATGGTTTCCCTATAGGTATAATGGAAAGAGAAAGTCTGTAGAGGTTTCCTTCTGTAAAAAGCACTTCAGGAAAAGCCGCGATACGTTGCCGCCGTGGTTTTTCCCAGAGTGCTTATTTACTGTGGCCACTGTGTGGGGCCTTAGCCTTAAATTTGTTTTGCGAGATTTTTTTTTTTTTTTACACAAAAAATGTGCTGAAATTAATTTTTTTTTTTTTTTTTTTTTATTTACTTTAGACCCCATAAACATTTCCTACTGTTTTGCAGAAAAGAATGAGAAACAGTTTCTGTTACAATCACTTCCTTACTGCTTCTGATGACGTGTCGTTCATTGTTCACATGACTTCAGTTGTTAGCCACACCCATCATGGGCATGATGTCATTACTGATGAAAGCAGCATTTGTCTCAACTTTATTGACTGCGAAAGCAGCCAGGAGCAGGTGGGGGCTGGTCTTGATCACCAGACAAGCCAGATTCTGGTTCTAGATTATTACAGCAGTGATTAGAGGCAGTAACAACAGAAGCATGGCATGTAGACAAACATTTATTTTTTTTTTTTAACTCTTTAATCTTCTTTCTGCCTCCATCGAACAGGCATTCTTCCTTGAGTGGTCGGAGGGTTTTATAGACACTGACAGGCTGGCAACATGGTAGATGCATAGGAAAGTGAAAGAGATGAGCTACATGTGCAATAGATATACATACTTTATCAGCATCATGCACAGTCCTGCTCCGGCTGTGTTCACGCCATACTTTTTGCCCAAAAATTGAAAAAATGCATGCATTATTGGACAATGTTTGCTGCTTTTAAAAACTCATGTGCTGGTTTCAAAAAAAGCACTGTCTAAACTAAGCCTTACTGGGAAGTGTTGTGTCAGTATATATATTCAGTGAATATATATACAGAAACACATCCATATTCTTATATACTATATATACACATACATTCGCATATATATAAATATGTTTGAGGTCACCCAAACTATTTTCTGTTTTCCATGAAAACTCACACTTTTATTTATCTAATGAGTTGCAAAATGAATAGAAAATATAGTCAAGACATTGACAAGGTTAGAAATAATGATTTTTATTTGAAATAATAATTTTCTCCTTCAAACTTTGTTTTCGTCAAAGAATGCTCCATTTGCAGCAATTACAGCATTGCAGACCTTTGGCATTCTAGCTGTTAATTTGCTGAGGTAATCTGGAGAAATTTCACCCCATGCTTCCCATGCTACACTGTTTTGTACGATACGGTCAAGCTGCTCCCACAACAGCTCAATGGGGATGAGATCTGGTGACTGCGCTGGCCACTCCATTACAGACAGAATACCAGCTGCCTGCTTCTTCCCTAAATAGTTCTTGCATAATTCGGAGGTGTGCTTTGGGTCATTGTCCTTTTGTAGGATGAAATTGGCTCCAATCAAGCTCTGTCCACAGGGTATGGCATGGCGTTGCAAAATGGAGTGATAGCCTTCCTTATTCAAAATCCCTTTTATCTTGTACAAATCTCCCACTTTACCAACACCAAAGTAACCCCAGACCATCACATTACCTCCACCATGCTTGACAGATGGCGTCAGACACTCTTCCCAGCATTTTTTCAGTTGTTCTGCGACTCACAAATGTTCTTCTGTGTGATCCAAACACCTCAAACTTCAATTAGTCTGTCCATAACACTTTTTTCCAATCTTCCTCTGTCCAATGTCTGTGTTCTTTTGCCCATATTAATCTTTTCCTTTTATTAGCCAGTCTCAGATATGGCTTTTTCTTGGCCACTCTGCCCTGAAGGCTAGCATCCCTGAGTTGCCTCTTCACTGTAGACGTTGACACTGGCGTTTTGCGGGTACTATTTAATGAAGCTGCCAGTTGAGGACCTGTGAGGTGTCGATTTCTCAAACTAGAGACTCTAATGTACTTGTCTTGTTGCTCAGTTGTGCAGTGGGGCCTCCCGCTTCTCTTTCTACTCTGGTTAGAGCCTGTTTGTGCTGTCCTTTGAAGGGAGTAGTACACACCGTTGTAGGAAATCTTCAGTTTCTTGGCAATTTCTCGCATGGAATAGCCTTCATTTCTAAGAACAAGAATAGACTGTCGAGTTTCACATGAAAGTTCTCTTTTTCTGGCCATTTTGAGAGTTTAATCAAACCAACAAATGTAATGCTCCAGATTCTCAACTAGCTCAAAGGAAGGTCAGTTTTATAGCTTCTCTAACCAGCAAAACTGTTTTCAGCTGTGCTAACATACTTGCACAAGGGTTTTCTAAACATCCATTAACCTTCTTACCCAGTTAGCAAACACAATGTACCACTAGAACACTGGAGTGATGGTTGCTGGAAATGGGCCTCTATACACCTATGTAGATATTGCATTAAAAACCAGACCTAGAATAGTCATTTACCACATTAACAATGTATAAAGTGTATTTCTGATTCATTTAATGTTATCTTCATTGAAAAAAACTGTGCTTTTCTTTCAAAAATAAGGAAATTTCTAAGTGACCCTAAACTTTTGAACGGTAGTGTGTGTGTGTGTGTGTGTGTGTGTGTGTGTATACAGTACAGACCAAAAGTTTGGACACACCTTCTCATTCCAAGAGTTTTCTGTATTTTCATGACTATAAAAATTGTAGATTCACACTGAAGGCATCAAAACTATGAATTAACACATGTGGAATTATATACTTAACAAAAAAGTATGAAACAACTGAAAATACTGTATGTCTTATATTCTAGGTTCTTCAAAGTAGCCACCTTTTGCTTTGATTACTGCTTTGCACACTCTTGGCATTCTCTTGATGAGCTTCAAGAGGTAGTCACCTGAAATGGTTTTCACTTCACAGGTGTGCCCTGTCAGGTTTAATAAGTGGGATTTCTTGCCTTATAAATGGGGTTGGGACCATCAGTTGTGTTGTTCAGAAGTCAGGTGGATACACAGCTGATAGTCCTACTGAATGGAGTGTTAGAATTTGTATTATGGCAAGAAAAAAGCAGCTAAGTAAAGAAAAACGAGTGGCTATCATTACTTTAAGAAATGAAGGTCAGCCAGTCCGAAAAATTGGGAAAACTTTGAAAGTGTCCCCAAGTGCAGTGGCCAAAACCATCAAGCGCTACAAAGAAACTGGCTCACATGAGGACTGCCCCAGGAAAGGAAGACCAAGAGTCTCCTCTGCTGCGGAGGATAAGTTCATCCGAGTCACCAGCCTCAGAAATCGCAGGTTAACAGCAGCTCAGATTAGAGACCAGGTCAATGCCACACAGAGTTCTAGCAGCAGACACATCTCTACAACAACTGTTAAGAGGAGACTGTGTGCAGCAGGCCTTCATGGTAAAATAGCTGCTAGGAAACCACTGGTAAGGACAGGCAACAAGCAGAAGAGACTTATTTGGGCTAAAGAACACAAGGAATGGACATTAGACCTGTGGAAATCTGTGCTTTGGTCTGATGAGTCCAAATTTGAGATCTTTGGTTCCAACCACCGTGTCTTTGTGCGACGCAGAAAAGGTGAACAAATGGACTCTACATGCCTGATTCCCACTGTGAAGCATGGAGGAGGAGGTGTGATGGTGTGGGGGTGCTTTGCTGGTGACACTGTTGGGGATTTATTCAAAATTGAAGGAATACTGAACCAGCATGGTTACCACAGCATCTTGCAGCGGCATGCTATTCCATCCGGTTTGCGTTTAGTTGGACCATCATTTATTTTTCAACAGGACAATGAACCCAAACACACCTCCAGACTGTGTAAGGGCTATTTGACCAAGAAGGAGAGTGATGGGTGCTACGCTAGATGACCTGGCCTCCACAGTCACCAGACCTGAACCCAATCGAGATGGTTTGGGGTGAGCTGGACATATTTTCAGTTGTTTCACACTTTTTTGTTAAGTATATAATTCCACATGTGTTAATTCATAGTTTTGATGCCTTCAGTGTGAATCTACAATTTTTATAGTCAATAAAATACAGAAAACTCTTGGAATGAGAAGGTGTGTCCAAACTTTTGGTCTGTACTGTGTGTGTGTGTTTATATATATATATATATATATATATATATATATATAAATACGTATACATAGAGACATACACGCACATAGATATATATAGTCATGGACGTAAATGTTGGCACATGAAGTATTTCTCCCAGAAAATTATTGCAATTACACATGTTTTGTGATATACATGTTTATTTCCTTTGTGTGTATTGGAACAACACAAAAAAACTGAAAAAAAGCCAAAAATAACATAATTTCACGCAAAACTCTAAAAATGGGGTGGACAAAATTACTGAAAAAAATAACTGAAATCAATCGCTTCCGATAACCATCAACAAGCTTCTTACACCTCTCAACTGGAACTTTGGACCACTCTTATTTTGCAAATTGCTCCAGGTTTCTCATATTTGAAGAGTGCCTTCTCCCAACACCAATTTTAAGATCTCTCCACAGGTGTTCAATGGGATTTAGATTCAGACTCATTGCTGGCCAATTCAGAACTCTGCAGCGCTTTGTTTTCATTCATTTATGGGTGCTTTTTGAAGTGTGTTTGGGATCATTTTCCTGCTGGAAGACTCATGACCTAGGATGCAAACCAAGCTTTCTGACACTGAACCTTGACCATATCTGACTGTTGGTACTGTGTTGGTACTTTTCTTTGTAGAATTTATTCCGTTTTCGGGAAACAGTACAATGATGTGCTGTACCAAAAGCTCTGTCTTGGTCTCATCTGTCCACCAGATGTTTTCCCAGAAGGATTTTGGCTTACTCACTACATTTTGGCAAACTGCAATCTAGCTTTTTTATGTCTCAGTGTCAGCAGTGGGGTCCTCCTGGGCCTCCTGCCATAGTGTTTCATTTCATTCAAATGTTGATGGATAGTTGTAAAATAATATCCTGCTAATTGTAAAATTCTTTACAATTGAATGAAATCCTTACTCACGTGTTGACCCATAAGGTAACATTATTGGAGGATTCAGCTTCTTATAAAAACATGTAAATTTATTGAAGTCTTCATGGAAAAACAGATACATGGAAAACTTCCAGTATAACAGAAATATCAGTCAATGTCTTACATCATAGGAGAAGTTCAGCGTTAGGTTTCTTCAAGATGGTTCTCTTGCAGACATCTTGGTTCATGCTTATTCATCAATGTGTGTTGGTCTTCTGTAGGACAATTCTGCCATCCTTCCAAGGTGTCAGAGGAAGTAAGACAGGTCGGAAGAGAGAGACACACCAGACATGTGTGTCTGTCAATCATTTATATTCATGAGAGGGGGTGTTTCCCACCTTCCTTATACTTTCTACTACTGTATTTGGACAATACTAGAATAGTATACCTTATCCACACCCATGCACCATAAGATACAAGAATTTTGTCAGCAGAATATAATTAACCCTTATAGGTCATGAATATTGCAGTCAAATAATATTTAACAATAGTTGGCGCTGACATTGCTGCATCCTGAGCCTGCAGGACAGCTTGAATTTCTTTGGAACTCGATTCTGGCTGCTTATCCACCATGCAGACTATCCTGCATTGCAACCTTTCAACAATTTTTCTCTTCCGTCCACATCCAGGGAGATTAGCTACAGTGCCATGGGTTGTAAACTTCTTCATTATGTTGCGCACCGTGGACAAAAGAACATCTAAATCTCTGGAGATGGACTTGTAACCTTGAGATTGTTGATATTTTTTCACAATTTTGATTCTCAAGTCTTCAGACAGTTCTTTTGTCCAGCCCATTTTTGGATTTGTGTGTTTTGCCTTTTTTTTTCTTTTTTTGTGTTGTGTGTGTGTGTGTGTGTGTGTATATATCTCTATTCTAGAGAGAAATGTGCTGTCGAGTGTCAGAAAGCTTGGTCTCAGTCGCATGTCATGGGTCTTGCAACAGGATAATGACCCAAAATACACAGCTAAAAACACTCAATAATGGCTAAGAGGAAAATATTGGACTATTCTGAAGTGGCCTTCTATGAGCCCTGACCTAAATCCTATTGAGCATCTTTGGAAGGAGTTGAAACATGCCGTCTGGAAACCCGAGACAACTGGAGCAGTTTGATCATTAGGAGTGGGCCAAAATACCTGTTGATAGGTGCAGAAGTCTCATTGACAGTTACAGGAATCGTTTGATTGCAGTGATTGCCTCAAAAGGTTGTGCAACAAAATATTAAGTTAAGGGTACCATCATTTCTGTCCAGGCCTGTTTCATGAGTTTTCTTTTTTTTTTAAATTCTGTTGAAGCATGGTTGAAAAGCAATGTCTGACTTTCATTTGTTCATTTTCATAGAATTTTTATATATTATTACTTTTGTCAGATTCAAGTTATTTCTGTGACCATTGTGGGTTTTTCTCTTTCATTAAACGAGGGGTACAAACAATTTTGTCCACGTGTGTATGTAACTATAGAATATTATATATATACAACCCCAATTCCAATGAAGTTGAGACGTTGTGTAAAACATAAAAATGATGAATACGATGATTTGCAAATCCTTTTCAACCTATATTCAATTGAATACACTACAAAGGCAAGATATTTAAAGTTCAAACAAATAAACTTTATTTGTTTTTTGCAAATATTCACTCATTTTGAATTTGATGCCTGCAACATGTTCCAAAAAAGCTGGGACAGGGGCAACAAAAGACTGGTAAAGTTGAGGAATGCTAAAAAAAAAATCTGTTTGGAACATTCCAGAGGTTAACAGGTTAATTGGAGACAGGTGAGTGTCATGATTGGGTGTAAAGGGAGCATCCCCGAAAGGCTCAGTCGTTCACAAGCAAGGATGGGGTGAGGTTCATCACTTTGTGAACAACTGCGTGAGCAAATAGTCAAACAGTTTAAGAACAATGTTTCTCAGTGTACAATTGCAAGGAATTTAGGGATTTCATCATCTTCAGTCCATAATATCATCAAAAGATTCAGAGAATCTGTACAAATCTCTGCAACTAAGCAACAAAGTCGAAAACCAACATTGAATGCCCGTGACCTTTGATCCCTCAGGTGGCACTGTATTAAAAACCGACATCATTCTGTAACGGATATTACCACATGGGCTCAGGAACACTTCAGAAAACCATTGTCAGTGAACACAGTTCATCGCTACATCTACAAGTTCAAGTTAAAACTCTACCATGCAATGCGAAAGCCATACATCAACAACATCCAGAAATGCACACCGGCTTCTCTGGGCCCAAGCTCATCTGAGATGGACTGATGCAAAGTGGAAAAGTGTCCTGTGTTCTGACCAGTCCACGTTTCAAATTGTTTTTGGAAATCATGAGCATCCTCCGAGTCAAAGAGGAGAAGGACAGTCCGGATTGTTATCAGCGCAAAGTTCAAAAGCCAGCATCTCTGATGGTATGGAGGTGTGTTAGTGCCCGTGGCATGGGTAACTTACAGATCTGTGAAGGCACCATTAATGCTGAAAGGTACCTACAGGTTTTGGATCAACATAAACAAACACCGAAAAATAAAGTCCTAAATATTAATGTCTCACAAACCACATAACAATCAAATCCCCCAAAAAATAAGGTTTAAAGAGATCTCACATATAGAAAAATAACAATGTTTATTCATATAAATACAATAAATTATATCAACAGAGAAAATCTACAAACAAGTGCGCAGATGGTAAAAGCTTATATGGTACCAGTAAACCCTTCTCCCCAGGAAAAGCTGATGATCAATAATAGTCAAAAATAAAGTATAACGAAACAATTAATTAATAATAACTATGTATCAGATATACAATTGTTCCAAAAATACTGCTATGTAATACAATATTATCAGATCCCATATAAAAAATATCAAAATAACCAGTAATTAACATGTGATAAACACTGCTATGTTGCATTGTTATCAGATCACATATATCTAAAGGTCACAATTATAGCAAAATATAGTAACATGACTCAAAAATAATGAGAGTATAAATAACTCAACTAATTAAAATAGAAGGCAGACCCACAGACCTAAACCCAACTATAGCTGAAGTGAATCCACAAGATATGGGACCAAAAAAGTATATTATTATTATTACATACCAGTAGTCATGATGGCATAGGAACAATAGCACCAGCATAAAAATCCAAACAGGGAGGAAAGAGCGCTATGTCCGACGCGCGTTTCGCCACCAAATGGCGAAGGTCAGGAGGCAATATGGTAACATAATTGGGGGATATATATATAAAACCTAAGTACATATACCTGTGACACATACAGCCGTCCATTTGATACATAGAACACATAAAAACATTAGGGAGTGTCTGGATCTTGTTACATTATATTTATATGGATTATATAATGGTTGTATACAATTTTCATAATATGTGGTTTCATTAATTGGTGGCTATGCTGTCACCTTATATATCACATGATTTCACTTATTGGGGTTTATGATTTTGTTTTACGTGCTTCTTATATAATTACAGTGTATTTATACCGGCTTTCCAGGTATGTGCACCGGGGCTGGAGATATCGGTGCCGTTAATTTTGGCACTGATATCTCCCCACTGTCAGAAGGGTGTTCCCTCTGACAGTACAAGGCTATGTTAGGGTACTGTCAAGGGGGGCGTTCCTCACAGCCCAGCAATGACGCTGAGCTATGAGAAATGCCCTTCTGACAGTTGGGGAGATATCGGTGCTGAAAATAACAGCACACAGCATTATATGCTCCACAGTGGCCCCCACCCAGTATTATGTGCTCCACAGTGGCCCCCACACAGAATTATATGTTCCTCAGTGGCCCCCACCCAGTATTATGTGCTCCACAGTGGCCCCCACCCAGTATTATATGCTCCACAGTGGCCCCCCACCCAGTATTATATGCTCCACAGTGTGGCCCCACCCAGTATTATATGCTCCCAACAGGCCCCCTCTGCTCCGTGCTATTATTATGATCTGGGTTCTCCACAGCCCCCAGAGTATAATAATCAGGGGCCCAGGAAAGGTGAATTAAAATAACAAACACTGATACTCACCTTGCCTCACCTTTTCTTGGCATCCTGGCTTGGTCCAGCTGTCTTCAGCGTCTTCAGGCCCTCTTCAGACGGTGCTGCTGAGGCCTGTGAATGGTCCTCAGTGGTCACGTGGGGGTGCACTGACGTCATTATTCCACCGCGTCCCATGTTACCGCTGGGGCCTAATCACAGGCCTCAGTCACATTACCGAACGGCCCCGGAAAGGATGCAGAACCCAGGAGAGGTGAGTATAACTATTTATTATTTTAAGTCACCTCCCCTGGGCTGACATCTATTGGAAAGGGGCCTGACGACATGCCGGGACCCCTTTTCATTTACAATTTGGGGATCCTGACTTTCCCTGACCGCTATCATAGTGGTCTGTAGCCCTGGTATCTCCAGCAGGCCGTAGGCCCCGTAGCACAGCATTTTACAGTTTCTGCAAAGTGGATGGGATTCTGGCTAATCCCATCAACATATTGCAGAAAATAATCCGCAGCAGAAATGGTCATGGGGCCTTAGGCTTAATTACATTTTTCCCATTCCCTAACATCATCTGTATGTTTCCCAAATGTGGCAACAATTTATTTATTTATTTTTTAATAAAACGTGAATTGTTCTACTAGTATGTAAAAGTATTAAAACATAAAATAGTATGATATGTAACATGTTATTTATGCCACAAATATTTTCCCAAAATAGACTTGGCAATGAAGAGGGGGTAAGCCCTTCCGATAATGAATTCAAGTTTAACTTTAAAAATACTCAAAAACTACACTGTATTTAGTTTGACAGTGAGCATGTTACTTGGTTTAGATACATAATTCCTGTATATTGACAATTTAGGCATGTAAACAATGAATAGGAAAAAAAAATAGAAAAATGTTAATAAATAAAATGTCTTATTTTTCAGTGAATTCTGAAGAGCAGAAATGAACTGGGGAGTGTATGAAGCTCTACTGACAGGTGTTAATAAATTCTCCACTGAATTTGGTCGTATTTGGCTGTCTATTGTCTTTATCTTTAGAATCCTGGTATATGGAGTCACAGCAAGTCGGGTTTGGGGAGATGACCAAAAAGACTTTGACTGCAACACTCGACAGCCTGGATGCAGCAATGTCTGCTATGACCAATACTTTCCTGTCTCACACATCCGCTTGTGGGCTTTGCAGCTTATCTTGGTTACATGTCCTTCTCTTCTTGTTGTAATGCATGTGGCATACAGAGAGAATCGAGAGAGGAAGCATAAAGAAAAAATGGGAGAGAACTGTGGCAGGCTATACCAAGACATTGGAAAAAAGAGAGGTGGGCTTTGGTGGACTTATCTCATCAGTCTTCTTGTTAAAGCTTTAGTGGACTCTGTTTTCATTTATGTGTTTTATCGGCTCTATGAAAATTTCTTTCTTCCTCGAGTAGTAAAATGTACTCTTCCTCCATGTCCCAACACCGTAGACTGCTTCATATCCCGGCCATCTGAAAAAAATATTTTCACCCTCTTCATGATAATAAGTTCTGCTGTGTGTGTTCTTCTAAACCTCATAGAAGCTGCATATCTTGTTGGAAAAAAGTGTAAAGAGAATATGCTTCCCAAAGGCCAGAGGACTAAAACAAAAACTGACTTGGTATGCTGTGAGTACAATAAGACCAAATGTCAAAAGACCATTTTTATTTCAGAAGATGGTACGACTTCACGTACTGAGGACAAGCAAAGCAGCAACAGATAGAATTTTGAGTCAATGTGGGACTAAAGTACTTACAGTCAAGAATATGTTTGCCGCCATCCCTATTTTTAAGGGCTTTTTTGTTAGTGTTAAGCTTTATGGCTACAAAGGCTAAAGTTCAGATAAACTGGAAGTTATAGCCTTCTTTACTTAGATGCATATAGGTGGTATCTACCAAATGTATCTGTGCAGCCAATGAAGAAGTCCAAATGGTATACTCATTGTCCTGGCACAAGATTTGTTGTTTCTTATTCTCCATGCTTATCCATACTGAGATTCCATCAAAATATAAAATCATGTATGTCTATATTTGAAAAATTATTACACGCATAAATACTGTATTAAAGAACGCCTCATGAAATTTTAGTATTATGGAAACTGTATGTCACAATTGTAATCCGAATTTACAAGTTTCTCTGTTATACAAAGTATGTCCAGTGGTAGCAGAAATAACAGTCCTTCATGTACTATCTTTATAATCCTTTCTTTACATAACATTAAACCACCTGCCTAGTTTTGTTTAGGTCCTCTCATATTGCCAAACCAATTCTGACTCCTAGAGGCCTGAAAAGTGTCCTGTATATTTGGCATAAAATTATTAGCAGCAGTATATAATTCTCCTGACAGTCAGTTTTATCTTTTGGGACACTGGAAGTTTTCTTTTTCATTGCTGCATTCTGAATACCATAACTTTATTTATTTTAACATCAATGTAGCTGTCTGAAGGGTGAGTTTGTGGTAGCTATTAGAGAAGAGCGAATTTCTCCAAGGTTCGATTCGGCAGTTCGATTTGAAGTTCCAAAAAAATTTGCTTCGATCCAAATTACTTTGTGGCGAATAAACAGCTATTTCCGGGCTGCAGAAAGCTGGGGTGGGTGGGTATGCAGCAAAATGGCAGAAGCCCTTGGATGCCGCAGTCAAGTCTGTCTGTCTCTCTCTCTCGTTCTCTCCAGCACGGACAAGTTTTATTCATGTGGAAGGATCTGCTAACAAGCAAAGACACGCCTACCCAATCACATCACTAGACAATATCTTGTGACCGTCTGATGTCACAAAGGTCCTTACAAAATATTCGTTACCGCGAAGCATCAGGAAATCCAGAATCATGGTGAATTGAAGATTTCCTGAAATTCGGATCGAATTCCACTTCTGCAGAATCGATTCGCTCATCTCTAGTAGCTATAAGGCTAAGGCCTTATGTTGTGGAAAAGATCCTTTTTTGTTGCAGATTTTGCTGTGTTTTTTTAAACCAACGCCAAGTGTGGCTACAAAATGAAGGGTAAATATGTCAGAAGCTCTTATACTTCTTTCTTCTGCTCAATCCACTCCTAGTTTTGGCTCAAAAACACCGCAGCAAAATCTACAACCAAAAAAAAGCTGCTTTTCTGCAACATGGGGCCTTAGCCTTAGACTAAGTCCTCTGTACTGACCCATCATAGGATCAGAGAAAAAGACTGAACAAGTACCCTGTTTCTCCAAAAATAAGCCCTACTCCGAAAATAAGCCCTAGCTTGATTTTGCTGGGTTTTTGGAGTAGGCTTAAAATATAAGTGCAGCATCCCAGAGGCTGCTGCTTTTAATTGTTTGTCTTCTGTGCCTCTGGGATTGTGTTGGTTTGTTCCGTTCTATGTTAAATGTGATTGTTAAGCAGCTATCCTCTGTATTTTCCCCCCTGCATTGTTCAAGCCTTGTCTTAGTTCAGCCCTGGCCTATCACAGGCCACTGGGCGGGGTTGTAGAGAGTCCTAGTCTCCCTGGCAATGGTTGGTCTTCAGTCTGGTTTGTGTAGTTAGCTGGAGAAGGTGTGCAGAGTTTACCTGCCACCAGCTTCTGGACTGAGGCCCAACGGTCAGCCTACAGCCTCAAGGAGGAATATCACCAGCCCCATCCAGAGACAGCCCTGAGCAAGGGAGAGAAGCTGTCTAAGCTGTTGGACATTTTCAGTGCTGTGCCAGGAGGAGCAAGAGAGGACCCTGACAGAAGTACCACGTTCGGGCCTAGTCTACAGGTAACCAGATCCCTGTCAGGACTCCCTGTGACTCCATCCCCAGTATACCTGGCTAGGAGAGACATGAGAGGAGGAGTAGTGGTGGATTATTTTGTGGAGCCTGTAACATCCCTGGGCATCCTCCTAGAACCAAGGCTGGGGGGAATTGGACATTATACTACTACTCCCATTTGGAAGCTGCCGTTAACTGTTTCCAGTTGTTACAATAAAAACTGTTCCTGGTTCAACTGTTACCACTGGCTGCCTGAGTTGTGCCTGCTACAACATTAGGGCCCTTCCGACTTCCATCACACCGGCTCAGAGAGAAGAGGTCCCCTCTTCAACTGGAAGCTCCCCGGGGAAACGACTGCTACCACCACTATCCAGTAGTGCTGCAGGACCCCCCTCGACTTTTTGTCTGGCCCAGGAGTGGTTGGTGAGTGTGCTCGGCCTAGTAGGTGGCACATCCTCCGCCACTACAACTCCCATCCTCCGGTCTCCTCCATCTGGGTTGCGGCATAAGCCCTACTCCAAATATAAGCGCTTGTTACAGTCAGCGCCTTCAGCACTAGGTTATGTCACATGATATCACGGAGAATAGAAATACTGTAGCTCCCGACCGTCTTGGACAAGTGCCCCAATACCTCCCGTCACAGCAGGGCAAAACTTGCTCATCCACTCCCGAGTCCCGCTCCAGATTCTTGTCTCCAGAGTGCCGCTTTCTGGGTCCCGCCTCCTGATTGTCGCCTCCTGGGTCCTCCCATCTGTTACTATGCTATGGGCTTGGCTACCTATGTGACAAGACGTCAGGTGCAACCCCTGCTCACTACCACAGACGCAACCACTCAACTACAGCACCTCCATCTTAGTGCAAAGGAGAGGAGACAGAGAAGGCACAGTGCCACTGCCACACAAAGAGTTTAGAGAGAGAGAGTGCTAGTAAGTTTTTTTTAAGACCCACTGACCCTTCACCATCAATTGTGAATGTAAGTTAGGGTTAGTAACCTAACCCTAACTACTTTACAAGATTCGTCCAGAGCGAATCAGAAAAGATTCTGATGTCCTCTGGTGCCTGAAAAATAAGACCTACCCCAAAAATAAGCCCTAGCCCTTTTTTTTTTGCAGAAAAAAATAATATAAAACCTTGTCTTATTTTCGGAGAAACTCAGTAATATAATGATGCACATTCTGTCTGCATATGTCATCATTTACTGTAAAATAAAAAAGTACAGAAGCTTTTTCCGTTTGCCTTAAAATATTACACTAATCGCAGTACTTTCCAGTTTCAACTTTGTATTGCTGTGTGCCTGTTATAACCTCACCCAATAGTAAACAGCACCACAGACTCAGAATATATTTTTGCACTGCACTTTTACTTCAAGTGATATATAGAGAATAAGACAAGGATTTCATACAGAGAGTTAATAGGTTGATGCAATAATAATGCTTGCAATGTTTTTGATCTTAAGATCCTTTTTCTGGCTAGAGATGAGAACAGGAACAAATAAATGAAAATATGCGGATTAAAAAAATTATTAACCTATTTTAATAATTCTGAATGTTGTAGACTCATAGGCAATTCAAGTACTCAATACTAACATTGTATGTTTTTTCAGTGTTACATAGGTCTTTATTTTTATGTCATTTGTGATTTTGACATATAAAAAGGAGATGGGGAATGTGTCTGTTCTTGCTACTAATATAATTTTTAAAATAGTTTACTCACTCTGTTACAGTAATTTTTATGTAGGTGAAACATAGTTTTGTGTCACTAGGGGCAATGCTAGAACCTGTGATGTGTGTCTGGCAGTGACATTCTTGTTTTTTTACAAATTGTGCCCCCATAAAACAATAGTTTTGATATGACCTTTGAAGGGCATATCAACATTACTTTTTTCCATGTTCCCTTGTATCTGAGAGTGATACATTATCCCTAATTTTAGGAGGAATACAGCCTCCTAGTATATGTATCAAGTAGAAAGGGAAAAGACAGCAGCAAAATATGAAAAAAGGGAAATGTAAACTTTACTTTTATTCTAGCTATGGTAATAAGTATATAAAAATAATATAAATAAAATAATAGTCTCAAACCTATTTGACATCCAGGGATAGTTATACAAAATGTGGGGTGTCCCCTAACCCTCACCAGTAAATAGAATTCTATGCCAGGCTGACCATAAAATATATTTTCGCCAAATAATGCCCAAATCTAAAATGTATATGGTTGCAAATTGTCCAACCAGTGGATCTGTTACCACTAATGCTATTAAACAGGACCTGGTACCTAAAATGCCTGTTTAGTCAAATAATTGGCAACCATTTTTTCTTAGAACTCTATGGGGGGAATTTTTCTTGTACTACCTGACAGCAACTGGGGTCAATTATAGCACAAATATATACGAATGCAGAATGCATCTATGTAGGATCCAGAGTGGAGCTTGTGCAAGCGCTGTGACCCCTTGTCACTATTTATATTGCATGTCATCTGTTTTATAGTGACCATGCAATGGAATTACACCCTGTTCTCTTCTATAGGGCAAGGCCGTAATTACATCACACTGTCCCTATAAAACATGCAATGTGCGATATAAATACTGAAATGACTATACATTGTTTTTTGTTGTCTTCTGTGGTAAGATCACGCTTTAGCAGTTTAACCAATTGCAGAAGTTCAGGTTAACTCTACTACATCTGTATATGGATCCTACTTATGCTTCATTCACACCTGCGCTTGCTGTCCGTCCGTAGACAATTCAGTGAAAATCTTGGTGAACTGGATTGGCATCGGATACAGACCGGTCAGCGACGCATTGGTTAAAAACCCATTCATTTGAATGGGTTTTTAAAGCAATGCGCGGGTGTCCGATTGCACCCTCTGCGCTGCGAATCCTTTTTTTTCGTCGGAAACAAAGTCGGACACGCAGGACTTTGTGTCCGACGAAAAAACCGGCTTCGGAGCGCAGAGGGTGTAAGCGCACACCCGCTTTGCTTTAAAAACCCATTCAAATGAATGGGTTTTTAACCAATGCGTCGCTGACCGGTCTGTATCCGATGCCAATCCAGTTCACCGAGATTTTCACTGGATTGGCAACGGACGGACAGCAAGCGCAGGTGTGAACGAAGCATTACTCTGAGTTCACTTTGTATGCCTATACCCAGAACCAACAGAGGTATATAGAATCAGGGCAGATGGGCTCTCACTATTTCATAAAATAGTGTACTCTAATATTGACTATAGCAGTAATGCAGTTTAAACGTCATGTACTTAATGGTTGCATATCTCTTAGTGCCCTCTACTAGTGCCCTTATACTATCTCTTAGTGCCCTCTGCTAGTGCCCTTATACTATCTCTTAGTGCCCTCTACATAGTGATGTTGCATTTTTTTCTGTTTGTTTGATTGGGGGAAGTTATTAACCCTCTTATGCCAGTTGTCTCCTCTTTTCTATGTTGGCTCAGTTTATTAGTGAAACCAGCCACTTTCTCTATCATGGCTGTGTGGTTACTGTTATTGCAAAGGGCCTGTTTTATGGACTAAATAAAAGTGCGGCTCCAAATGCTCACCTACAAACAACACATTATGTTCAGTCACTTCAGAAGGCAGTGCAGCAATTCCAGTGGAATTGCTATTGACTTAAAAGATCAGGTGCAAAAGCCCCAGGGTATATGACTCCTAGACAGTAAAAAGAATAATATGCTTAACATATATATATCAAATACTACTGCTATACCAGGGACATTACTTACCACTGTATAGAAACTTAATGAATAAAACACATCATACAAAGACCATTAGGACCAATAATACCTCTATTCACGTTCCAAATAATACCTCAGGACTGTAACCATTTCCTTTTGACTACCACGTTTTGTACCCCACAGTAATAGTGCCCACACAAACCTCTATCTTCAAATAAAATTGCACTAGCACACCAGCTAGTTCACATTATTGGTAATAGTTCCTCCCTTATAGTGTCCCTTTATCAGTAATAGTCATCAACTTATAAATGGTGTCTCCTTATCAGTAATAGTGTCCCCAGAGGCGTAGCTAGGGGTTCAGCACAGGGGCGGCGAATATGTCCAAGTGGGCCCCCAACTTAGGTATACCAATTATTATCACTATACAGTGACCGTATAGTGGTATATATCGGCTCTACATAGGGCTCTACAGACGATTTAGGTGAATACAGGGCAGTAACATTTAGTGACTTACAGGTGACGTCTCTGACTAATTGTTCACATTCCCCGTCTCTTTCATCTGGACCGCCATGACCATTTCTTCCAGTCTCTGTAAAGTTTGCAGCACAGACATCTTTGGCTCCTTACTTTTCCAGGCACCTGACCCACATTGTCCTCACCTGCACACCCATCCTGCTGCTACCCCCAATTATAAAATATATAATATAACCCTCCCATAATGACTAATACCCCCAAGTGCATCTTTAAATTAATAACTTCTGTGTGTATCCCCTTTAAATAGTGCCCCTTATTAATAATGCCCCAGACATTTCCTAATTAAAAGGTAAACTAAAGGTAAAAAAAATTAGTGGGGTCCCAATGCCCAGGACCCCCAGGATCAGCTGTTTTTGCTGTGGTCTGGTATGTGGGGCCTTAGTCTTAATAAAGCCCAAGTGCCACCTTAATTTAATTAATTTCCCCCTCATATTATGCCCCTGATTCCCTCTGATATAAATACTGCACCTCTAATGACCCCTTATATCAATGACCAACCCCTTATGTTTATAATGTCTCCTAATATAAATGATGCCCCCTAATATAAATAACCTTCCCCCCTTGTATCCATAATGCCCCCCAATAACCCTTATATAAATGACTCCTCCTTATGCTCATAATGCCCCCTTAATTATAGTTTAATTCCCCCTCCTAACAACCCCGTATACTATTAAAATACCCACAACTAAGCTAAAACAAAACAAAACAAAAGTTATACTCCCCTACCTGCGATCCTGATGAAAGGAGCCGTCGCCACCTTCCTGTCTACTCACAGGACGTCTGCATCTCAGCGCAGGAGGTGCAATGTTGTGACATCAGCACTCCCGCCTGGGCCGAGAAGCAGATGTTGGTCTGTGTTCTCGTTGTGCTGTAAACCGCAGGCCTCATGTGGCTTGCGGTTTACAAGACAGCCAAGTTGCAGGAAGCGTTTTAAGTAGATAGGTGTCTGCAGACACCGATCTAGTTAAAAGTAAAAGATGTATTAATGGCAGCCCCGGGGTGGGCCCCACAGAGTCAGTGGGCCTGGGGCAGCCGCCCCCTCTGCCGCCCGCTAAATACGCCACTGGTCCCCCACTTATAAATAGTGTCCTCTTATCAGTAATAGTTTCCAACTAATAAAATAGTGTCACCTAATCAGTAATAGTTCCCATTATAGTGTTATTTTATCAGTAATCATTCCCCATTATAAATAGTGTCCCCTTATCAGTAAAAGTCCCAAACTTAAAAATAGTATGACTTATCAATAATATTATCCCTTTATACTCATCCTAACCCTGATCTCCCAATGAGTGAAGCAACTGAAATCTCTCCCTGGCACCAGAGTCAACTACAGACCTATAACACCGTGTGGCCTAGAGAAAGAAGTGCACTCATCTTTCCTCTGTCATAGGTGATAGGTATTAAGAGTTTCAATACAGCCGATATAGTTGTAACTGGAACTCTACCTAAGGCATTAGACCACACTTCTGGAGCTATGGATCCTGGGGATCCTATTGGTCTTGTAGATTGTTGTTGCTTATTTCTATTAGTGAAGGCTGATGGGAATGTTGCAACATTGATGGAACTCTTACTCAAGCAACATTGTCTGAATTTCTATTCAAGAAACATTGTCTGTGATAAGACTGTGATGTCCAAGTAGGTTGGTGGTGTAGTAGTAACAATTTGAATATGGCAACCGAGATTTTACTGAGCTTGATTGTAGAATAAAGGATACAGTTGGCATAGAAAACTTCATAGCACATCAATTACAGCAACTTTAAGTTACCAGAGTTTATACAGGGCGAGGAGCAAAACTCCTGTCTCCGCAGGCATCACTTCTACTCTCATTCACATAGTAAAAATCCAAAAGGAGGCAATTGTAACACAAAAAGTGAGATGATATACCGAAGTAAGCATAAAAGAGAAAACGTCACAAATATAAAATATATAAATATTTATTAGTATCCAATAAAAAACATGAATCTGGACACACAATTAACAACCAATACAAGTATAAGTACGACATGGGGAAAGACTTGTAGAGTATAGTACCAGTAACCAAACATAAGGCATGGTGGTAATGGAAATAACAATGTACTGATGCAAATATCACACATAGAATCACAGGAATAATACTCTCAGAGGTGTAAATATTTAACAAGGTGAAATATAAATTCTACCTAGAAATTACCCTAACCAGAGAGAGAAAATCATCAATTTATTTCCTATTTCAGTCGGACTGGCTGAGATGCTCTATTCTCTCTAATCTTTCACCTGAAAATGGACATAATATCCATTAGTAAGTTACCTCTGACTTATAGTCCCTCATGATTGACTGTCCCCTGTCATGAGGGCTGCATGCAGTGGTGTAACTAAAGTCTTGTTGGCCCGGGTGCAAACTTTTGTCCGGGGCTCCCTACCCCCTTCCTAGAGTGAATTCTTGATAGTGGCGGTTACGGGCGCTGAAGGGATATCTCAGATACTTGAAAGGGGTTCAGCTTTAATACCCACAACTGCAGAATACAGTGAGTGAGCAGCGCAGAACCTGGCATGTAAACAATACTGGGACAGTATTACATGCTCCACAGTGGCCCCCAAACAGTATTACGTGATCCACAGTGGCCTCCAAACAGTATTACATTCTTTACAGTGGCCCCCAAACAGTATTACATGCACCACAGTGGCCTCAAACAGTATTACGTGCTCCACAGTGGCCCCCAAACAGTATTACGTGCTCCATAGTGGCCCCCAAACAGTATTACATGCTCCACAGTGGCCCCGAAACAGTATTATGTACTCCATAGTGGCCCCCAAACAATATTACGTGCTCCACAGTGGTCCCCAAACAGTATTACCTGTGCCACAGTGGCCCCCAAACAGTATTACATGCTCCACTGTGGCCCCCACACAGTATTATGTGCTCACCAGTGGCCCCCACACAGAATTATATACTCACAGTGGCCCCCACACATTAGTATGTGCTCACCAGTGGCCCCCACACAGTATTATGTGTTCACAGTGCTCACCCCCCAGAGCCTGAACCCCCCCATTCCCCCCTCTTGCTCACACACAGCCTACACCGCCATATACTCCTCGTGCCCACACACAGCCTGCACCCCCACATCACCCTCTTGCTCACACACAGCCTGCACCCCCATTTTCCCCTCTTGCTCACACGCAGCCTGCACCCCCATGTCTCCCTCTTGCTCACACCACACTGTCCCGTACAATCCAGAATAGCTCCGCTCACACAAGAGTCTGATCACATGGTCATGGCGTCATCAAAGGTCCTTTAGCCCACTAGGATTTAGCATCTACGCAGGAACAGCCCCGGAGTGGATGCTCAGCCCAGGACAGGTGAGTAATTATTTTTTTTATTTTCATACACTTCCCCTGGGCTGGCATTTAATGGAAAGGGGCAGTCAGGCCCCATTTCCAGCCACTGGCTGCTTGTAAGGTATTATAGATTATCCTGGCTGATCCTTGAGGTCATGTGGTCCTTTTGTCTACTTTCTCCATGCTATGACATGGCGGCTGCCATTTTAGTTAGTTGTGTGAGTCGAACTGCAAACAGTTGGGATTAGTTCAAACCCAAAGCTTCTGAAAAGTTTGTGTCTAATCTGTTTTTTTGTTAACCATTTCTCTCATCTCTAATGTCACACATAGACATTTTGAATCAAATCTGTTGGTCTGTGGGCGACCTTGCCTCCTCACACTAAAGTCCATCCACTTTTCTAACCAGTGGTAAAAGTGGTAAAGGCAAGAAAAGTCATTCTATAATTCTCAGCTTTACTACACAATTTTTCATACACTTATTTATTATATAATTTTTGTATGTAAAATAGTATTTTCTAATAATTGATATCTCTATATGAAATTTGGTGTAGTAAATGTATTATATATTTAATAAATGAAACTGTTTGTTATTATTTCTAATTGTACTAAATGTATTTTGTTATTTGCATATCCTGGCAGTGACATGGCAGGTCATATCACAAAAAGTGCACAATCTTTCGAGATAACCTGTATGAGTAAGCATGGCAAGGGCTGTTTGTATTAAAACATAATTGGAATTGACCTTACATTTATTTGTGAAGCGTATGCAATATGCCTACTCTTTCTTTTCACTGTCTTTTTTTATCCTTCCTGGTGCCTATGGGAATCACAAAGGTAAAAAAATGGACCAGAATAGGACATGCTCTCAGCTTTTTGACAAAAAAGCAGTATGTATGGCCCATTCAGGTTAACAGTCTTGTGTGTAATCCTTCAGACTTGAACTGCACTAAGGATGATAAGCCCAGATGACACTCTGCCCTCTAAATAGGCTTATTCAATGCTTATTTTAACTATGCATACATAAAATTTTTTATATGACACATTGCATAAATATGTGCTTCATGCAGTAGCAACACGAATTAGGAATCTATGTCTGACTGCAGTAGGGCACAGATAAGTGACTCATGTAAAATACCTACATAAAAGGTGGATTAAGGGTAAACCAGGTAAACATTTACCATCTTCAAGGGAAGCTACAAATAAAATGATGAAAACAATACTTGAGAGCATTTTTGTTTCGCAGAAGAACATGACTATACATGTTTTGATGGAACATACATTGATCAATACTACATTATCGTGCTTAGGTCCAAACTTACCATCTTATTACACAATTGTAAATACAGAGGAATTCCATCCCAAAGACAAATCTAAAGTCTAAACCAGGGGTCTCAAACTCAATTTACCCGGGGGCCGCTGGAGGTAGAGTCTGTGTGAGGCTGGGCCGCATCAGGTTTTCCACACTGGTAATATGCTCCATATTGGCCCCTGCACACGGTATTATGCTCCATAGTGGCCCCTGCACTGGTATTATGCTCTATAGTGGCCCCTGCACTGGTATTATGCTCCATAGTGGCCCCTGCACTTGTATTATGCTCCATAGTGGCCCCTACACTTGTATTATGCTCCATAGTGGCCCCTGCACCCGGTATTATGCTCTATAGTGGCCCCTGCACTCGGTATTATGCTTTATAGTGGCCCCTGCACTTGTATTATGCTCCAGTGTGGCCCCTGCACAGGGTATTATGCTCTACAGTGGTCCCTGCACAGGGTATTATGCCCCATAGTGGACCACCCATGAACTATTATTATACTCTGGGGTCTTTTCAGACCCCAGAGTATAATGATTGGAGACCCAGGGGAGAATACAAACATAAAAAACAGTTGTACTTACCTATCCTGGACACCGGTGCACTCCTTGCAGCTTTCGGCCCTGTTTAATTGCGAAAACATGTCACGTGATCAGGCCGGCAACGCGACCTGATGACGTCACCAGAGGCCTCAAGCCTGCTCGGAGTTACATCGGATCGCAGGAGGTGAGTAACAATGGTTTTTATGTTCCCTCACCTCCCCTGGGTCTCCGATTATTATACTCTGGGGTCTGAAAAGACCCCGGAGTATAATAATAGTAGTATTTGAGGCCCGCGGCCTCACTTACCAATGCCCGTGGCCTCACTTACAGATCCCTGCGGCCGCTCACAGCGGCATCCAGTTCCCTTTCTGCGTCCCATAGCAGAAGGGGAAGCGGGGGCGGCCACGAGCAGACGCAGGGTAGGTAAATAAATAGGCCGTGACTTGCTGGGGATATTACAGCAGGTCACGGCCTATTTATATATATAGAAAAAAAAAAAAAGTTATCTGTACCTACCTGCGATGCCTTGATGCAGCTGCCGCCTCCTCTTCTTGTCCGTGATGTCTGTGTCTCAGCGTAGGCGGCGTGATGACGTCATTGTATCGCCGCCTACGCTGAGATGCGACGTCTTGTAAACCAGCCCAGGACAGGCCCCGCTCAGCTCTGTTTTTTTTTTTTTTTTTAAAGCGGCCTGTCCTGGGCTGGTTTACATTAAATAGTAAAAATGCCGGCCCCCGGACAGTGCCGCCTGGCGCAGCCGCCTGATTGGTAGGTTCATTCAGCTCCGCACACAACACTGAAAAGTGCCATTTCTATCAAACTCGGGCCGCACTAATGTTAAACTTTGATATTGAGGTGGGGGCCGCAAACTATTGTCCCGAGGGCCGCAGTTGGCCCGCGGGCCGCGAGTTTCTGACCCCTGGTCTAAACCAATTTACTCTATACCATCTGTCCCCAGTTTTATAAATTTCCTTTCTGTGGTGCATTAGTTAGGTCATGGTAATTTAATATGTCTGCATGCATGTTTCTGGAAGGAAATAAAAATAGAAGGGAAATGCTCAACAGAAATAGGAATACAATTAAATATGCTATTTTAGTATAAAATTCTATACAACAGGGATTTATCAAGTCTGATTTATCATCTTATTGTGCACATATTTTAATGCATTGCACCATGGGCAGGACTTATCCTGCAAATTGGATGGAATTCTGGCTAATCCCATTCACACATTGCTGAAAAAAAAAATTTAAAAGCTGTGATTTCAAAAATGCTCGCAGTATGTCAATTTTACCTACAGAAATGCTGGTGTTTACCATATAAGTATAATAGGTACTGAAAGTCTACAGTCCACAAATTTATCATACTTTATCTCAACAACTGCTGAGAGAAACAAAGCCACAAATGAAAACAACTACTACTGACCCAACTGACTTATAATTGGTTCCTTTGGGGTGGGAGATCAGATGTTACATGTTGGTCAGTAGGATGTCTGAAACCTCCTACAAACACTGTTATGACTTTTTTCCACTTTCAGGCTTAGGTCACAAATTGTGGAAAAGCTGTGTTTTTTTATTTCAGATTATGCTGGGCGTTATTTCAAGCGAAAGCCATGAATGTAGAAGGAAATGCACTTTCTTTATATTTCTCATTTCTTTTGAAGACACACTTTTGAAGCAGATTTTCCGCAATGGGTGGTGTTTTTTATTTCCCTAACATGTTTATCAGCACCACAGCTGACTCTAGATGTGGCCTTTCTTTTTGTTATTTTCCTATAGACTTCTTAGTAAACACCAGTCTTAATAAATTCCCGCTAAATTGTCTGGGCAACAATTTTATTTTCTAAATAGGCCAGGGGAAATGAAAAAAAAAAAAATCATACTCACCTGTCCCCGATGCTACGGTGCCTCCAAATGTGTTGTCTACCAGCAGAAGACCCACCACACGTGACCACTGAGGCCTTAGGGAAGGATACGTGTGGCCAATTAGTGGCTTCAGTGGAAGGAACGCGGGACATCACAGCCGGTGAGGAATTCCACTGCAAGAAGACAGCTGAGCAGCAGAACCAGACTGCGCTGGTAGGACAACAGAGCATGGTTTTTTTCACTTTTTTTTTTTTTTAATTAAAAAATAAAATTTAAGCCTGGACAACCTCTTTAACTGAAGGGGTATATAAGAGTGGGCACTACCGTATATAAGAAGGGGATCAATTCTGGTACATGTGATACATAAATAGTGAAAAAAAAACAACGAAAAAAGAGCATTCATATACATAGAATGATCAACCCCAAAAATATAATATAAAATATATAAATTTTATTAGCACAAGATTAAAAACATTTGAAAACAGAGGATGGATCATTCAAATTGGAATACTAAAATATTCGAGAATTTAGGTTTATATATTTGGATTATTTATATGCACCATGTATGGAAAACATATATAATAGAATATTGGCTAAAGGACTCACAATACTCTCCTTGAACAAGGAGACTATATATTGTGGTAAAGTTTATGGTAAAGTGCTGGATGGGGTGTATATCTCGCCTGGTTTCCTCAGCCAAGCGAGTTAACGGAAATCCAGGAAGATGCATGTTGTCTTAGAACAGGGGTAGGCAACCTTTTTTGTTCGGTGTGCCGATTTTAATTAAAAAATCAAAGATGAGGTACTCGGAGTGCCAGTCAGTAATTGTAAGTCTGATGACCCCTAAACTAAAGTTATAAACCACAAACCACAACACAGAAGTGCTGCCACCAGATGCTTTAGGACACATGTGTTTACTGCTACTTTCTGGGATGTTCCTGTACTTTCTGATTAGAAGCAATGTGCATCCCCCAATTAGTGGTAAATGTGTCCAGGAGCACCGTATGGCAGCATCCTCAGGGTGGTGAAACACTATGTATCTGGATGCAGATATAGTCTTAGGCCACTGGAACTTTTACTTCAATGCAAAACTGCGTTCACATGGTGCATTTTTGCACAAAAAAAAATGCCTGTGTTTACTGTGCAAAAACACATCCTCAATGCAGAAAATACACCATTATACAGAATAATGTCCCATAGCGGCCCCTGCACACGGTATTATGCCCCATAGCGGCCCCTGCACAAGGTATTATATCCCAAAGCAGCCTCTGCACACAGTATTATGTCACATAATGGCCCCTGCACACGGTATTATGTCATATAGTGGCCCCTGCACACCGTATTATGTCCCATAGTGGCCCCTGCACACGGTATTATGTCCCATAGTGGCCCCTGCACAGAGTATTATGTCCCATAGTGGCCCCTGCACACGGTATTAGGTCCCATAGTGGCCCCTGCACATGGTATTAGGTCCCATAGCGGCCCCTGCACATGGTATTATGTCACATAGCGTTCCCTGCACACGTTATTATGTCCCATAGCGGCCTCTGCACTCTATCAGACCCCCCCCCCCCCCCGAGTATAATAAGTGCAGGACCAAGAGAGGTGACAAACATAAAAAAACAATGATACTCACCTTTTTTCTACACTCCGCAGCCGCTGTGTTCTCTTCGGTGCTTCCGCCTGTAGTCAGCGACCGCTGATTGAGTCTCTGGGGTCACATCGCGTCATTATGCGTAATGACATCAGACGCAGACGTGACCCCTGAGGCCCTGTCAGCTGTTGGAAACGCCTGCTGATCTCACAGCCGCCGCGGAGCGCAGAGAACAAGGTGAGTATCATGGTTTTTTATGTTTCATCACTTCTCCTGAGTCTCCCCTTATTATACTCGGGGGTCTGAAGAGACCCCACAGTATAATAATAGCAGTTTCGTTTCGGCCGTGTTTGGTCCGATCGAAGCTGCTGGGTGAGGACTCCACTCCCGTGCCAGGGAAATAAGCCTCGCGTGCCACTCTTGGCACGCATGCCAGGGGTTGCCGACCCCTGCCTTAGAAGAACATAGTCTGCTAGGGATTTTCTTTAAGTTACATGGGCTGGATTTTCTGGACTGGAAGACAGGTTGGTAGTGGGAGTCCTCCAGTCCACACCCCTGGTCCACTATGGGGTTTTCCCCTACTCCCAAGTGCTCTCAGCTGAGGCTTCCTGTGAGTGATTACTGAAGAAGGAAGCCTGGCAAGAGGAGGGCTGACAAGGGCCAGGCTGGAGAGAGAGGTTTACACACTTTCATACTGTGTTTGCGGATACTGTGTTTGCCCCTCAGTAGCCTGCACTAGGCTAGTGAGGGGCATGATACTGTTTAGTTAGAGCTGGACAGGCTTACGCTTTTGTTTTGCTTACGTGATGTAATTTTGTGCCGAAGCGCCTAAATAAAGGACCCTTGAAGTTTTAAAATCTGCTGCCTCTGTGAACTTCATCAGTGCCGACCCCCACCGAGTGAGCTGTTCCCTACAATTGGTGGAGGATGCGGGCAACTGTTGCTAGGAGCAACGGCATGAGAAAAGTGTGAGGTATTGCATATTGTGGACATTAAAAGGGCCAGAAGCCTATGTCTTGGGTGAAAGCTGCTACTGCATTGCAAGGCACATCCAGCACAATGGAGGAGGTAATAAAGCAGCTGGTACAGGCTAATCTGAGACATGAACAGTCCATGGAACAGCAACCAAAGTTTCTTGCAGAAGCTTTACAAGCCCAGCAACAAGCTCAGCAGCAGTTCAATATGCAGCAACAACAGGCCATGACACAGCAACAGGAAACAAATTGCTTGTTAATGGAGCAGATTGCTGCTCTCAGAGAGACTGTTGTGGCTCAGCCCCAACGAGTGGAGGTAAGTTCTCCTACGACTGTTAATGTGAGGAGGACCATTCAGTGGGTCTTGCAAAAGATGACACCCGATGACGACGTTGAGGCCTACCTCACTATGTTTGAGAGAGTGGTAGAGAGAGAGAGACTGCCAATTGCAGAGTGGGCAGAAGTGATTGCGCCCTTTCTGTCAGGTGAACCGCAAAAGGCTTACTATGACCTTAGTGAGCAGGATGTCCGGGACTATACTAAACTAAAAATGGAGATCCTTGCTCGCTTGGGTGTTACACCAGCTGTTCGTGCCAGGAGAGTCCACAGTTGGAGCTACACCATGGACAAACCTGCCCGGTCCCAGATGTATGACCTAATTCATCTGGTGCGGAAGTGGCTGGAACCAGAGTCTTCTACACCAGCCTAGATCGTGGAAAAGGTGGTGGTCGACCATTACTTCAGGAACCTCCCAGCAGGACTACAACGGTGGGTTGGGCATGGAGACCCCAAGACTGCTGAGCAGCTTGTCAACCTGGTGGAAAGGTACCTAGCAACTGAGGACTACTTCCATGATGTTCCTGCAGCACCAACACCTCCCAGGATGGCCAGACCCGTGACATCTGTGGGTAAGAGAATTCCAGCTGGGGGTGTGTGGAAAAGTGTGAGAGGGAGCAGGGCTCTGGAGCTTGGGCGTGGGCAAAAGACTGAACCTGAACCCCAGGGGCCCTCTGGTCCTAGAAAGGACTCCCTGCTAAGGAGGCCTGGGACTCCCCAGTGCTGGAAGTGCCATGAATGGGGACATGTGGCCGCCTATTGCCCTCTTATCTCAGAGCCCATGGAGTGTGATGCTAGTCGCGACAGTCACTATTTGCGGAATCTGTGCAGCCATTCCGGGGCCAGGGTCTGAGCTGCATGTTTGTATGGTGAAGGTGAATGACTGCTCTGTGAAGGCCCTTCTGGACTCTGGTAGCCTGGTGACTTTGGTTCGGGCCAGCCTTGTGGCTAGGGACTATGTGCCGGACAAACACATAAGACTACTGTGCATCCATGGGGATATCGTAGCTTACCCCGTGGCTCAAGTTAAATTGGTAACTCCATCTGGAACTATGACCTATGAAGTTGGGGTTGTAAAAAGACTTATGTATGAAGTAATATTAGGTCATGATTTCCCATTCTGGGAGTTGTGGAAAAGGGATAACACTTTGGGTGCCAGTGAAGAAACTCCGGCAGAATCTGTACTTTCCCCTGTAAATAATGGGTCATGTGAGAGGACCATTGAAAACAGTGGTACCAATGAGGGGCAAACTGGAAAAATGAGTTTGCCTGAAATTCATGTTGATGACTTTTTCCCCTTGCAGATGTTAACCGGGGAAGAAGAAGAAACTTCCCTACCTGAACAGATGTTAGATTTAGAAATGTCTCGGGGTAACTTTGGGACTGAGCAAGTGAGAGACCCCACTCTGAGTGTTGCACGGGCCAATATTACGGTAATAAATGGTGTGCCACAGGAACCAGAAACTGATCAGAAATTTCCACATTTTGCCATGAATGGTGGGTGATCTGGTGTACCGGGTTACCAAGGTTAACAGTGAAGTTGTGGAACAGCTTCTGGTGCCAAAACCGTACCGACGCATGGTGCTGGACATAGCTCATAACCATGTGTTTGGGGGTCATTTGGGAACTAGTAAAACACAAGAGAGGGTTCTTCAAAGGTTTTTTTGGCCTGGGATATATGAAGAAGTGAGAAGTGAGTCATGTCCCACATGCCAGATAAGTGCCCCAACATCACACTTCTGTAGCCCCTTGGTGCCACTTCCCATCATTGAGGTGCCATTTGAGAGAATTGCAATGGACCTGGTAGGGTCCATTGTCAAATCTGCTAGGGGACATCAATACATTCTGCTTGTATTGGACTATGCCACCCGGTACCCGGAGGCAGTCCCATTTAGAAACATGGCATCCAAGAATATTGCTCAGGAGTTGTTTTACATGTTCTCTTGTACAGGGATCCCTAAAGAAATACTTACGGACCAGGCTACACCCTTTATGTCAAAGGTCATGAAAGAGGTGTGCAAATTGTTTAAAATCAAACACATCCGTACATCAGTGTACCACCCTCAAACGGATGGATTAGTGGAGAGATTTAACAAAACCTTGAAGCATATGTTAAAAAAGGTTGTGGAAAGGGATGGCAGGGACTGGGACTGTCTGTTACCCTACCTCATGTTCTCTGTCAGAGAGGTACCCCAGTCGTCCACAGACTTTTCACCCTTTGAGTTAGTTTATGGCCGGCATCCAAGGGTTTTGTTAGATATTGCCAAAGAAACCTGGGAAACCGAGGCCACCCCATAAAAGAGTGTTATTGAACACGTGGCCCAGATGCAGGATCGAATAGCGACGGTGATGCCTATTGTCAAAGAGCATCTGCAAAGAGCTCAGGAGGCCAACAGCAGAATTTATAACAGGTCTGCCAGGGTGAGGGCCTTTAATCCTGGGTACAGGGTCCTGGTTCTAGTACCCACCGTCGAAAGTAAATTTCTGGCAAAGTGGCAGTGTCCCTATGAGATTGTAGAAAGATTGAGTGAGATGAACTACAAGGTGCATCAACCAGATAGGAGAAAACCATTCCAGGTTTACCACATAAACCTGATCAAGCCGTGGAAAGATTAGGAGTCTTTAGTAGCCAGCCACACTGTGATTAAGGAGGTATTACAGCCAATTCCCCCAGTAGGGGTACGTGAAGCACTGTCTGTGCACTAGAAGCAGGAGGTAAGGGAGTTCCTACAGGAAAACAGACACAAGTTTTCTGACTTACCAGGCTGTACTCATCTCATAAAACACCATATTAAAACTGAGCCTAACAATAAAGTAAACCTGAAGCCATACAGGATACCAGAAGCCCGCAGAGAGGCGGTGTCCTTTGAGGTCAAGCGTATGCTTGAATTAGGTGTTATTGAGGAGTCTGTCAGTGAATGGTCAAGCCCCATTGTACTAATCCCAAAACCCAATGGGACATGGAGGTTCTGTAATGACTTCTGGAAGCTAAATGAAGTGTAAAAATTTGATGCATACCCCATGCCCCGAGTAGATCAATTGATTGAGAGGCTTGGGAGGACAAGGTGTATCACAACACTTGACCTTACAAAGGGGTATTGGCAGATACCGTTATCTGATGAAGTTAAAGAGAAGACTGCATTCTCCACTCCAGAAGGCCTGTTCCAGTATGTAGTGATGCCATTCGGGTTACATGGGGCCCCTGCTACATTTCAGAGGCTAATGGATCTGATCTTGAGACCACATCGTGATTATGCTGCTTCTTACCTGGACGATGTGGTCATTTTTTCATCTGACTGGAGAAGTCACCTCTCTAAGGTACAGGCAGTGTTAGACTCTATCAGTGATGCGGGCCTAACCATAAACCCTGAGAAGTGTGCAGTGGGACCAATTTTGCCTCCGTTGCATCACCATTGACGGACTTAACTAAAGACGGTAAGTCAGTAATGGTGAAGTGTACCCCAGAGGCAGAAAAGGCTTTTCAGAGCCTAAAATCTGCCCTGTGTGAACAACCAGTGCTTGTTTCCCCGGATTTCAGAAAACAGTTTCTGGTCCATACAGATGCGTCTGATACAGGCTTGGGAGCAGTGGCGTAACTAGGAATGGTTGGGCCCCAAGGCGAACATTTGACATGGGGCCCCCCCCGAACCGCCGCCCCCGACCCCTCCCCCCGGACCGCCCCCTCCAAAAAAAAAAAAACGCATTCCTGCGCACACTATTATGTGCCATAGTGGCCCCTGCACACAGTATCATGTCCCAAAGGGGCCCCTGCACACAGTATCATGTGCCATAGGGGCCCCTGCACACAGTATCATGTCCCATAGTGGCCCCTGCACACAGTATCATGTCCCATAGGGGCCCCTGCACACAGTATCATGTCCCATAGGGGCCTCTGCACACAGTATCATGTCCCATAGGGGCCTCTGTACACAGTATCATGTCCCATAGGGGCCCCTGCACACAGTATCATGTCCCATAGGGGCCCCTGCACACAGTATCATGTCCCATAGGGGCCCCTGCACACAGTATTATTCCCCATAGTGGCCCCTGCACACAGTATCATGCCCCATAGTGGCCCCTGCACACAGTATCATGTCCCATAGTGGCCCCTGCACACAGTATCATGTCCCATAGGGGCCCCTGCACACAGTATCATGTCCCATAGTGGCCTCTGCACACAGTATCATGTTCCATAGGGGCCCCTGAACACAGTATCATGTCCCATAGGGGCCCCTGCACACAGTATTATTCCCCATAGTGGCCCCTGCACACAGTATTTTGCCTCATAGCGGCCCCTGCACGCAGTATTATGTCCCATTGTGGACCACCCATGAACAATTATTATACTCTGGGGTCTTTTCAGACCCCAGAGTATAATAATCGGAGACCTAGGGGAGGATACAAACATAAAAAAACAACGTTGCTTACCTGTTCCTCGCTCCGGTGCATGCCCGTGCGCTACTCCGGCCTTCTTCTTGTGCGGACCAGGCCGGCGTCACGTGATGCGGGACCGGCGTCGCGACGCAAAATGACGTCGGCTGACGTCTGGGACGTCACCAAACAGGCCCGAAGCGCAGGAGCGGTAGGTACATTGTTTTTTATGTTCCCTCACCAACTCTGGGCCTCCGATTATTATACTTCGGGGTCTGAAAAGACCCCGAAGTATAATGATAGCAGGTGTTCGGGCCGCGGCCTCACATACCAATCCCCGCTCCTGCTCACAGCCGTCTCCGCAGAATCGGAAGCGCAGGCGGCCGTGAGCGGGACCTCGGGGAACGGTAAGTATATAGGGCCCGTTACCTGCTGGGGTTACTCCAGCAGATAACGGACTATAAAAAAAAAAAAAAAAAACGCAACGGGGGCCCGCGGGGCCCCGTAATGTCCCGGGCCCTGTGGCAGCTGCTACCACTGCTACCCCGGTAGTTACACCCCTGCTTGGGAGCAGTCCTGTCACTGGTGGTAAAAGGGGAAGAACACCCAGTAATGTACCTGAGTAGGAAACTGACCCCAGCAGAGAAAAATTATGCCATAGTGGAAAGAGAGTGTCTGGCTATCAAGTGGGCGATGGAATCCCTGAAATATTATCTGCTGGGTAGAGAGTTTGTGTTAGTGACAGACCATGCTCCTCTAACCTGGAAGAAACAAAATAAGAAGAGAAATGCAAGAGTGACTAGATGGTTTCTCTCCTTACAAAATTTCTGTTTTAAGGTGGAACATAGACCGGGGAAATTACAGGGAAATGCGGATGTGTTGTCCAGGGTGTACTGTTTGTTCACTAAAAGTGCCCAGACCTCTGGTCTGGAGAAGAGGGGGGGGGATATCTGGTAAAGTATATGGTAAAGTGCTGGATGGGGTGTATATCTCGCTTGGTTTCCCTAGCCAGGCGAGGTAACGGAAATCCAGGAACTTGCATGTTGCCTTAGCAGATCATAGTCTGCTAGGAATTTTCTTTAAGTTACATGGGCTGGATTTTCTGGACTGGAGGACAGGTTGGTAGTGGGAGTCCTCCAGTCCACACCCCTGGTCCACTATGGGGTTTTCCCCTATTCCCAGGTGCTCTCAGCTGAGGCTTCCTGTGAGTTATTACTGAGGAAGGAAGCCTGGCAAGAGGAGGGCTGACAAGGGCCAGGCTGGAGAGAGAGGTTTACACACTTTCATACTGTGTTTGCGGATATGTATTTGCCTGCACTAGGCTAATGAGGGGCATGATACTGTTTAGTTAGAGCCAGATAGGCTTAGGCTTTTGTTTTGCTTATGTGATGTAATTTTGTGCCGAAGCGTCTAAATAAAGGACCCTTGGAGATTTAAAATCTGCTACCTCTGTGAACTTTGTCATTGCCTACCCCCACCATGTGAGCTTTTCCCTACAATATATATATATATTTAAAGTGCATATAGTGAAAATATATCTAAAGTGCGTATAAGAAGTGTTGATCTAAAAGAAGATAAACATATATATATCTTCTACAAACTTGCTGCCCCTTGTTTATGTGCAATTTTATATTTTTTTATCATTTCTATTTAAGGTCTATTGTTCTACATGCAAGAATTCACTATTTTGTATTTGTATAGTTATGAATATCCATACGGTACTGCTCAACTATGATCAATAAACAGCCTAACTTGGGGCAGTAACTTTTTGTTCATTCTATCTATTCAATGCATATGCAATTTGCTCTTTGATTGGATGTTCTAATGCTAGCACATAGTTCATATCGCTTTGTCGTCTCTATTTATGTGTTGTATTTATTGTTCAATGTTCTGCATATCAGCCTATCTATTTTGAGATGAGCAAAAAATGAGCAATTAGCAATCGTTCTTGGATACTGTATCTTATATGCTTGTTCCCTTGTTCTTATTTTTTGTGGCCATTCAGCGCAAGCGTACTACCCTACTCTCTATATCATCTTATATCCTGGCACCTTGTATTATTGTTCTGGCTTTTATGCAATCAGCATATCGCACTCTGTCGTCTTTCCCGTGCATGTCTTATATTGTTACGCCAATCCTCCTGTGAGATGCGCATGTGCTGTGTTGTAACATCGTCAAACATAAGATATGCTGACTTTGTGATGTCATTCTAGCGCAAGCACAGTACTCTATTCTTGGATACCAGTTGTTGGCGCCTTAATCCTCATGTGGGTGTCTACCTGGACAATTATCTTTGGGCTATGTACGGTCAGTGATATGTGGCATATCTATACCCCTGACAAAGCCCCTGGACAGGCGATACGTGTGGAGACGTGGGCATGGATCTTTCCTAATGGGACTATGCATTTATGGTAATTATACTTCCAATTGTTGCACCATTGCTCCTGTTTCTCTATATGATTGTGGGGAAAATATTGTATAGCATAGATATTTCAACTTGGCCTGTATATGGGCTAGGTTCTATTATATATATATATATATATATGGTATTTGCACAATTCTGATATTTAAATAATTTTTGTTGTAATTATTGTAATCCACTTTTACTCTTGTTTATCTTCTTCTAGATCAACACTTCTTATACGCACTTTGCCCACTGACAAAGATATGTACAGTCTATAATTTTAAGGGTAGGTTAATTTTAACATTGAGAGATAGAATATCAAAAATAAAATCCAGAAAATCACATTGTATAAATTTTATAAATGTATTTGATCCCCTACCAAACATTAGGAGTTCTGGCTCCTACAGACCAGTTAGACGCTCCTAATCAACTTGTTACCTGCATTAAAGACAGCTCTCTTAAATTTTCACCTGTATAAAAGACTCCTGTCCACAGACTCAATTAATCAGTCAGACTCTAACCTCTACAACATGGGCAAGACCAAAGAGCTTTCTAAGGATGTCAGGGACAAGATTATAGACCTGCACAAGGCTGGAATGGGCTACAAAACCATAAGTAAGACACGGGATGAGAAGGAGACAACTGTTGGTGCAGTAGTAAGAAAATGGAAGAAATACAAAATGACTGTCAATCGACATCGATCTGGGGCTCCATGCAAAATCTCACTTTGTGGGGTATCCTTGATCATGAGGAAGGTGAGAGATCAGCCTAAAACTACACGAGGGGAACTTGTTAATGATCTTAAGGCAGATGGGACCACACTCACCAAGAAAACCATTGGTAACACATTATGCCATAATGGATTAAAATCCCATAGTGCCCGCAAGTTCCCCCTGCTCAAGAAGGCCCATGTGCAGGCCTGTCTGAAGGTTGCCAATGAACACCTGGACGATTCTGCTAGTGAATGGGAGAAGGTGCTGTGGTCAGATGAGACAAAAATTGAGCTCTTTGGCATTAACTCAACTCGCCGTGTATGGAGGAAGAGAAATGCTGCCTATGACCCAAAGAACACCGTCCCCACTGTCAAGCATGGAGGTTGAAACATTATGTTTTGGGGGTGTTTCTCTGATAAGGGCACAGGACTACTTCACTGCATCAATAGGAGAATGGATAGAGCCATGTACCGTAAAATCCTGAGTGACAACCTCCTTCCCTCCGCTAGGACATTAAAAATGGGTCGTGGCTGGGTCTTCCAGCAGGACAATGACCCAAAACATACAGCCAAGGCAACAAAGGAGTGGCTCAAAAAGAAGCACATTAAGGTCATGGAGTGGACTGGCCAGTCTCCAGACCTTAATCCCATAGAAAACTTATGAAGGGAGCTGAAGCTCCGAGTTGCCATGCGATAGCCTCAAAATCTTAATGATTTAGAGATGATCTGCAAAGAGGAGTGGACCAAAATTCCTCCTGACATGTGCACAAACCTCATCATCAACTACAAAACACGTCTGACTGCTGTGCTTGCCAACAAGGGTTTTGCCACCAGGTATTAAGTCTTGTTTTCCAGAGGGATCAAATACTTATTTCTCTCTGCAAAATGCAAATAAATTTATACAATGTGATTTTCTGGATTTTATTTTTGATATTCTATCTCTCACTGTTAAAATTAACCTACCCTTAAAATTATAGACTGTTCACGTCTTTGTCAGTGGGCAAACTTACAAAATCAGCAAGGGATCAAATACTTATTTCCTTCACTGTATATAGTCTCCTAGTTCAGGGAGAGTATTGTGAGTCCTTTAGCCAATATTCTACTGTATAAGTGTAGATTATGATGTTAATCTTTTTTTCCCTTAGTTCCAACAGCAGCACAATATTGGGGTATTTCTGCTCCTGTGTGCTGGTAGAACAGAATAGAATTTTTAATGAACAAATAGTTAACTGTAACCCCTCCCCCTCCTCAATATGAGGAAGGAAGTACCAACCCCCTAGCGGGTAATTATAAAGACAAATACATAACACACAGGGAGGGAGCCTTGTGCTGCTGTTGACACTAAGGGAAAACAGATTAACATCATAGTCTACACTTCCCTTTCGTCCCACAGCAGCACAATATTGGGGATCTAGCAAGAAAAACCCTAGGGAGGGCCCACTTGAAGAATTGATCTTCACACGGAATGGCCAAAAGAAGTGGCCTCCGTACCCCGGGTGTTAAATCTGTAATGATTAACAAAGGTATGGAGAGAGCTCCAAGAAGTTGCCGAACAAATTTGTTCCCAAGGAACAGAGCTTCTTTCCACCCAAAAGGTAGAAATGGCTCTTGTAGAATGAGCTCGAACAAACTCAGGGGGGTCTAACCCTTGTGAAGTGAAAGCCCATTTTATGACTTCATTGTGCCAAGGAGGCTTTAGAGGCCTTGAGCCCTTTATTTTTCTCAGAAAATGGTAGAAAAATTTTTTCTGACTGTCTAAAAGGCCGAGATCTCTGAATATAAATTCCGAGGCATCTGGCCACATCCAGGGAGTGAAGTTTAACTACCTCCGGAGATGACAGGCTGGGATAGAAAACTGGTAATGAGATAACCTAGTTTAGTTTAGAATATGAGGGTACCTTAGGGAGGAACCCTGACACAAATCTTAGTTGTACTTACCAACTCTCTGAGCTGAGGTTATGGCCAAAAGGAACACTGTCTTTAGTGTGAGAAATTTAATCTCATCCTCTCCTAGAAGCTCCAAGGGGGGAATCACATGACCCCTTTAAAACAGTAGATAAATCCCATTGAGGGATTGGGTGGGTAACAGGCGGACTAAGCCTGAATGCACCCTTAAAATATCTTTTAACCAGCGGGTCTGCAGATAGCTGCTTATCTAAGCATTGTGACAGGGCAGCAACCTGAGCTTTCAAAGTGAGGGCTAAGGCCCTTGTCCAAGCCGTCCTGATGGAGTTCCAGGATCTCTGGAATGGAAGGATCCGAGCTCTCAATTCCTCTACCTGATGCCCAGGAAATGAAGATGATTCGGATCCTGGCATAAATTTTTATTTGTAGACTCTGCGAGAGAGAGAGTACTTAAGACGGCTCCTGAGAGTCCCTTAGATCGTAATAGGGACTGGTCAATATTCATGCTGTCAGATTGAAGTGTTTCAGATCCTGGCAGAGTCTGGACCCTTGAGACATCAGGTTCTGAATCGGGGGAAGCCTCCAATATATCCTGTGACTCATTTGAATGAGATGGGAAAACCAAGCTCTCTTTTGCCAGAATGGAATTATGGAGATTACAGAGACTTGGTCCTGTCTGATTCTCATCAATACCCTTGGTATCATGGAGATTGGAGGGAATTTGTATGCCAGCCTGAACCTCCAAGGGATGGACAGGGCATCCACAGCCAAGGGATTGTCCTCCTTGTACAGAGAGCAGAACTTCTCTACCTTGGCATTGAGTCTGGTTGCCATCAGGTCTATCTCTGGATGAACCCATTTCAGGGTGATTGCTTGAAAGACTTCTGGATGGAGAGACCATTCCCCTGGAACAGTGATACCACGACTCAATTGATCCGCCACTACATTAAGTGACACTCGGATATGTACAGCAGAAAAATGGTTAAGTTCTTTTCTGCCCAACTCAAGATCTTTCCCACTTCGCTTAGACGCGGTTGTGACTGAGTTCCTCCTTGTTGTTTAAATAAAGGACGGTCGTCATATTGTCCGATCTTACACGGACTGCCTTTTCCTTCAATTGGTCGGCAAAGTGAAGCAGTGCCAGTCGTACAGCTCGGAGTTCTCTCAAATTGGATGACATAATCTTCAAGGGAATTAAAATGCCCTTGGGCCATAATGTCGTTCAAGTGGGCTCCCCAACCTGTGAGTGATGCATCTGAAGTCAACAGGGCGAGGCTGGACTGTGGACTTTCCGTTTTTTAGCCGAATCCACCACTTGAGGGACGAGCGGGATTCCTGAGATAGGAAAAAAACTTCTGTCTAGGCTGCTGGTTTTGCGATTCCAGGCCGACAGGACTTCCCAAGGGACTGCTTCTGCAGCTGATCACATCAATCCCAAAACTTTTTGCGTGTCCTGATGGTGATTGGCCAAGGAACTAGCAGGAATTTTGCGGCCTTGATGATTCTTTCCCTTCTGGAGGGAGGAAGAGATATTTTCATTAGGCCTGAATCAAGTATGAACCCTAGAAATGTTTTCTGGGTTGCTGGTAATATTTGGGACTTTCCCCAATTTATAATCCACCCCAATTGTTGGAGGAAATTCATCGTGATCGATAGATGCTGTAGTAGGCCTTCTCTTGAAAGACTTTTAACAGCCAGTCATCCAGATAAGGAACACTCATGAACCTCTGGATTCTTAGTGACTCCGTGGATACCACCTTGGTGAATACGTAAGGTGCTGACGTTATCTCGAATGGAAGTGTGGTGAATTGGAGGTGTCTCAGCTAGAGATGAGCAAATCAATTCTGCAGAAGTGGAATTCGTTCCGAATTTCAGGAAATCTTCGATTCACCACGATTCCGGATTTCCTGATGCTTCGCGGTAACGAATATTTAGTAAGGACCTTTGTGACATCAGATGGTCACAAGTTGTTCTCTAGTGATGTGATTGGGTAGGCGTGTCTTTGCTTGTTAGCAGATCCTTCCACGTGAATAAAACTTGTCCGTACTGAAGAGAGAGAGAGAGAGACATGACTGTGGCATCCAAGGGCTTCCGCAATTTTGCCGCCCACCCCGGCTCTCTGAAGACATAAAGATAAAAACATAAAATAAAGACATAAAAAATAGATGTTTATTCGCCGCGAAGTAATTCGGATTGAAGCTAATTTTTTTGGAACTTCAAATTGAACTCCCGAATCGAACTTTTGAGAAATTCACTCATCTCTAGTCTCAGCCGACCTTCAACAACCACTGCAATTCTTAGGTATTTCCTGTGAGCAGGAAGAATAGGGACGTGGAGGTGCACATCCTTTAGGTTCAGAGTGGCCATGAAATCTCCTTGCTGGAGAATGGATATCACAGACGTTTCCATATGGAAATTTTTTCGTGATAGCTCTGCTGAGGTATCGTAGGTCTATTATCATCAACCAGTCTCCTGAAGGTTTTGGAACCAGAAACACTGAAGAATAGATTCCAGACCCTTGACGTTGTGATGGACAGTTGGGAGGTGAGAGGTCTGTATAAATCTGTCCTGGGGAGACACAGAAAAAACTATGCTGGAACCGGTCTGGATTATCTCTAAGACCCATGAATCTGTTACCCCTACAGGAACTTCGTGTAGGAGGAGGGAGAAGGTAATAGTCAGAAATTTGGCTGATTTTCCTGTCATCACAGAAAAAAAGACGGTTGGAGTTCCCACTCAGGAACCTAGAACGTCCACACATGACCTCTTGCAGGTGGCGGTCTTTGAGGAGACTGTCCTCTACGACGCTGTCTGCCCTGTCCACTGAAGGACTGCGGAAGGACTTTTCTTCCTTTCCTACTAGTCCTTGTATCGTGTTCTGCCCGCAAATATTAAAATTTTGAGGCATAATCCGCCCTCTAAGGTTTTAACCATAGGGGGCGACGGGCAGCCGAAATCAAGGCCCTACACTTTGCAGATAACTTCACCTGGAGAAGAGATTTCATTGAGGTAATCCACCTCAATTCGTCCCTGGAGACCCCCAAATCAATATCTCTTTTTAATTAAGAGAGGATGTAGCACAGCTTCTTAGCTACCTCACTAGTAGCGATACCAATCAAATATTGTGCAGAGAAAGCCGTATACGCTTTCCTTAGGGAGCACTCTGCCCGGTGGTCCATGGGGTCCTGAAGGATAGACCCGTCCTCAGAGGGTACAAGTGTTCGCTTGGACAATTTGGCGACTGCCATGACAAGCTTAGGTGGTGGACCCAAGTCCCAACTTGTCCTCAGCTATTGAGAAAAGTGTCTTGAAACTCTTGGATAACACGCAGGACTTCTCTGGGTGTTTTCACTCGGTGGACATAGCTCTTTTAAGCATGTCGTTCACTTTGAAGGCCCTAGGCCCCCTAGAGATGGAACTAGAGGCTTTCCCACAGTCAACATCATGGTCCCTTGACCTGATGGACTTCAGTAATTTCTGAATTTACTCCAGGAAAAAGTGGTTTTGCTATATCCATATCTGAATCCTCAGATGAAGAATTAGCTTCCTCTATGATCCTGCATACCTCATCAGGTCGTATGACAGATGCGCCATCATATTCCACAGCGCTCCACAGACACTGACAGTGACTGTCCCATATAGGGCTCACAATCCATACTCTCCACCAGCATGCCTTTCGAGTGTGGGAGGAAACTGGAGTACACCCACGCAAACACAGAGAGAACACACAAACTAGATGTCGTCTGACCCTGGCAGGATTCAAACCTAGGACTCAAGCGCTGTGAGGCTGCAGTGTCAACCACTGAGCCACTGGGCTGCCCAAGCAGCACTGGTGACATGTATTGAATTTGTAACCGTCAGGCAAGGGAATTTCACAGGAGTGACAGTTTAGATGTTTGTGCCTAGACGCAGACTTACCAGGAGGACTCGCCACCATCAGACGCAGAGGATGACATCTTACCGTAAGTCTAAGAGTAAATAGCAAGAAAGCCAGAAAAAAACGCAACAACAATATAAGTCTGTTGAACTAGAATGCCTAGCATGCACACCCTCTGCCAAATAGCAGAGGAAAGGAAGCAGCAGACTTGTATAGAAGAAATGGAGAGCAAAGACTCTCCCAATACCTGTGACAGATTACACAGAAAATAAAAGCCCTTTATTTCTCTTCACTTTTTTTTTTTTTTTATTGGAGAAAAAGGCTGCCCTGCACAGATTTTATAAAAAATAAATAAATAAAAAAATGGCAGAAGTTAAGGTAAAAAACATTACCTAGTAGCTCACCTGAAGTAGGTTCAAAGATGTCATCACGTATGCAAGCCAGCGTACTCTTGACTCCGGCGCCACCACACACGGGAGCTGGAGTAAAGTAGCAGGAAACGCCGTGCATCGCAATAAAACAATTAATTCAAGGCTTACATAGCCACAAAGGGTTCATTGTGGACACAGGCAGCAGACCTGTATGGCCACCATTATAAGCAACAGCTGAAAAAAGGCCTTTCACTGCAGCTAAGCAGACTAAGCAGCAGAGGCAGGAAAGACAGACAAGGAGTTTTAACCTTTGAAATTTGTTCCAGCAGGAACCAAAGGCAGAAAAGAGTCCTCACAAGAGGATAGATAAAACAAACTCAAACAGGAGAGAGGAGGGGAAATTCATTCAGAAATCTGAATAACCTCACTATAGGGAAGGAATAACCTTCTCTCCAACTGTCCCACCAACACAGGACAGAAAAAAACACGCTGGGGGGGTTGGTACTTCCTTCCTTATATTGTGTCCTACCAGCACACAGGGGCAGAAATACCCCAATATTGTGCTGTTGTGGGACAAAAGTGAATATACGTTTTCCATGTATGGTGCATATAAATAACCCTTTTTTGAATATATGGGTATTCCAATTGTTTTTAATCTAGTGCCAATACAATTTATATATTTTATATTATATTTTGGGGTTGATCATTCTATGTATATGTATGTTCTTTTTTCTTTGTTTTTTTTCACAACCTCTAACTGCTGAAGAACCACAAATTGCAGAAAACTGCTTTAGAACATACTCTTGCTCAATCTTTAGAACAATCTTTTAATCTTCAATATAGTTTTACTCTGCAATTACAGGGTTAAAGCATTTCTCAAGGAAAAATATAGCACACCTCTACCTTCCCTCTTCCCACAGATTGGCTGTTAAACTGAAAGATCCGGTTTCTTTAGTGCTTGTTTAAGAAAAAAAAAAATGACGCTCCCTAGGACTTTGATTCTTTGCTTTACAATTTAAGAAAGTCTTTAAAACTACATTAGTTTTTCAACTAAATACAATATGGCATCGCCGTAAAGTGTCTTCATTCTCATGGGAACATTTTTGAACACTGTTAAGGTAAGTGTTTAGTTCAATATTCCTAATTGTCAGCGTATAGTTTGTATTTGTACTTGACCAAGGACAGCTGCAAAGGTGTAAAACTTTCATTTATGTGTCTGAAACATGCTTGAAATCAAGAACATACTGAGAATATATTAATATAGTCATGTAATGCTTTGGCATGTTATGTTTATTAGAAAAATCAGTATTTCCAAGTAAGTAAATTATAATTATTATAACCTATGTTGTTATAATCCATTTAGTAATTACATATTCCATTTGCTAAATAATTCCATAATTGGCCATTACTTTGTGACGTTTATCTTTTTACTATTATAAATATATTTTATTTCAGTCATTTTTTTTTCTCTTTATGTGTAACCAGATATTGTACATAATTAGTTTTCTTTCTAATGTATCCCCACCCTTTCCTACGATTCCCCAAGAGGTGGAAAAGGTAGTAACCTGCCACCTTTGGCTGCAGTTTATCTCCCCTGAGGTCAAATGAATTGGGTGTTAAAGATTATAGACTATAGGCACATACAGTACATGAAGCAGGTTGTTATATACACACGTGGACAAAATTGTTAGTACCCCTTGTTTAATGAAAGAAAAACCCACAATGGTCACAGAAATAACTTGAATCTGACAAAAGTAATTTGCCAAACTACATGATGACAAGCCACAAAGCTTCTGGGAGAATATCCTATGGACAGATGAGACAAAAATTGAAATTTTTGGCAAGGTACATCAGTTCTATGTTCACAGATGGAAAAATGAAGTATATCTTGAAAAGAACACTGTCCCTACTGTGAAACATGGAGGAGGCTCTGTTATGTTCTGGGGCTGCTTTGCTGCATGTGGCTCGGGGTGTCTTGAATCTGTGCAGGGTACAATGAAATCTCAAGACTATCAAGGGATTCTAGAGAGAAATGTGCTGTCCAGTGTCAGAAAGCTTGGTCTCAGTCGCAGGTCATGGGTCTTGCAACAGGATAATGACCCAAAACACACAGCTAAAAACACCCCAGAATGGCTAAGAGAAAAAAATGGACTATTTTGGCCTTCTATGATCCCTGACCTAAATCCTATTGAGCATCTTTGGAAGGAGCTGTTGAGAGGTGCAGAAGTCTCATTGACAGTTACAGATATTGTTTGATTGCAGTGATTGCCTCAAAAGGTTGTACAACAAAATATTAAGTTAAGGGTACCATCATTTCTGTCCAGGCCTGTTTCATGAGTTTTCTTTTTTTTTAAATTCTGTTGAAGCATGGTTGAAAAGCAATGTCTGACTCATTTGTTCATTTTCATAGAATTTTTATATATTATTACTTTTGTCAGATTCAAGTTATTTCTGTGACCATTGTGGGTTTTTCTTTCATTAAACGAGGGGTACCAACAATTTTGTCCACGTGCGTGTGTATATATATATATATATATATATATATAGGCATTTACATTTTTTACTGATCCAGGTTCCAATTTAGGTAACCACAAAGCTGTGATACAATTCTAATCTATTTTCCAATTCTTATCTCTGAGAAACAGCGCTGTTTGAACACATTAGTGGGCCCAGTTCAAAGATTTCTTAAGTAGCCCCCCGTCCACATTATTTAATGTTCCCTTAAGTGGTCCACACAATCAGTGGGGGTCCAACACCCAGCACACCCACAAACTGTAATACTGTACATATTGTAGGGAACCTGATGGCTCTGTTGGCTACGCAGTGGTAATGCTGCAATATTGCAGTTTAGCTCCCATTGACTTGAGCTAAGCTACAATAGCACAGCAAGGCCATTGCACAATGCATGGAGCCATTTGCTTCTGGTTTAATATACAGTTCTCCAAACAGCTGATTGGTTGAGGTGCTGGTTGTCAGGTCTCAATGGATAGGCCATCAATATCAACTCTTGGAGAACCCCTTTAATAAGAACTCTGCAGGAGGGACTTCTGATTTCAAACAATTCAGCCCACTTGGCTTCATCTACTTGCAAAACTTCAAAAGCTGAGACCCCATACCTAACTAGATAATCCTGTGTTATACTACTGTATGTGTACTTTTCTGTTGCTATCATTACTTAGGTGTTTTATTTCAGATATTTTTAAATGGGCTCTAGGGCTAGCATAATATGATACTGTTATATGAGTACTAATATAGGGCAATAACATATGGTTATTGATATTAGTTGGTTTTTTTTTCAGAAACTATTATGGCAGTATTATTTGAGCACTGTAAGACATTGTTTATTGGATAAAGTACAGTACTATAAATATAGTATACTATGGAATATATGGTACATACTTTATATATTCAAGAATTGTGAGCAGTTTTAGGATAAGTTCTAGAAATTTGTAGCCACAACTTTCTGCTGCTGATTAGGCCCACTGCAAGATCGAGCAGGATGCTTTTTTTTTTCAGAGTCCTGCTGCAGAATCTGGGCAGGATCTGCTGAAGATTCGGTGGCGGAATCCGCCCCCAAATCCGCGGCAGATTCCTCCGTGTGAACTTACCCTTAGATTTGTGGCCAATAGGTTTGGCATTGTAATGAAATAAACTAAACTAAACTTGAAGTGTACATGTATCAAATATTTGTAGAGCTACTGCCTGTACTGCTTTGTAATCATTAATAATTGAAAAAGTAAGAGATTAACATTGTTTTACTTTTTCATTACAGATAATAAAGCAACAGTGACACAACAGAGTTTAATAGAGTATCAAGTTCCAAATGTGCTTGATATATAAAATGATATAAAGAGTGAAGACACAAAGATTTTGAATCAGTGGACTACAATAGCTTTACTCAAGTTGGAACTCTGTTTACATAAACCATGAACTGGGGAGTTTTCCAAGGTCTTCTCAGTGGAGCAAGTGATTTTTCTACTGCATTTGGACGCCTTTGGATGTCAGTGGTATTTGTCTTCCGACTCCTGGTATACGTGGTAGCTGCTGAAAGAGTGTGGGCTGATGAACAAGGGGAATTTGACTGTAATACAAAACAGCCAGGGTGCACTAATGTTTGTTATGATTACTACTTTCCAGTATCTCATATCAGGCTTTGGGCCCTCCAGCTCATTTTGGTTACATGCCCATCTCTTCTTGTTGTTATGCATGTGGCATACAGGGAAGATCGAGAAAGAAAACACAGGGAAAGACAGGGAGAGGGTTGTGGAAGGCTTTATATACACACAGGAAAGAAGAGGGGAGGCTTGTGGTGGACCTACCTCATTAGCCTTATATTTAAAGCTTTAGTGGACTCAGTGTTCCTCTACATCTTTCATCACATCTACAAGAACTATGCTCTGCCCAGTATTCTCAAGTGTACATTGCCTCCATGTCCAAATATTGTAGACTGTTTTATATCAAGACCCACTGAAAAAAATATTTTCACCTTGTTCATGGTTGTAACTACTGTGGTCTGTATTCTACTCAATCTTTGTGAAATAGTATACTTGATTTCAAAAAGATGTTGTGAGCACCTGACCCGCCGAAATCAGTCTAATGTTGTTGCTTACCTCCAGAAACAAGAAATGTTCCATGTCAACAACAAGGTGAATGAAGAGATAGAAATGCTACCTTGCGTTCATGTAACACCACCTGAAACTAAATAAAAATGAGATCACGAATATCTCAAGGCAAACTAAACATTGACTGAACAAACGTAACAAGGAAACAAAGAGCTATTACACAGGCTAAAAGTTCTGTTAACGTGTCAGTCAAAAGAATACAAGCTGCAGCAAAAGGGTCCACACCTTAAATCATGATCAATATGCTTTACATTCTTTAAAAAAAAATAAAATCTAGGAGAAACTGACAAAACAAGCTTTATATTCAAGGGCAGGTGACTACATAATGCATATCACACTTTACCATTCCTGTTCCATCTTGTCTACACATACCAAATGCATCACAAAGTGTGTTAGGACACATCAAGGAAATGTAAATGGTCTAGGTGGGAGACTTGCTAACCTTTGACAACTTATAATATTCTTGGCTCTTGTATTTAATCTCATTATCTATTTAATGTCTTAAGGTTGCAATCATAAAATAGAACACTTGGTACCTCATTGTGCAAAGGTCTTTTAAGCCATAACAAGCGTTATATAATTAGATGGGTTGCCTATTTTAATAGTACTTTTCACAAATCCATGTTAAGGTTTTGCTGTTCCACTCATAATGGATTCTTTTGCTACCTCTGCACCCTTTATAATATTTCTGCTGTCACAAGCTCCATTTGACCAGCTTCTGCTTGTTCTGGACAGTGCTTCTGTCCGCTACATGGTGACAGGGAGATATATGAAACTCAGCTTTCTCAATAGTAACACGCTACACTCTAGGAAATGCCATGGATGCAGTGAAGGAGGCTAAATGCCAATTACCTGCCACCATGTTATGGATGGGAGTATCTTCCAGGAAAGATGGCTCACAAGGGTGTAAAGTGACATCAGAAATATTAAAAACCTTGCATAGGAAGCAAACACATCTACTAGTATGTTAAAAAAACATTGTCTTTCACATTCATGCATGAACCCCATCCCCCTTTAAGTTTAGAGGTATGTTTTATGTTTGAGTTTAATTCAGATATATTCTACCCAATACTTTCTTTGTAGTCATTATAAAGAATGTGTCAGATTTATTAAAGTTGGAGAGTAGTATATAAGAGACTAATATTAAGATCAATACCTGGTACACAAAGTGGCATGAGAAGCAAAAATATAAAAATTGGCTCAATTTTTGGCCATATTAGCAAAGTCTAAATTGTGCCACTTTTATGGCAAAATTCTAGGGCAGGGACATAGGTTAATCTCTTTCAATGTTTCTGACAGAAGAGTGAATGATAAACTATCCAGTCTCATCCAAGATAAACTCCAAAAAGCATGGAGACTTTAGATTATAACGCTCTTGAATGACCTACTGTGCCCCCTCTTCTATATTTTTGTTTTCCTATGTGTTGAGGAATAATCTGTTCTCCCTTTATCATGCCTTTTATCACAATGATACTGTTCTGATCAAAAGTATTATTTGTACTTAGTTGCCATATTGGCACATTGAGGTACATTTTTAATAAATATTCCATAAAACATAATTTTGGAATATGCAGGGAATGTACCACATATTGAATTTTAGATTATGCATTTTTAAATGTTTTCTGTGCAGGCCCTATTGGAGATTCACACATTCATTCTGTACTCTCCGCATAGGCAGTACAGCAGGATAGTTCAGATTTATGGCAGCTGCAATGTTAATGGTCTTAAATGTGTTAACAGTCTAATATAGTTTTCAGGAAGTGATGTACAGCCCCCGTTTTTAGAGACAAGGGAAAGACAGTGCTCATTTTGGGTTTTTTTCTGTTCCATCACGTTGAGGACAGATTCATTACATGATGGACACCAATGGAGCCTGGCAGTTTCCATCACTATAAAGAAGGTCGAACTGATTCTGTTAGGTTGTCCATCATTTTTTTGGATAAAAAAAGCAGATTTTGTAGGACTTTATCGACCGGTATATTGGACAGAGTGACTAACCCTTTCCCGCTCTACCAAGCAACGCTGAAAAGTGACAAAATAGGAATGTTTGCCTGTTTTATGTAAAATAAATTACTTGGGAAGTATCTCTTGATAAACAGTCGTGGAAAAATAAAAAAGCAAAAGATTAAGGCCCCACGTAGTGAGCCACAGCCAAAAAGCGCTGCGGGAAAAATCACGGCGGAAACGCATCATGCTGCAATTTGCAATAATGCAAGCATTTTTCAAATCATAGCATTTCCACTAAAAATTATTTTCAGTAATGTGTGGATGGGATTAGCCAGAATCCCATCCACTTTGCAGGTACTGTAAAAAAAAAATCACAGCGTTTACGCTACGTGGGGCCCCAGCCAAAAACTGATCTAAAGAATGCTATTTTAATAATATTTTAATAAAGTTGGAAATGTGAAAAATTGACTCTATATGATTTTATTATTCACTGTTTGTATCTATATTTGTTTATATTTCAAACTAAAATATTCTTTTATTATTTATTGTCAGCTTTTTGTGTTTTGTATTACAAAGTGGTATCACTGCCTTTATAGTGTACAAAAATAAAAGAGTTTGCTATATAAATCATTATATTTGCCAAATTACTTTTTACTAACCAATTTATATATACATTGTGTTTGTGTGTGTGTGTGTGTGTGTGTATATATATATATATACAGTACAGACCAAAAGTTTGGACACACCTTCTTATTCCAAGAGTTTTCTGTATTTTCATCACTGTAAAAATTGTAGATTCACACTGAAGGCATCAAAACTATGAATTAACACATGTGGAATTATATACTTAACAAAAAATTGTGAAACAACTGAAAATATGTCTTATATTCTAGGTTCTTCAAAGTAGCCACCTTTTGCTTTGATTACTGCTTTGCACACTCTTGGCATTCTCTTGATGAGCTTCAAGAGGTAGTCACCTGAAATGGTTTTCACTTTACAGGTGTGCCCTGTCAGGTTTAATAAGTGGGATTTCTTGCCTTATAAATGGGATTGGGACCATCAGTTGTGTTGTTCAGAAGTCAGGTGGATACACAGCTGATAGTCCTACTGAATGGAGTGTTAGAATTTGTATTATGGCAAGAAAAAAGCAGCTAAGTAAAGAAAAACGAGTGGCCATCATTACTTTAAGAAATGAAGGTCAGTCAGTCAGAAAAATTGGGAAAACTTTGAAAGTGTCCCCAAGTGCAGTGGCCAAAACCATCAAGCACTACAAAGAAACTGGCTCACATGAGGACCGCCCCAGGAAAGGAAGACCAAGAGTCACCTCTGCTGCGGAGGATAAGTTTATCCGAGTCACCAGCCTCAGAAATCGCAGGTTAACAGCAGCTCAGATTAGAGACCAGGTCAATGCCACACAGAGTTCTAGCAGCAGACACATCTTTACAACAACTGTTAAGAGGAGACTGTGTGCAGCAGGCCTTCATGGTAAAATAGCTACTAGGAAACCACTGCTATGGACAGGCAACAAGCAGAAGAGACTTGTTTGGGCTAAAGAACACAAGGAATGACATTAGACCTGTGGAAATCTGTGCTTTGGTCTGATGAGTCCAAATTTGAGATCTTTGGTTCCACCACCGTGTCTTTGTGCGACGCAGAAAAGGTGAATGAATGGACTCTACATGACTGGTTCCCACCGTGAAGCATGGAGGAGGAGGTGTGATGGTGTGGGGGTGCTTTGCTGGTGATACTGTTGGGTATTTATTCAAAATTGAAGGAATACTGAACCAGCATGGTTACCACAGCATCTTGAAGCGGCATGCTATTCCATCGGGTTTGCATTTATTTTTCAACAGGACAATGACCCCAAACACACCTTCAGACTATGTAAAGGCTATCTGACCAAGAAGGAGAGTGATGGGGTGCTACACCAGATGACCTGGCCTCCACAGTCACCAGACCTGAACCCAATCGAGATGGTTTGGGGTGAGCTGGACCGCAGAGTGAAGGCAAAAGGGCCAACAAGTGCTAAGCATCTCTGGGAACTCCTTCAAGACTGTTGGAAGACTATTTCAAGTGACTACCTCTTGAAGCTCATCAAGAGAATGCCAAGAGTGTGCAAAGCAGTAATCAAAGCAAAAGGTGGCTACTTTGAAGAACCTAGAATATAAGACATATTTTCAGTTGTTTCACACTTTTTTGTTAAGTATATAATTCCACATGTGTTAATTCATAGTTTTGATGCCTTCAGTGTGAATCTACAATTTTTATAGTCGTGTAAATACAGAAAACTCTTGGAATGAGAAGGTGTGTCCAAACTTTTGGTCTGTACTGTATATATATATATATATATATATATAGTTGCAAGTTAGAATGACTTGGGTTTTCAGAACAAAGTTGTATAAAACCTATAAGACAAACCCCATTTTATTTAAATGTAGAAATGTGTTGGAAATGATTTGTTGCAAAAAAGTTTGGAAAGAAGGCTGCTTGCCATGAGCAAGAGGTGAAAAAGGGAAAAGAGTACCTCCCATTAGGTTGAGGAGGAGGTTGGGTTCAAAGTTGACCAGTGATGCTGCACGGTGGTGTTTGGTGCTTTTGCTTAGGCATTTTGTGCTGTACAGTGTTATTTATTTGGCACTGCTGTGGTGAGATGTGCTGCTGCACTGTAGTGTTTGGCATATTCAAAAAAGAATTTTGTACTGCACTTTGGTTTTTGGCTCTTCAAGTAAAAAGTTGGCACATTAAATCTGCATTGGCCGAAATCGCCTGACCACCTAATAGGCATGGGAGCCTTCTGAACATACCTCTCAGGGCAGTTAAATTTCAGCTGCACAATGCTTTTGTTCTTGGGGAGAGAAGAGGCTGCCATAAGAGTCTGGCAGTGGCTTTTCATCTTTGCCAGTTCAAACACATGCACAGCCTAACCGAGCTGAGCACGCATGTGTATGGGGGAGTTCAGTGAAATAGTTGTCAGATGAGTGTTCAGCTAACAGTCATCCAAATTGTATATGGCCAGCTTCAGGCTCACAATCTAAATTCCTTATTAGTATGTCTTTTAAGGGTAGGGGGAAACTGGAATACCTGGAGGATACCCTGACAAACACAGGGAGAACATATAAATTCTATGTACAGGCTGCCCTTGGTCAAATTTGAAACCAGTACCCCAGAATTGCATTCACAAACCAATCATTTCATGTCTTTGATCATGAGGCCCTCAAATTATCCATCACTGTTACATGTTAAAAAGTTTTAAAAATAAATAGAAACTGATAAAATGTTATCATCTATTGACAAGATGCTTTATGAAAACTAAAACCAGTTCATCTGTGAGGGGTGCTCCCTTTCAGAATGATGTGGACATTTTGTGGTTAAGCAAATAATTATTATTCTAAACTATGACGCAACCAATTTTTAGAAGTCCTTATACTAACACTGGTTCAGAAACTTTAACAGTCTCTTGCTCACTGCTCACCACCTTCTTTCCCAGTGACTACACTTGATCCTACTTTTGTGGCTCTACTCAGTACTCTGCATCTCCTGGTCTTTTAATCTGCATTCAGGCTCCCTATTGCTTTGCATCTGCCTACAGCCTAAAAACGCACATCACAGTGACTATGAGCAGGCATGTTTTCAAACACACTGAACAGCCTCCTCTGATACCTTACATTACCTGGTGCTGATCTCTCCCATTCAAGGTTGAAGCCCCATGTTGCGAAAACGCGTTTTGGCCACGGTAGAAACACAGCAGTAAAAACACTGCGTTTTACAGTACCTGCAAAGTCGATGTGATTCTGGCTAGTCGCGTTTTTGAAAATTGCAGCATGTCAATTATAACTGTGGAAATGCTGATGTTTTCCGTAAAGGTGTAATAGGGCAGAAAGTCTGCATAGGAAAACTGCGAAATGCAATGAAAAAAGGCAGCGGGAAAAAAATGTAATGCATTTTTTTGCTGCATTTCGCTATGTGGGACCTTAGCCTAACAATTTAACTGGCCCCACACTGACAGAACCTTGATGCAATTATCAGCACCAAAACACTCACCACTATTTTAGCGTAGGTCTCTACATGGGACTTAATAGATGCCCAACACCTCCTTCTCCTGTAATACCAACAGGGTATAGTGACACATACTGTGGCTTACCACTCCTTCAAGGGACAACAAATGAACAAACAATGTTGGGCAACATTAGGCAGACAACTTGGTGACAACAATTTAAAGTAATATAATAATGGCTATATCTCTTAAAGTGTAACTCCCATTTCTTTTTTTTTTTTTTGGTATTATGTTTGGTGACCATTTTTGTAATATACTTTATTAACCTTTCTAACTTCTTTTTGACTATTAAACAGACTGTAACATTGTAATAACGTCTTAGCAACCCTTTAACTGAACTGTTACTAATCAAAGTTCGTATACAGTTGTATTGTGAACATGCAGAGCTGAAGCATTTATCAAAGGGGGAATGGTCACTTCAAATGGCTGTATCTTCGATTTTATACAACCTAGAAAAATGTTCCCAGTATCATAAGAAAGGTGAGATTTAAGTACTAGCTATAACAACACCTGAGATATCACTAATTAAAAACACAGTCAGCTCACGCTGCATATAAAATCATATTCCCAACTGTGTTGTTAACTAGTGACATCTCTAATTCTTCTAAAGTTAGTACTTCAATCTTTGCAGTATATAACAGTTGAGAATCTCAGATTTCTTGTGATATCATTTTTCTAGGTGGTATAAATCCGGGGGTACAGACATTTGAAGTAACCATCCCCCTTTTGGTAAATGCTTCAGATCTACATACTGCATTGAGTATATGTGTACTGAAAGACAGTGGCGTAACTAAAGTCTTGTGGGCCCCGATGCAAACTTTTGTCCAGGGCCCCCTACCCCCTCCCTACAGCAAATTCTTGGTAGTGATGGTGGCGGATGCTGCAGCGGCATCTCAGATACATGAAAGGGATACAGCTGTAGTACCCACAACTGCAGTTATCAAGAATATGATGAGTGAGCAGCGCCCGGCATGTAAACAATACTGAGTTACGTGCTGTGGAAAACAGCTGATCTGCAGGGTCTTAACAGTCTAAGAGATATAAGAGATCAGTGGGGGTCCAACACCTGGGGCCCCTGCTGATCAATTCTTTGAAGTTACTATGGTGCTTTTGTAAGCGCTGTGACTCCTTCCCTATTTACATTGCACAGTATCAGTTTTACAATCACCAAACAATGTTATTACAGCCTGTAATAATAGTGCACAGCTGCCATAAAGCAGATGGCGTGTGATGTGAATAGTGAAGGGGCCCCACACAGTATTATATGCTCCACAGTGGCCCTCACACAGTATTATATGCGCTACCTTGGGCTCCCACACAGTATTATATGCTCCACAGTGACCCTCACACAGTATTATATGCTCCACAGTGGCCCCCACACAGTATTATATGCTCCACAGTGGCCCCCACACAGTATTATATGCTCCACAGTGGCCCTCACACTGTATTATATGCGCTACCTTGGGCTCCCACACAGTATTATATGCTCCACAGTGGCCCCCACACAGTATTATATGCTCCACAAAAGCCCCCACACAGTATTATATGCTCCCCACAGTGGCCCCCACACAGTATTATATGCCCACAATGGCCCCCACACAGTATTATATGCTCCCAACAGCACCCCTCCACTCTGACATGCCAGGGCCCCTTTCCATTAACAATATGTATAGCGGTCAGGGAACCAGGTTTTCCCCGACCGCTATCATAGTGGTCCGGGGCCCGGCCATCTCCAGCTGGCCATGGGCCCCGTACCCTGCCGGGCACCGGTTGCGGTCGCACCCCCTGCGACTGCGATCGTTACGTCACTGCTGAAAGAGTCTCCCTGGCAATGCTTAGAGCATTGTTAATGGGAACTTTACAGCCTGTTTTGTATTAAAAGGAAGTTTGATAGTTTAATAAAGTATATTAGAAAAATGTTCACCACTTCCCCCCTCCCGACAATAGTTAGGAGTTACACTTTAAACATCAACTCAATATAATTATTTGTGCTAAAATTTAATCAGCAGTTATTTATTAAAAAAAATAAATAATATTAACACAGGGAAGCAATAATTTTGGCCTCAGCCTGCTTATTTTTATAATTAGCATTGTGAAATGAAAGATCTAAGTGTGAATTAATGCATGTGCAAACAGCAGGGCGCAACCAAGAGAAAATTTGTCTATTATTAAGTCTGTATCCTGCTGTGATTTTTTTTTTCTCATATTGAAATGTAGTCAGTTGGGCTAATTTGTTTGAATAGTAATACTAAGCAGTGACATCCCACCTAAATAGTAGGTGCTACCTCCCCTATATAACATTGCTTCTGCTTCACAAATTTATGTATACGCCATGCTTATCACTTCAGATGCAGTCTGTGATGGGAGAATGAAGTATTAGTATTTTGTGTGGGGCAATTAGAAGGTTCTTGTCTAATGGTATGAGAGTGACCAATTACTCGCAAGCCAGGTAAGGTACATATAACAATATTACTTCCATCTTACATGAGCCTTGCCTTTGTGCAATTGCAATACTTAGCAACTTACCTTCAATCACAATTGTACAGTATATGTGTAATAACTTATGCAGATTGCTATATATTTGGTGTCCAGAATGTTGGATTCTGTACTGTAAGACTTTCCCTAAAGCCATGTTTTGGTAAAGTGTTGGTATTCAAAGGATAATGTGAAAGAAAGAAGTTCCCTATATCACGAGAAAAAGGCTGGTCTACCAATGACTTTTCATTGTTTTTTGTTCTCTTCTTTGATTAGATATCACGCTGCAGCAGTTTAACAAATTGAAGAAGTTCGGGTTAACTCTGCGACATTTGTATATCACAGGTTCCTATGGAAAAATCGATCAGGTGTCTTGCTCCTGGTTGACTTTGCATTCAATCAACATTACTGGGTGAATCTCTGCAAACAACAGGAGTTCCCTTCTAGGAACAAAATAATATGCAGTTCTCATTTAAGGCTGGGGACACACATAGCACACATGCTGCTGAATTTCCATCAAGGAAATTTATCAAAGCATTCTCCCGCAAGGCCCAGTGACATACACTTGAAAGTGGGATAGACACCAGTAAATTTGTGGCAGCTAACTCACTGCAATCCTTCCTCTTTTATCCTATAGAAATCTATGAAAGATGCTGCAGGCCAGCTAGAGGAGAAAACCTCTGTCAGCTTAATATTAGAGATGAGCGAAGTTTTCAAAAATTCGATGAGGTAACTTCGCCGAATTTTCCAATACAATTCTATTCGATCCGAATTAAATCGCGGTGAATCGCGTTTAAAAAACAGCTATTTCCTGGCAGTAGAGAGCTGGGTTGGGCAGCAAAATGGCGGAAGCCCTTGGATGCAGCGGTCATGTTTGACCGCAGCTTCCAAGATGTTAAAACTCCCAATCGGTTATGGAGCAGGGTGTTAGCTGTCAGTTACAGCTAATACCCGCTCCCGATGCCGTGGACACTCGGAAAGGGGTTAAAGGGCTGTGATGTTAAAGGGCTGGTTAGCTGCTGATTGGCTGCACGCATGGCATTGTGGGTGATCCCGCGTTTCCAGAGTTCCTTGCCCCATGTCCTAGCATGTGCAGCAGCCATTTTTAAAAAAAATGTGATTCATTAACATGAAGCATGAGGAAATCCGGATTCGTTGTGAATCGAATATTTCCTGAAATTCGGATCGAATTCCACTTCGTCAGCTTCGATTCGCTCATCTCTACTTCATATGCTCTAATAGATAAACAGAGACGTCAACAGCAGACACAGCAAAACTGAGTTTACATGATATTTTTATACAGATGTACCATAGTTTTTGTTGTTTAGCAGGGCTGCTTTGAAATTTGGTACAAGTCTTTGAGAGATCATAATAAGCTATCTTTGGTTGGCTATAGCCCGGAAAATCCATTTATTACTAGAGATGGACAAATCTCTCAAGAATCGTTTAATTTTGGGTTGGTGTGTCTCGGGTCCTAGATTTGTTTGGAGCCAAATAAGTTCAGTATGAACCACAATTTAAACTGGCTTAAAACATAGTGTACAGTCATGGCCAAAAGTTTTGAGAATGACACAAATATTATATTTTCACATGATCTGCTGCCCTCTGGTTTTTATGTGTGTTTGTCAGATGTTTTTATCACATACAGAAATATAATTGCATTCATATTATGAGTAACAGAAGCTTATATTGACAGAATGAGTTAATGCAGCAAGTCAATATTTGCAGTGTTGACCCTTCTTCTTCAGGACCTCTGCAATTCTCCCTGGCATGTTCTCAATCAACCTCTGGACCAAATCCTGACTGATAGCAGTCCATTCTTGCAGAATCAATGCTTTAATTTTGTCTGAACTTGTTGGTTTTTGTTTGTCCACCCGTCTCTTGATGATTGACCACAAGTTCTCAATGGGATTAAGATCTGGGGAGTTTCCAGGCCATGGACCCAAAATCTCTATGTTTTGTTCCCTGAGCCATTTAGTTATCACCTTTGCTTTATGGCAAGGTGTTCCATCATGCTGGAAAAGGCATTGTTGAGCGCCAAACTGCTCTTGGACGGTTGGGAGAAGTTGCTCTTGGAGGACATTCTGGTACCATTCTTTATTCATGGCTGTGTTTTTAGGCAAGACTGTGAGAGAGCCGATTCCCTTGGCTGAGAAGCAACCCCACACATGAATGGTTTCAGGATGCTTTACAGTTGGCATGAGACAAGACTGGTGGTAGCGCTCACCTCTTCTTCTCCGAATAAGCTGTTTTCCAGATGTTCCAAACAATCGAAAAGGGGATTCATCAGAGAAAATGACTTTACCCCAGTCCTCAGCAGTCCACTCCCTGTACCTTTTGCAGAATATCAGTCTGTCCCTGATGTTTTTTCTGGAGAGAAGTGGCTTCTTTGCTGCCCTCCTTGAGACCAGGCCTTGCTCCAAGAGTCTCCGCCTCACAGTGCGTGCAGAGGCACTCACACCTGCCTGCTGCCATTCCTCAGCAAGCTCTGCACTGCTGGTAGCCCGATCCCGCAGCTGAAACACTTTTAAGAGACGGTCCTGCCGCTTGCTGGTCTTTCTTGGGCGCCCTGGAGCCTTTTTGGCACCAATGGAACCTCTCTCCTTGAAGTTCTTGATGATGGGATAGATTGTTGACTGAGGTGCAATCTTTCTAGCTGCAATACTCTTCCCAGTTAGGCCATTTTTGTGCAGTGCAATGATGACTGCACGTGTTTCTTTAGAGATGACCATGGTTAACAGAAGAGAAACAATGATGACAAGCACCAGCCTCCTTTTAAAGTGTCCAGTGGTGTCATTCTTACTTAATCATGACAGATTGATCTCCAGCCCTGTCCTCATCAACACCCACACCTGTGTTAATGGAGCAATCACTGAAACGATGTTAGGTGGTCCTTTTAAGGCAGGGCTGCAATGATGTTGAAATGTGTTTTGGGGGATAAAGTTCATTTTCTAGGCAAATATTGACTTTGCAAGTAATTGCTGTTAAGCTGATCACTCTTTATAACATTCTGGAGTATATGCAAATTGCCATTAGAAAAACTGAAGCAGTAGACTTTGTAAAAATTAATATTTGTATCATTCTCAAAACTTTTGGCCATGACTGTATAATACTGTCAGGGCTCCTAGGATCCTATCTATCCAATTTCTAGCTCTCAAAGCTAAAAAAAACACAGCCAAAGTTATGTCAAAGTGAAAGTGACATGTATGTATGGAAAAATGGATGTAAGGTGCGGATACAAACTCGGAGTTTAACCATACAATAAAAGAATTAAAAATTTGAATCAACCCCCTTTCCCTAGAACACATAAAAAAGTAAAAAAATAAAGTGAAACACCTCCACATTAGGTATCCCTGTGTCTGAAAACAAATTTAGAAAAATATTTTTCCCATACAGTGAATGCCGTAGCCGGTAAAAAAAATCTGCTGTTTTTTCTCTGTTTTGCCTTTCTTAAAAATTTGAATAAAAAGCGATCAAAGCTATATTTATATATATATATATATATATATATATATATATATATGTAAGAGACAGCCAATGTTGTCCTAAGCTTCATTTGTCTGTATAAACTGTTAATGTTGAATGTATTTCTGTGATTCTGTTCCTTTAAGACAGCAGCCATTGTAATTGTGACATGATGCTGGAGTGAGACCCCCCCCCCTTTTATGTCAGCTTGCCTGTTCTGCAGACAGAATGTGAGCAGAGAAGCAGGAAGTGACGAGACAGAGAGCAGCAGCCATCTTGGCAAGTGTTGTATTGAACTGGTGTGGAGATTTTTCTGTACAGCTAAGCTGTATCTTGGTCCAGAGACAAACAGAGTGTAAAGAGACAACAGGACTAGTGAGTCCATGTGAAAGGAACTGTGCTCAGTGGCTGATCAGTGAGACTGACATTGTGACTGTGTATATGGATACCACAGATAGAGACTCGCAGTGCTGTTGATGTACTGGACAGCACCTGCTAAACCCCGGCTTACAACCCAGCTCAGTGTATGGATTCGGCAGGACTGTCAGTGTGCTGAGTGGAATCTGCTGTTGGATTACATTGCATTCATTGGGTTTCCCTGTTAAAGAGGACTTCATTTCTCCCAAGATCCTGATAACAGTGAGGAGAGGACGCTTCACTATAAAAGAAAGGAACGACTTTGGGCCCCACCGCGCGCTTCTACGGACTGTAAGCGGTCCACCTGGACCACTGGGGAAAAGGGGGTGCACCCAAATGTGATGTCAGGGTCAGTTAGGGATAGTTTTGAGTATATTGTTCATTCAGTGTCCATACTGCAGAAGTGGACAGAGTAAAAGTAGAAACCATTACAGAATTTGCCTTGAAATTGTTCATGCTATAGTGTATATTTTGCTTGTCTTTATCCCTGTCATTTTACCTTCAAATAGCCTTTATTAACTTATAGTAAATATATATTCTTTTCTTGAACTACCGCGTGTGCGTTCATTTCTGGTTGCGGAGTCCAAACCACCTGCCTTGCTCTCGGTTCACATATATATATTTGGTATCCCTGGAATCCATACAGGTAACAACATGTAATTTTGTCAGTGAACGCTGTAAAAACAAAGCCTGTATGAAAGTTGCACAAACACAGTTTTTTCCAGTTCCTAGTGGGGACCGCCCCATGGACTGTAGAGCTTCATTTGCTGTAAAGTCAGAGCTGTTAACCCCTCCCCCTAGTGCTGCCAGGTGACAAGGCAGTTCCTTCTGTGCAAGGGGTGATACCTTTCCTCATGTTGGTGTATTCTGTGATATACTTAGCTCTATCAAAAGTGCCCCCCTTTCCAGTTTGGCTGGGTGATCTCTTCCAGGGACATAACTATGTCTGTTCTGCTCCACCTCTTCCTCTTTCCTGCTCCTACACAGCAAGCTTACATTGTGTTCCAGGCTGGTAGACAAGAGCCTACTTGCAGCCCTTCGCTCCAGGCTGGCTACAGAGGGTGATGGCTGGCTGTCTCGCATTCTCTCCCAGCTTCAGACTCCCAGCGTGAAACCTCCTGGTGAGTCTGTGGGAGCTCAGAGTCAGCGTTCCGCCCGGTGCTCTCGCCCCCCCCCCCCCCCCCGCGTGCCTTAGTCCCGGGGTCTCACCCCTGCAATGCACAGGCGTCGCCTCCACCTCCTCCTCCTCCCTCCCCTCCCCCGTTGTTCCCCATCCCTGCGCTGTTCCCCAATCCAGCGCTGTGGCTTGGCCCCTCCCACAGCTTCCTGCCGGCACTGGTAGTGCGCGCGCAGGATCTCAGTCCTCACACAGGAGGTCACGTGGAACTAGTACAGCTCCTCACTCCCTTCCTCCACACCCCGTTGTTTCTCAACACAGCACTGTGGCTTGGCCCCTCCCACCGCTTCCTGCCAGTACTGTAAGTGCTTGATCAGAAGCTCAAACCTCACACAGCAGGTCACGTGGCTCTCTTCTCTGCTCATCCTCATCTTCATCTGCGGGCCTGCTCTGTTCCCCTGCTATGGGAGCAGGGCACAGCTCTTCAGGTGCCTCCTACCCCCCATCACAATCTGCTCCTGCAATTGTCTTTCCCAGCGCCCCCCGTCTCCCCCACGTGGGGCTACTGGCTCAACAGGCTCCCTCTTCTCTTGCTCAGCCTCTGCTGTTGCGGAGCCTGTGTCTCTTGAGGCACCTGAACTTCTCCCCCTCCCTCTCCTGTTCACACATCTGCAGCGATAGTTAGAGCCTGGGGCGTGCATTCGCCAAGGGGGTCCTGAACACGTGACCATTCTGGGTCTTCCTCGGGGTCCTTCTCCTGGGGCTCTGGGCACTCTAGTTGCCATAGAGCTGCTCGTGGTGGACGACGCTGCTCCTGCCATCATTGGTCCCCCTCCTCTTCTGATGGTTCCGCGAGTTTGGGAAGCTACAGCAGGTCATCCAGTCAGCACGGTTCCCGGCACAGATCATCTAGCTCGACCAGAAGGTCGCCTCCCGGAGCCCCTCTGGCTCGCTGTGTTCCTGAGGTTGCTTTTGCAGCGGCTCCAAGTCTGGTATTTGATCCTCCAGCAGCTGGTGAGTTTGGTTTTAATGGGAGGCAGGGGTGTCGAGCGGTGAGGTTATACCCGCGCTGAAGGCCCTTCTTGGTAAGCTTGAGTCAGGTTCTAAATCTTCAGTAGCTACCTCCTCGTTGGTTTTTGTTTATAGAGAGGCGTATTTTTGCAGGATTAGTCCGTTAGGTGAGGATTTGGACGAGGAGGTTAAGAAGAAAATTTGGGATAACTAATATATATATAATTAATATACATTTGGTCCCTGGTTTCTGTAGATCAGTATACGGTTGATAGGGAGAGGAGGATTGTAGTCACGGACCGTGCAGTGTGCCGGGAGCCGAAAGTTGCCCATACAATGAACAATTGGTTACAGGCCTTTGCTGTTTTGGGATGCGTTATGGATGAGCGACACCTGTGCGGTGTTCCGAATTGTTCATATGTATGGACACGATCTATAATGCGTACAAGTCCCATGGTGGGAGCGCCTGTTGGAAATGTGACGAGGATTTCTGCCGGCGTTTTGCCTTACAGCCTGACATCTTTTGGGGAGTGAATGCGACTGAAGTGCGATTACGATTGATGATGTCACAGCGGCCTTCCCCCTTTCAATCAGCGGCCGCTGGACCAGTCAACTCCCCTCAGGGCTCAGTGGCTGTGTTTCGGCCAGGGGCCTATTGGCTCTTTGACGAGGGGCATTGTAGAATTTTCGCCCTCTGCAAGTATAGACGCAAGTGCTTGGTGTGCAGGAATAAACCACCCCACCATCCAACGCACCCGGCCCAAACAAATGTGTAAAGGCGCAGGTTCCACTGACGGAAAAGACATCTGTGAGGGTAGCAGAGATGGCTAGAGCAGTACCCCTATGGGGAGGCGGCAGTTAGGTTGCGGGAGGGGTTTATGTTTGTTTTTTTCATCCCATTTTTCTATTCTGGTGAGCCGAGCTTCTCTGATAATTTGAAGTCAGCCAGAATTCTTCCTCATGTTTTGCGTGGCAAGGTTGGTAAGGAGATTGTTTTGGGTTACTAGGGGTGTCCGCAGCTCTGGGCATAGAATTTGTTTGACCCGCGCCCTTAAGGCTGACCTATTTGTGTGGTGTTATTTTATTTGCATAAGTACAATGGTCTACCTATATTCAATCGGTTGAGGTTTCAAATGCGGAGCTGTCCCTGTTCATGGACGTGGCCAGTTCCCAGGGTTTCGGGGCAATTGGTAATGCCTGGTGCGCGGACAGCAGGCCGATGGAGTGACAGAGTTTGGGTTTGTGCAGGATCCTTACCCTACTGGAGTTCTTCCCCTTTGTTGTGACAGTGGTGCTATGGGTAGATGAACTTAGGAGGCAAAAAAATTTTTTTGTGCCATGGCAATGTCTCCCCCCCCCCCCCCTCCTTACCCATTTACAACTTCAGACAGTTTTTTAGGTGATGTTTAACCGCGGTGGGTGTTGACCAGTCAGATTATGGTACCCACTTGTTCCGTATTGGTGCGGCGATGGAGGCTGCGAGGCGGAGTTGTCCAATGATGCAGTGCAACGCATTGGGAGGTGGAGGTCTGCATGTTTTGCTGGTTGTGTCCGTCTTGAATTGCTGTGATGACTTTGTTTTTCTTTCAGAGGTTCGTCAGCCCAGTGTTTGTTTCCCGGGACATAGCTACAATGTTTTGGGCAGCTCAATGTGTGGAGTCCTGGCCCGGTGGCAAGTCGTTGGGACACATTGCAGTGGACTGGAGAGGGATTCGGGATTTCAAATGGTTTCAGGTACTTTCGGAAGCTATGGAAGTAAGTAGGTAATCCCCCTCACTGGTTATTCTGGTCCTGCATGCGGGTGGAAATGACCTGTGTTTCACACGGGTGGCAGAGCTCATCACTCTCATGCGAGCGGATCTGGAATGAATCTGTGGTTTATTCTCTGAGGTGATCTTGGTTTGGTTGGAGATTATACCGAGGTTTACATGGCAGGAAGCCAGAGACGCTGATGCAGTTGACAGGGCACGCCGCCTGGTGAATTGCCGCCTGTCTCGTTTTGTTAGGTCCTTGGGTGGTGTGGTGGTCCGCCAGCGGCAGCTCAAAGGTGATAACAGGAAGCTTAAGAGGCTGGATGGGATACATATGAATGATATTGGGCTAGACATCTTCTCTCTGGTCTGCAAGATGGTGTTGAGCAAGCGTTGTTTTTGTTTGGTGGGGGTCGGAGTACCGTGTGAGGACACGGTATCCTCCGTGGTGGTTCGTGGAAGATGAGGAGACTGGGTTGAAGGTGGACGTTCCCACTGGGAGTCCAGTGGCTGGCACACCCCGTCATACCTTACCTGATTAGTTAACATCAGATGACGTATGTGTTTACAAGTTATGACGTATGTTACGTCAACGTTTGTTCAATTATGTTTTAAAGTAATTAATAATTAATTAATAAAGTTGTGGCCGACCATAAATAATAAAGGGGTTAATGACTTGTAAGTATTACAGGCTTGTTGTTATTTGGGAGACAAATTTGTGGCTGTGAACTACTTGCAAAGTGATGAAGAACTGACTTTTGTTTGTTTTTTTTTTTGTTTTCTATGCCAACACTGTGACACCAACTGTGTGCTAAAGTGGAATGCAATGGACCAGGTTCTAGGACATGTTTGGCTGAGTGGTCATAGCTGTGGCAACATGAATGGCAGTGCGGCATTAAATGATATGATAGACCAGGCCGCAGGACATGTCTGCGTGAGTGGTGGCAGTTTTGGCAGCTATGGCAACATGAGTGGCAGTTCAGCATGAAATAATATGATGGGCCAGGCTGCAGGACATATCTGGCTGAGTGGTAGTAGCTATGGCAACCTGAGTGGCAGTATGGCATGAAATGATATGAGGGACCAGGCCACAGGACATGTCTGGCTGAGAAGTGGCAGTGGTGGTAACTGCTTAGGAGTGGCAGGCAGCATCATCAGCAGTGCAGTAAATGGAACATGATGATAAAGGGAGAAAGTGGAACCACTATTCAGAGGCACTAGGCAGCTGTGGCTAAATGTGTGGCAGTTCGGAAGGGCATAATATGATGGACCAGGCTGCATGACAAATCTGATTAAGTGGTGGCAGTGGTGGTCGCTATTTAGGAGTAGCAGCAGCCAGCAGTATAATAAATGGAAGATGATGATAAAGGGAGACAGTGACTACACTATTCAGAGGCATCAGTCGGAGGTGTGAAAAAACCTCATGGATCCATGCCTGATTTGACAAAAGTAAGTTTCATTTTTCTAGGTGTTACAATCACACTATCAGCATTGAACACCCTCTAAGCCATTATGTTTGAGCAGGGGCATAACTAGCAAAGACTGGGCCCCACAGCAAACTTTTGACTTGGGATTCCCCCACGGCATAGCGTGCCTTTCCTGGCCCGCACAAAGTATAAAGCCCCTTTTACACACATTATTATGTCTCAAAGTGGCCACCAGACAGTATAATGTCCCATAGCGGCCCCTCCACACAGTATAATGTCCCGTAGCGACCCCTCTAGCAGGGAGTGCGCCGGAGTCCAGGAGAGGTGAGTAACAATGGTTTTTATGTTTGCTCACCTCCCCTACGCCTCCAATCATTATACTCTGGGGTCTGAAAAGAGACATGCTTTAATCTGATTGAGAGCATGCCCAGAAGGGTTCAGGCAGTATTGAAAGCCAAAGGTACATTTACAAAATACTAACAAAATAATAAAAATTAAAATTTAGATATTTAGTAGCAAAACAGTAACAATGCAGTTACATGACAAGAATCTGCATAACTAATAATATGCTAAATAGTTGCAAGTCAAATTTATGTATGAGATAACCAAGATGATTGTCTATAAAATGATGGTAGTCTCAAGTTTGAAGCTGTAGTGGACGGTGAAATATGGTACCTGAAAGTCAAAAGTTCAAAACACTGTTATGCTTTTGGTCGTCAGTGTAAATTTTGTAATATACTTTATTAACAAATTTTGGATCCTTTCTGTGAAATCCTGCATTTTTTCACTATTTTCCTTGCTTCTGTATTGAGAGCTGTTCCTGTCTCTCACTAAATGTTGCTACGTACGAGAGTAGGGGCTGTGTAATATGTAGAGAAAATGAGGGTAGGAGACGGTCAATTCAAACAGTTATATCTCAGACATTATAAAACGTACAAACTTGCTTTTTCCTTCTTTCATATGACACTAAGGTTACAGCTATCTAAATTATTTCCGAAGATATCACTGGTTTAAAACACAGTCACAATTATGATATATATATGCAACTGTATAATATATATGATAGAAAAATCCAAATCCCAACTGTATTTTCAACCAATAATATCTCTGGAAATAATTTATATATCACTGCAACCCTAGTGTCATATGAAAGAAGACAATCAGTTTGCCTTCCCCACATCTGGCTGACTTTAACTGCTAGAAAAATGTGTTTTAGTTTTTGTTACCTTGTATAGTAAACAGCACATTTTACAAACTGTTTCTCCTCTCCGTAAACATGATGTAACTTTATTAAAATAGTTTCACATTTATGATCAGTCAGTTAACTAGAACATGCTGGAGGAGATTTATTAAAACTGGTGAAAGGGGAAAGAGAGCACTGACCGCTGCTTCCAAAGGACCCTTCAAAAAAGTATGACTGTCTTTGGTAAATCTCTGGTGATAAGTTTTTTAAAGCATACCACCAGTTATAAGCAACTTTGTACAAAAGAATAGTACAGTTGACTATAATAAACTTTGTTATATATCTCATTAAATAAATATGTTTCATTCTCCACTTGTCAGGCTGTCTACATATTATTCTACGAAAAAGAGAGGGGGAGAAATAGAAACTCAAATAATTGCTGCTGCTACATCTGCTAACTCTGTGAGCAAGGGCTAGCTCTTTTGACACTTCTATGCCTTTCAGATAAGACTTTATCACTCTACATCAGTGTTTCCCAACCTTTTCAGACTCAGGGCACCTCTACCTAATAATTTTTACCAAAAGATAAAAAAAAATACAGTTTTAATTTTAGTTTTTTTAGCACAGTTTTTGAAATCACAGCTGGAGCCACATCAAAACTGTATGCATTTTTTTGCATGTGATTCTCCTCCTCTGCAGATTGATGCAGCAGGTCTGTGCAATAAAGCAGAAAGCTAAAATCCTGCTGCTTTGTTCCATTCAACTATATCGGCATCCTAAGGGTGCTGATGTAATTAAAAAGGAGGCATGCGGCCATTTCCCCACCAGATTGTCCAACACCCCAGTTGGAAATTGCTGCACTACACAGTCAATTCAACCAGCCGGGAGCAACCTCTTCCCCCCTCCACTCTCCATAGAGTTCTGTGTATGAGGCTGGTTACAGAGAGGAATCTCTATGTAAACAAGCATCCTGAAGATAAGTAGGAGGAGATTCATTAGTAAGATACATTACAAGGTAATACTATTCATTTATGAAAAGTTGCTTTTAACTGGAGGTGCTCTTGAAGTTCCAGATAGCAGAAACTTGACTCCTTATCAAATGATCTGTTAAGTTAACATACTTGCATTCCAAACTTCAAGTCCCAACTGGCATTTTAGGCTGTTCAATGTACCTTATCAAGAATGCTCCAGAGAACATTTTACAGTGCAAATACCATGTTTATCTGTTAATCTGTATGTGCATAATTAAATCATCCACTGACATAACTATATTAAGTGACTATTTTCTATACTTCCTACATATTAGGCTAATTGTAAGGCTAGGAAATTATTTTAGCAAGGCTATTCCAAAGGGAAGGAGGAATGTCCACCTAGGGTACCATCCAAAAGGGGCCACAACATATGTATAAAACGAAAAACTGATTTTTTTTTTTAATGTACAGGACCCTAATATAACCAGCCAGCACTTCTTTGTAGGTTTGGGCAGCAGTGTATAGTATGAAAGGGTTTCCAGTCATGCTGCATTGTGAACTACACATAGGATGGTGATTAAGGGACATAGGGCATTGTGACACCCCTGCCTTGGACATTAAAGGGGTTGTCCAGGAAACAATGGACAACCCTTTTAAAGTTTAAATAAGCTGGGGGCAGTAAAAAAAAAAAGCAGCCACATGACTGCTGAGGCCAATCAGTGAACGGCCTGAATGTCACTACCTGTGACATCACGGGTCCTCTTCCTGAGGCCACGTCACGGTCACATGGCCGCTGAGGCCAATCAGCGGCTTCAGCACAACACCGGAAGAGACCCAAGAGAGCAAACGAAACGGGAGGTGCAGGACAACAATGGAGCAACTGGGACAGGTGAGTATGTATTTTTTTTTTATTTTTTCACTGCCCCCAACATATTTAAACTTTACAAATTTATCCTGGACGACCCCTTTAAGGCATCTTGTACAATCCATCAATTCAAGCCATAAACATTAGTGTTTGTTGTGAGGACCCTTGCAGCAAACTTATGTATAATGTACAGTACAAGAGCATATTCATATTGTGTAAGGCATTTCCTGTGGGATTTTTTTTTATCATTAAAAGTTTTTATCAAAGTTTTAACAAACCGTATACAACAGAATAAGTAGAAAATTACAAGGTAAATAAAGTCCATGGTTGGTGAAGAGGGGGAAGGAGTCGGGGGGGGAAGAGGGAAAGGAAGCAATACGGTGGGTCGGGTGGGGGACAGAGGGAGAGAGGCAGAGACAAAAAGCTCTGACGCAGAAGAGCAACACAAAACAAACAAGCCAGTCAGAGATAGCTGGAGGGAAAACAGATTTCCACAGTCAGGGTATGACAGACCTAGCCGCAACCAGTAGAAAACCAATTAGTTTGCAGGTATGTTTACTAATTTTGTTCAGGAAGATGGAGAGAAGCTGGGTCATCCTTCAATGCGACACCAGTGACAGTATGGATAACTCTACAAATGTAATGCCAGAAAGGGTGCAAGCTAGGGCAATTCCACCAGACGTGTAACAGAGTACCACAGCTAGAGGAGCACCTTCAGTAAAGATCCGAGGTGGAAGGAAGGATTTCATGTAGGACAGAAGGAACTCTGTACCAGCAGGAGAGTATTTTATAATCGGTCTCCTGAGCTCTACAAGAGATGTTGAATTTGTGACACGAGTGGAAGGTGGAGTGCCACACATCTGGAGGAAAGGTAACCCCAAGATCCCTTTCCCAGCCCTCAAAAAACGATGGCATGGGGTTATCTTCATGGTCGGAGAGTAGGCTGTAAATAAATGAGATAGGGTAGGGTGGAGTAGTGGAGGCTGTGCAAAGCTGTTCAAAGGGGTGTAACAGCCTATGGAGGTTACGTGTTCTCCTAATAGAAGTGTAGAAATGGTGTAGCTGAATATATTGCCAATGGGAGGTCAGGGTGTTGGAGTCACTGGGGGCCAGGGTTGAGTAAGGGAGGAGAGAGGATTGTGAGACAACCTGAGATAATGTGATATGAGAATATTCAAGTGAGTGAGAAAGACTGGGCGCATAGCTACCGGAAAGTCTAGGCTGCCTGAGACAGGAGTCAGCGGACCACCATTTGTGTAGAGTCGCTTGATGGAGCGGAATTTATGGCACACGTCCAGCACTTGTTGGGTGATGTATGGAAGGGCGATGAGCACCGTATCTGACCAGTGACGTCTCTGGAGCAATGGGAGAGCGGTGATAGGAAAGGAGCAAACCAACTTTTTCAGGGCAACCCAGAGTTTGGTGCTGGAGGCGTGATGCCAATCCAGTATTTGCACAGTAACCACAGCTAAATAATAATAAGTGCAGGAACGACCAGGCCCCCTTTCTGTTTAGGTTTGGTGATAACACGTTTAGCTATTCTTTGGGGTTTCATGGCCCAAATGAATTTAGAGAACTTTGGACAGAGGTGAGGAAGTATATCGGGAGGGTTATTGGTATAATCTGGAAAAGGTATAGAATTCTGGGGAGGATGTTCATTTTTAGGAGATTGATGCAACCTAGCCAGGAGAGGCCTTTGGTGTCCCAGCGGGTAAGGTCGGACTGGAGAGTGTGTAGAAGGAGTAGAAAGTTTAAGGAATAAATGTCGGAAAGTTTTTTGGGGAGATGTATTTCTAGGTATTTAATGGCTTCGGGTGACCAGGTGAAGGGAAAAGAGGAGCAGAACAGGTGGACCATGACCATGGAGTTAGATAAAGAGACATTGAGCGTGGTACTCTTGGTGAGGTTAATCTTATCGTTACTAAAGTAGCTATATGTGGAGATTTCGCAAAGGAGCGAGGGAAGAGTCAGAATGACGTCATCTGCAAATGCCGAGATCTTTAGGTTCAGGTTAACAGCATGTAGTCCAGTGATATCTGGGTTACGTCAGATAGCGACGAGTAGCTGTTCCATGACCAGGGCATATAACAGCAGAGACAAGGGGCAGTCCTGTTTTGTGCTGTTGTGGATTGTTAAAGGGGGCGAGAGAGTACCATTCATGCAAATTTGGGCCTGTGGGGATGTGTTTAATGCACGGATGCGTGTGAGCATTGTAGAGCCTAGGAATATATGATGTAGGGTCGACTGCAGGAAGTTCCAATCCACCCTATCAAAGGTCTTCTCTGCAGCCAAAGAAAGTAGCATCATAGGTATATGAGAGCATTGAGCATGGTGGATTGTGCAGAAGGCCTTCAAGGTGTTGTCTTCAGCCTCTCTTGGAGGGACAAAGCCCACCTGGTCAGGGTGCACTAGAGTAGGCAGGTGAAGGCCAAGTCTGTTGGCAATCAGCTTTGCAAATAATTTAGCATCTGTGTTAATCAGGGATATAGGATTGTAGCTGGGGCAAAGTTGTGGATCTTTGCCCTCCTTGAGGATAACAGTTATATGGGAGTGGAAGAAGGAGGGGGGGGGCGAAAGGGGTGTCCAGGGAGACCTCATTAAAAGACTTAAAGAGGAAGGGGGAGAGTTCCGTCGGAAAGGTTTTGTAAAATCGCACAGTGTAGCCGTCAGGGCCTGGGCTCTTGCCTCCTGGAAGACCAGAGATGCCTAGCTCCAGTTCCGTTGGGGAGAAGGGTGTTTCTAGCTGAGTGGTATTGTCAGCTGTGAGGGTGGGTAGGGCTGTGTTGGCAATATAGACAGTAAGGTTGCGGGGATGATCAGGTTATTGGTTAACAGTGTGGGGTGTGATTAGATTATAGAGATTGAGACATGTCCTGTGGGATTTTTTTTTTTAAAGTCATTCCTCTTTTATTCTCCTTTAAAATGAACATTGCTAAAGATATAAGACACCATAGAAATAAGAGTTGAACCAATTTGCTTTTTTTTTTTTTTTTTTTTATAAATTCTTTATTTATAACAAGAATAAAAACAAACATACAAAAAATGGCCTCCTTACAAAAAGGTATACAAAATAACATGTCAGAGTGGGAGGTAGCATGATAGCTACACTCACAGAAAAGTGTATGCAATAACCATGGAGGGAGTGGAAGAGGAGAGAAACCAGAGGAGGAAAGGAAGAAAGAAGAGAAAGAGGAAAAAGGGAAGAGAAGTGAAGGGGAGGAGAAAGAAGGGGGAGAGAAAAAAAAACCAAAACAATTTGCTTTTAGTGGTGGGGAATGTGCAGGCTCGATAATGTTCTTTGAATATTTATCTTATGCTCACGGTTAACTAAAGACTAAAATCTCAAGGATTTATATGCCAAACAAAAGCTCACTGTAGCATGTTGTCTTTCACTATAACATTGGAGAATTACAACAATTACATTCAATAATATGTAGCTAGCATTGTTAACTACTATAAGACAAAGAAAGCCCTGTGTATTAAAAGGAAGGAAACTCAGTCATTGAAATGTTTGCCTTATTAATGTTTACAAGCAGGGTTGGTTTTAGACAAAGCGGGGCCCCAAATGCTGATATGCAAACAACACCATCGTCTTCCAGTGGCAACCCATATAATAACGCCTCCTTTCTGCCAACAAAAAAGTAATAACAAGCCCCATTTTACAACACACAATGCAAATGAGCACCTTTGTACCACCTAATAGATTTTTGCACCCAGTCATCAGTTATTATAGCGCCTCCTTATAAGTAATAGTCCCTGCTTATAAATAATAGTACACCTTTGTCAGTAATAGCTCCCTTTTAAATGATAAATAATGCCCTGTATCAGTAATATTCCTCCTTATCAGTAACAGTCATCCCGTAAAAATAATACTGCTGCCTTATTAATAATAGCCCTCTCATAAATAATAGTTACCCTTATAAATAATAGTCCCAATTATCACTAATAGCCCCCTTTATATAAATAAGCCCACTTAACAATTATACCACCATTATAAACAGTTCCCATCTTATAAATAATAGCTCCCCCCTTATAATGGATGCCTTATACTGTATATAATAGTTCCCCCCTTATAAATAATAGCCCATCTTATAAATAATAGTTCCCCCTTATAATAGCCCCCTAATATTTAAGTTTCCCAATTATATACAGTATAGTAACCCACCTTTATATATAATAGTTCCTCCCTTATAAATAAGAGCCCGTGTTATAAATAATAGTTCCCCCTTATAATAGCCCCCTCATATTTAAATTTCCCAATTATATATAGTAACCAGGGCCGGCATTGGGGGGGGGGCAAACTGGGCAAATGCCGAGGGCTCCGGTCTCCAAAGGGGCCCCAGGATCCGCAGCACCAGATGTTTGGTCTGATGACCCGGATTGGGGCAGCCTCAATAGCAATTGTAGATACTATAGAAATCTATGTTAGCGCAGGGAGCTATAACGTCCTTGCTCTAACATCGATGATTATGTAGAAGACGGGGTGCGATGACATCATTGCATCGCGCCCCCCACCCCCCCCATGCCAAACCTGTTCTGGAGACCACAAGCAGGGATAGACCTTAGCATCAGGATTCAGCGGGAGCGCGTGGGTAGGTAAGGAAAAGTTTTATTAATTTAGGTGAAATAAAAGGGTGTTATTGTTAAAAAAGGGCGGCACATATTTATAATAGTCCCCCCACTAGATTTACTATTAATAGTTCCTTTTCATACATACCCTGCCTTATATAATAGTTCCCCTAGCCTTATTAATAATAGTCTCTCCTTATAAATAAATTCTATGAAAATGAACAAATGAAAGTCAGACATTGATTTTCAGCCATGCTTCAACAGAATTTAAAAAAAAAGAAAACTCATGAAACAGGCCTGGACAGAAATGATGGTAACCCTGAAAATAATGTGACCAAAGGTACATGTTAAATCAAGGTGTATCCACTAAGCATCACAGGTGTCTACAATCTTGTAATCAGTCAGTGGGCCTGTATATAGGGCTACAGATGCTCACTGTGCTTCAACATGGACCAGAGGAAGCGAAGAAAAGAGTTGTCTCAGGAGCTTAGAAAGAAAATTATAGACAAGCATGTTAAAGGTAAAGGTTGTAAGACCATCTCCAAGCAGCTTGATGTCCCTGTGACTACAGTTGCACATATTATTCAGAAATTTAAGATCCATGGGACTGTAGCCAACCTCCCTGGATGTGGCCGCAGGAGGAAAATTGATGACAAATCAAAGAGAAGGATAATACAAATGGTAACAAAAGAGCCCAGAAAAACTTCTAAAGAGATTAAAGGTGAACTTCAAGCTCAAGGAACATCAGTGTCAGATCGCACCATCTGTCGTTGTTTGAGCCAAAGTGGACTTCAGGGGAGATGAGCAAGGAGGACATCATTGTTGAAAACAAATCATAAAAAAGCCAGACTGGAATTTGCCAAACTACATGTTGACAAGCTACAAACCTTCTGGGAGAATGTACTATGGACAGATGAGACAAAAATCAAAATTTTTGGCAAGGCACATCAGCTATATGTTCAACGATAGAAAAATGAAGCATATCTTGAAAAGAACACTGTCCCTACTATGAAACATGGAGGAGACTCTGTTATGTTCTGGGGCTGCTTTGCTGCATCTGGCACAGGCTGTCTTGAATCTGTGCAGGGTACAATGAAATCTCAAGACTATCAAGGGATTCTAGAGAGAAATGTGCTGCCCAGTGTCAGAAAGCTTGGTCTCAGTCGCAGGTCATGGGTCTTGCAACAGGATAATGACCCAAAACACACAGCTAAAAACACCCAAGAATGGCTAAGAGGAAAACATTGGACTATTCTGAAGTGGCCTTCTATGAGCCCTATTGAGCATCTTTGGAAGGAGCTGAAACATGCCGTATGGAAAAGGCACCCTTCAAACCCTATACAACTGGAGCAGTTTGCTCATGAGGAGTGGGCCAAAATACCTGTTGAGAGGTGCAGAAGTCTCATTGACAGTTACAGGAATCCTTTGATTGCAGTGATTGCCTCAAAAGGTTGTACAACAAAATATTAAGTTAAGGGTACCATCATTTTTGTCCAAGCCTGTTTCATGAGTTTTCGTTTTTTAAAAATTCTGTTGAAGCATGGTTGAAAAGCAATGTCTGACTTTCATTTGTTCATTTTCATAGAATTTTTATATATTATTACTTTTGTCAGATTCAAGTTATTTCTGTGACCATTGTGGGTTTTTATTTCATTAAACGAGGGGTACCAACAATTTTGTCCACGTGTGTGTGTATATATATATATATATATATATATATATATATATATACACACACAGTGCCTTGCGAAAGTATTCGGCCCCCTTGAACTTTTCAACCTTTTGCCACATTTCAGGCTTCAAACATAAAGATATGAAATTTTAATTTTTTGGTGAAGAATCAACAACAAGTGGGACACCATTGTGAAGTGGAACGAAATTTATTGGTTATTTTAAACTTTTGTAAAAAATAAAAAACTGAAAAGTGGGACGTGCAATATTATTCAGCCCCTTTACTTTCAGTGCAGTAAACTCACTCCAGAAGTTCAGTGAGGATCTCGGAATGATCCAATGTTGTCCTAAATGACTGATGATGATAAATATAATCCACCTGTGTGTAATCAAGTCTCCGTATAAATGCACCTGCTCTGTGATAGTCTCAGGGTTCTGTTTAAAGCGCAGAGAGCATCATGAAGACCAAGGAACACACCAGGCAGGTCCGTGATACTGTTGTGGAGAAGTTTAAAGCCGGGTTTGGATACAAAAAGATTTCCAAAACTTTAAACATCCCAAGGAGCACTGTGCAAGCGATCATATTGAAATGGAAGGAGTATCAGACCACTGCAAATCTACCAAGACCCGGCCGTCCCTCTAAACTTTCATCTCAAAGAAGGAGAAGATTGATCAGAGATGCAGCCAAGAGGCCCATGATCACTCTGGATGAACTGCAGAGATCTACAGCTGAGGTGGGAGAGTCTGTCCATAGGACAACAATCAGTCGTACACTGCACAAATCTGGCCTTTATGGAAGAGTGGCAAGAAGAAAGCCATTTCTCAAAGATATCCATAAAAAGTCTCGTTTAAAGTTTGCCACAAGCCACCTGGGAGACACACCAAACATGTGGAAGAAGGTGCTCTGGTCAGATGAAACCAAAATCGATCTTTTTGGCCACAATGCAAAACGATATGTTTGGCCTAAAAGCAACACAGCTCATCACCCTGAACACACCATCCGCACTGTCAAACATGGTGGTGGCAGCATCATGGTTTGGGCCTGCTTTTCTTCAGCAGGGACAGGGAAGATGGTTAAAATTGATGGGAAGATAGATGGAGCCAAATATAGGACCATTCTGGAAGAAAACCTGTTGGAGTCTGCAAAAGACCTGAGACTTGGACGGAGATTTATCTTCCAACAAGACAATGATCCCAAACATAAAGCAAAATCTACAATGGAATGGTTCACAAATAAACGTATCCAGGTGTTAGAATGGGCAAGTCAAAGTCCAGACCTGAATCCAATCGAGAATCTGTGTTAAGAGCTGAAAACTGCTGTTCACAAACGCTCTCCATCCAACCTCACTGAGCTCGAGCTGTTTTCCAAGGAAGAATGGGCAAGAATTTCAGTCTCTCAATGTGCAAAACTGATAGAGACATACCCCAAGCGACTTGCAGCTGTAATTGCAGCAAAAGGTGGCGCTACAAAGCATTAACTTAAGGGGGCCGAATAATTTGGCACGCCCCACTTTTCAGTTTTTTATTTTTTACAAAAGTTTAAAATATCCAATAAATTTCATTCCACTTCACGATTGTGTCCCACTTGTTGATTCTTCACCAAAAAAATTAAAATTTTATATCTTTATGTTTGAAGCCTGAAATGTGGCAAAAGGTTGAAAAGTTCAAGGGGGCCGAATACTTTCGCAAGGCACTGTACACACCGTATATATAAAATGTGAGCTATTTATAAGGAGTATCTATTAATAGTAAAGCTATGGGAACTATTACCTCCCCCATTATTAATAATAGTTCCTTGTTATAAATAACCTCCCCCTAATATATATTTATATGGAGGAACTATTATTACCGGTTATAACGGGGCTATTTATAAGGAAGATCTATTATTAATAAGAGGGCCTTATATTAGTAAGGCTGGAGTAACTATTACTTATAAGGAGGAACTATTAATAATAAGATGGGGGAGGAAATATTATTGATAAGGGGGCTATATATAAAAGGAGGGACTATTATTAATAAGGCTAGTGGAACTATTTAATATATTTTATATATTATATATATTTTATATATAAAATAGTTCCACTAGCCTTATTAATAATAGTCCCTCCTTTTATATATAGCCCCCTTATCAATAATATTTCCTCCCCCATCTTATTATTAATAGTTCCTCCTTTATATATATAAAATAGTTCCACTAGCCTTATTAATAATAGTCCCTCCTTTTATATATAGCCCCCTTATCAATAATATTTCCTCCCCCATCTTATTATTAATAGTTCCTCCTTATAAGTAATAGTTACTCCAGCCTTACTAATATACACTGTATATATATATATATACATATATATATATATATATATATATATATATATATATATATACATATATATATATATATATATATATATATATATATATATATATATATATATATATATACATATATATATATATATATATATATATATACATACATGGGGGTAGGTATTTATAACGAGGAACTATTAATAATAAGGTCAGCTGGGGAATTATAGTTAAAAGAGGGACTATTATTAAAAAGGCTGGGGAAATTATTATTTATAAGGGGGCTACTACTATTACTTATAAGAGGAAACTATTTCTGATGGGGGGAGTATTATTTATAAGCAGGGACTATTATATATAAGGGGCAGTATAATAACTCATAAGGAAATACAAAGGTGCTCATCTGTATTGTGTATGGGAAAAAAGGTGGTTGTTATTACTGGGGGCAGAAAAGGGTATTATTAAATCACTATTTTGAAGGAGTTTTCCAACCGCAAACTAATTTTTGATACTGATGACCTGTCCTCAATATGTGATCTGTCGGGGGCCGACTGTTATAGCAGCCTCCATGTGCTGAAAGCTGCTATTGGACAGGATGTAGCACCGCTACTATTCAAGTAATAGGAGGAACACAGCAGCACCATCCACTGTATAGTTGTGGTTCTGGGTAATTGCAGTGTCATTCCTATTACTTGAATAGGAGCGGTGCTGCATCCTGTCCACAAGCAGCGTCTGGCACCCTGTGTGATCTGTGTGGGGTTCGGGTGTCGAACCCTGACAGATTACATACTGACATACTGATTAGCTGTCCTGTAGATATCAGTATAAAAAAATCGGCCAGAAAAACCCCTTTAGTTGACCTGATGTTTGCCAGGATAGAAGTATGTGCAGTGCATGACTACCTCATGGAAGTAGTCACCGTGTGGAGGCAGTGTGCTATCTGGGCCCAGTATAAAGATATTAGTGATCTTTATATGATGTGTTTTGTTTTGCTAATTGTCTGTATATTGGTAATAATTCTCCCCAGTATAGCGGTACACACATAGCGGTTTCACAACCGCTGGAAGATCAGCACTGACTTCTGAAATTACTAAATATGACGGTGTTGTTGGTATGTCAGGATTTGAGGCCCCGCTTTTAATTTTGCCCAGGGCCACATTTTGTCTAAAACAGGCCCTGATAGTAGCCTACCCTTATATATAATAGTTCTCCATTATACAGTGTCGCACTGAAGGGCCTTAGGCCCACCAGAGGAACTTGTTCTGGGGCCCCACCCAACAGCTTCCTGTTAATAGCCTACACCACGGCTCCTTGACTGAAGTCTTACATATGTGCTGACTATCTGGTGTTACTGAGTATGTTCCCAGTATAGTCAGCCCCTATAGTAGTATAGTGCAGGCCCCAATAACTCCATGGCCAGTTGACGCACAGTACTGTATGGGGAATGACATGGCCATGGAGCACTACATGTATGCGCAAGATTATAGTGAGGGGAGCTGTGATGCAGACATATCACACAGGGCTGCCAGCAGGAATTTTGAGCCCCCCCACAGTATAATACTCCACATGGTATATAATACTCCACAGTATAAAATGCTCCCCTGAGCCCTCCACAGTTTTCCCACATGGTATATAATGATCCACAGTGGCTCCACACAGTATAAAATGCTCCCCTGAGCCCCCCATAGTGGCCCACATGGTGTATAAGGGTCCACACACTATAATACTCCACAGTGGCCCACACAGTATACTAACCCTTAGTGCCCCCAGACAGTACAATATGCTCCCCAGCAGCCCCACACAATATAATATGCTCCATACAGTATAATATGCACCCCACAGTGCCCCCCCAGTATAATGCTCCAGAGTAGCCTAATACAGTATAACATGCTCCACAATGGCCTCCACACAGTATATTATGCTCCCCACAGTCCCCCCCAGTATAATGCTCTACAATAGACCCACATAGTATAATATGTTCCTGAGAAGCCCCACACAATATAATACACTCCACAGTGGCCCCGCACAGTGTAACAGGCTCCCCACACTGCCCCTTCCCCCCAATATAAAGCTCCACAGTGGCCCATAGTATAATATGCTCCCCAGAGGGGCCCCCCTAGTATAATGCTCCACAGTGCCCCCCCACAATATATTATGCTCCCAAGAGTGTCCCCCCAGTATAATGCTCCACCGTAGGCCCTACGCAGTATAATATGCTCCCCAGAGGGCCCCCTAGAATAATGCTCCTTAGTTCCCCCCTGAATATTGCCCCACAGTGGCGCCAATCAATATAATATGCTCTGCAGATGGCCCACCCAGAATAATGCTCCACAGTAACCCCACACAGTATAACATGCTCCAGAATGGCGTCCACACAGTATAATATACTGCCCAGGGAGGTTCCTCCGATGGTTACCCCTGGACTGGTCTACACCTTAGATGGTTGCCCATTACTGGCCAAATTATAAGTAACTTCAAGGACCCATAAAAAAAAATAAAAAATACAAATATATATTTTAAATAGTGCAAATCATACTGCACAACAATAGCTATAGTGTAGGATTATATTTAAGCTAAAGTATTAAGAAAACACATCAGTAAATAACTACATTAAATTCTATTAAGCACGTACAGTCAAGAAATGGCAAAAACGGGTTGTTTCATAGTGTATCCCAAACCACCAGCAGTTAAACACTGACTTCGAGGCATTAGGACATTGTGTATGCATAACAATCCTAAGGAACCATGCCCTATAGGGTTAGATAACAAGGCAAGGCCACTGACAATAACAGATTAAAACATTGACCTAAAGATTGGAGGCCCAGGCAGGCAGGGTCCTCTTTTCCACGTGTACTAGATCACTAGTTAGCTATGTATGTATTGTACTTATGTCGCACTATGTATGTAAATCCCTATATTTATATATATATTTATGTGTATATATATATATATATATATATATATTTATATATATATACACACACAGTGCTGGCCAAAAGTATTGGCACCCCTGCAATTCTGTCAGATAATACTCAATTTCTTCCAGAAAATGATTGCAATCACAAATGCTTTGGTAATAATATCTTCATTTATTTTGCTTGCAATGAAAAAACAGAAAAGAGAATGAAAAAAAGTCAAATCATTGATCATTTTACACAAAACTCCAAAAATGGGCCGGACAAAAGTATTGGCACCCTCAGCCTAATACTTGGTAGCACAACCTTTAGACAAAATAACTGCGAACAACCGTTTCCGGTAACCATCAATGAGTTTCTTACAATGCTCTGCTGGAATTTTAGACCATTCTTCTTTGGCAAATTTCTCCAGGTCCCTGAGATTTGAAGGGTGCCTTCTCCAAACTGCCATTTTGAGATTTCTCCACAGGTGTTCTATGGGATTCAGGTCTGGACTCATTGCTGGCCACTTTAGAAGTCTCCAGTGCTTTCTCTCAAACCTTTTTCTAGTGCTTTTTGAAGTGTGTTTTGGGTCATTCTCCTGCTGGAAGACCCATGACCTCTGAGGGAGACCCAGCTTTCTCACACTGGGCCCTACATTATGCTGCAAAATTTGTTGGTAGTCTTCAGACTTCATAATGCCATGCACACGGTCAAGCAGTCCAGTGCCAGAGGCAGCAAAGCAACCCCAAAACATCAGGGAACCTCCGCCATGTTTGACTGTAGGGACCGTGTTCTTTTCTTTGAAGGCCTCTTTTTTTTTTCCTGTAAACTCTATGTTAATGCCGTTTCCCAAAAAGCTGTACTTTTGTCTCATCTGACCAGAGAACATTCTTCCAAAAAGTTTTTGGCTTTCTCAGGTAAGTTTTGGCAAACTCCAGCCTGGCTTTTTTATGTCTCTGGGTCAGAAGTGGGGTCTTCCTGGGTATCCTACCATAGAGTCCCTTTTCATTCAGACGCCGACGGATAGTACGGGTTGACACTGTTGTACCCTCGGACTGCAGGGCAGCTAGAACTTGTTTGGATGTTAGTCGAGGTTCTTTAGCCACCATCTGCACAATCTTTCATTGAAATCTCTCAATTTTTCTTTTCCGTCCACATCTAGGGAGGTTAGCCACAGTGCCATGGGCTTTAAACTTCTTGATGACACTGCGCACGGTAGACACAGGAACATTCAGGTCTTTGGAGATGGACTTGTAGCCTTGAGATTGCTCATGCTTCCTCACAATTTTGCTTCTCAAGTCCTCAGCCAGTTCTTTGGTCTTCTTTCTTTTCTCCATGCTCAATGTGGTACACACAAGGACACAGGACAGAGGTTGAGTCAACTTTAATCCATTTCAACTGGCTGCAAGTGTGATTTAGTTATTGCCACCACCTGTTATGTGCCACAGGTAAGTAACAGGTGCTGTTAATTACACAAATTAGAGAAGCATCACATGATTTTTCAAAGGGTGCCAATACTTTTGTCCACCCCTTTTTTTATGTTTGGTGTGGAATTATATCCAATTTGGCTTTTTGACAATTCTTTTTGTGGTTTTCCATTGAAGACAAATTAAATGAAGATATTATTACCAAAGCATTTGTGATTGCAATCATTTTCTGGAAGAAATTGAGTATTATCTGACAGAATTGCAGGGGTGCCAATACTTTTGGCCAGCACTGTATATATATACAGTACAGACCAAAAGTTTGGACACACCTTCTCATTCCAAGAGTTTTCTGTATTTTCATGACTATAAAAATTGTAGATTCACACTGAAGGCATCAAAACTATGAATTAACACATGTGGAATTATATACTTAACAAAAAAGTGTGAAACAACTGAAAATATGTCTTCTATTCTAGGTTCTTCAAAGTAGTCACCTTTTGCTTTGATTACTGCTTTGCACACTCTTGGCATTCTCTTGATGAGCTTCAAGAGGTAGTCACCTGAAATGGTCTTCCAACAGTCTTGAAGGAGTTCCCAGAGATGCTTAGCACTTGTTGGCCCTTTTGCCTTCACTCTGCAGTCCAGCTGATCCCAAACCATCTCGATTGGGTTCAGGTCTGGTGACTGTGGAGGCCAGGTCATCTGGCATAGCACCCCATCACTCTCCTTCTTGGTCAAATAGCCCTTACACAGTCTGGAGGTGTGTTTGGGGTCATTGTCCTGTTGAAAAATAAATGATGGTCCAACTAAACGCAAACCGGATGGAATAGCATGCTGCTGCAAGATGCTGTGGTAACCATGCTGGTTCAGTATTCCTTCAATTTTGAATAAATCCCCAACAGTGTCACCAGCAAAGCACCCCCACACCATCACACCTCCTCCTCCATGCTTAACGGTGGGAACCAGGCATGTAGAGTCCATTCGTTCACTTTTTCTGAGTCGCACAAAGACACGGTGGTTGGAACCAAAGATCTCAAATTTGGACTCATCAGACCAAAGCACAGATTTCCACAGGTCTAATGTCCATTCCTTGTGTTCTTTAGCCCAAACAAGTCTCTTCTGCTTGTTGCCTGTCCTTAGCAGTGGTTTCCTAGCAGCTATTTTACCATGAAGGCCCTGCTGCAGACAGCCTCCTCTTAACAGTTGTTGTAGAGATGTGTCTGCTGCTAGAACTCTGTGTGGCATTGACCTGGTCTCTAAGCTGTTAAGGGTGGGTTCACACCTGCGCTTCAGTCCGTCCGTTGCCAATCCGAGAGAAAATCTCGGCGAACGGGATTGGCATCGGATACAGACAGGTCAGCGACGCATTGGTTAAAAACCCATTCATTTGAATGGGTTTTTAAAGCAATGCGAGGGTGTCCGATTGTACCCTCTGCACTGCGAAACCGTTTTTTTTTCCTCGGACACGAAGTCCTGCATGTCCGACTTTGTTTCCGAGGAAAAAAAAACGCTTTGCAGCGCAGAGGGTACAATCGGACACCCTCGCATTGCTTTAAAAACCCATTCAAATGAATGGGTTTTTAACCAATGCGTCGCTGACCTGTCTGTATCCGATGCCAATCCCGTTCCCCGAGATTTTCTCTCGGATTGGCAACGGACGGACTGAAGCGCAGGTGTGAACCCACCCTAACCTGCGATTTCTGAGGCTGGTGACTCAGATGAACTTATCCTCCACAGCAGAGGTGACTCTTGGTCTTCCTTTCCGGGGACGGTCCTCATGTGAGCCAGTTTCTTTGTAGCGCTTGATGGTTTTGGCCACTGCACTTGGGGACACTTTCAAAGTTTTCCCAATTTTTCGGACTGACTGACCTTCATTTCTTAAAGTAATGATGGCCACTCGTTTTTTCTTTACTTAGCTGCTTTTTTCTTGCCATAATACAAATTCTAACACTCCATTCAGTAGGATTATCAGCTGTGTATCCACCTGACTTCTGAACAACACAACTGATGGTCCCTACCCCATTTATAAGGCAAGAAATCCCACTTATTAAACCTGACAGGGCACACCTGTGAAGTGAAAACCATTTCAGGTGACTACCTCTTGAATCTCATCAAGAGAATGCCAAGAGTGTGCAAAGGAGTAATCAAAGCAAAAGGTGACTACTTTGAAGAACCTAGAATATAAGACATATTTTCAGTTGTTTCACACTTTTTTGTTAAGTATATAATTCCACATGGGTTAATTCATAGTTTTGATGCCTTCAGTGTGAATCTACAATTTTTATAGTCATGAAAATACAGAAAACTCTTGGAATGAGAAGGTGTGTCCAAACTTTTGGTCTGTACTGTATATATTTACACAAGTGGACAAAATTGTTGGTACCCCTCATTTAATGAAAGAAAAATCCACAATAGTCACAGAAATAACTTGAATCTGACAAAAGTAATAATATATAAAACTACATGTTGTCAAGCCACAAAGCTTCTGGGAGAATGTACTATGGACAGATGAGACAAAAAATAGAAATTTTTGGCAAGGCACATCAGCTCTATGTTCACAGACGGAAAAATTAAGCATATCTTGAAAAGAACACTGTCCCTACTATGAAACATGGAGGAGGCTCTGTTATGTTCTGGGGCTGCTTTGCTGCATCTGGCACAGGGTGTCTTGAATCTGTGCAGGGCACAAAGAAATCTCAAGACTATCAAGGGATTCTAGAGAGAAATGTGCTACCCAGTGTCAGAAAGCTTGGTCTCAGTCGCAGGTCATGGGTCTTAGAACAGGATAATGACCCAAAACTTACAGGACTACTGCTGACACATATGCCCCCCTGCATTCAGGGTGGAGCGTACATCTGCACGGCCCTACAACTGGCAAGCTATGATAATACACGGTTGAGTAGCTTGAAGGGCTGTTACTCCCCACTGGGCTTATATTTTGAAATCCCCTGAGGATTGCCTCTCCATCTGGTTGGGACATGAAACGCGTTGGAAAAATGGATCTAATTTGATAGGGAGATACAGGGAGAGTTTTGGGACTGTCCTTGTTAGGACAGGAGTCATTGTAGGACAAAGGTGAGAGATAGGATATAATTATACCAGCCCTTCATCTGTAAGTCACGTTGAGTCCCCAACGTCTCTCAGTAGGTCCAGGTAAGACCGTTCGCTTTTTTTTCATCTAGAGCACGGTTTGTTTTGTGCACATTAATTGGTGATATTCTCTGACCGTCTTAAATATTTATTATTATTATTTACATTAAAGGTTAAGTTTTATGATTTCTTGGATCCTGTGCTTGTGACACCCAAAACACATAGCTAAAAATGCCCAAGAACGGCTAAGAGGAAAACATTGGACTATTCTGAAGTGGCCTTCTATGAGCCCTGACCTAAACCCTATTGAGCATCTTTGGAAGGAGCTGAAATATGCCATCTGGAAAAGACACCCTTCAAACCCGAGACAACAGCTTGCACTCCTAAATAACATCACACAATGCAGAATTACTAATGGCTGCAGAAATAAACAGAACAGTCCATCCGTTGGGGCCCAGTTGCCGCGGACGATGGCGCGCATTCAGGAAAAGGTTGGTTCACTATAGACACTGCATGTCCTTTCTACCACAGTTCTCATAAACCTTCTAACAGCAGTACAGCAAATTCCAGCAAAGTCAACTCACTAACTCTTGCAGGGAATCTGGTGCCAGCCTGGAGTCTCACATGGTGCTGCAGCTTTCAGGTGACAGGATACTAATGGAGTATGAGGCATGAGTCTTCTTGGATGCAGCCCTGGGTATCTTTTGGGAGTCTGTTCAATCTGGACAGGTGGTGTTGCTGCTGCTGCAGGGATGCTGCTTCTTCCCTCAGGGTGGGCTGGCAGGACTGTCTGTATGTCCTGGGTTACCCAGTGCTAAGCTATGTGCTCCCTGGCAGTTGCTGGAAGAAGCCCCTTCTGCAGCCCATGTGGTTGCCTGTCTTCTCTCTTCTCCAGACCTTTCCCATAATTCCCTACTCAGCCAATCAGCCCCTTTCTTTGATACTCCTCCCCATGGAGTAAGGGGTGTAGGGATATGTAATCCACTGTCCCTCAGCATAAAATGGCTGAGGTCTGCTGTAGTGGGTCCAGGCTTGGCATTAACTGCAGCATCTGCTGTATGCAAAGTGCTCCTTGCAGGGGTTACACAGGAATCATTTGATTGCAGTGACTGCCTCAAAAGGTTGGGCAACAAAATATTAAGTTATGGGTACCATCATTTCTGTCCAGGCCTGTTTCATGAGTTTTCTTTTTTAAAAAATTCTGTTGAAGCATGGTTGAAAAGCAATAACTGACTTTCATTTGTTCATTTTCATAAAATTTTTATATATTATTACTTTTGTCAGATTCAAGTTATTTCTGTGACCATTGTGGGTTTTTCTTTCATTACACGAGGGGTACCAACAATTTTGTCCACGTGTGTGTGTGTGTGTGTATATCTCCACAGCATCATGGAATTAAAGGTGCTCTAAAGAAATAATAATAACTTAGATGGCTCACCCTAAATACTGTATAAGGAAAAATATTAAATTATACTAGCTCCAGAATAATCCAGAGCTATGTAGGTAATAAGGACAGACTTGAGCAGCTGTCAGTGGGTACAAAATTATACTATTATAGGACATCACTGAGAAATAACCCATCACATAGTATATGTCATAGTCAGGGATGGGAGCTGCTGCATTATATGATATCATAGTAACATATAATAATAGTAATCCATATACAGTACAGACCAAAAGTTTGGACACACCTTCTCATTCCAAGAGTTTTCTGTATTTTCATGACTATAAAAATTGTAGATTCACACTGAAGGCATCAAAACTATGAATTAACCCATGTGGAATTATATACTTAACAAAAAAGTGTGAAACAACTGAAAATATGTCTTATATTCTAGGTTCTTCAAAGTAGTCACCTTTTGCTTTGATTACTCCTTTGCACACTCTTGGCATTCTCTTGATGAGCTTCAAGAGGTAGTCACCTGAAATGGTTTTCACTTCACAGGTGTGCCCTGTCAGGTTTAATAAGTGGGATTTCTTGCCTTATACAGTCATATGAAAAAGTTTGGGCACCCCTATTAATCTTAATCATTTTTAGTTCTAAATATTTGGGTGTTTGCAACAGCCATTTCAATTTGATATATCTAATAACTGATGGACACAGTAATATTTCAGGATTGAAATGAGGTTTATTGTACTAACAGAAAATGTGCAATATGCATTAAACCAAAATTTGACCGGTGCAAAAGTATGGGCACCTCAACAGAAAAGTGACATTAATATTTAGTAGATCCTCCTTTTGCACAAATAACAGCCTCTAGTCGCTTCCTGTAGCTTTTAATCAGTTCCTGGATCCTGGATGAAGGTATTTTTGACCATTCCAGTTCAGTTAAGTTTGATGGTCGCTGAGCATGGACAGCCCGCTTCAAATTATCCCACAGATGTTCAATGATATTCAGGTCTGGGGACTGGGATGGCCATTCCAGAACATTGTAATTGTTCCTCTGCATGAATGCCTGAGTAGATTTGGAGCTGTGTTTTGGATCATTGTCTTGCTGAAATATCCATCCCCGGCGTAACTTCAAATTCGTCACTGATTCTTGTACATTATTCTCAAGAATCTGCTGATACTGAGTTGAATCCATGCGACCCTCAACTTTAACAAGATTCCCGGTGCCGGCATTGGCCACACAGCCCCAAAGCATGATGGAACCTCCACCAAATTTTACAGTGGGTAGCAAGTGTTTTTCTTGGAATGCTGTGTTTTTTGGACGCCATGCATAACGCCTTTTTGTATGACCAAACAACTCAATCTTTGTTTCATCAGTCCACAGGACCTTCTTCCAAAATGAAGCTGGCTTGTCCAAATGTGCTTTTGCATACCTCAGGCGACTCTGTTTGTGGCGTGCTTTCAGAAACGGCTTCTTTCGCATCACTCTCCCATACAGCTTCTCCTTGTGCAAAGTGTGCTGTATTGTTGACCGATGCACAGTGACACCGTCTGCAGCAAGATGATGCTGCAGCTCTTTGGAGGTGGTCTGTGAATTGTCCTTGACTGTTCTCACCATTCTTCTTCTATGCCTTTCTGATATTTTTCTTGGCCTGCCACTTCTGGGCTTAACAAGAACTGTCCCTGTGGTCTTCCATTTCCTTACTATGTTCCTCACAGTGGAAACTGACAGGTTAAATCTCTGAGGCAACTTTTTGTATCCTTCCCCTGAACAACTATGTTGAACAATCTTTGTTTTCAGATCATTTGAGAGTTGTTTTGAGGAGCCCATGATGCCACTCTTCAGAGGAGATTCAAATAGGAGAACAACTTGCAATTGGCCACCTTAAATACCTTTTCTCATGATTGGATACACCTGGCTATGAAGTTCAAAGCTCAGTGAGGTTACAAAACCAATTTTGTGCTTCAGTAAGTCAGTAAAAAGTAGTTAGGAGTATTCAAATCAATAAAATGATAAGGGTACCCAAATTTTTGCATCGGTCAAATTTTGGTTTAATGCATATTGCACATTTTCTGTTAGTACAATAAACCTCATTTCAATCCTGAAATATTACTGTGTCCATCAGTTATTAGATATATCAAATTGAAATGGCTGTTGCAAACACCCAAATATTTAGAACTAAAAATGATTAAGATTAATAGGGGTGCCCAAACTTTTTCATATGACTGTAAATGGGGTTGGGACCATCAGTTGTGTTGTTCAGAAGTCAGGTGGATACACAGCTGATAGTCCTACTGAATGGAGTCTTAGAATTTGTATTATGGCAAGAATAAAGCAGCTAAGTAAAGAAAAACGAGTGGCCATCATTACTTTAAGAAATGAAGGTCAGTCAGTCCGAAAAATTGGGAAAACTTTGAAAGTGTCCCCAAGTGCAGTGGCCAAAACCATCAAGCGCTACAAAGAAACTGGCTCACATGAGGACAGCCCCAGGAAAGGAAGACCTAGAGTCAGCTCTGCTGCAGAGGATAAGTTCATCCGAGTCACCAGCCTCAGAAATCACAGGTTAACAGCAGCTCAGATTAGAGACCAGGTCAATGCCACACAGAGATCTAGCAGCAGACACATCTCTACAACAACTGTTAAGAGGAGACTGTGTGCAGCAGGCCTTCATGGTAAAATAGCTGCTAGGAAACCACTGTTAAGGACAGGCAACAAGCAGAAGAGACTTGTTTGGGCTAAAGAACACAAGGAATGGACTTTAGACCTGTGGAAATCTGTGCTTTGGTCTGATGAGTCCAAATTTGAGATCTTTGGTTCCAACCACCGTGTCTTTGTGCGACTCAGAAAAAGTGAACGAATGGACTCTTGGGGATTTATTCAAAATTGAAGGCATACTGAACCAGCATGGTTACCACAGCATCTTGCAGCGGCATGCTATTCCATCCGGTTTGCGTTTAGTTGGACCATCATTTATTTTTCAACAGGACAATGACCCAAACACACCTCCAGACTGTGTAAGGGCTATTTGACCAAGAAGGAGAGTGATGGGGTGCTACGCCAGATGACCTGGCCTCCACAGTCACCAGGCCTGAACCCAATCGAGATGGTTTGGGGTGAGCTGGACTGCAGAGTGAAGGCAAAAGGGCCAACAAGTGCTAAGCATCTCTGGGAACTCCTTCAAGACTGTTGGAAGACCATTTCAGGTGACTACCTCTTGAAGCTCATCAAGAGAATGCCAAGAGTGTGCAAAGCAGTAATCAAAGCAAAAGGTGGCTACTTTGAAGAACCTAGAATAGAAGACATATTTTCAGTTGTTTCACACTTTTTTGTTAAGTATATAATTCCACGTGTTAATTCATAGTTTTGATGCCTTCAGTGTAAATCTACAATTTTTATAGTCATGAAAATACAGAAAACTCTTGGATTGAGAAGGTGTGTCCAAACTTTTGGTCTGTACTGTACTTATCCGGATACGGACAGTAAATGCTCCTAAATCACCGGCTACACATGAAGAGTGAGAAATGCAATAATCCGGTGCAGTATTTGTCTGATATCTGTTATCTACATGTGGTAGAGACTCCGAAGTCAGCCCACAACATGGCGGTCAGTATATCACCGTATACACATAGATATAAAACCATACAAATCTGTGTATCCTACAGAGCAAGGTGTCCATGGGCCACCCACATCCCCACCATGTGCTGATCCCTCCATGAATAACTTTCAGAGCTATAAATATAAATCTAAATATAATATATTCTGCTAGAAGACTGTGAAAAAAACACCTAGATAAGGCCCCATGTAATCTACACAGTCTTATACCAGCCACCATTTTAGGTAGTAAATGAAATTCCAATTGGAAGATGAAAATAGCTACATGAGGTGAGGACATTTTATAGGCGGCAGCATCAGCAGGACAGCATGTATAGAGTGACAGAAGGCTGCCATATATCCACACAGGATTCAGTATACATCCCTGATATATAGGTCATATATAGATCAGTAGACACCATATATAAAGAGGGGAAATAGCACCAGCAGTAAGATGGAGGAACTATAGAGACTGCTGGACTACATATACAGTGAGGGACCTCTATACAGCAGGGTCAATATAAACAACATGTCCTATACATGGAACTAAGATGGAGGGCATATACAGATCTCTAGACTCCATATACAGGGAGGGGTAATTAATAACCTGTATATAGTATGACCAGTATACACAGTATGACCAGTATACAGCCCTGAGAAGGAGGTCACATAGAAATTATTAGCCATAACCTATCCCTAGCATGATCAATATTAGCACAGAAATGGAGGACATATACAAGGATTATTAGGGGGCATTCACACTACCGTTGGTGACCTTCAGTAGTGTCCGTTGCTATTGTCCGTTACAAGATTTTAGCATCGGACACTAGCTGAACCGTCAGAAATCTTAAAATTTCCATTCATTTCAATGGGTTTTTCTATTGTGTCCGTTTACACACAATCCGTCAGAAGTCCGGTTTTTTTTTCGTGGACAAAAAATCCTAAATGCAGGACTTTTTTGTCCGTTTGAAATAACGGATTCTTGACGGACAGCAAGTGTCCGTTATTTTTTTAACATTGAAGGCTATGGATAACGGACAGTAACTGATAGCCATCAATTATTGTTCGTTATTTTATGTCCGTTTTTTTTTTCTGCACATGCTCAGAAAGCAGAAAAAAAAGAAACAAAAAAAAACGGACAGTGTTAAAAAACGGACACTAACTGATGCTAATGTGTCCTTTTTTTTTAAACTAATCCATTAATTGGATCAGTTAAAAAAACGGACACATTAGCATCAGTTAGTGTCCGTTAATGTCTGTTATGATAGGTGTCCGTTTTTTTTTTTGTTTTTCTTTTTTTAACGGACACTATCAGAACGGACATCAATGGTAGTGTGAACCCTGTCTTAGTGTAGCCTCCATACTGTATCACCAGTAACCATACCACACTGTATATCTGATCCCCAGCTTTCAAACCATGATGTCCGTCTCTCTCCACAGTGTCTCTCCATTACATGTGACCTCCCAGCTCCACCATAGAGAGCCCCTCAGTCCCCAGGACTCATGAACAATCTGCATTATACAGTAGTAATCTATGATATATCAGTCATGTCTGCAGTGTGTGAGGTAAATACATGAGGGGACTCTGTGACAGGATAAATCCTGTGGTAATACTGCAGCATATACAGTATTATGTAGAACGGTGATACTACACTAGAAGTGCTGTCTAATGTGAATGTGGTGACATCAGTGTTGTGTGAGGTGATAAACCCCAATGTTATACTCCCTGATTGAGCAGACAGGTTTAATGTTTCCTCCAGTCCTTGTGGTGAGAGAAAGAGGAAGAGATGAACTACTTCACAAAGTAGAAGCCGCAGGAGTTATTTTTTCCCCCATCCCAAAGTCATGTCCCCCTTTGCTGATGGCTCCGGGGGTGTCTGTCTCTAGATGCGCAAAGCTGGTAGAGACATACCCCAAAAGACTTGCAACTGTAATTGCAGTGAAAGGTGGCTCTACAAAGTATTGCTATAGGGGGGCTGAATACTTTTGCATGTCACACTTTTCAGATTTTTATCTGATTAAAATTTCGAAAACCATGTATCATTTTCGTTCCACGTCACAATTATGTGCTACTTTGTGTTGGTCTATAACTTAAAATGTTATTAAAATACATGTAAGTTTGTGGTTGTAAGGTGACAAAATGTGAAAAAGTTCAAGGGGTATGAATACTTTTGTAAGCCACTGTACAGTAAATACTAAAAGAAGTTTCTTGGCAACACCTATAATAATGGAGACGAGTAATAAACCAAAGAGGTTCCTCAGTTCTTTTGTCACTTGATTTCCTAATAATGGTAGTAACAGCGGAGTGTAGATTAAAGGACTGTTCTGAAAAATCGCTATATAACAATGAACGAATAGTTAGTTTCCAAACAACCTAGCAAGGCTGGATACACATCTGCAGCATTCAGGATTTAAATCAAATTTACTGCTATGTCATAAGAACAGAAAAATGGAATGAACATTAAAGGGGTTTTCCGGGCAATTTTTTTTTTTAAAAAAAAGGTCTGTTAGTGCTATTAATGGGTTAATAAGTACACCCATATACCTTTAGCAGTGTTCTGAGTGATTCCTGGGTTTCTATGGGAGCTCCTGGCATCCTCTGCATTTGCTTACATGGTGTACAATTCCTGCTGTGTAGCTTCCTATGTAGCTTCCACACTACCTCCCTCTCACTCCCCCATTCCTCTCTCACTCCCTTACACCCCCTCCCTGTCTTCCTAGCTATCCCACCCACTACTAGCCCTTGCCAACTAACTAACTCAGCCCACCCCCCCACCACATCATACTTATCTGTCTTCCTCTTTAGACTTCCCTTCTGGAACGGCTCCTCCTTTTCGCTCACTGTCCTGGCTGTGCGCAGGCTGGAGGTGCCTATGCGGTAGAGATGGCACCTCTGATGGCGCGTGCACATACGGGAAGTGCCTCTAATGCCTGTGCAGTAGAGATGGAGTGCCTTCTCTACTGTGCATGTGTCACAGGCACCTCCAGACTGTGCAAGCGCTAGAAGAGAGGAGGAGCTGTTCCCAGAGAGGAAAATATGTAAGTATGATGGGGTGGAGGGGAGTAATGGTGACGTCCCGTTTCGGAAACGTGGAAACGGAACATCACTGGATTATCAGAAAGTGTGCCTGGGGCGGTCATATAACCTCCCCAGGGATATGGGTAATTATAGATTTTTTTTAAATGTAAGTAAATTAGAAGTTAGACGGGGGAGGGGGTTTAGTTTAGGGATTAATTTTTATTTCATCCCAGACAAACCCTGAGAGATCCTCACCTGAGAGATCTTGGAGACCGCCCAGTGCTGCACACAATTCCAGGTTCCTTCCTAATGTTCCCTCCTTTGGGAAATCTCTCTACCTGTTCTGTTTGCTGAATCTTTTAATGAGTAGCAAGTCAGATGGCATTCCCCTGGATGTTAGGAGGACCATCCTCACATATATTGAGAAAACCAACTTGCTTAGAAAAGCAGATAATCTGTTCCTGCTACACTATGGGCCCAATTGAGGCCAAAAAGCAAGTAAAGCCACCCTAGCCAGGTGGGTAAAGGGCACGGTTGAGAAATGCTACAGCATAAAAGCTTCCAGTCACTGCTCAAAATAAAAGCACATTTGACTTGATTCACAGTCGCCTCCTGGGCAAAGGCAGGTCATATACGTCTCGAAAAAAATCTGCAGAGCTGCAATGTGGGCAGCAGCCTTGACATTTATCAAGCACTACTGGCTTGACATACCGGCAACGAGTGCTTGAAGTGGCATCAAGTGTCCCTTTCACAGTTGATTTTGCTACATAGGTCCTATATGTGCTGTGCTGCCGTAGGACGTCCAGGAAAGAAAAAATTTACTCAGCGAAATTTTTATTTCCTGGAGTCGAGTAGCACAAGCTACCCATAATAAATTGTATGTATTGCTGCATCAAAATACTCTGTCTCTCCTTCATTGCCTCCTACATATTGAGTGGATGTGATTGGATGATTAATTGACAACAATCTTATTGCTTATTAACCTGTCTCTATCTGATTCCACCTAGAGAACTAAAACCCATATGTGCTGTGCTGCCTATGAACTCCAGGAAATGAAAATATCAGTGAGTAAATTTTTTCTATTTCTCCCTGAAAATAATTACAATTTTTTTATGCACATGTTTATTTCTTTTGTGTGTATTGGAACAACACAAAGAAAAAAAAAAGCCAAAAATGATATAATTTCAAGCAAAACTCCAAAAATGGGCTGGACAGAATTACTGGCACCCTCAACCTAGTATTTGGTTGCATACCCTGTGGAAAAAATAACCAAAATCAATCGCTTCCTGTATGTTGACTGGTTCAAATAATGTCGGGATTTTGACATTGTAGTTCGGGTTCCTCTGGTCTCAGTGTCTTCATGTGTTGAGTAATAGTCTGCTACTCGGACTAACTCCATTCTAAACCAAACCACTATGATTATTGAATTGCCCTTAGATTTTTTTTTTTTTTTAAACTGATAGTTTCACTCTTTTAAGAGCGCACTAAACTATAGATACTGAAAAAAACTCTTTCAGAAATGGCAATTTCTTCATATCTTGTGTTTGGGCACAGTCTTTGGTTTGGTGGTGGGTTTATTCCTGCTATTTAAAGCAGCCCTTTTACCATTTGAGAGTGGTGCATTTGTTATTTATATTTTTCCAACTGGGAAAAAATGTCGACTAACATGGTCACTATTTGAACCAGTCGACATACAGCATATTTTGTAGTTTTGCCAAGCGTCAGAGATATGCGCTAATGAAATCATAGCACATTATTCTGAAAGACGAATAGGACACAAATACCATATATTCCCTATTGATCTTTATCTAACGCCCCTTTTACCATTTGAGAGTGGTGCATGTGCTACATATTTCTTCAATTGGAAAAAATATGGTGGCCTGTATGGTCGCACTTGAATTAGTCGACATAGTGAATCTGTCAATTGAATTTATCAACAATGATGGCGTCAACCCTTTTGAGACTAATAGGACATACCACACTTCCCTGAACAACACTATTTAGGCAACTGATTAATCTAATTAGATCTGAACCCGACATATTCTGATACATCTTAAATCACAATTGGTGTGCGCACAGTTGGGTGTATTTTCACATGCATTTATGACTTTTATTATTCATATTTCTAATAAACGTTAAGTTTTATTCTTCCTCATCATTACTAAGAACTGTCTAGAATTACAGCCTTACTTTAAACAATAAGATAGGGTCAATTTATATTTTCTTAACGACTCTATATCTTGACCTTTGAATCACACAGAATGTGTAGTTTTCAATGTGAATATGTATGTATTTTCCATGTATGCAGTTTTTCATGTGGGCATTTTTAAAGTGTAGATGAATAACCGTTTAGGTGAATATAAGAAGATTTGTAATATATCTCATCAGAGAAACATGATTCTATCCAGGGGCATAACTTGCATAGAATGATCCCCATAGCAAACTCCCCCCTCCCCATGGCATGGCGCCCCCTTTCCTGGCCTCCACACAGTATAACACCCCATTTACACACACTATAATGTCCCAAAGTGGCATCCAGACAGAATAACATTCCATAGTGGCCCCTCCTCACAGTATAATGTCCCATAGCGGCCCCTCTACACATTATAATGTTTTATAGCAGCCCCTCCCCACAGTATAATGTTCCATAGCAGCGCCTGCACATACTATAATGTCCCATAGTGGCCCTTGCACACAGCATAATGTTACATAGTGGCCCCTCCACTAATGTCATATAGCGGGCCCTCCACACAGTATAAGGCTCCATAACAGCCCCTCCACAAAGTATTATTTCCCATTGTGGCCACAACGTTGTTCATTGCAAATATTGCAAACATTTTGGGTTCAGCAGAACCCAAAATTTTTGGGGTACACCACCCACGAACTACTATTATACTCTGGGGTCTTTTCAGACCAGGGGAGGTGAAAAACATAAAAACCAGTGTTACTGACCTCTCCTGTGCTCCGATGCGACTCCCTGCTGTTTTCAACTCTCTTCAATGACGTCACAGATGTGGGTTACGTCTGTGTCATTATGCGTCACAACGCCGGAGAGGTGAGTAACACTGGTTTTTACGTTCGCTCACCTCCCCTGGGCCTCCGATCATTATACTCTGAGGTCTGAAAAGATCCCAAAAGTATAATAACAGCAGTATTTGTTGGGGTTCGGCCAACAAATACTCTTGCCATGGGCCCGCAACTGATCCCCGCTAATGCTCATTGCCACCTCCGTTTCCCCTTCTTCCCTTAAGGGGGCACCAGTAATATGATATGGGATGCACGGTATGCCCTGGAGGGCAGAAGGTTAAGCGGAGACGGCCATGATCAGGAACGCGGAAGGGTAAGTAAATAGGGCCCGTTACCTGCTGGTGTTATTAAAAAAAAAAAAAAGCAGCATTGGCTCACCGGGCCCCCTAAGGCTGCAGGCCCCATGGCAGCCGCTATGGCTACCACGGCAGTACTTACACCACTGCTTCTATCTCCTGTTATCAGTTCCTCTCCTGCTTGTTAGTTCATGGAAGTCTATGGAGAGGGGAGGGGAGAGGAGGAAGAGGAGTGAGTCAGAAGCAGAGGAACACAGAGGTCCTTGAGCAGAAACAGTAAGAATTCTCATTCGCCAAAGCTTTATTCACATCTATACTCAGTACTGCTAAACTCAGTACTGCTAAATCCTGCTGAAAAACTGGTAAAAAAAATGCATGTATCTGTTTGTCACTCACTAGGACCCTCCTCCCCCTCCCCTCTACATAGACTTCCATGTCACCTCAGCTGTCTGTCTGTGACTTCAATAAAGACAGATCTGGCAGTGAATTGAGCAATTTAGTAGGTCAATAATCAAAACTGAAGTGAGGAAGAACAATCATTTTTGTAATCTTTCTTCCCCCATGTAGTTTCAATGAGCCTCTATAAATTGTCTATTCAAATGAGTGCTGATCCACGTTTTATCGTTAATCGGCAACTATTCCCAGACTGGGTCTCCTGGTTTAATGGGACCTTTACCAAGCCTGTTCTTCCACTGCTTTAAGCTCTAAGCTTTCTCTACTTAGGGAAATAGCTTAAGATGCACCAACGTGTACCAAAAGTGAGGCAAAAGTTTAAAAAAAAAAATACAACAACCAATCGGTGGTGGAAACTAAAGGGTATGAAGATGCATCAGATGTAGCATTCAGCATGTGCCACTTTGATAAACTTGATTCAGAAATATGCAGAGCCTCCCTTATTCATTGTGAATTTATAATATTTCTTCTCCAACCATTTATTTTTAACTATGTATAACTTGATACTAATACTGATACACATGTGAACAAAATTGTCGGTACCCCTCGTTTAATGAAAGAAAAACCCACAATGATCACAGAAATAACTTGAATCTAACAAAAGTAATAATATATAAAAATTCTATGAAAATGAACAAATGAAAGTCAGACATTGGTTTTCAACCATGCTTCAACAGAATTTAAAAAAAATATAAAACTCATGAAACAGGCCTGGACAGAAATGATGGTACCCTAAACTTAATATTTTGTTGCACAACCTTTTGAGGCAATCACTGCAATCAAACAATTCCTGTAACTGTCAATGAGACTTCTGCACCTCTCAACAGGTATTTTGGCCCACTCCTCATGAGCAAACTGCTCCAGTTGTATCGGGTTTGAAGGGTGCCTTTTCCATACGGCATGTTTCAGCTCCTTCCAAAGATACTCAATAGGATTTTGTCCACGTGTGTAGTTATTGGATGATATTTGCAGTAAAGTAATGACAGTATATAATGTTAAAAATATCTTTATCAAACAAGATATACTGTACAGTGTGTGTAAATGTGATAAAAAATCCTCTAGAAACATGTAGAAAAATATAAACTTTCATATATAGTATAAAACATAACTTGCTACACTACCATCTTTATGTGTTTTGTTGGATTTCTATTGTTGCAAATTTTTCATTTTTGGCAAAAATGGTATTGTCTGAAGCCCTATTGCTGTGAAAAAAAGAAACCTGAGGCAGACTTAATAATAAAAGGGAATAGGATCCATCAGGGACTGTCATGGTTCTGTTCATAAGGGAACATAAACAGATCTTATAGGATAGAAAGTACTATTGCATTTATTTCAACATGTAAATAAAAATACTTTCAATTCCACAAAAGTTAAAGGGGTATTCCCACGAACATAACCATTTTTAAATTTGTACATAATTAAAAGTTAAACATTTTTGCAAATATAATTAAACAATTTTGCAGAGTTTTAAAGATTTTTTCTAAATATCTTGTGGTCACAAGTTGTCGTCTTGATCGGTTACCAATGGATATGACCATGAATACAGGACCTTTCTAAGGTCAGAAAATCAACCATGATTTCCTTATAGTGGCCAGGATATCTTCTGATACATGTAGTGTCCTCGCCTGATAACTCAGCTACAATAAGAAAATCATAGCTGGGCTCCTGACAAGTCCCAGGCCATAGAAATTTTCTGCATTCGTGGTCATAACCATTGGCAACCGATCAAGACAACACTGTCAACATTAAGATGGTTAGAGAAAATCTTTAAAACGCTGCAGAATCTTTAAGTATTTATATTTGCAAAAATGTTTAACTTTTAACTATCTACAAATAGAAATATAATTATGTTCATGGGAATACCCCTTTAAGCTACGTCCACTGATTAAGTCTGGTAAAGTATTATGATTTAATTTCACACTTATTAATATTACGTGATGATCTGATTATTTGTCTACTAATGGTTTAATATTTTATGAAGCTTTTATTAACAAATGTGAAATAGAAGCCATGAGATGTTGACAGAACTAATATATCCTCTTTGGTTGGTAATTAACATCGTATGTTATTACCGACTCTTGCTTATTAAATACATATAAGACAAAAGGGCAGCAGACTAGCATATTTAGCAATATAAGCAATTTGTCCCACTAACAATCTATTGTTACTATCTAATGGAAATCTATGTCATCAGTCACATAATTTATCACACATCAACATTTTTTCATTTATTAAATCATACAGATTTAGTAGTGCTTTAAAGCGTAACTAAACTTTTATTGTGTAATTAATAAATACTGTAATATGCTTTAACCCCTTCAGGTCTGAGCCCAAAAGTGCGTTAAAGACCAGGCCTCATTTTTCAAAACTGACATATGTCACTTTATATGGCAATAACTTTAAGACGCTTTAACTTGCACAAGTGATTTTGACACTGTTTTTTCGTGAGACATTGTACTTCATGTTAGTGGTAAACATTGATCAATATTTTTGTATTTATTTATAAAAAAAATAGGAAATTTGATGGAAATTTTGAAAAAAAAAAAATCGCAATTTTCAAAATGTGAAATGCTCTGCTTTTCAAACGGATAGTCATACCACCCAAGTAAGTTAATAAATATTATCTTTTTTTTATATGTCCCACTAGGACACCTGAATCGCTGATTCAGCACTATAGACTGCAATACACGTGTATTGCAGTCTATACAGGAGTTCAGCCTATGTAGACATAGGCTGATTTCCAGAGGTCCCGGCAGGATCAACCAGGTAGTGGGGGCTTCAGGCAGCGTGGGGTCACTGGCCAGACCCCGGGCTGCATATTATAGATATCGGCACCCCCCGATCTCGCCGCGGGGGGTGTCGGGGGCGGCAACATGGCGGAACCCCTTGGATGCCGCTAACACCCTCTCCCGATGCCGCCCGCGGCACTTAATGCCGATAGCAAACACTTAAAATACCGCGGTCGCTATTGACCGCGGCATCTTAAGGGTTAAACAGCGGGGATCGGTGTTATCACTGGTCCCCACTGTTGCAGCAGGAGCCTGGCTGTCAAATACAGCTGGGCTCCCACGGTGATCGCACGGGCTCTGCTTCTGAGCCCGCTCGATCACCGTCACGTACCTGTACGTGGGGATGCGGTAAGGGGTTAATAACAATTTTCAGCTTCTGAAATTCTCTATTAATGGCTGTATCCTGCTTCTCACTGTGTACGATGTATGGGCTTGTTTGTGTAAAGCAGGGAAAATGAGGGTGGTGAGAGGGTGCCTCAGGCAACTTGGGATATTTATTGCATATAAATATCCTAATTCCAACTGTATAGGCAATAGGTGATATGGCTGGAAATGGTACAGTGTAATAGTGAATGAATAATGAAATAATGCAACCTTTCATACAAAACCAGAAGCAAGTTTTTTACGTTTAATAATTCCCGTGATATTATTGTTTGAAGTGACCCTCTCCCACTCTCATTATTCCTGCTTTAGACTGGGGACCAACGTGGAGTAAACGACACGGTTTGGCAGTGGAGGAAACACTGTGGCAAAAACCGTGGTGTTTTACATTCCCTGCAAAGTGTTGGGGATTCTCATGAATCCCATCCACACAATGTAGAAAAATGTGTGCAGCGAAAATGTTGTAATTTCCAAAACCATCACGTTTTTGGAAATCGTAGTATGTCAATTATACCTATGGAAATGCCGGCAGTTTCCCTATAGGTATAATTGAAGTCCACAGAGGAAACCTGTGAAAAGCGCTGCGGGAGAAGCAGGATATAGCTCTTAATAATGAAGCAAGGCAAGGAGGAAAGAAATGCAGGATTTCCTAGAAAGGAGCTACAATTTGTTAATTAATTTTATTACAAAATTTAATAATGACACAAATACTGACAGAAAATCAAAAGTTGTTCCAAAGTTTACTTATGCTTTAAAGAGTATATTCAAATGTAAAACAAGTTCTCAAAAAATAATAAAACGAGTGAATATAAGAAATGTATCTTACTAAAGAAAAATGCTTTGTTCTCCATTTATCAGTCTGTTACTTCTAACATAGAAGTCTATAGAAGGGAGAAGTGGCTGCTGGTAACACATGCAGCAGTTGCTTAGCTCTGCTACACTTTGTAACTAAGAAACCTGTTTTGACTCTACTATATCTAGTAAGATAATGATCTACTAATGTAAAGAATGAGGCAATAAATCAGTCACTAGACAGCAACAGCCTCCTCCTCCCCCTCCCTTCTACCTAGATAATGCTCTGTCTTGGTACAGAATGAGGAAATAAATTAATTACTAGCCAGAAACAACCTCCTCCTCCCCTCCTCTATACATAGACCTCTGTGTGTGAGACTAGATAGGGATATAGATTTTAATAGAGATACTGTAAGCATCTATGTGAAGGGAAGGAAGAGGAAAACAGCCTGGACAGTATAAAAAAGTCTAAAAATACAGTATATTACAATGTTTTTGTATTATTCATTGAAGGTTGTTTTATAGGTAGAAATTTATGTTCTACTATATTGTTGTTTCTCTGATCTTGTGTTTGTTGTCCTTATTGAAATTATAAAGAATTTACAGGATAATGTAAATAATATCCATTGTGGACAATCTTTTTACGCTATGTTAAAATCTGCACCCCTGTGTCCGTTGTTATGGTCAGTTGGAAGACCAAAACAACAGACATACGGACTGCTAAAATAGTGGACACCAACAATGCCCGGAGGACCCCATTTACTGTAATGGGATCCATCATATGTTTATTCTTTTAAACTGAAACTAGTGGACAAAAAAGTCGGAATAGTGGCACTTTTGTGTCCAACGGTTTTCGGTAGTACCCAGCCTTAGAGAAACTGCTTGGACCCCATACTGCTTTTACACTGCTGAAATATATTGGAACAGTAAAATAATTTTTGTTGCTGCTAATTTCTATGTAGCTCACCACTGTTTAGCTGGATACAGTACAATTTTGTTCAATGACAAATTTTTATTGAACTTTTGAAATCAAGCAAACTAGATAAGATACCAGGGCATTCAGTGTAATTTCTGATGAAACAACCTTTAAGATACTACAGAGGGAAAATAAATCAAAAAACATATAATTTCATATTTTTACTAAGTAACTGTTTATTTGTCAAGAGCTGCACAGATCAGCTATAAATGCATTACACCAGGGAAGTTGTTGGTCAAGTTGTACATAATTTTAGGTGTGTGCAGACAGAACATAGACTGGTCAAGAACTTCAATAAATACCAAAAATAAATATATAAATAAAGCATACTGTACATCAACTTCAACTAAATTCTAACATTCTGTGCCTTATTGTTATATACAGTGGTCACTCTCTGAACCTTTTCAGTGCCATTTTGCCACACTTTGTTAGCTCTTAAGCCTCAACTTTTTCCTACAAAATCATGCCCTTTTCCTGCTAAGCCACATCCCTTTGATGGACAAGGTAAAAAAAAAAAAAATAATAATGTGAAGCCATTTTCTTGTGTTAATTAAGCCATAGTTCTTTCACAGCTTGATTAATAAATCTACCCCAATATTCTAAGCAAAACTCTTTTGATTAAATGGCAGTGCATTAAAGGGGTTGTCAAGGAATTGGACCAACCCCCGTGGAGGTCGGGGGAGATGTAAAATGAAAAAAGCATACTCACCTGTCCCTGTCCATTGTTTGCCACCAGTGTCTGTTCGGTCTCATCCTGGGGTCTCGTTGCTGGAAGTCCCACGTGGCCACTCAGTGGCCTCAGGGGTTGCTGGCAAGGAACCAGTGATGTATGTGACCTGGACTACAGAACACCAGGGAAAGGTGAATATGCTTTTTCTTAGTTTACACTTCCCCAGCCACCACAGTTCACTTTTGCTAGTGACTATTAGGACTGCTATTTTTCCTGTATAGTTTTCAATTTCCAACTAACACCACCACAAAGTCACCAGGAACCAGTGGTATCTGTCAGAATGCTGTTGTTATGGAGAATGACTGGTAAGGTGGATAATGAAAGGTCAATGGATCTGCAACAGTAAGGTAAGCATGGATAGAATATTGTGTATTATTATGGGAACCATGCTGTACAGGTCTTATTACAATCCAAATGAGAATAGACAACAATTAGACTACTGTGTGTACAGAATATAAACACATATTTTAAAAATTCATAGAACATACAGCAGAGGCCATGTGTGGCAAAGCTTGTGATTGTAAATCACAGCTGACAAACAATCCTGGTTTATCCTAAGTCATATAATTCTACATTACCATTATTACTACAAGGTAATGTGTAATTTCATATTTACTTTACCATATTGTTGAAGGGGTTGACCAGGAATTACAGGATTCTTTTCCTTAGGCCGCTGATTGGCCTCAGGGGCCACGTGCGGCGATGGACTTCTGCCAGAACAAGCCCTGGGTATAACAGAGATATCTGTTACAGGGTTTCTTTCAAGGCTGATTTAAAGCATTTTGAGAATTTTTGGATCTGAGGATTTTTTGTTTATTTTCAATTTCAGGTGGATGACTTCATGATACATATCTTCTAATGTGAACTCTAATAAACTTTGTTCCATTTGCAGTAACACAATCTTCAGTGTGTGCCGTGATCTTGCTATGCATGGCAACTGTGTTGGAGAACCCTACCACTCAGTGTACCACTAATCCTTCATTGAGTGTGGCACCATTGCTACTTTACTCTATCCTGTGGATAGGTCACCAGTATGAAAACCCCACTTGGACCTGTGAAACCCTTTAATGCCACCTGTTGCCTCTTGAAAAACTTCTGAAACTTCCATGCTAGTCGACTAATTTGAGAACTCTATAACCACCAAGATCATTGCCTCTTTATGAGTTCTACAATTTTCCAGTTAAATCTAAGTCCACCTGAATTATTCCATCATGGAAACACACTAACATAAAAAAGCCACAAGATCCTATATTGAAAGAACACACTGTACCAAATCAACCAATTCTATAGAAACCTGGACTTTCCCAGCACTACAATAGTGGGAGGTTATGCAAGCATAGGAGGTTCCTGTATATTAACAAAGAAAACAAAATCAACCATACAAAGACAATAATTATACAGAATGCTCATAAACCAGTTTTACCAGACCAGTCACAAAACTATAAAATCTTTGAATACACTTTTCACATCTAATACAGATATTTGTAAAGCAGATACTATATGTAAGCGAGGATGATATATGGAAAAATCAATGTACTTCAAAAGTCAGTGCTACTAAAAATCACATTATCTACATTATAAAGAAGCACTTTGCTGATTATTTTAACCCTGTAGATTTTACATTGTTAGTTTAATGAAATAATTGCCTTTTTTCTTTAGCACAGTTATTATTTCTAATGTAACTTTATAGTTTTCTCCATTGGCAGTTATGTTGGGACCTTCTTTTTCCTCATCTAATGTATAACAGTCAGGATCCCTGTAGCATCCTGTGACTGATGGTGATCTGTAGCTAATACAGAATCCACAATAAAATACAATACAATAAAATACAGGAGGTTATTGTAAACTCCATTTGACTCAACAGAATGGAGAAACAAACACTACACATCTACATGGTCACAAGACCTGTTCATAAAATAAGAATTTTCACTATAGTGCTTCTTTAAGGTAAAAATGATTGTAAAAGTCTTTAATAGGAACACTAATCCCAGAAAATGCACAGAAAAATAATACAATTTCCCAACCCTTCCTCTAACAATTTTATCCTTTTCATAAGTTCCAATTTGTCTCATGTTACAGTTAAGAGTTAGAAATGTCTAAAGAAATCTTCATTGTGAGTACCAGGAGCTTAGCCATGACCCCCCCCCCCCCTCCTTACACTCATGTGACTGTCTATAATAAAAGTGGGTGCCACAGGATTCTCCTGCTCATGAAAAGTATTTTCCCATGAATATAACCATATTTAGATTTGTAGACAATTAAAAATTAAACATTTTTGCAAATATAAATTATTAAACATTTTACTAAGTTTTAGGCTAAGGCCCCACGAGCGAGACGCAGCAAAAAAAAACCAAACACTGCAGAAAAGACCACAGTGGAAATGCATCAAGTTTTTTCCCTTAGCATTTCTCACAAAGTCCACATATTTTTCCTCTGTGGACTTTCTGCCCCTATTATACCTATACGGAAAGCGTTTCCATAGGTATAATTGACATGCTGTGATTTTCAAAAAGCGAGCCTTTCTGCTCATCCGCTGCGGATGTTTTTCTGCAATGTGTGGCTGGGATTAGCCAGAATCCCATCCACTTTGCAGGTACTGTAAAACGCAGTATTTTTTGCAATGGCCTTTCCTTAGACTTTTGGCTTCTTGTTTGAAGGCACAGAGACTGAAGTCCAACTACACACCAATGGGAAAGATAAACGATATACTCCAGGTACTGTAAAATGCAACACAGGTTATCAGGCAGGAACACTGCATGTATGAGAAGATAACCTGGACACCATGGAAATCGTGGCTGGGTTTCTGACAAGTGACAGACCATTGAAAGTTCCTGCATTCAAGGTCATATCCATTGGCAACTGATCATGACAACAGACTATCTTCACTGAGAGGATTATGAGAAAATCTTTAAAATTTTAAAAGTTAGGAAAATGTTTAATAATCTATATTTGCAATTTTTTTTCCCAGTCCATAAACTTCCTGAATTCATGGTTGTATCCATCGGAAACCAATCAAGACAAAAGACTGTCACCACTAATATGGGTAGAGAAAATCTTAAAACTGCAAACATTTTGATTATTTATATTTGTTATGTTTAACATTTCTGTTAACTTGTTAAGTTTAACTTTTAATTTTCTACAATTTTAAACATGATTGTTTGTGGGAAAACCCATTCAAGTCCTGTCCTTTACTAAGCCATGATCCATTTTCTGGTCTGTGGTCACAGATTAAAATTCTGCAGCACTCGACAATCATGCATATTAAAAAGTTTATTAGTAAAAAAAAAACCATTAAGAAAAAGACATTAGCAGTGGCATCAACATGTTAAGGTTAATAGATTAATATTCCATAAAATTAACAGATGGCAATTCCAGCAGTGACAGAGACAAAGCTGAGAACCCCTGTGCGGGAACAGCTTAGGGGATCCGCAACTATAGGATTAACAACTGTCACTGAACAAAAACCAAAAAAAGTACCTAAAACATAACTTCATTGAGACAATTTACCAAGAAACTTGTCTCACAACATATGTGTGGGACTATTACGTTGTAACTAGAGATGAGCGAATCGAATCTGCAGAAGCGGAATTCGATCCCAATTTCAGGAAATCTTCGATTCGCCACGATTCCGGATTTCCTCACGCTTCGATGCATTGAATCGCATTTTTTTTATAAAATGGCCACCACACATGTTAGGACAAGGGGAAAGGTACTCTGGAAGCTCGGGATCACCCACAATACCAAGCGTGCAGCTAATCAGCAGCCAGCAGGACCTGTGATGTCACAGCCCTATAAAAACCCTCGGCCATTTTAGGTACAGTCATTCCACATCGCTCTTACTGTAGGGACAGACGTCAAGCAGGAACTAGGGAGAGACTTAGAAAACATATAGAAGTTCAGGGAAAGAGGCTGAGCCTTAGAACTGTAGGGAAAGCATAGGGAGGAATTGAGAGAAGAATTTGGGGTTGTTGCAGGCTCATTTACAGCAAGAATTTGCAGCATAATTCACAAGGCAGCACTCACTGCCGTTATACTGCTGCTCATTACTTATATCTGTGTCATCGAGGTGAAACACAACAAGCCTTTTGCAGTGCAGTACAGCAAAAAAAAAAGTGAAATATCATAAACTACTATCTTCACTTATCTGCAAAAGCCTTTTTAAAGACTTTTATTATAAGGGGCTTATTCACTGTTCTTACAAGGAATAACATTATTCAGTACTATTGTGCCAAAGAAAACTGAATTATCATCCAATAATATCTGCACTTATCTGTAATAAAGGCCTTTAACGTGGAGAAAGACAAAAAGACAATATTTGCCATTTTGTTACCAGTATAAAGTTGCAGGCAATATTTAAAAACAGTATTGTCAAAAAAAATTCAATAATTCTTAGCGGTTATCACTTATTTAAAGGTGTTCTTTAGTGTCAAAACACATAAAAAGGACCATATTCACCATTTTGTTACCAGTATAAAGTTGCAGGTTATTTTTCAATACAGTATTGTCAATATTAATTCAATAATTCTTAGTGGTTATCACTTATTGAAAGGTGTTTATTAGTGTCAAAAGGATCATATTCAGCATTTTGTTACCAGTATAAAGTTGCTGGCCATTTATAAATAGTATTGTCAATAATTAAATAATTCTGAACTACAAATCTCTCTGCCTTTATCACACTTTTTTTTATTGGTGTTCATTAGTGGGTGAAGAAATAAGGGGCATATTTATCATTCTCTTCAAAGTAGAAAATAACAGGCCTTTTTGCCCTTTACAATTACGTTTTTTCATCAAACAGTATGTCAGACAGAGAAGCGAGAGGCCATGCACAGGGGAGGGCCACAGGCCTAAATGTTTCTGGTGCAGGCACAGGTCGCAGCAGAGTAAGGGGGCGTGGCAGCAGGGGTCAGTTACAGAGGCCTGAGCTCCCAGTGTCAAGTAGTGTTCGTGTCTTGACCAGCAACCCAATTATTGTAGACTGGTTGACTCGGTCATCCAATTCATCCCAAGTCACATCAGACACCCCCAGCCAAGAGTCGGTGGGTTCGTCAGACACAACCCTTAGTTGGCATGGCCCGGCAGCAGGTCCTGTGCCCTCACCTGTCCTCAACCTGCCTGTCCCTCAGCTAGAGAACTACTCTATGCTGTGGACTCAGATCCACTGTACAGTGAGGAAGAGGTACTAGAGAACAGTCAACAGCTACTGCTCAGCCAAGATGTGGAGGAGACATCCTCCGCTTCCTGCGGTAGGCGGGCAAGTAGTGATGAGGAGAGTGGCATGGGAGCTGGTGTTGAGGAGGACATCAGTGACCTGCAGACAATAGAGGATAACGATGTAGTCAATGGTAATTGGGAGTTGGGTGACGAAGGGGCCTCATCGTCATCAGGAGAAGAGGGTTGCAGCTTGCGCATGAGGCAGCGGGGCAGTCAGCAGGGTGGCAGCAGTGTAAGGTCGGGAACTAAATGTGCCTAGGGTAGACCACACGCTTCGCAGGAGCCTAACTGCTCGAAAAGCAGTGGTGCAGGGGTTCACGGAGGCAGTGGCGGTAGCAGTCAGTTATTGTGGAGTGTTGGGGTTAAAATCACCTACTCGGTGGTGTGGCAGTTTTTTGTATAGCCGCCGGGGGAGGTGAACATGGCCATATGTTCAATCTGTGGGCAGAAGGTGAAGCGTGGCCAGGGCGCCAATGTTGGCACCATAGCCCTGCGCCAACATATGCAGCGTCACCATAAAGTGGCCTGGGAGAGCCGTGGCTCCAATGTGGTGGTCCCGCCTGCCGCAGCAACCGCTGCAGCACCCAGTGGCATGCACCCCATTTCAGGCAGTCAAGGCTCCACCACCTCAGCTGAAGGAAGCTGTGTGTCCTTCCCATCATCTGCTGGTCGTGATGCTCCTGATCCTCCTAGTCAGTTATTGTGTCAGCAATTGATCACAGAATCTACTGTATAACTAAGAGACAACAGAATGCGCGCAATCATCCAACAGTGCAGAAGCTGAACGTTCTCCTGTCCAAGTCGCTGCAGTCACTCCCTTTCCACTTGGAGAACTGATGGCTTGTGTCGAGCCGAGGTGGAGAGTCCCAAGCCGTCATTTCTTTGCCAAGAAAGCAGTACCAGCCCTGTAGAAGAGAAGGTGGGCCAGTCCTTGAGCCTGCCTGTGTCTGCCAAAGTGCATGGCAGCGCTGACGTGTGGAGCTGTAACTATGGTCATGGACAATATATGTCATTTACAACCCACTGAGTTAATGTGGTGCCTGTCCAGACACACCAGCAACTTGGACAGGTGACGCAGCTTCTGCCTCCACGTTCTCACACCGTTGGTCCTGCAACAATGTCTGCCTCATCCTCCACTGTCTCCTCAGCCTCCACTGCAGGAACAATTCCCAGTGCTCCTCCAGCATACCACATGTGCAGGGCACAGCGGTGTCACGCTGTTCTACACCTCGCTTGCCTGGGTGAACGAAGTCACACAAGGGAGGAACTGCTACGTGTCCTCAATTAAATTAAATCCTGGCTTTCTCCAAGAGAATTTAAAATCGGAACAATGGGGACCGACAATGGGAAGAACATGGTGTCGGTCCTGTGTCAAGAAGGGCTGAGCCATGTGCCCTACATGGTGCATGTGTTCAATCTGGTTGTCAAGCGTTTCCTTTAGTGTTCCAACCATCTGGAAGACATCCTAAAAATGACAAGGAATCTTTGCATGCACTTCAGCCACTCGTACACCGCCAAGCACACCCTCTTTGAGCTGCAGCGGCAGAATGGCCTCCCACAGCATAGGCTGATATGCGATGTCTCCACCCGTTGGAATTCAACCCTCCATATGTTGGATCGACTATATGAACAGAGAAAAGCCATAACCGATTTCTTGATGATTCAAGTGGACAAAGGTACAACATCATTCCACTGATTCACATCCTGGAAAAGATGCTTATCAATCTGACTGGTCAGGGGACTGGAGATGTAGTGTCTACATCTCAAGGCCACATGAGCCCTGTGGGGGCTGAACATGAGGAGGACATTGGAGCACAAACAATGTGTAGTCAAATGGGTGGAGAGGAGGAGCAGGAGCAACCAGAACAGCCAGAGACAGATGAGAAGGATGAGGCAGATGACCCAGACACACCGTGGCAGTATGCAGTGGAGATGGATGCAGGGAGTGCCTCGGAGTCACTTGCACAAATGGCCCGATGCATGCTGACTTCCTTGCGCAGTGACAGCCGAATTGTCACCATTCGGAGGAAGGATGACTACTGGCTCTCCACTATGTTAGACCCTCGCTACTGGGGAAAAATGGGGGCCTTTTTTACACCCACTGAGAGGGAGGACAAACTGAACTACTATAGATACATGCTATGTAGCAAGTTGGCCGCTGCCTATCTGCACCATCGTCCATCCTCTCGCATGTCCGGCCGGGGGGGCCCTGAGTGCTCAACTTGCACTGGCATGGCAGCTGTGGGAGGGGGTGGGGTGGCAGGAGCAGTATCAGCTGCAGCAGCCTGAGCCTAGAGTCGCTCATGAGCAGCTTTCTTCAGCCTCATAATGAAGAAGCTGCTCATCAGCAGCTAGACACAGAGCAGAAGTTGAACAAGCAGGTGGTGGCATACTTAGAGTGCACCCTGCCACCCGTCATCGAAGATCCGCTGGACTACTGGGCAGCCAAACTGGATTTGTGGCCGCAACTGGCCAAGTTTGCCCTGGAAAAGCTGTTCTGCCCGGCCAGTAGTGTGGCATCAGAGTGGGTGTTTAGTACGGCGGGGGACATAGTTACCCCAAGGAGAACTCGCCTGTCCACACAAAATTTGCAGAGACGGACCTTTGTCAAGATGAATCAGGCGTGGATCAGCCAGGATTTCCAGCCACCAATGCCTGATGCAGCAGATTAAATGATCCATGCTGCCTCACCACACTCTGCCACTGGGTGACTGTATGGCCTCCTAAGGCTGTTGCTACCTACACATTATATCACCTTGCCACTCTGAGGCCTACTCACATTACTGCCATCTCCGCACTCTGCCACTGGATGACTGTATGGCCTCCTCACGCTCCTGCCACCTCCTCACTCTGCCACTGGGTGACTGTGTACTCTGCTAAGGCTGTTGCTACCTACACATTATATCACCTTGCCACTCTGTGGCCTACTCATAGTGCTGCCACCTCCGCACTCTGCCACTTGGTCACTGTATGGCCTACTCATACCGCTGCCACTGGGTCACTGTTTGGCCTCCTCAAGCCGTTTCCACTGGGTCACTGTATGCCCTCCTCATGTTGCTGCCACTGGGTCACTGTATGCCCTCCTCATGCCGCTGCCACTGGGTCACTGTATGGCCTCCTCATGCCACAGCCACTGAGTCATTTTATGCCCTCCTCATGTTGCTGCCACTGGGCTGATGCCCTCCTCATCCACTGACTGGGCTGTATGCCCTCCTCATGCCGCTGCCACTGGGTCATTGTATGCCCTCCTCATGTTGCTGCCACTGGATCACTGTATGGCCTCCTCATACCGCTGCCACTGGGTCACTGTATGGCCTCCGCATGTTGCTGCCACTGGGTCACTCTATGGCCTACTCATACCGCTGCCACTGGGTCACTGTTTGGCCTCCTCATACTGCTGCCACTGGGTCATTGTATGGCCTCCTGATGCCGTTGCCACTTGGTCACTGTATGCCCTCCTCATGTTGCTGCCACTGGGTCACTGTATGCCCTCCTCATGCCACTGCCACCGGGTCACTGTATGCCCTCCTCAAGCCATTTCCACTGGGTCACTGTATGCTCTCCTCATCCGTTGCCACCGGGTCACTGTATGCTCTCCTTAAGCTGTTTCCACTGGATCACTGTATGCCCTCCTCATGCCGCTGCCACTGGGTCACTGTATGGCCTCCTCATGCCACAGCCACTGGGTCACTGTATGCCCTCCTCATGTTGCTGCCACTGGATCACTGTATGGCCTCCTCATGTTGCTGCCACTGGGTCACTGTATGGCCTCCTCAAGCCATTTCCACTGGGTCACTGTATGGCCTCCTCATGTCACAGCCACTGGATCACTGTATGTCCTCCTCATACCGCTGCCACTGGGTCACTGTATGGCCTCCTGATGCCGCTGCCAATTGGTCACTGTATGCCCTCCTCATGTTGCTGCCACTGGGTCACTTTATGCCCTCCTCATGCCACTGCCACCGGGTCACTGTATGCCCTCCTCAAGCCGTTTCCACTGGGTCACTGTATGCTCTCCTCATTCGTTGCCACCGGGTCACTGTATGCCCTCCTCATGTTGCTGCCACCGGGTCACTGTATGCCCTCCTCAAGCTAGTTCCACTGGATCACTGTATGCCCTCCTCATGCAGCTGCCACTGGGTCACTGTATGCCCTCCTCATGCCACTGCCACTGGGTCACTGTATGCCCTCCTCATGCCACTGCCACTGAGTCACTGTATGCCCTCCTCATGTTGCTGCCACTGGATCACTGTATGGCCTCCTCATGTTGCTGCCACTGGGTCACTGTATGGCCTCCTCAAGCCATTTCCACTGGGTCACTGTATGGCCTCCTCATGTCACAGCCACTGGGTCACTGTATGCCTTCCTCATGCTGCTGCCAAATTCACATTGTCACCAGCAACTTGGCCAGGTGGAGCCGCTTCCGCCTCCATGTTCTCACACTGTTGGTCCTGCTAACAAAGTCACACAGGGGAGGAACTGGGTCACTGTATGTCCTCCTTGTGCTGCAGCCACTGGGTCACTGTATGGCCTCCTCATACCACTGCCACTGGGTCACTGTATGACCTCATGCCGCTGCCACTGGGTCACTGTATGCCCTCCTCATGTTGCTGCCACTAGTTCACTGTATGGCCTCCTCATGTTGCTGCCACTTGGTCACTGTATGGCCTCCTCATGTTGCTGCCATTGAGTGACTGTATGCCCTCCTCATGCTGCAGCCACTGGGTCACTGTATGGCCTCCTCATGTTGCTGCCACTGGGTCACTGTATGGCCTCCTCAAGCCATTTCCACTGGGTCACTGTATGGCCTCCTCATGTCACAGCCACTGGGTCACTGTATGCCTTCCTCATGCTGCTGCCAAATTCACATTGTCACCAGCAACTTGGCCAGGTGGAGCCGCTTCCGCCTCCATGTTCTCACACTGTTGGTCCTGCTAACAAAGTCACACAGGGGAGGAACTGGGTCACTGTATGTCCTCCTTGTGCTGCAGCCACTGGGTCACTGTATGGCCTCCTCATACCACTGCCACTGGGTCACTGTATGACCTCATGCCGCTGCCACTGGGTCACTGTATGCCCTCCTCATGTTGCTGCCACTAGTTCACTGTATGGCCTCCTCATGTTGCTGCCACTTGGTCACTGTATGGCCTCCTCATGTTGCTGCCATTGAGTGACTGTATGCCCTCCTCATGCTGCAGCCACTGGGTCACTGTATGCCCTCCTCATGCTGCAGCCACTGGGTCACTGTATGCCCTCCTCATGTTGCTGCCACTAGTTCTCTGTATGGCCTCCTCATGTTGCTGCCACTTGGTCACTGTATGGCCTCCTCATGTTGCTGCCACTTGGTCACTGTATGGCCTCCTCATGCTGCTGCCACTGGGTCACTGTATGGCCTCCTGATGCCGCTGCCACTGGGTCACTGTATGGCCTCCTCATGTTGCTGCCACTTGATTACTGTATGGCCTCCTCATGTTGCTGCCACTGGGTCACTGAATGCCCTCCTCATGCCACTGCCACCTGGTCACTGTATGCCCTCCTCAAGCCGTTTCCATTGGGTCACTGTATGCCCTCCTCATTCCACTGCCACCGGATCACTGTATGGCCTCCTCATGCCACAGCCACTGGGTCACTGTATGCCCTCCTCATTTTGCTGCCACTGGTTCACTGTATGGCCTCCTCATGTTGCTGCCACTTCATCACTGTAAGGCCTCCTTATGCCACTGCCGCCGGGTCACTGTATGCCCTCCTCAAGCCATTTCCACTGTGTCACTGTATGCCCTCCTCAAGCCGTTTCCACTGGGTCACTGTATGCCCTCCTCATGCCACAGCCACTGGGTCACTGTATGCCCTCCTCAAGTTGCTGCCACTGGGTCACTGTATGCCCTCCTCATGCCACTGCATCACTGTATGCCCTCATCAAGCCGTTTCCACTGGGTAACTGTATGCCCTCCTCATGCTGCTGCCACCGGGTCATTGTATGGCCTCCTCATGCCAGAGCCACTGGGTCACTGTATGCCCTCCTCATGCTGCTGCCAAATTCACATTGTCACCTTGTCACCAGCAACTTGGCCAGGTGGAGCCGCTTCCGCCTCCATGTTCTCACACTGTTGGTCCTGCAACAATCTCCACCTCATCCTCTACTGTTTCCTCAACCTCCACTGCAGGGACAATTTTATTATTGTTTATTTATATAGCATCATTAATTCCATGGTGCTTTACATTTGAGGATTTACATACAGTACACAAGATATGCAAAACAGATAATACTAACAGTGACCAACTGGCACAGTGGGATAGAGGGCCCTGCCCGCAAAGGCTTACAATCTATGAAGGAAGAGGAATAGAGACAGAAGGTGGGGGTAGAGGCTGTACAGATGGTGGTGTGGTGACAGTAGTGTTATTAGAGGTTGTAGGCCTTCCTGAATAGGTGAGTCTTCAGGGCCTTCTTGAAGCTCGTGATTGTGGGGGTCAGTCTTATGTGTCTTGGTAGTGAGTTCCAGAGTATGGGGGATGCACGGGAGAAGTCTTGGAGACGATTGTGTGAGGAGCAGATGAGAGCAGAGCGGAGTAGGAGGTCTTTGGAGGATCGGAGGTTACGTGCGGGCAGGTAGCGGGAGATTAGGTCGGAGATATATGGAGGGGACAGATTGTGGATGGCTTTGTATGTCAGCGTTAGTAGTTTGAACTCTATTCGCTGGGCGATGGGTAGCCAGTGGAGGGATTGGCAGAGGGGGATGGCGATGAAGAACGGGGGGAGAGGTGTATTAAGCGAGCAGCACAGTTTAAGGTGGACTGGAGGGGGGCGAGAGTGTTAGCTGGGAGGCCATAGAGAAGGGTGTTGCAGTAGTCTAAGCGGGGGATTATGAGGGCGTGGACTAGCATCTTTGTAGTTTCAGGGGTGAGGAAGGAGCGGATTCGATGGATGTTCTTGAGTTGGAGGCGGCAGGAGGTGTTGAGGGTTTGAATATGAGGCTTGAAGGATAGGTCAGAGTCTATTGTTATCCCAAGGCAGCGGACCTGTGGGACAGGGGTGAGAGTGGTTCCATTAATTTTGATAGATGGGTCAGGTAAGGGGGTCATGCGTGGAGGGGTGAAGATTATGAACTCCGTTTTCTACATGTTGAGTTTGAGAAAGCGGGAGGAGAGAAAGGAGGCTACGGCTGTTAGACATGCTGGGACTCTGGACAACAGGGAGGTAATGTCTGGTCCAGAGAGATATATTTGGGTGTCGTCAGCATAGCAATGGTAATGGAAGCCATGGGATTCTATGAGTTGGCCAAGGCCTAGGGTGTAGATGGAGAACAGGAGGGGTCCTAGGACGGAGCCTTGGGGGACACCTACAGAAAGAGGGCGTGGCGGGGAGGTGGTGTGCAAGTGGGAGACACTGAATGTACAGTTGGTGAGGTATGAGGAGATCCAGGAAAGGGCCAGGTCAGAGATGCCAAGGGATGAGAGAGTTTCTAGCAGGAGGGAGTGGTCGACTGTGTCAAAGGCAGAGGAGAGGTCGAGGAGGAGGAGGACAGAATAGTGACGTTTGGCTTTGGCAGTTAGAAGGTCATTAGTGACCTTGGTTAAGGCAGTTTCTGTGGAGTGATGGGGTCTGAAGCCTGACTGTAGTCTGTCAAAGAGCACATTGGACGAGAGATAGGAGGACAGTTCAGAGTGGACGTGTTGCTCCAGAAGTTTAGAGGAGTACGGGAGCAGTGAGATGGGGCGGTAGTTGGCTGGAGAGGACGGGTCCAGGGAGGGTTTCTTAAGTATAGGTGTGACAGTAGCATGTTTGAAGGCGGAAGGGAAGGATCCATTGGTTAGGGATAGGTTGAAGAGATGGGTTAGGGCAGGAGTAATGACTTCAGAGAGTTTGGGGATGAGATGCGACTGGATGGGGTTGAGCGCGCAGGAGGTGAGGTGGGATTTAGAGATTAGGGTGGAGAGCTTTTCATCAGTGATGGTGGAGAAACAGGTTAAAGATGAAGAGCACAGGACAGTTGGGTAGAGTGGTTGTGGGGGGTGTAGGGTGAGACTGTCTCTGATGGTGTCAATTTTGCTTTTGAAATAAGAGGCAAAGTCATCAGCTGTGATAAGTGATGTCGGAGGGGGCACAGGAGGACGGAGAAGGGAGTTGAAGGTAGTGAATAGCTGTTTGGGGTTGTGGGATAGGGCAGATATTAGTGCGGAGAAGTAGACCTGCTTTGCAGAGGTGAGTGCATTCTTGAATGTGAGAACTGCCTCTTTGTACCTAAGGAAGTCCTCCTGGGAGTGACTTTTCTTCCAGAGGCGTTCAGCAACCCGTGAGGCTCGTCTCAGTTTTTTAGTCAGGTCGGTGTGCCAGGGTTGCCTATTGACAGTGCTCCAATTCACAATGCTCCTCCAGCATACCACATGTGCAGGGCACAGCGGTGTCACACTGTTCTACACCTCGTTTGCCTGGGTGAACAAAGTCACACAGGGGAGGAACTGGGTCACTGTATGTCCTCCTTGTGCCACAGTCACTGGGTCACTGTATGGCCTCCTCATACCGCTGCCACTGGGTCACTGTATGGCCTCATGCCGCTGCCACTGGGTCACTGTATGCCCTCCTCATGTTGCTGCCACTAGTTCACTGTATGGCCTCCTCATGTTGCTGCCATTGAGTGACTGTATGCCCTCCTCATGCTGCAGCCACTGGGTCACTGTATGCCCTCCTCATGTTGCTGCCACTTGGTTACTGTATGGCCTCCTCATGTTGCTGCCACTTGGTCACTGTATGGCCTCCTCATGCCGTTGCCAAATTCACATTGTCACCTTGTCACTAGCAACTTGGCAAGGTGGCGCCGCTTCTGCCTCCATGTTCTCACACTGTTGGTCCTGCAACAATGTCCACCTCATCTTCCACTGTTTCATCAGCCTCCACTGCAGGGACAATTCACAGTGCTCCTCCAGCATACCACATGTGCAGGGCACAGCGGTGTCACACTGTTCTGCACCTCATTTGCCTGGGCGAACAAAGTCACACAGGGGAGGAACTGGGTCACTATATGTCCTCCTCGTGCCGCAGCCACTGGGTCACTGTATGGCCTCCTAATGCCACTGCCACCGGGTCACTGTATGCCCTCCTCATGCCGCTGCCACCGGGTCACTGTATGGCCTCCTCATGCTGTTGCCACCGGGTCACTGTATGTCCTCCTCATGCCACAGCCACTGAGTCACTGTATGCCCTCCTCATGCTGCTGCTAACTTCACATGGTCACCTTGTCACCAGCAACTTGGCCAGGCGGCACCGCTTCCGCCTCCACGTTCTCACACCGTTGGTCCTGCAACAATGTCCATCTCATCCTCCATTGTTTCCTCAGCCTCCACTGCAGGGACAATTCACAGTGCTCCTCCAGCATACCACATGTGCAGGGCACAGCGATGTCACACTGTTCTACACTTCGTTTGCCTGGGCGAACAAAGTCACACAGGGGAGGAACTGAGTCACTGTATATTCTCCTCGTGCCACAGCCACTGGATCACTGTAGGGCCTCCTCATACCGCTGCCACCGGGTCACTGTATAGCCTCCTCATGTTGCTGCCACTTGGTCACTGTATGGCCTCCCCATGCCGCTGCCACTAGGTCACTGTATGGCCTCCTCATGCCGTTTCCACTGGGGCATTCTACGTCCTCCTCATGCTGCAGCCACTGAGTTACTGTATGCCCTCCTCATGCCATTTCCACTGGGTCACTGTATGGCCTCCTCATGCCGCTGCCACTGTATGGCCTCCTCATGCTGCTGCTACCTCCACATTATGTCGCCTTGCCACTCTGTGGTTTCCTGATGCTGTTGCCAACTCCACATTATGTCGCCTTGCCACTCTGTAGACATATATGTGGAAGCGACAGACGACGGTGTAAAAGGAGTGCGCTCTTTCACTCTACAGTAGGATGTTGGGTCTATGCACAGTTCTTTCTACCTGGCACTAACATGGACCTGTAAGGCTGGGTTCCCACTTGAGTTAGATGGTCAGTTTTGGCCCTATAACTGTCCAAATAAGTGAAGTGTGAATCGATTCTAAGAGCGTCACCTGTCATGTGCGTGTCATTCAGACTCACAGTATTGTTTGACTACCACAGTAGGCTCCCTATGTGTGTTACTGCACGGCACAGTGTTCTACATCACCATACAGGCTCTCTGAAGCTAGGATATAGGTGTTTTTTTAGCAATATTCTCTGCAAAGTAATTCGAATCGATGCAAATTTTTTTGGAACTTCGAATCAAACTGTCGAATCGAACTTTTGAGAAATTCGCTCATCTCTAGTTGTAACAAAACACTGCAGTGAGACAATTTACCAACAAATTGAGGCAGATTTAATAAGACAGGCATCCAATTAAAGCATCACAGAAAAAAATAGGTCCCCCCAAAAAAAAAAACTATGACTTAACTTTTATTATAAAAATGGAATAAAATAGTATCTCAAATGAGACCCAGACATAGACATAGAACTCAAATGTGTCTCAGTGTCTCAGTGATGAGGATAATGTAATGCACTGGCTACTGAATGGCACATACTAAATTTGTGACCTAAAAAACACATCCCAGGTATTTCAGAACAAATGAATCTGGGGGTGACAGAACTAAAAACCTTGGTCTGTGGGTAATTAATCCACCAGAGCCAAGTATACTAGTCTGTCCTCTCAATAACTATGTTCAAAGAGAATACCATATCGATGATCTCCCATGTTAAGAGAAGGTTTCACTCTCTCTAGGGTGGGTTTTGCTGTGATAATTACTCTTTTAATACCCCACAGAGCAGTGGCCTAACTAAAGTCTTGTGGGCCCCGATGCAAACTTTTGTCTGGGGCCCCCTACCCCTCCCTACAGCAAATTCTTGATAGTGACGGTTACGGGGCCCCAAACAGTATAATATGCTCGACAGTGGCCCCAGATAGTATTATATGCTCAACAGTGGCCCCCACACAGCATTATATGCTCCAAAGTGGCCCCCATACAGTATTATATGCTCCACATTGCTCCCCCCACACACAGTATAATATGCTCCCCACAGTGGCCCCACACAGTATAATATGCTCCCCACAGTGGTCCCCACCCAGTATTATAGCCCTGCGCCCCCACCCAGTTTTTGCCCCCCACAGTGGCCCCCACCCAGTATTATATGCCCCCCACAGTGGGCCCCACCCAGTATTATATGCTCCCCACAGTGGGCCCCACCCAGTATTATATGCTCCACAGTGGCCCCCACTCAGTATTATATGCTCTACAGTGGCCCCCACCCAGTATTGTATGCTCAGCAGGGGCCCCCACAAAGTATTATATGCTCCACAGTGGCCCCCACCCAGTAGTATATGCTCCACAGTGGCCCCCACACAATATTATATGCCCAGCAGTAGCCCCCCACACAGTATTATATGCTCCCAACAGCCCCCCTCCGCTACGGTGCTATTATTATACTCTGGGGTCTGAGGAGACCCCAGAGTATAATAATCGGAGGCCCAGGGAAGGTGATTAAAAATAACAAACATTCATACTCACCTTGCCTTACCTTTCCTTGGCATCCTCGCTTGGCATCCTTCCGGAGAACCACACTACAGGAATGGACGTGAGAGGTGCTATTGTTAAGGACACCGACCAATTGAGAGATTTGGATGACTTTGACAGTTTGCCCACTTCAGATAATGCCCTTAATGAGCCCTCATGAAGACCATGTGCTGCTCCTTTCAGGTGAACATTAAAAGCTTTTTGAAACCTATCAATAAGACTGTCCAAGAGCTTGGTGGAAGATTGGACCATGTAGAGTCCAAGATGAGTGAATTTGCAACATCATACAATGAGCTCATAAACGCACATTATGAGCTTGATTCAGAAGTGGAACGTCTCAAAGCTAAAATTGACGACCTAGAAAATAGGTCGAGAAGGCATAATGTTAAGTTCAGAAGAATTGCAGAATCCATTACTTCAAGTGAGCTATTATTTGCAGAAACTTATGAAAATCCTCCAATCCCAATGTACAACCCAAGACTTATAGATCAGATGCACAGATTACCTTGACCCAAACTTTTGGATGATGTTGCTTGTAAGTGTGCATTTCTTCGATATAAAGGACCAAGACATCTGTGCTGACATTGAAGAGGGCCGAAAGCAGCAGGCAGTGTGCTGGAGCACAGGAGAGGTGACTAGCACTGGTTTTTATGTTTGTCACCTTACCTAGGTCTCCGATCATTATACTCTGGGGTCTGAAAATACCCCAGATTATAATAATAGTTCATGTGTGGTCCACTATGGGGCATAATACTGTGTGGAGGGGCCACTATTGGGCATAATATTGTGTGGAAGGGCCACTATGGGACATTATACCATGTGAAGGGGCCACTATGGTACATAATACTGTGTGTAGGGGCCACTATGGGGCATAATACTGTGTGCAGGGTCCACTATGGAACATTATACTGTGTGCAGGAGCCACTATGGAACATTATACTGTGTGCAGGGGCCACTGTGGGACATAATACTGTGTGCAGGGGCCACTATGGAACATTATACTGTGTGCAGGGGTCACTGTAGTGCATAATACTGTGTGGAGGGGCCACTGTGGGACATAATACTGTGTGCAGGGGCTACTGTGGGACATAATACTGTCTGGAGGCCACTTTGGGACATTATAATGTGTGTAAATGGTGCGTTATACTGGAGGGGCCGCTATAGGACATTATACTGCGAGGAGGGGTCGCTATGGGATATTATACTGTGTGGAGGGGCCGCTTTGGGACATTATACTGTGTGGAGGGGCCGCTATGGGACATTGTACTGTCTGGAGGCGACTTTGGGACATTACAATGTGTGTAAATGGTGCGTTATACTGTGTGGAAGCCAGGAAAGGGAGGGGGGGGGGGTGCTATGCTGTCAAAAGTCAAAAGTTTGCTAGAGGCCCCAGGCTTTGTTAGCTACACCCCTGAATACAAGATACCTTCACAGCTATACCCAAGAAGTAATCTCCTGACAAATTGGAAAAAGATTGGAGAGTGGTGGAACGCCACAAATAATTTACCACCAGGCATCACCAGAACTAGACTAGGTGGCTATGACCCTTTCTCAACCCCAGTTGGTAACAACTAACTGTTTCTACTCCACCATATTTTGGCATTTTTCTATCCAAGCTTTTGCCACATAATATTTATGATATATTCCATGCAATGTTTTAACGCCATTTTCAAGATTCCTGTTTCTGTGTTATCTGTTATGCTGCATTTTCAGGTAGTGACCATTTCTTGACTTTCTGGAATGGCTGAGTGACATATGTTTACCTTTTTTGTGCCCTCTTGCCTTCTAGTTGGGTCATAAAGCACTCTTATATTTTGCACGATGGTAATTAATATAGCCTCCTTAAATGCTAGGGGACTTAATAGCCCTCAAAAACAAATATGGTTGTTGAAGGAAGCAAAACTACTCTCTTCTGACATTATATGTGCACAGGAAACACACCCTCTAGAAAGGGATACCCTCTAGAAAGGGATACTCTTCTTTTCAACATGTCTTCCATTCTTCACAAGTTTCTAAAGGCAGAGGTGTTCTCATTGCCTTTAAGAACTCTTTGGCGTTCAAGCTCATCAAATCAGTTAGGACAATGAACTCAGATATGTACTTATGATATGTGAACTCAGTAATGTCCCTTACATTATTGTATGTATTTACTCTCCAATTCAGAAAATTGCTGAAAATGGCTTGCAAACATCAGCAGGACCATCTTATATTGTGTGGCGACTTCAATGTTGCTCCAGATCCTTCTGTAGATTCTACACTGAATCCCAGACGCCCTGCATTGGTGTTGAAAAAGATATTATAGCAGGAAGATTTTTATAACATCCAGTGTATACATCATAATACAGAGAGGAATTATACTCATTTTTCCCCAGTCCATAATAGCTATTGTATTGATCTATTTTTACTACCTAGAGACTCACTCTCCCTAGCTCAATCCATTACTGTGGAAAATATCAAATGGTCTGATCATGCAGCAATAACTATACAGCTAACAGAACCACCTGTTCAGAACTCAATTTACCAGTGGCGTTGTAGCCCTTATTTATTATCTCATCAATTATATAGAAAACACCTAGAAAACGAACTAGTTGAACTCTTCCAATTCAACCAACCGTCTACTGATGATCCGGTGTCGTTATGGAGTTCCCATAACGTTTCATTATAAAGTTTGGTCACAGAGAGAAAAAACTTAAAGAAGCCACCCTCAATGCCCTTTTACAACAAATCAAAGTAGTAGACAATATTAATAAAAATCACCAGACGCTAACTCAAGCCCAGCAACTCATATTGTTAAGACAACTTAGCCACCTGTGAAAGATCCTCAGTGCGCCAACACCGCTGTGGCCCCACCTGAGTCCTCTTTCATATAAAAACCACACTCACCACCAGTGAGTGCCGGGTTCACAAGATAAATACAAGACAAGCCTTCTAAATTTTATATATTTATTAACCCCTAAATGGGTCGGTATTAAAATCTAACATATACAGTTCAGAACAGATATGCAGATATATGCAAGCATTAACAGTTACTAGTTACAAGATACAGTACAAATAAAATAAAAGGGATAAAGGTGTAATAGTTACTTTACCACACATGTCCTTGATGTGGTTCTGTAGTCCAACACTCACACATGCTCAGTCATGTGTGAATAACCAGTGGAGGCCGTTTAGCATGTGGCATTAAAACAATAATCCAGCCTGCATGCTTTTCACAGGAATCTCAGCATTAGTCCAGTAGTCTCAACAAAATCTCATCACAGCAGCCTCTCCTCATGGTCTGTCTGTGTCAACTCCCTAGCATGATCTCCATAGCATCAACTCTATAGCATAATCTCCTCCCACTGACTCTTACCTCATCTTTCATACCCTTTATGCCACCTCCCAGAATGAGGTCACCGGCGGCAGCTGGTCTCATAGAATAATCCACTCAAATCCAGATCTTTTGTATGTAGATGAGACCAAATGACCTGATACAATGTTATCAGCCATATCTGGTCAACCAGTGCAGCTGGACAATGCATGTTTGTTTGATCAGCCAGGACTGTGTATGAATTCAATGGAGCCCTATTGTTCCAGCCCGGCCACTACTGCCAATATACACCTAGGCTCATAGCTGCGCACAGTATGAATAAATGGAACTAGAGAGAAATACGCTACCCAGAGACCAAAATACAGCTGAGTTATAGCCACACTTAAGCAGAATCATCACACCACCGCTTTTTATACAGACTAAGGCTAAGGCCACATGTTGCGATGCACAGCAAAAAAAACGCTGTGGAAAAAACTGGCGGAAACGTGTTTTTTTCTGCTGTTTTTCTTTGCAGACTTTCTGCCCCTATTATCCTGTTTCCACGGGTATAATTGACATGTTGCGATTTTCCACTGTGGATTTTTTTCTGCAATGTGTGGATGGGATTAGCCAGAATCTCATCCATTTGCAGGTACCGTAAAACGCAACATTTTTTTTCCGCGGCCTTTCTGCCGTGGCCAAAAAGGCTGCATTTTTGCAACATGGGGCCCTGGCCTAAAAGAGGTTAAAGCAAATTATAAACTGGCAAACTTTTGACTTCTTGTATGAAGGCACAGAGACCGAAGTCCAAAATCCCCTTTTTTCTACACACCAATGGGAAAGATAATCATTGATTATGTAGATAATCTGTTTTCCCTTAGTCCGAACAGCAGCACAATATGGGGGTATCTCTGCCCCTGTGTGCTGGTAGGACAGGCAGAATTTTTAATTTACATAATTAATTAAATGATACTCCCCTATAAGAGGCCAAGGAGACCTCCCCTCACTGTGTTAGTTATAAAGAATAAAAGAAAAAAACAACAATCCTTCCTAAAGGGGGGGAAAGCTTGTGCTGCTGTTCGGACTAAGGGAAAACAGATTATCTACATAATCGATTCCCCTTACGTCCAACAGCAGCACAATATGGGGATGTAGCAAGTAGATCCCCTAGGGAGGGTTCTCACTCACTACAGTACCGTATGAATGTCCAAAGGCAGTAGCCTCTGAACTACGGACATCTAACTGATAGTGTTTAACAAAGGTTAGTTGGTGGTGACCAAAAACGGCTGTACAAACTGCTCAAAAAGCAAGACCAACTCTCAGCCCAGGAGGCTGACACAGCCCTTTGATAAACTCGGGCAATAACCCGAGCAAAATAAATTTAAATTAAGAGGGTTTCCCAAATCTTCTGAAGGACAATGTACGCAGAAGATAAATTTTGGAGACACCATACTATATCCAGAGGATGGAGTTTTCCCCCTTCCTTAGAGGAAGGAGCTGGAAAAGAAAACTTGTAAGGAGACCACCTGGCTAATATTAGGCCGAGAGGGCACCTTAGGTCTGTTCATAGTGTCATATTGGACGACTGGCTAATAAAAGCCTAGTCAGAAACCATCCTGCTCCAGCACCTGCAGACAACTGTGTCTTTTTTTCCAGCATCCAGGCTAATAACCGGGAGAAGTCAGAGGTGATGCAAAAATCTGCAAGGAGACTGTATTTTTTCCCCATGTTTGCGTGGGTTTCCTCCGGGGTCTCTGGATTCCTCCCACACTCCTAAGACATACTGATAGGGAATGTGGATTGTAAGTCCTATATGGGACAGTGCCCTATATCTGTCTGTCCGTGAGGGCGCTGCGGAATATGATGGTGCTATACAGGTTATTGTATCTTCTCAAGATGCGTCGGATGTTCATCAGAACAATTATGAGAGTCCTGGCCTCATGTCAGCCCTAGCCAATTCAGTTCCTTGGACTTTATGGCATATGCGTCCCCTCCAGTCAGTAGTACTAGGGTTCTGAAATCATAGCCCTCTGAGTCTTGACAAGAGGATCAGACTTTCTCCCAGAACCCGTCTTTCTCTCAATTGGTGATACACCTGAAAGTCGGATGTCCACGGTCCAACCTCTTTGGACCCTGTTGAACGATGCATCCTTTGCAGGATGAGGAGACCATCTGTACGAGAAAACCATACAAGGAGTCTGGAGCAGGCTAGAAAAGATGACATCATCCATCTGGAGGGAACTCAGAGCAGTTCACCTGGCACTCCTCCATTCTTCTCCTCTTCTCAGAGGAAGAGCTGTCAAGATCCAGTCCGTCAACATGGTGACTGTAATAAACAGGAAGGCATCAGATAATTCTCCCTCCTCAGGGAGGCAGGTCTGATTTTCACCTGGGCAGAGAAAGATCTGACCTATCTCTCCGCAGTTCCCATCAAGGGCTCCTTGAACATAGTAGTGGATCAGTTGAGTCGGGGTCTTACTGTATCAGGAGAATGGTCTCTCAATCAAGAGTGTTCCACCAGATCACGCTGAAGAGGGGTCTTCCAGAAGTAGACCTTATGGTGACCAGCCTCAATGCCAAGGTAGAGACGTTCTGCTTACTACATCAGGAGGACTATCCCTTGGCAGTGGATGCCCTGTCCATCCCTTGGAGGTTCAGGCTGGCGTACATCTTCCCTCCACTTTCCATGATACCAAGGGTATCGATGAAAGTCAGACAGGACCAAGCCTATGTGACAACCAAAAAGAGCTTGGTGTTCCCAGCTCATGAGTCGAGGGATCTATTAGAGGTTTCCCCCAATCCAGAACCTGGTTTCCCAAGGAACTCAGAAGTGCCAGGATCTGAGGAGATTCAACCTGACAGCCTGAAGGTTGCTCAGTTCCTAGTGGACTGTCAGAAGTCATCCTGAACACCTTTTTTTCTGTGCAAGAGCAGAATCCACCAATAAAAGATGCCTAAGGATAGGTATAGTCTTCAAGGAGTGAAGTGAATAGTTCAAATCCTACGAGAATGATTCAGAAATTTCTTCAGGACCACTTGGATAAGAAGGTACAGGTTTCAGCCCTATCCACCTGCTTAAGCAAAAGATTGTCTCAGAACCCCTTAATTCCCAGAATTTCTTAAAGGTGCTATGAGACTTAGGTAAGTAGTTGCAGCTCCCGTTCCACTCTGGGATCTATCCACAGTTCTTTCTGGCCTTTGTGGCCCGACATTGGAACCATTTGAGAAGGTGGATCTTAAGTTTCTGGCTTGCAAACCACCTTTTTGCTAGCTATCACCTCAGCTAAAAGAATACCAGAGTTGCAGGCTTCTTTTCTGAAAAGCCATATATATATATATATATATAATTTTTTTTTTCTCATTAGGGTCCAGCTCAGATTTCTCCTAGGTTTAACCCTAGAGGTCTGAGTGCAGTTGTTTCTGGAGCCATCACCTAGGTAAAGGTGTGGGGAGATGAGGAAATACCGAAGGGCAGGGCCGCAAACTGGAAATGTCACCTGTGGGCGGCAATAGAAACAGCAATTCTCAGATACCCTCTGTGAGGAGGATAACTGGAACTTGTAAGCAGTGGTGAACCCAGCCTCTTTGCTGCCTGAGGTGGACTATAGAAAGACGCCTACCCCCCAAAAAAAAAAAAAAAAAAAATTAAGTTTCCATACTACTGGCTTCACACTCTGTTATCGTCGCACAATATACACAATACACATAGTTATAAAACAGTTTTTAAGAATTCTTCTTACTGCATCACTTCAGTATCAGATCAACAACACGGAATTAACAATGAAAGTAACTTCACACATCTTCTGCTTGGTGGATGGACGAGCCCACGTGACCCCATTCTCTATAATAGGAGCGCCGCAGATAGCTGAGTACTGGACTTCGGCTATCTTTGGCACTCCCATCGAAGTGAATGAGAGCCACATGGGTTCGTCCATCCAGCAAGTGACACACCTATATATGGCTGCGGTCAGGCTGAATTCCCACCCAGTGGGGGTAAAAAAACCAATTCTCAGGCTCAGTGGGGTCTCAGCAGACAGACCCCCATCACTCAGGTATTTATCCTCTATCATTTAGGTGAATACAGTGCAGTAACATTTTGTGACTTACAGGTGACGTCTCTGACTAATCCTTCACATTTCCATTCTCTTTCCTCTGGACTGCCATGGCCACTTCTTCCAGTTGTGACTTGCCTCTGTAAAGTTTGCAACACAGACATCTTTGGCTCCTCACTTTTCCAGGCACCGACCCACATTGTACTCACCTGCACACCTATCCTGCTGCTACGCCGAATTATAAAATATATGATATAACCCCCCATAATGAATAATACTGCCAAGTGCATCTTTATATTAATAATGTCCGTGTGTACCCTGTATAAATAGTGCCCCTTATTAATAATGCCCCAGGTGTTAACTAATTAAAAGGTTTTCCAGGTCATTAATAAACTAATCAGTGGGGTTCAAAAACCCAGGACCCCCACTGATCAGCTGTTTGAATGGTACCTGTGTAAGCGCTGTGACCGCTTCTCTGTTTACATAGTGTCATTCATCTCATAGCGGCCATGTAATGTAACTACAGCCTCGTCCTATACATGTCTATGTGACAAGGCTGGAATTACATCACACGGTCACCATAAACAGACAGCATATGATATAAACAGGCGCCATAGCCCCTGTTTATACCGCCCCATTTACACACACTATAAGGTTCCAGAGCAGCCCCTGCACACAGTATTATGACCCGCAGCGGCCCCTGCACACGGTATAATGCTCCATAGTGGCCCCTGCACACAGTATTATGCTCCATAGTGGCCCCTGCACACGGTATTATGCTCCATAGTGGCCCCTGTACACAGTATTATGCCCCATAGTGGCACCTGCACACGGTATTATGCTCCATAGTGGCCCTGAACACGGTATTATGCTCCATATTGGCCCCTGCTCACGGTATTATGCACCATATTGGCCCCTGCACATGGTATTATGCTCTACAGTGGCCCTTGCACACGGTATTGTGCCCCATAGTGGCCCACCCATGAACGATTATACTCTGGGGTCTTTTCAGACCCCAGAGTGTAATGATCGGAGACCCAGGGGAGGTGACAGACATAAAAACAAGTGTTACTTACCTATCCTGGACACCGGTGCACTCTCTGCAGCTTTCGGCCCTGTTTAATTGCGCACAGACGTCATATGATCAGGCCGGCAACATGACCTGATGACGTCACCAGAAGGCCCAAGCATGCTCGGAGTAACATCGGATCGCAGGCAAGGTGAGTAGCATTGGTTTTTATGTTCCTGGGTCTCCGATTATACTCTGGGGTCTGAAAAGACCCCGGAGTATAATAATAGTAGTATTTGCGGCCTGCGGCCTCACTTACCGATGCCCGCGGCTGCTCACAGCGGCCTCCGCTTCCCCTTCTAAGTCCCATAGCAGAAGGGGAAAAGTTGACGGCCATGAGCAGACGCGGGGTAGGTAAATAAATAGGCCGTAACCTGCTGCAGATACTCCAGCAGGTAACGGCCTATTTATATACATAAAAAAGTTCTCCTCACCTCCTTTGATGGAGGAGCCGCCTCTTCTTGTCCGCGACGTCTGTGTCTCAGCGTAGGAGGCGCGATGACGTCATTGTATCGCCGCCTGCACTGAGATACGACGTCTCCTAAATCAGGCCCCGCTCAGCGTTTTTTTTTTTTTTTTAAAGCGGCCTGTCCTGGGCTGGTTTACATTACATAGTAAAAATGCCGCCCACCAGACAGTGACAGACCGTGCTGCCTGAGGCGGCCGCCTCACTTCGCCTCATTAGTGGTGCACCCCTGCTTGTAAGTACGCATCCTTTAGGTCGAAAGTGACAAGAACATTGCTTTGGAGCAAGGATGTGACCAACTTCCCGGTGTCCCTTTAGAAACGCTCTTCCTTATGAAGAGACTTAGATATTAGGACTATAACATATATTGGTAGCGGGAAGTCTGGAGCGTAGACCTCAAACCCTCTTCTGAGGGGGGACCTTCCCAAGGCCCCCCTGCCCAGGTATTCCAGAATTTAATTTTCCAGTATAACCTGCTCCAGTGCAGGAGAGAACGGGTTGCGAGAATCCATCTTGCGGTGGGCGAAGAATTCGTCCGCATAACCCCGCTGTACTTATCTGCAAGACCAAAGTTCTTGGATCTTCTCTTGTAGCAGGAGAGAAAATGGGAGAGAGACATCCCCCAACAGGAGTACTTGCCGCCACAGGAGGTGAAAAGTTGGCGTCAAAGCCAGGCCTTCTTTCTGTTCCCTCCTTGGGGAACTTACGTCCAGCCCCTCTGGGCTGATATCTAGCACGCCTCTGATATTAGAACGTAGATTGAGGCGGCTGCACTGATAACTTCTGCCCCGGCCAGAAGGTCCTGCTTTCCCTTTAAAGGACTGCTGAAGGCACTTAACCTTTTAATCACAAGACCTTCCATGATATCGTCCAGGCCTCTGTTTATCCAGCTCAAGGGTAGGGAGCATACGTTATACTTGGATGCACTGTCCACTCCCCGAGGTTTCAACCATTAAGGGCCTTCTAGCAGCTGTAGAGAAGGCCCTAGATCTGGCAGGCATCTTGATCTGGTATACGGAAACTTCAGCTAGATGCTCTCTTATTCGCTACTTCATTGGAGGCGATGTCCACAGAAGCCTGAGCATGCCAAAGCTTTATCCAGTGTCACGTCCACTTGGAAGGCCCTTGGCCCCCTATAGGTGGAACTAGAGGCTTCCCCAAGTTCAACATCACGGTCGCCTGACCAGATGGACTTCAGCAGCCTAGGCATCCTTACCAAGAGGCCTGCTGGGATTTAGCGCAGTGTCAACATCACAGTCGCCTGACCAGATGGACTTCAGCAGCCTAGGCATCCTTACCAGAGGCCTGCTGGGATTTAGCGAAGTGTCTTCATCACACGAGTGCATCACATTGAGTATGTGAAATTCCTCTTCTGATGAAACTGACTGAGGATGTCTCTCAGTACGAAGCTTCTTGAGAACTCAAGTTCCGGATTTCTTATCCTGCTCTCTGACCCACACAATTACATCACGAATGGACGAATCCTCAGATGGGGTCCCACGGCATTGGCGAAAGCGAGTGTAATTGTACCATCAGGCAGAGGGATGTCGCACTCTATATAAGCGAAATGTTTCATCTTAGAGGACCTTTCCCTCATTAAGTCGCCACCGAAAGCAGTCAGAACAGTATCAAACAAAAATGTACAGCCTATCAGAGAGACAAACTTAGGAAAAAGGTTTCCATAGGTAGGGAGAAGACCATACTTACCAACAGTGTCTTTAATACCGCTACAGCGGTATAGAGAATAGCCTAAATTAGTCAGTCAGCGCAATCCAGCGCTACTGGGAAAAGGCTACAGAAGTGTAACAGAAAAAAGGGATCCAGGAAACAGGACCTGCAAAAAACGTTCTGGAACCTGAAGTGACAAAATCACTTCCCCCGGATTAAAAAACCTCTCTCTCCCTCTTTGCTTTAATTCCACTGCTATGGGAAGTGCTGTGTGTCTTTGTGGCAGACTAGAATAGAACCATAACTGCAACAGAAGGGCAGTGTGGGGAATTTGTGTCTGAGACGCTGTCATCAGTTTAAACTGAGCACAAACACCTGAAGCATAAGCTCTGCTGAAGAGCTCAGCCAGGCAGGAGATGCATAGAGGTTTATATTAACCCTGCAATACAGCCTCCAAGTTCAGAAACTGACACATACTGAATGCACAGCCTGCCCAGCCGCAAACATCTCACCTGAGATCAGACAAGGGCAGGCACACCCAGCCCAGAATGGCAACAGACAGAGAGCGCAGCAGGGAGAAACAAGGAAGCCTTAGGAGTAAAAAACTCCCAAGGAAAAGATGAACAGCTGAAAGAGGAGAAAAAAACTTACAAAAATGTAGTTAACCCCCAAATCCTTAGGAAAAAATGGGAGGACAAAGAGCCTCCCTCCACCTGTCCAACACACAGTACAGAAAAAACACAGTGAGGGGAGGTCTCCTTGGCCTCTTATAGGGGAGTATCATTTAATTAATTATGTAAATTAAAAATTCCGCCTGCCCTACCAGCACACAGGGGCAGAGATACCCCCCATATTGTGCTGCTGTTGGACGTAAGGGGAAACTATATTCTCCAGAAGCCATAGCCAATAGATTTAGAGATTATTATTCTTCACTGTATAACCTAAAGGAGGAACCATTTCTGACCCAGCCTTCCTTATTAGAGGTTAGTAACTTTTTATTACATATTAATCACCCTAAAATAATGGAATCACAGTTTATGAATTCCCCAGTGACAGAACTACAAATTGCACAGATCATTAAGGATTTATCATCCAACCAATCTGCAGGACCTGCCGGCCTAATGGAAGAATACTAGAAAGGGCTGTGTTTACAATCTCCAAATTTATTAAAATATCTTAATACATTTATAACACCTTTATACGTCACTGTACCTTATACTATACATGTTAGTTCGTGTTAGATATGACTTACTGTCATGTTAGGTATGACTTATCTACCATATTTCCTTGTATTTCAAATTTTGCTGTATACTGGTAAAACGTTTCATTTGAATAAAAATCAATGAAACACATCTGCACTGTGTTTCAGTTATTCTGGTCCATTGGACTATAATGGGGTCTGTCAAGTTGCCGTCAGATGTCAAATTTAACTGAAATCTCTGGACAAGAAAGTTGGGACTTCTGGGACTTTCTTGTCCAGCAAATTCTGACACATTTGCACTGGACAGACACCTGGCGCGGATGTGACTATGTGTATATAGTCAATTACCTCTAAAGGTATTTCTCTATTGCTTCATATGTTATACAATAAGTAAATATTAATTTTGATTTTTACCACTTATGACTAAAACCTGTGCTTCTATAGGTTAGCTGTTACAGATGAGAGTTTTATAACTATTATGTACAGTATTTGACTAATATGGTTATTTTCATAAGACCATAAATACCAAAGATGTGGAAGATGCACGCAGTCTACTTAGAAATTTTAATCATTGTGTGTCGTATTTCATCATCATGTCTTAAATCTATCCAAGTGTAGAATGAGAATCTGCAACATAGATTAATTTAAGCCTTATATATACTTTGTATTTTCTTAATCCTGTTAATGACCTTTAATGTTTTCCTCTGTAGACATATAACAAAGCACAATATTTATAAAGATCATTCCATACAGTCTGCAAACAAAGCATTTAGAGCAGTGTTTTCCAATATTTTCAGATTAAGGACACACCTGGAAAAAAAAATTCTTCGGGACACCTCTACCAAATAGTTTTTATCAAAACACAACAAACATTTTAAGGCCTCCTTCACACAACCGTAGTTAAAAATACTGTCCACAATTGCAGATAAACTCATCCACAAATTCATTCCGCAGTTCTTCAGTATGTCATCCTCTGTGGTGCACTTTCTGCAAATACTATTCGTAATCCTTTGTAGTGTTCCGTTTTTGTGGATCTGCTATCCTGGAAGAGTAACCAAGGAGGAGGTATTGGCAGTGGTGAACCTAGCCTCTTTGCTGCCTGAGGCGGACTATAAAAAGGCGCCCCCCCCCCCAAAAAAAAAAAAAAAAAAAATTGAGTTTCCATGCTACTAGCTTCACACGCTGCTATTGTCACACAATAAACATACAAAATACACAAAGTGATAAAACAGTTTTTTTTTTTATATAACTGTAATTTTATTGAAAAATTTTTCATTAACAAGGAATAAAGAAAAAACAAAAAAACAATAATAATCAAACAGGAAGCATTGAGGTAAATAGAGGCTATCTGCCTCCTCCCCCTTAAGCAATATGCATTTAAATTAAGCAGTGAACAAGGGAGGGGGGAATGGAGGGGTTAAGAAGACAAGGGTAGGACCAAAGGGAAGGGGGGGGAGGGAAGGAGAGGACTAGAGATCAGAGACCCTGTAATGTACAATACATGTCCCAGGGAGCCCAAATAGCCCCAAAGGCTTCCCGTGAATTATGTAGGCCAGCAGTCAGGTATTCAAGACTCCTCACATCCTTCATTCTAGCCACAAGCTCAAGACTAGATGGGGGACTCACCTTCTTCCAGTTTCTAGCTATGAGAGTTTTAGCTGCAGTACAAAGATGCAAGAAAAGCCTGGATGACTTATTGCTCAGGTGTCTGGGGGGAAGGTTCAGGAGATAAAGAAGAGGGTCAAGAGGAACCTCTTGCAAAAAGAGAGCAGTCGTCAGAGTCCTGACCTCCCTCCAAAAACCGAGGATGAGAGGGCACGTCCAAAAGATATGGTGCAGGGTACCCACCGCAGCTCCACAGCGCCAGCACCATGGGGGAACTAATGGGTTTAAAGTATGAAGGAGAGCCGGGGTATGATACCAATGCATCAACAGCTTATACTGCGTTTTCCTAAACGTAATGCACTGAGATGATTTCTGGGCCCGAGACCATACAATCCGCCACTGTTCCTGGGAGATGGGTTTACCCACCGCCTCCTCCCATTTAAGCATATAGCGATGATTAACAGGAGAACCTGTAGTTTGTGAGTTAAGAAGTTGGTAAATAGAGGATATAAAGCCCCTAGTGGACGTGCCTGCACGGCAAATCTTTTCAAAAGCGGTGGGGAGTGACACCTTAAGAGACCCATGGAGGGAGCGGACAAAGTGAACCACCTGCAAGTAATGGAACCATTCAGTACTTGGCAGGTTTTGATTAGCTGTAAGATAAGCAAAGGACCTGAGTTCCAAGGTTCCAGGGTCAACCATGTCAGCAATCCGGTAAAGGCCAGCTTCAGACCACACTTTAGTCATGGCAGAAGTCAGGCTCTCTGGGAGAAGGGGGTTGTATAGTATGGAGACCATAGATGAGCGCGGGGACATCAGGGAGAATCTAGCACAACAGGTAGACCAGATAGATCTAGTAAACCGAATGGGGCCCAACAGGTACGAGGCAGGGGGGGGTGGGGGGGGAGCTGACCCACAGAAGCGCGTTAGGATGCATGGGTGCCAGCCATAGCTTCTCTATCTGCACCCATCTGGTGTATGCTGGCATAGCCGCCCAGAATGGGATATGGCGTAAGTGGGCCGCCCAGTAATAATGTAACAGATGTGGGACAGCCATACCCCCCAGACCCCCTATCCGCCAGCATAACAGATCTAGGTATTCGGTGTCGTTTTGCTTTCCAGATAAACTGGAAGATAGCTTTCTGTAGGTTCCGTAATTCTCCCCGAGGTATCGCGACTGGGAGCGTCTCGAAAAAATACAGTAGCTTCGGGAGGAGAGTCATCTTGACCGCAGCAATTCTCCCCAAAAGGGAGATAGGCAAGGGTTGCCATTTGTCCAATAGGGCTCTTAGCTCACAAAACAACCGCGGGTAGTTTACCGAGTAGAGGGTCGCATAGGAGGTGGATATATAGACTCCCAGGTAGCGGATAGAGGACTCCCGCCACTGGAAATCGTAATTACTGCGGAGGAGAAGGAGAAGGTCCCGTGGGATGTTAAGTGGGAGTGCCTCAGTCTTCGCGGGGTTCACCTTATACCCTGAGAGATCACCATAGGTCTCTAGCGAGCGCAGCAAGTTTGGAAGGGTAGTATGAGGGGAGGTGAGAGTGAGGAGTACATCGTCCGCAAAGAGAGATATCTTAAATTCCTTATCTTGGACCATGATGCCCTTGATATTAGGGTCTCGCCTAATCTTGGCCGCTAGCGGTTCAATGCAGAGGGCAAATATGAGTGATAAAACAGTTTTAAAGAAATCTTCTTACTGTATTACTTTAGTATCGGAGACCAACAACACGGTATTAACAATTAAAATAACTTAACACATCTTCTTGCCAGGTGAAACGTCAAGGTCTTTGACCAAACTCTAACTACAAAAGAGACAACAGAATGCACAAATAAAAACTATTGCAATGCTTATTACAAAGAGTCCCCCGACATGCTCCCCAGTGATTAGCTGTAATCTATGGGGAAACCTGACGTCAATGAGTTGTTTGTATAATTCTGAAAAGGACAGGTCCTCCAGAGAAAAAGACCCTCCCTCATGCCAAAAGATGAGGATCCTGTAAGAGAACCACTTCTTTTTACTTACGATTCCCTATTATGGGCCGTTTGCACAGCAGTAAATGAAGAAGAATACCTGCTGATAAGACCAAGATGAATAGGCCTAATAAAAATGAGTTTTCTGAATTGCACTTTTTCACTGCCCCCAGCTTATTTAAACTTTAAAAGGGTTGTCCATTTTTGCCTGGACAACCCCTTTAATGTTTGTGGGACAAATTGTTCTTCATAATGGTACCATTTATTATTCTGTACAATGTGCTGGGAAGCTGCAAAAAAATTCAGAATTGGGAGGAAATGAAGAAAAAGTGCATTTCTGCGACTTTCTTATGGGCTTTGTTTTTACGGTGTTCACTCTGCAGCCAAAATGACATGTCACCTGTATTCTGTGTTTCTGTACAATTCCGAGGATACCAAACTTATATAGTTTTATTTACATTTTAATCCTATAACAAAGATCTAAAACATTTTTTTTAAAGTTGCCATATTCTGACACCCGTAACTGTTTTTTTATATTTCAGTGTACGGGGATGCATAGGGCCCCTTGTTTTGCAGGACCAGGTGTACTTTTAAGTTATATCATTTTGGGGAATGTCTATTGCTTTGACCACCTTTTATTCAAATTTTTATCAGAGGCAAAACAGCGAAAAAACAGCGGTTCGGCACTTTTGATTTATTTTTCCCTGCTATGGCATTCACCGTATGGGAAAAATATTTTTATAAGTTTTGGGCATCTGCTGAGAATCCCACTGAGCCTGAGATTTGGGTCTTTTTTCAACCACTGGGAGTTCAGCCTGACCGCAGCCACTTGGTGGATATACAAACCCACGCTCCCATTCTCTTTAATAGGAGCGCCGCAGATAGGCTATATTCAGCCTTCATGCTACAGAAATTAGCTGATAAAACTATAACTGTAATGTGATGGTTTGAGCAGCAGTGTACTAAGGTTATATGGGCCTGGCATGAGCTACCCTTACAGTGCTGGGCACATAATCCCTGCTCCTTATCACAGAGGATATTCTTTGCTTGGAGGCTTTTTCTGCCAACGCCCCTCCCCTCCCCCGCGACATCCAACATCCACTGCACCCCAAACCTTGTCTCACCTGTCCCCCCCTGTGACACCCAACATCCACTGTTCCCCAAACCTTGCCTCACCCGCCCCCCCTGCGACACCCAACATCCACCGCACCTCAAACCTTGCCTCACCCGCCCCCGCTGCGACACCCAACATCCACCGCACCCCAAACCTTGCCTCACCCGCCCCCCCTGCGACACCCAACATCCTCCGCACCCCAAATCTTGCCTCCCCCCCCCCCCCCCCCGCGTCACCCAACCCGCCATCATCATCAATCTGGTATTTATCCCCTATCCTATGGATAGGGGAAAAAGAAATATAAATACTTAGAAAAGCAATATTTATCTAATATGAAACACTTACCTCAGTAGCGCTTTTGAGAGCAGGGACACCTTAGGAGACCGCGCAGGAGCCACTGTGTGTCCTATCACGTCAGGTCACGTCACGTCACGTGATGCACGCAGCCAAGCGTGGTTGCGGGCGGGGGCGGAGAGCAAGGAGCAGGCTAAGTGAACGGGGGCGGAGGCGGAGGGCAAGGAGCAGGCTAAGTGAACGGGGGCGGAGGCAGAGAGCAAGGAGCAGGCTAAGTGAACGGGGGCGGAGACGGAGAGCTAGGAGCAGACTAAGTGAACACTTGAGGGTGGGCCGCTGGAGAAGAGCTGCTGCCAATAGGTGAGTGTTGAAGCAGCGCTGTCTCTGCACGGCTGTCCCGAGCTACCGCTCTCCTCCCCTGCCTAAAACGCTAAACCAGCCCAGGACAGGTCCCGCTCAGCATGTTTTTTAAAGCGGCCTGTCTTGGGCTGATTTAGGTCAATCAAAAAGCCGCCCCCCCCGAAACTGACAAGATAGCGCCGCCTGAGGCGGCCGCCTCACTTCGCCTCATTAGCGGTGTGCCCCTGGGTATTGGGCTCACCTCATTATACCTCAATGGCTAAGGAAGGGTCATTTCCATACCCTCTACAATGATTTGTGGCAGCACCTGGACAAGTTCCACAGCTACTGCCGAATAACCATCCCGACTTTTTGCTATCTGCTGTTGGCTCTGCATCCTGGGCTCATTTTCCAGGATACCAGCATGCAATGGTGCATCTCTCCAGAGGAAAGGCTTACCGTCACCCTCAGGTTAGTACACTACTGTCCCCTTTTTTCACTTGCCATCCTGTTGATTCTGTTACACCCTTGTTTATCCCCTTTCGACCTTGCAAATGTTTATTTCTGTTTGATTTTCCAAAGACTGGGTTCGGATTGCTGAGGGCTTCTACAACTTGGCACAGTTTCCCAATTGTATGGATGCGCTGGATGGGAAACATTTGTGTAAAGAAGCTGCATCACTCAGGGTCCCTGTATTTCAATTATAGTATATAAGTGTTTTTTCTCAATGGTGTTGTTGGCCTTGGCTGACAATAACTACAGGTTTATAATTGTGGATATAAGGGCTTTTGGAAGATCAACTGGTGCTGGCATCTTCCGTACTTCCACAATGGGTGAACGTCTTTGGACCAATCAGCTTGCCCTTTCAAGAATTTATCCTAGTTTCTGATAAAGGACTTTCCCTCCATCTGTTGTGCCCATTCCCTCATTGTGGTCTAGATGATCGGAGGCGTGTCTTTAACTACAGCCTTACTAGATTGTTGAGTGCACTTTTGGGATTCTGAGAAGCAAATGGCAGGTGTTTCTAAGCTCTCTTCAAATGAGTCCTCATAATGTGACCCTGGTTGTCCAAGACAGTGTCATTCTACACAACTTTGTGAGGATTCATTACACTAAGCTTAGCAATGAGCAGGAGCAGTTCGAGTCCAGGTCTGACATCTGTCTGGACCACACCATGCATGGATGTCCTAGAGCAGCTGGACTGTCTGTACAAGATTTCTATGCAGACTAATTTGTTTCACCTTGTGGAGCAGTTCCATAGCAGATAGATGCTATTCGTGGTGTGCATCTCTTTTTTTTTAAGGTTAGTTGTTCTGGTTTAAATGTTCACCTACAGCCTGGCCAAAAAACTCCTCTGGGCTCTGGTCACATCTCCTGTTTAGATGTGCCAGGACCTGGGCATTGATCAGGGCCCATGTGTCTGGATCTCTGGTAGGGGCAATCTGAGCCCTGCATCATCAAACTCATGATGTTGACGTCTCATCACCAGTCAGGACACCAGAAACAGGGATGGAACACTCCAGCGTTTCAGAAGGAGATCCAGGAACCTCTTCCTGTACTTCTTTAAATTCCTGGCCCTGCTCCTCCAAATTGTCCTGAGATCTATGATCATCAAATTAATGGAAAATGATTACAATATGATAGAAACACAGATTAAAAAATGCAAAATAAATAAAAGCCTGTCAAGACAAGAGGAATTAAGTGGTAAAGCATACTTCCTAGCAGGCTCAGGCTGGCCCACTGGGGTACCAGTAAATCCCCTATCTAGGGTGTGGAGCAGAGACAGGGACTGGGGAGCAGACAGGTAAGTAATGAGCTAAATCTGCTAAATGTGGGGCCACTGTCTGGCCCATACAGGAACATATAATATCCCATCCACACAGTATAATATCTCATAGCGGCCCCTCCAAACAGTATAATGTCACATAGCAGCCCTCCACACAGTATAATATTCCATAACGGCCCCTCCACACAGTATAATGTCACATAGCAGCCCTCCACACAGTATAATATTCCATAACGGCCCCTCCACACAGTATAATGTCACATAGCAGCCCCTCCACACAGTATAATGTTCCATAGCGGCCCCTGCACACAGTATAATGTTCCAAAAGACACCAAAACATCTAAATCTTCACTCCAAAAGACACATAGCAATCCTTCACATCTGCACCCTGCTGTGTACCCAAACTACAATTTCTGCCCACATATATGACACTAGTGTACCCAGAATAATGTACTTATCGTATGTAGGTATAAACAACTGTTTGGGCACTCAGCTGGGTACAGAAGGGAAGAGGCGCTATTTGGATGTGGAGCATAGATTTAGACAGTTTGGTTTTTGGACATCATGCCACATTTACAAGCTGAGCATTAATTTCTGGAAACTAAATTAATGCAACACTCAAGGGTTAAAAATGCTTGATAAATACCTTGGGGGTGTAGTTTTCAAAAAGGGGTCACATGTCTGCAGATCCTACTTTATTGGCAAATCAGGGGCTCTGCAAAAGTGGCATGATGTCCAAAAACCAAAGTGCTCCAAAAACCAAAAAGTGCTCCTTCCCTTCTGTGCCCAAACAGCAGTTTATACCCATATATGACATTATTAAGTACATTGTCCTGGATACAACGGAGTTATACATGTGGGCATAAATTGCAGTTTGGGCACACAACAGGGTGCAGATGTGAAGGAGCGCTATGTGCTTTTTGAGTACAGATTTTGATTGTTGGTTTTTGGATGCCATGTCACGTTTGCTAAAATTACCCCTACAAAATGGGGTCACTCCCTGGGGAATTCAAATTTACTGGCACCTCTGGGGACTCTGCAAAAACAACATGTGTCCAAAAACCAGTCCCTCTAAATCTATACTCCAAAAGACAAAAGCACAGTACTCCTTCCCTTCTGAACCCTGCCATGTGCCCAAACAGCAGTTAACACCCACATATACAACTTTTTTGTACCTGGGATAACCCACTTAAAAGTTTTAGTAATTAATGTCTCTGTTGAAATAAAGTGGACATAAATATTGGGCACTTAAATGGCATATTAGTTAACCACTTCCATCCCGCCCATAGACTATATATGTCCAGAAGGAATTCAGCAACTGCACAAAATCGTGCAGCTGCTGAAACGGAGAGCCGGCTGTAACTTTAGCCGGAGCTCCCATAGAGAAGGCAGGGAAGGTTTATTACCTCCCCTGCCAACCTGATTGCCGTGTATACAGTGCTCAATGTGCGCTGTATACAGCGCTATGAGCGCCGCCATCTTGCGGCTCCCCTCAGACCCGGCGGTCATGTGATCCGCAGGGATCAGCATATGTTAGAGCTGCTGGGTCCAACAGGACCCAGATCAGCTCTATAGTTATGTGAAAGCAACGTGCAGGAGGCTGCATTCCTCCTGCAACTGGGGCTAAATGTACCAGCCCCAGTTACAGGGGAAATCAGCCTCCCGAAAAAAAAAAAAAGTCATCAGATGTCCCCAAAGGTCTATTATGACCTTATGGGGACACAATGTAAAAAAAAAAATTAAAAAAAAAAGTATAGAAAAGTAAAAAAAAAAAATGTAAATAAAATAAAAAAATAAATAAAATAATACGCCAATAAAACGCCCTTATTACAGGTTATAGCCCCACTCCAGACGACACCATAAAAAAAAAAAAAAAAATTCCGTAACGGAGAGAAAAATTATTTTATAAAGTTTTTTAGTAGCACTTTGTGTTATTAAATAAAAAAAAATGAAAAGTGAAAAACAGACACGTTTTCCCTCCTCTTTTGTTTATATTTTCCCAGGTATAAAAAAAATTAACACACATGCAAAAATAAAAACAACATAAAAATAAAGCCCTATGTGTCACTGAAAAAAGACGCAGAAATTAGTTGAATAATGCAAATGATAAAAATGTTACTGCCCTCCAAATCCGCACATACAAAAAACTTGAAAATGTGCCTGGTATGGAAGTGGTTAAAAAAAAATTTAATTTTCACATTGCACATTAATTTTTGAGAAGAACTTTCTTTCTTTCACTTCTGAGCCCTGTCTTATTTCCAGGTAAAAGATTAGCTGGGCACCTGAAATACCATATATCTGGGAATATTTTCAAAACCATCTCTTGGGTGAAAAATACTCATTATACCCTTTCGTAAATTCTGTGAGGGATGTAGTTTCTAAAATGAGGTAATTTTTGGGGGGATTTCCCTTGTAATGGTACTTTAGGGGCTCTGCAATTACGACATGGCAAATAAAGTGACACATCAGTTTTGAAAATAGGGCCATGTCCTTAAGGCCAAGGCCCCATGTGGCGTAAATGCCAAAAAATGCGGTGTTTTACAGTCCCTGGAGAATCCCACCCACACATTACGAAAAAATATGCGCAGCGGACACATTGTGATTTCCAGAACTGTTGCCGCTTTGGAAATTGCAGCATGTTAATTATACCTACAGAAACGCCGGCGGCTTCCCTATAGATATAAATGAAGCAGAAAGTCCGCAAAGGAAACTTCTGTGGACTTTCTGTGAAAAGCAATGTGGGAAAAACTGTGATGCGTTGCAGCCGTGGTTTTTCCTGCAGCAATTTTTTTCTGCGGCCCCTTATGTGGGGCCTTAGTCTAAGGCAGTTTTTGCCCTAAGGGTTTAAACCATGTCTTTTTGTTACTTTGGTAGCACAACCCCTTTAAGCAGGAATTAACAGTGTTCAATAAATACAATTGATCTGGACTTTATATTTTGAGTGTATGAGTAATTTTTCCATCTTTGTATCATTGTTTATTTTAGTGATTATGAAATCATTGGATAAATAATTAAAAAAATGAAATAAATGAAACCTTGCATTTACATGTCTATACTGATCCAAGACTGAGCAGAAAGTCAAGAATTAACTCCAAGCACGCAATATCTTAACTTATCACCTATCTTCCTGTTCTTTACAAGAAGTAACATGTCTACTCTACAGTGGTGTATTAAAAGCAACACAAAAATCTGCCTTGAGCAGCCACCCATAACAAATAAAGTCATTTTACTTGGAAGGAACTTAGAGACAAGTTTGTACAATATTTATTGCTAATATTTAATATCCATGGAAACATTATAAATATATCACACACTTGCAAATTCTTAGTAGTTTTACCCTTTCCCTACTAAATGTCCATAAATGAAAGGTCGCCACAAAGTCATACACCTCATTTGTACAGGTATTCGGAAATCTATAGACTGCTTTCAAAATAACTGATATTCCTTCAAAAACTACTCCAGATAAGATTTTGTGCATCACCCAACATGGTAAACTTGACACAAGCCGTAAATCATCATTACCACTATTGAAATTGTATGACAGAAATTTTCAATAACTGTAAGGCAGGGTTCACACTACCGTTGGATTCCGTTATGAAGGTGTCCGTTAACAAAAAAAAATGGACACCTATCATAACAGACATTAACGGACACTAACTGATGTTAATGTGTCCGTTTTTTTAACTGATTCAATTAATGGATCAGTTAAAAAACGGATACATTAGCATCAGTTAGTATCAGTTTGCATCAGTTAGTGTCCGTTTTTTAACACTGTCCGTTTTTTTTGTTTCTGCTTTCTGAGAATGCACAGAAAAAACAGACATAACGGACAGTAACTGATGGCTATCAGTTACTGTCCGTTATAAGTCCGTTACCCATAGACTTTAATGTTAAAAAATAATGGACATTTGGTGTCCGTCAAGAATCCGTTTTTCCAAACGGACAAAAAGGTTCTGCATGTAGGATTTTTTGTCCGCAGAAAAAAAATGGACTTCTGACAGATTGGTTGTAAACGGACACTAACGGACACCAGTGGTGAACCTAGCCTCTTTGTTGCCTGAGGCGGACTATAAAATGGCGGCCCCCCCCAAAAAAAAAAATATAAAATTGCATTTACATGCTACTAGCTTCACACGCGGTTACTGTCGTACAATAAACATACACAAAGTGATAAAACAGTTTTTAAGAATTCTTCCTGCATTACTTCAGTATCAGAGATCAACAACACGACATTAACAATGACAATAACTTCATACATCTTCTGCTTGGTGGATGGACGAGCCCACGTGGCCCCCATTCTCTATAATAGGAGCGCCACAGATAGCTGAGTACTGGACTTCGGCTATCTTCGGCACTCCCATCAAAGTTGAATGAGAGCCACGCGGGTTCGTCCATCCACCAAGCGACACGCCTATATTCAGCCTGGCTGCAGTCAGGCTGTATTCCAACCCAGTGGGGGAAAAAACCCAATTCTCTGGCTCAGTGGGGGTCTCAGCAGACAGACCCCCATCACTCAGGTATTTATCCTCTATCATTTAGGTGAACACAGGGCAGTAACATTTTGTGACTTACAGGTGACATCTCTGACTAATCCTTCACATTTCCCTTCTCTTCCCTTTGGACCGCCATGGCCACTTCTTCCAGCTGTGACTTGTCTCTGTAAAGTTTGCAGCACAGACATCTTTGGCTCCTCACTTTTCCAGGTACCTGACCCACATTGTCCTCACCTGCACACCCATCCTGCTGCTACCCCCAATTATAAAATATATAATATAACCCCCATAATGAATAATACCCCCAAGTGCATCTTTATATTAATAATGTCCGTGTGTATCCTGTATAAATAGTGGCCCTTATCAGTGCCCCATAGGTTTCCTAATTAAAAGGTTTTCCAGGTCATTAATAAAATAATCAGTGGGGCTCAAAAACTCAGGACCCCCACTGATCAGCTGTTTGAATGAACCGTAGTACCTGTGTAAGCACCGTGACTGCTTCTCTGTTTACATAGTGTCATTCATCTCATAGCGGCCATGAAATGTAACTACAGCCTCGTCCTATACACATCTATGTGACAATTACATCACACGGTCACTATAAAAAGACAGCGTATGATATAAAGATTCGCTATTGCCCATTCATACAGCTGATCAGAGGAGGGGTCCACTGATCTCTTATTGATAATCTGTCCTAAGGATAGCTCATCAATAAACATGAGCTGTAAAGCCCCTTTAATAAAGCCCAAATGCCACCTTCCCCACCTCATATTAAATATGAGGCTGGGGAAGGTGCTCCGGTGTCTTCCAGCACGTTCCAGTCCTGCTGCTCCAGTGTTTTCTTCCCCACAGCCCTGTGACGTCCCATGTCAGTGACCTCAGCAGTCATGTGCGGTGGGGACTTCCGCCAGAAGAAAACACCAGAGCAGCAGAACCAGACCGCGGTGGGAGACATTGGAGCACAAGGGACAGGTGAGTAGGTGTTTTTTTTTTTATTTTTTAAATACAGTATTACACAGTATTATAGCCCACTGCGGCCCCTGCACACAGTATTACAAGATATTATGCCCCGCAGCGGCCCCTGCACACGGTATTATGCCCCGCAGCGGCCCCTGCACACGGTATTATGCCCCATAGTGGCCCCTGCACATAGTATTATGCTCCATAGTTGCCCCTGCACATTGTATTATGCCCTATAGTGGCCCCTGCACCCGGTATTATGCCCTGCAGCAGCCCCTGCACACAGTATTATGCTCCATAGTGGCCCCTGCACACGGTATTATGCTCCACAGTGGCCACTGCACACGGTATTATGCTCCACAGTGGCCCCTGCACATGGTATTATGCTCCATAGTGGCCCCTCCACATGGTATTATGCCCCACAGTGGCCCCTGCACACGGTATTATGCTTCATAGTGGCCCCTGCACATGGTATTATGCCTCATATTGGTCCCTGCACACGGTATTATATGCTCCATAGTGGCCCCTGCACACGGTATTATGCCCCATAGTGGCCCTTGCACTCGGTATTATGCTCCACAGTGCCCCCTGAACACGGTATTATGCTTCATAGTGGCCCACTCATGAACTAGTATAATGATTGGAGACCCAGGTGGTGACAAAGTTAAAACCAGTGTTACTTACCTGGGCTCCGGTACACTCCCTGCTTTCGGACTTCTTCAATGTCGCACAGACCGGTATCACGACATGACGACGTCGGCCTGGCTCACGTGACCCCTGGGACGTCACCAAAGAAGGCCGAAACCTGCTGGGAGTAACATTGGATCGCTGAAGAGGTGAGTAGCATTGTTTTTTATGTTCCCTCACCTCCCCTGGGCCTCCGATTATTATACTCCGGGGTCTGAAAAGGTTATTATGCCCCTCAGCGGCCCCTGCACACGGTATTATGCCCCGCAGCGGCCTCTGCACACGGTATTATGCCCCGCAGCGGCCCCTGCACATGGTCTTATGCCCCACAGCGGCCCCTGCACACGGTATTATGCCCCGCAGCGGCCCCTGCACATGGTATTATGCCCCGCAGCGGCCCCTGCACATGGTATTATGCCCCGCAGCGGCCCCTGCACACGGTATTATGCCCCGCAGCGGCCCCTGCACACGGTATTATGCCCCACAGCGGCCCCTGCACACGGTATTATGCCCCGCAGCAGCCCCTGCACACGGTATTATGCCCCATAGTGGCCCTTGCACTCGGTATTATGCTCCACAGTGCCCCCTGCACACGGTATTATGCTCCATAGTGGCCCCTGCACACGGTATTATGTCTCTTATTGGCTCCTGCACATGGTATTATGCCCCATAGTGGCCCCATAGTGGCCTCTGCACATGGTATTATGTCTCTTATTGGCTCCTGCACATGGTATTATGCACCATAGTGGCCCCTGCACACGGTAGTATGTCTCTTATTGGCTCCTGCCTGGATAGGCATTTTTTTCGTCGGACACAAAGTCCTGCATGTCTGACTTTGTTTTGGACGAAAAACTGGATTCGCAGCGCAGAGGCTGCAATCAGACACCCGTGCATTGCTTTAAAAATCCATTCAAATGAATGGGTTTTTAAGCAATGCGTCGCTAACCTGTCGCTATCCGGTGCCTATCCAGTTTCCCGAGATTTTCACTCAGATTGGCAGCGGACAGACTCAATCGCAAGTGTGAACCCACCCTTACAAGAATCAAAACTGATTTTCTGCATAGACAGCAATAGAGTAACAGTCACATGTACTGAATTATGTAAACAAATTCTAAAAAAATATTTTAGATTTTTCATTTCAATTCAGATATCTTAATTTTAGAAGTATAGATAAGCATCTGGTCCTATTTTGCATTCAATTCGTAAAATAATTCAAGCTGTAGCTAGTAAAGCCCCTGCTTTGCTCAAGCCCAATAATTCTGCATTTAAGGCCTTACTGACACATCTGCATTATTCGCATTTTTACACCATACGAACCCATTCATTTCAATGTGTTTATTCATACGTCAGTGTTTTTTGCACATTGTAGGTCTGCAAAAAAAACAACAGAAGCACATCCTTTATAACACTGATGATGATGCATCACACCAATGAAAGTCTGTGCCAATCTGTGAGCGATCCATTCCATTTTTACAGACCTGTACAGCCTATGGTCATTTGAATGAAGCCTTAGGCTGCATTTATGCATATAGACGTCAGACCAATATCAATCTATATTTGTGTGTATTGGATTGATTACTAATATTTCTTATCTGTCACACCTAAACTAAACTAAACTAAACTAAACTAAAGGTATTAATTGGTGATTTTTGGATTTGAAGAAGAAAGCCCTTTGTAGTGAAGGCTTCAAGATATATCAATTTGATTATTTTTCAATCATATTATAACACTTGCATTCCTTACCCAACAAATTTAAAGAATATACTGTGTGTGCATATGCTCACAGTGCAGTGAGGGTGCCTATACACAGTGCCAACTAATCTCTGTAGTCACTCGCGCTTACTGCTAATTGGCAGGCTCCATCTGTTTCAAATAGCAAGTACAGGTGCAGCTCAGCAATTAGCGGTAATCGCATGTGATTGGTACAGCCAGTTCACTATGAGTATGGGCACATTACTGTCTGTAAAGTTTTGCTTTCATGAGGCCAGTAATGAGAAATAGCCTGGAATTAATCAGTATTTCACTTACTTATAAGGGAAACTATCTATGACCCCAGAACTGAGTGCAACTATAAGTGCATTCAGTAGATGTGCCATGACCATTTAGCGCCTATTATGCAGAATGTCAGCTTCCTTTACTTCTGGGTGCAGTGTGTAATCATCAGACATGCACAGTACAGTTATTGGGTGGAGCTGAGCAGCAGTTAGCAGCAGCAGCTAGTGAAGCCCATTGATGAAAAGCCATGCCCCTAAAGCCCTTTCTGGTCATTTGCATAAGGATAAAATTTTTACAAAAATGGAGCAGTGGTCCTGAATAACAAATACAACATTGTAAACTGTACTGACAGCCCTACAAGGTACTATGATTAGTTTATGTGCTGACAGACTCCCTTTAAGAGAAAAACAAATGAAAGCTTGAAATCTCAAAGTGCATAGTTACAGTGATATGACTTCTGAAAAAGATGGTACATATACTACATACCACTCATTGGAGGGAACCGGAGGATTGTAGTAGAAGTAGCAGTGTTATCAACAGTAGGCCAAGGTCACTCAACTGACTCCTCCAGCCTACCTCCCAAGTTGGTGCAATGTTGAGGGGGCCTTTGATGTACCTGATGTTGTGGTAGTTCCCCTGGGGAACTTCCAGTTGTGAGGAGTCCTCTCTTCTCCTGAGCCAGACGATGGTGGTCGGAAGGGCCCTGATGGTAAGCACAGCCATGACTAATTTGAATCAAATAATGAAACTCTACTGATGCAGCAATAATCAAAGCAGCTTGGAGGTAGTAGTGGAGTTCCACTGTGGGTAATGGTAATGAGCCTGGTAATGGTTTTCCACAACAAGAGAACTCCCAATTATGGATGTTAAGTCCAGTACCTTTTATTTTCATTCCAATAATTCTATACCCCTCCTACTATATAAGTTGCTGTGAATGAAAAAGTCCCAAATGGTACCCACTATACCTGTGTACTGCAGGGACTAGGTTGGCACTTTTGTCCCTTCAGGGGGGCTTACAGGAATTGTTGCCTGTCTCAGGGCTATAGCAATAATGTGGTCAGGCTCTTAGAAGAACCCAACAGATCACTCTCTCAGCAACAGCAACTGAGGACAGAATCTTCTCCCCTTATCCCATCTAACAGTTAGTTGGGCTGAATCTAGAGCCTGCTAAAAAAGGAACAGTGGCGTAACTGGGCCCAGGGGGGTAGGGGTCCCACATCCAGATAGAGATGGCCTGGTCCCTGAAGCTCCATGATAGCGGTTGGGGAAAGGAAGGTTCCCCGACTGCTATACATATCAGGCAACAGAGATCTTCACTCATCTCTGCTGCCTGTGGGTAGCACTGTTAATGGAAAGGAGCCCGGTATTATGTGATTTATGTACATGCCGCTGGGCACATTTCCAATAGAAGTTTGCCCAGAGGAGGTGAGTAAAAATAACAAATACTTATACTCACCAACATGCTCTGCAGGGCTCTTCCAGCCTACGAATGACATCACACACCCCAGGGGTCACTGCTGGGGCCCGTGATTGGGCCTCAGTGGTGACCCCTGGGGCATGTGACATCACTCAGGAGAGGATGCAGGCTGGCAGGAGAGGATGCTGAAGAGAAATGGAAGAAGAGAGGATGTCCTGAAGAAGTGGGGCAAAGTGAGTATAAGTGTTTTTTATTTTTATTCATCTCCTCTGGGTCTCTAGTTATTATACTCTGGGGTCTGAGGAGATCCCAGTGTATAATGAAAGCACTGAAACAAACCAGAGGGTCAAACCTCATGAATATTCATCAAAACGAATTTCGTGGGGTTTGCCTGAAGCAGCTCAAGCTTCCAGAACATATTATCCTTGGGGGAGGGTGCTCCTGAGAGCATATGATACTGTGTGGGGCCATTGTGTGGAGAATATTATACTATGTGGGACTACTGTGGAGCATTGTACTGTGTGGGGTAACTATAGAACAATATACTGTATGAGGCCATTGAGTAGCATATTATACTCTGTGGGGCTATTGTGGAGCATATTATACTATGTGGGGCCACTATGGAGCATTATACTGTGTAGGGGGGCTCTGGTTGAGCATATTATACAGTGTGGGGCCATTGTGGAGCATCATACTTTGTGGGGCCACTGTGAATCATCATACTGTGGGGGAGGGGGCTCTGTGGAGCATTATACTGTGGGGGGGCCTCTGGGGAGTATATTATACTATGTGGGGCCCCTTCACTATTTACATCACACTCCATACTATCAAACTAAGGTAGCCATGTGACGTTCTTATACAGTAGGCTTTAATTACATTGCAAGGTCACTATAAAACAGATGCTAAGTGATGTAGATTGCAAAAGCACCACTGTCCCTTCAAACAGCTAATCAGTATGGGCCCTGGGTATTAGACTCCCACTGATCTCTAAGATCTCTTAAACTATTAGGACCCCTGCAGATCAGCTGTTTCCCAGCTGCACTGCTCACATACCATATTCTTGATAACCGCAGTTGTGGGTGATATAGTTGTATCCCTTTCAAGTATCTGAGATTCTGGTGCAGTACCCATAACCATCAAAAATGCGCCGTACAGAGGGCACCCCAGTCAAAGTTTGCACCAGGGTCCACAAGGCTTTAGTTACGCCACTGAGGATTGGTGTACGCTAATGGCCTTATTGTTTTGATGGAAACAGTGTTAGTCATAAAGTATTTAACATTTGCTGGTTCCCTCCACTGCATTCACTTCCTAATGGCAGAGAGCTTTGCAATGGGTAGCCCCTGTTCACTGCCCATCATACAGTATGTACAGACCTAGCAGTAGCTTGTGAGAAGAACGATCAGAAATGTTAACTTTTTAGATAAGGTGGTGTATAGTGAGAGCCATATGGGTCTGACAGCTGAAACACTGATAGGCCATTCACATTGCAATCACAGGATCTGAATGGGTTCTGATGTCAGCTGGGGAATAACATGCTCCTACATGTAGTGCTGTCATCTATGGAAGCATTAAGACTCCCAAAAATATACATATCGGCAGTGGTGAACCTAGCCTCTTTGCTGCATGAGGCGGACTATAGAAAGACGCCCCCCCCCCCCCAAAAAAAAAACAACAACTGAGTTTCCATGCTACTAGTTTAACACACTGTTATCGTCGCACAATATACACAATACACAAAGTTATAAAACAGTTTTTAAGAATTCTTCTTCCTGTATTACTTCAGTATCAGATCAACAACACGGCATTAACAATGAAAGTAACTTCACACATCTTCTGCTTGGTGGATGGACGATGCCACGTGGCCCCCATTCTCTATAATAGGAGCGCCACAGATAGCTGAGTACTGGACTTCGGGTATCTTTGGCACTCCCATTAAAGTGAATGAGAGCCACGCGGGTTCATCCATCCACCAAGTGACACACCTATATATATGGCTGCGGTCAGGCTGAATTCCCACCTAGTGGGGAGAAAAAACCCAATTCTCAGGCTCAGTGGGGGTCTCAGCAGACAGACCCCCATCAATCAGGTATTTATCCTCTATCATTTAGGTGTATACAGGGCAGTAACATTTTGTGACTTACAGGTGACGTCTCTGACTAATCCTTCACATTTCCATTCTCTTCCCTTTGGACCACCATGACCACTTCTTCCAGCTGTGACTTGTCTCTGTAAAGTTTGCAACACAGACATCTTTGGCTCCTCACTTTTCCAGGCATCCAACCCACATTGTCCTCACGTACACAAAGCCCCCATCCTGCTGCTACCCCCAATTATAAAATATATGATATAACCCCCCCATAATGAATAATACCCCCAAGTGCATCTTTATATTAATAACATCCGTGTGTACCCTGTATAAATAGTGCCCCTTATTAATAATGCCCCCAGGTGTTAACTAATTAAAAGGTTTTACAGGTCATTAATAAACTAATCAGTGGGGTTCAAAAACCCAGGACCCCCACTGATCAGCTGTTTGAATGGTACCTGTGTAAGCGCCATGACCGCTTCTCTGTTTACATAGTGTCATTCATCTCATAGCGGCCATGTAATGTAACTACAGCCTCGTCCTATACATGTCTACAGTATGTGACAAGGCTGTAATTACATCACACGGTCACTATAAACAGACATCGTATAATATAAACAGGTGCCATAGCCCATGTTTATAGCACCCCATTTACACACACTATAATGTTCCACAGCAGCCCCTGCACACAGTATTACACAGTGTTATGGTCCGCAGCGGCCCCTGCACACTGTATTATGCCTCGCAGCGGCCCCTGCACACAGTATTATGCTCCATAGTGGCCCCTGCACACAGTATTATGCCCCACATTGGCCACTGCACACGGTATTATGTTCCACAGCAACTCCTGCACACAGTTTTATGCCCCATATTGGCCCCTGCACACGGTATTATGCTCCATATTGGCCCCTGCACACGGTATTATGCTCCACAGTGGCCCCAGCACACGGTATTATGCTCCATAGTGGCCCCTGCACTGGTATTATGCTCTATAGTGGCCCTTGCACTGGTATTATGCTCCATAGTGGCCCCTGCACTGGTATTATCCTCCATAGTGGCCCTTGCACTTGTATTATGCTCCATAGTGACCCCTGCACTCGGTATTATGCTCTATAGTGGCCCCTGCACTTGTATTATGCTCCATAGTGGCCCCTGCACTCGGTATTATGCTCTATAGTGGCCCCTGCACTTGTATTATGCTCCATAGTGGCCCCTGTACAGGGTATTATGCTCTACAGTGGTCCCTGCACAGGGTATTATGCCCCATAGTGGACCACCCATGAACTATTATTATACTCTGGGGTCTTTTCAGACCCCAGAGTATAATGATTGGAGACCCAGGGGAGAATACAAACATAAAAACCAGAGTTACTTACCTATCCTGGACACCGGTGCAGTCCTTGCAGCTTTCGGCCCTGTTTAATTGCGCACACACGTCACGTGATCAGGCCGGCGACGCAACCTGATGACGTCACCAGAGGCCTCAAGCCTGCTCGGAGTTACATCGGATCGCAGGAGGTGAGTAACATTGGTTTTTATGTTCCCTCACCAACCCTAGGCCTCCGATTATTATACTCCGGGGTCTGAATAGACCCCAGAGTATAATAATAGTAGTATTTGCAGCCCGCGGCCTCACTTACCGATACCCGCGGCCGCTCACAGCGGCATCCACTTCCCTTTCTGCGTCTCATAGCAGAAGGGGAAGCGGGGGCGGCCACGAGCAGACACTGGGTAGGTAAATAAATAGGCCGTTACCTGCCGGGGATGCTCCAACAGGTTACGGCCTATTTATATATATATATAAAAAAAAGTTATACTCACCTGCGATGCCTTGATGCAGCGTAGGCGGCGTGATGACGTCATTGTATCGCCGCCTGCGCTGAGATTCGACGTCTTATAAACCAGCCCAGGACAGGCCGCGCTCAGCTCTGTTTTTTTTTTTTTTTTTTAAAGTGGCCTGTCCTGGGCTGGTTTACATGAAATAGTAAAAATGTCGCCCCCCGGACAGTGCCGCCTGAGGCGGCCGCCTCAATTCGCCTCATTAACGGTACGCCCTTGCATATCGGGTATCACCACATCGTAACTACTTAAACTATAGAATTATCACATTAGTTAATACACACAGTGAATACCGTTGGAAAAAAATAATTGCCTGAATTGCTTTTTTATAAAGTTGGCAATGTTTGCAAGCAGGGCTAACTGTGTATGCCTGTTTCATGTTTGGCTTTATATCCTGCTAATACATATTTAGCATATATACATGTAAAGGAGATCATGGCCTTAACATAAAAAAATATCTAATCAGGATAAGAAAATGTGAATATTTGTACTTTAAAGCCCCCTGTGAATAACTTTCTTTTTCTAGACCCAAGACTAACCTTTGCTTTTTTTGGGTTACACCTTAAAGGGGTTTTTGCAGGCAAAAAAATGAATTTTCAAAAAAAGTCTGTAAGTGCTATTAATAAGTGCACCCAAACACCTTTATCAGTGTTCTGGGTGATTCTTGGGTTCTCTGGGAGCTCTTGGCATCCTCTGCATTTGTTTACATCTGTGTCTTTCTGTTCCTACAACTCCCATGATTCCTTGGTCTGCACTCAGAACTGACTCACTCCCCCTACCTTTCTCACACACTCCCCATTCCCTCTCTCACTCACTCCCCCTCCCTGTTTTCCTAGCTAGCCCACCCACTACACCCTCAGCAGCCATCTTTAAACGCCTAGTTCTCACTTACTCAATAACCTTCTCCTTTGGCTCTAATATTGTAATCACCTTGGTATATCATCATTACAGTTACACAGAGAAACAATAAATTCTTGATCCTTTTTTGGCATTTGGTAAATAGATAGATACATACATAAAAAACAGTATAATACTCCACAGTGGCCCCTGCACAATATAATGCTCCACAGTGGCCACTGCACAGTATAATATGCTCCACAGTGACCCCTGCACAGTATCATATGCTCCACAGTGACCCCTGCACAGTATCTTGCTCCACAATAGCCCCGCACAGTATAATATGCTCCACAGTGGCCCCTGCACAGTATAATATGGATTGCGCATGCGCAGTCCATATTATATGGCGCTACATGATGGCAGGATTTCCTGACGCCCACTCTATGGAGGTGCCGGCCAGAACCTCCCCTTTGTGACATATACCGGCCAGCACCTTTTTCTTTGACCTGCCCCCTAGCCCCATTACACTTACCTTAGCTTCCTTTAAGCTCCAGACCCGGGACATCATCGCCGGCTGGCACCTCTTCTTTGTGACAAGTGCTGGCCACCCACTGTATGGCGCATGTGTGGGCAGCCAACATGCAATAAAGAGGCGGCCTTCCAGTGATGACCGGGGTCCTGATATCCACAGGGGGAACAGGTAAGAATAATGGGCCTGGGAGGCAGGTACCTTTCCACGACGTTTGGGGTGCTGATATCTGTTAGACCAAGACCCCCGAACGTCAGCGGAAAGGCAAAAAAATTAGTTTATGTAGATCACAAGATCTACATATATTACAGTAAAACTAAGAAAAATTAATAATAAATGTAAATTTAGAAAGTTGAAGGGTTGGGGGGCTTGGGGGCCTTATAGTTAAAATATAGATTTATCCTGGACAACCCCTTTAAACTATAATAGAGCTGCAATATTTTTTACAATATTTGATTATGTTGTTAACATTCAGAGAAATTATTTTAATAAGTACTTTTTATTGGCATTTTTCTCATGAATTACGCTGTTACCTATATGCTGTGATCCTGGTCACTGAAATGTTTTCTAGTTTTATTAGTCCAAAGGGAAACCTATCATTAATGGAATTCCCTCTACAGTGACAGTAAGAAGGTCCCTCAAACACAGGACTAGCTACATGAGCTTAACAAAAGTAATGACCCATGATCCATGAAAAAGTAGAGCAGGTTCATTTTATCCTTGCCTCTAATAAAAAATGGAATAAACCTCAAAAAAGAATCTGGTCACTAGAGATTAGCGAATTTTTCAAAAATTCGATTCAGCAGCTTCACGAATTTCCCAAATCAATTTGCTTCGATCTGAATTACTTCACAGCAAATCACGTTAAAAACAGCTATTTTCCTCGCTGCAGACAGCCTGGGGATATGGGATATGCATTTTAAACTAAGGACACGTCGGAATAGCCTTTAGAAAGGCTATTCTACTCCTACCTTTGCATCACACACCCTGTGATGTCCTGGTCTGCTGGGCATGCGCAGAGCCGCTCGGAATAAAATCAAGATGGCCGCCGGACATGAGCAGAAACTGTCCTGTACGGAATATAATCAAAATGGCCGCTAGACATGCAAAGAGCTGCTCGGAATACAATCAAGATGGCCGCCGGACATGCGCAGAAACTGTCTTGTACGGAATATAATCAAAATGGCCGCTGGACATGCGAAGAGCTGCCCGGAATACAATCAAGATATCCGCCGGACATGCGCAGAGCCACTCGTGTAGTAATAGGATAAAGATGGCCACCACGAGCGGCTCTGCGCATGTCCGGCTGCCACCTTGATTCTATTCCGAGCGACTCTGCGCATGTCCGGCGGCCATCTAGATTCTATTCCGAGCGGTTCTACGCATATTTGGCAACCATTCTGATTCTTTTACTACACGAGCTTGGAGGACCAGGACATCACAAGGGGCGTGATGCAACGGCAAAGGCAGGAGTAAAATGACCTTTCTAAAGGCTATTCCAATGTGTCCTTAGTTTAAAATGCGATTCGATACCACGAATCGTTAGGAAATCCAGATTCGATGCAAATCGAAGATTTTCTGAAATTCGGATCGAATTCCACTTCGCAGCTTCGATTCGCTCATCTCTAATGGTCATCATAGCAACATGCACTCAGAGTAATAACAAATCCATATGATGAAACCACTACTCTGTATTCTCTATGTGCGTAACTGATGAGTCATGTATGACTTACAAAATCAAAGCAAGACTATCTCTCTCTGAGATAAGTTGTTGTTATGAGACCATAATATTATATCTTTCTATGTTCACAGTTAAATATGAACAACTTACTTACACAGCAAATGTATTTGGTAAACAACAAGTTATCTGTTAAGGAAAAAAAAGTTTATAATGGCAATAAATCAGATGAGAGCTGTAGTGATTACAGTTGTATAAGAAAAAGGACAACATAGTATATTTCCATGTGCGGGGATGCATAGGTGTCTTTTTATGCGAGGTCAGGTGTACTTTTTAGTTATACCATTTTGGGGAATGTCTATTGCTTTGATCACTTTTTATTCAATTTTTTATTAGAGGCGAAACATTAAAAAAACGGTGGTTTGGCACTTTTGATTTTTTTTTTCCCGCTACGGTTTTTACCGTGCAGGAAATATATGTTTATAAGTTTGTAGACCAGGTATTTTCAGACACAGGGATGCCTAATGTGTATGTGTTTCAAAGTAATATTTTACTCTTATATGTATTCTAGGAAAAGGGGGATGATTTGAACTTTTAGGTGTTTTTTTTTATTTTTTTTATATTTTTTAAAACTTTTTTATTTTTTTTACTATTTTATTAGCCCCCTTAGGGGGCTTGAACCTGCAGTCATTTTATTATAGAGGCTGGTCATAGATCAGCCATAAAAGCTATAATGCTAGGACAAGCTTGGCTGTCAGCTGAACAGGTTGGCTTCGCCATCTTGCCTGTGATCACAGGAACCGGCCTGCAACAATAAAGGTATGGGGCCGGTAGGGACCAGCTTTGGGGGCTATTTTTTAACTTTGGTGGGGGGGGGGGTTCCTGTGAATATGCTCTAATAGGTGCTTGCTGGAAAAATCAAGTCATACAATGTCCTAATTATAATCATGTAGCTTTTAGACTAATAGATGAGATGGCAACCAAAATGAGCATCAGTTGTCACTTTAACTAACTGTACAAAAAGCACTTAAACGTAAAAATATGCTGTATTTCTCCCGGATTCTTTAGACTTCAGTTATGAAAACAGGCAGCTACATTAGAGTTCCACCTATTATCAGTTGGGCTGGAAAAAAACTTGTACAATTTAGGGATGGCAATTAAGTATAATGAAAATTTTAGTAGCTGTGAGATAGCTGCTCAATTATATCACAACCATGATATTTATTTTCGATCTTTAATGGAAAATGAAGTATTGTATGAAAGCAGGAGCTATACCTACAAGTTTCTGCTGTATACTAATCTAGCTGTTACTTATATAAACTCCTCTGAGGCAACACAAGAATATGAGAATGAGTAACACAAGAAGATAAGGCTACAAAGCCATGTTTAAATACTGAGAATCTGTAGGATGATACCATGTGAAATGTACAGTAGGTTAACAATAGAGATGGGTGAACTTCTCAAAATTCGCTTTAGGTTCCAGTGGTTTGTTACCAAGATTTGTAGCAGGTCGAATAAGTTTGCTATGAACACTTTAACTTGGCTTAAAATATAGTGTAGAACACTTATAGGAACCTATACAGTGGGGAAAAAAAGTAATTAGTCAGCCACCAATTGTGCAAGTTCTCCCACTTAAAAAGATGAGGCCTGTAATTGACATCATAGGTAGACCTCAACTATGAGAGACAAAATGAGAAAACAAATCCAGAAAATCACATTGTCTGATTTTTAAAGAATTTATTTACAAATTATGGTGGAAAATAAGTATTTGGTCAATAACAAAAGTTTATCTCAATACTTTGTTATATATCCTTTGTTGGCAATGAGAGAGGTCAAACGTTTTCTGTAAGTCTTCACAAGGTTGGCACACACTGTTGCTGGTATGTTGGCCCATTCCTCCATGCAGATCTCCTCTAGAGCAGTGATGTTTTGGGGCTGTCGCTGGGCAACACGGACTTTAAACTCCCTCCAAAGGTTTTCTATGTGGTTGAGATCTGGAGACTGGCTAGGCCACTCCAGGACCTTGAAATGCTTCTTACGAAGCCACTCCTTCGTTGCCCTGGCAGTGTGCTTGGGATCATTGCCATGCTGAAAGACCCAGCCACGTTTCATCTTCAATGCCCTTGCTGATGGAAGGAGGTTTGCACTCAAAATCTCACGATACATGGCCCCACTCATTCTTTCATGTACACGGATCAGTCGTCCTGGTCCCTTTTGTAGAGAAACAGCCCCAAAGCATGATGTTGCCACCCCCATGCTTCACAGTAGGTATGGTGTTCTTTGGATGCAACTCAGCATTCACTCTCCTCCAAACACCACGAGCTGTGTTTCTACCAAACAGTTGTACTTTGGTTTCATATGACCATATGACATTCTGTCAATACTCTTCTGGAACATCCAAATGCTCTCTAGCAAACTTCAGATGGGCCCGGATATGTACTTGCTTAAGCAGGAGGACACGTCTGGCACTGCAGGATCTGAGTCCCTGGCGGCGTAGTGTGTCACTGACGGTAGCCTTTGTTACGTTGGTCCCAGCTTTCTGCAGGTCATTCACTAGTTCCCTCCGTGTGGTTTTGGGATTTTTGCTCACCATTCTTGTGATCATTTTGACCCCACGGGGTGAGATCTTGTGTGGAGCCCCTGATCGAGGGAGATTATCAGTGGTCTTGTATGTCTTCCATTTTCTAATTATTGCTCCCACAGTTGATTTCTTCACACCAAGCTGCTTGCCTATTGCAGATTCAGTCTTCCCAGCCTGGTGCAGGTCTACAATTTTGTTTCTGGTGTCCTTCCACAGCTCTTTGGTCTTCACCATAGTGGAGTTTGGAGTGTGACTGTTTGAGGTTGTGGACAGGTGTCTTTTATACTGATAACCATTTCAAACAGGTGCCATTACTACAGGTAATGAGTGGAGGACAGAGGAGCCTCTTAAAGAAGAAGTTACAGATCTGTGAGCCAGAAATCTTGCTTGTTTGTAGGTGACCAAATACTTATTTTCCACCATAATTTGCAAATAAATTCTTAAAAAAATCAGACAATGTGGTTTTCTGGATTTGTTTTCTTATTTTGTCTCTCATAGTTGAGGTCTATCTATGATGTCAGTTACAGGCCTTTGTCATCTTTTTAAATAGGAGAACTTGCACAATTGGTGGCTGACTAAATACCTTTTTTCCCCACTGTATATCCAATTTTTAGCTAAAGAGATAAAGAATGATTAGGACAAGGAGGGGAGGAAGAGAAAAAGGGGGTGAAAGACAAAATAAAATGAAATAGAAATAGAGGAAGCTAGAAATAAATAAAAAACAAGTAATGAATAATAAATAAATGATAACCAACATGCAGAGCATAAATAACAAATCATAAATAAACGGCATGCAGACCACGAAATGTTTGGTAAATAGTCAAATCAAAATATACCCCAAAATACTTAGATGATAGTCAAATTCATTTAGTCTGTGGAGAGAAAATGAAAACATGTTGGAAGTGAAAGTTACAACACAAGCGCAGAAGATAAATTTTGGTAAAAATGGTAAATTTTGTAATATACTTTATTAACAAATTTTGGATCCTTTCTGTGAAATCCTGCATTTTTTCACTCTTTTCCTTGCTTCTGCATTGAGAGCTGTTCCTGTCTCTCACTAAATGTTACTACGTACGAGAGTAGGGGCTTGGAGTACGGGGCTGTGTAATATGTAGAGAAAATGAGGATACAGTGCCTTGCGAAAGTATTCGGCCCCCTTGAACTTTTTGCCACAACCTTTTGCCACATTTCAGGCTTCAAACATAAGGATATAAAATTTAAATTTTTTGGTGAAGAATCAACAACAAGTGGGACACAATCGTGAAGTGGAATTGGATATTTTAAACTTTTGTAAAAAATAAAAAAAAAATAAAAAGTGGGGCGTGCCAAATTATTCGGCCCCCTTAAGTTAATACTTTGTAGCGCCACCTTTTGCTGCGATTACAGCTGCAAGTCGCTTGGGGTATGTCTCGATCAGTTTTGCACATTGAGAGACTGAAATTCTTGCCCATTCTTCCTTGGAAACAGCTCGAGCTCAGTGAGGTTGGATGGAGAGCATTTGTGAACAGCAGTTTTTAGCTTTTTCCACAGATTCTCGATTGGATTCAGGTCTGGACTTTGACTTGGCCATTCTAACACCTGAATACCTTTATTTGTGAACCATTCTATTGTAGATTTTGCTTTATGTTTGGGATCATTGTCTTGTTGGAAGATAAATCTCTGTCCCAGTCTCAGGTCTTTTGCAGACCCAACATGTTTTCTTCCAGAATGGTCCTGTATTTGGCTCTATCCATCTGCCCATCAATTTTAACCATCCTCCCTGTCTCTGCTGAAGAAAAGCAGGCCCAAGCCATGATGCTGCCACCACCTAGTTTGACAGTGGGGATGGTGTGTTCAGGGTGTTGAGCTGTGTTGCTTTTACGCCAAACATATCATTTTGCATTGTGGCCAAAAAGTTCGATTTTGGTTTCATCTGACCAGAGCACATTCTTCCACATGTTTGGTGTGTCTCCCAGGTGGCTTGTGGCAAACTTTAAAAACGAGACTTTTTATGGATATCTTTGAGAAATGGCTTTCTTCTTGCCACTCTTCCATAAAGGCCAGATTTGTGCAGTGTACGACTGATTGTTGTCCTATGGACAGACTCTCCCACCTCAGCTGTAGATCTCTGCAGCTCATCCAGAGTGATCATGGGCTTCCTGGCTGCATCTCTGATCAGTCTTCTCCTTGTTTGAGATGAAAGTTTAGAGGGACGGCCGGGTCTTGGTAGATTTGCAGTGGTCTGATACTCCTTCCATTTCAATATGATCGCTTACATAGTGCTCCTTGGGATGTTTAAAGTTCCGGCTTTAAACTTCTCCACAACAGTATCACGGACCTGCCTGGTGTGTTCCTTGGTCTTCATGATGCTCTCTGCGCTTTAAACAGAACCCTGAGACTATCACAGAGCAGGTGTATTTATATGGAGACTTGATTACACACAGGTGGATTATATTTACCATCATCAGTCATTTAGGACAACATTGGATCATTCAGAGATCCTCACTGAACTTCTGGAGTGAGTTTGCTGCACTGAAAGTAAAGGGGCCGAATAATATTGCACGCCCCACTTTTTAGTTTTTTAGTTTTTACAAAAGTTTAAAATAACCAATAAATTTCATTCCACTTCACAATTGTGTCCCACTTGTTGTTGATTCTTCACCCAAAAATTAAAATTTTATATCTTTATGTTTGAAGCCTGAAATGTGGCAAAAGGTTGAAAAGTTCAAGGGAGCCGAATACTTTCGCAAGGCACTGTAAATGAAGGGACATAAAGGGCAGTCTGAGTAATTGAGGACAGAAAGTGTGAAGACTGCATTATTGAGAGCAGTCTGTATGATGAAGGTATAGAGCAAGGGTAGTCAACCTTTTTTGTTCAGCGTGCCGATATTAATTAAAAAACCAAAGATGAGGTACTCGGAGTGCCGGTCAATTATTGTAAGTGTAACGAGCCCTAAACTAAAGTCATATACCACAAACCATAACACAGAAGTGCTGCCACCAGATGCATGTGTTTACTGCTATTTCCTGGGACGCACCTGTACTTTCCGATTAGAAGCAATGAAAGTCCATGTGCAGACTCCAATTAGTGGTAAATGTATGTGTCCAGGAGCACTATATGGCAGCTTCCTTATTGTGAAAACACACTACGTATCTGGATGCAGCTATATTCTTAGGGCACTGGAACTTTTAGTTCGATGTAAAACTACGTTCACATGGTGCATTTTTGCACAAAAAAAATGCCTGTGTTTTCTGTGCAAAAACACAACCTTAATACAAAAAAACACACCGTTATACAGAATAATGCCCATAGTGGCCTCTGCACATGGTATTATATCCCATATTGGCCTCTGCACACGGTATTATATCCCATAGTGGCCTCTACACACGGTATTATTCCCCATGATGGCCTCTGCACACGGTATTATGTCCCATAGCGGCCCCTGCACATGGTATTATGTCCCATAGAGGCCCCTGCACACCATATTATGTCCCATAGCGGCCCCTGCACACTGTTTTATGTCCCATAGCGTCCCCTGCACATGGTATTATGTCCCACAGTGGCCCCTCCACACGATATTGTGTCCCATAGCGGCCCCTGCACATGGTATATGTCCCTTAGCGGCCCCTGCACACAGTATAATATTCTAACTTTTATAATATTCCAATTTTCGCCACTCACTAGCTATTATTATACTGTAGGGTCTTCAGACCCCAGAGTATAATAAGTGGAGGGCCAAGAGAGATGACAAACATAAAAAACAATGTTGACTCACCTTTCCTGCTCTCCGCGGCGGCTCTGTTCTCTTCAGCACTTCTCCCTGACTTAGGCGACCGATGATTGGGTCTCAGGGGTCATGTCACATCATTATGTGTAATGATACCGGACGTGACCCCTGAGGCCCTGTCAGCGGTCTCTTACTTCAGGCAGCAGCGCCTGCAGAGCACAGAGCTGCCGTGGGGCACAGGAAAGGTGAGTAACCTTGTTTTTTTATGTTAGATCACCTCCCCTGAGGCTCCGCTTATTATACTCTGGGGTCTGAAGAGACCCCAGAGTATAATAATAGCATTTTCATTTTGGCCATGTTTGGGCTGATGGAAACGGCGGGATGAGGACTCCGCTGCCCGTGCCAGGTAAATAAGCCTTGCGTGCCACTCTCAGCATGCGTGCCGGGGGTTGTCGACCCCTGGTAAAGAGAGTAGTATGTGTGAGAGAGGAAACAGTCTGTGTGAGAGAAGGCAATGATGAGCAGTCTGTAAGAAAGGTGGGAAGGCATGGGGAAAAGTTCTTATGAAACTGAGAACCTTGGGGAGCAGTCTGTCCATTCCAGTTTCAGGTTTCATGTTTCTGCACTTAAAGGGGTATTCCCACGAACATAACCATTTTAAAATTTGTAGATAATTAAAAGTTAAACATTTTTGCAAATATAAGTAATTAAACATTTTGCAGAGTTTTAAAGATTTTCTCTAAATATCTTGTGGTCACAGTCTTCTTGTTTTGATCGGTTGCCAATGGATACGACCATGAATGCAGGACCTTTCTAAGGTCAGAAAATCAGCTATGATTTCCTTATTGTGGCTGGGATATATTCTGATACATGTAGAGTCCCTGCCTGATAACCCGGCTACAATAAGAAAATCATCGCTGGGTTTTTGACAAGTCCCAGATCATATAAAGTTTCTGCATTTGTGGTCATATCCATTGGCAACCGATCAAGACAACAGATGTCATCACTAAGATGGTTAGAGAAAATCTTTAAAACTCTTCAGAATTTTTAACTACTTATATTTGCAAAAATGTTTAACTTTTAATTGTCTACAAATATAGATATGATTATATTCATGGGAATACCCCTTTAAGCCTAGAGAGCTGAGTGACCAATTGAACACAAGGCATGCAATGTTTACCTTTTCTCTGCCCTAGACTAGCAAGAATATGATATTTACTTGACATTGGCAATGGAGATTTCGGTTGCTGAGAACTGCCCTCCTGATACCCACCTGTGCTGCTGCAAACTTACCAATAAACCTCAACCCCTTCCAAATCCCAACCCTTCGTGAGAATTAAAAAATTGGCCACAGCAGCCATTTTATTAAACAATTAACATTGCAAACAAATAAAAAATCAGGCTTATCAAAGCCCAAATATAAATATATATAAATAACTATACATATTCAAAGATAAACATTACCCATAACAACCCAACTAACCCTGATAATTATTGTATGGGGAGGAGGTCTTTGAAGCTACATAGATCTGGCTGCCCAAAAACCAGCCAGACCAAATGCCATTAAAACTAACCACAACGTTTCCCCCCCCCCCCCTAGAATTTTTAGCCAACTCCAAGGAACCCCCACCCGCCAACGTCAGCATACTTTAGCCAAGTATGTGAACCCCCCACCAAGGCTAGGATTTGTTCAATACCTCCTTGCAGCCCTAAAGCCCACATGTATATCCCCACGGCATTAATGTGGACCCCATCTGCCAACCAGAAACCACCCTGAACATCCTCCAGGTCATGGAGTTGAACACAAACCCCCTCTGTTGCGCACAACAAAAGCACTAACCGCCCTATTAACTTTCAATCGTGCCTTATTAAGCCGCTTGACCAATCTCACTGCTCTCCATGCTCTCCTGGGAACTATGTCCGACCATACCACGATAACTGACAGAAAGACCACCCACAATCGCAGTAAGTCATGCTTTATATCCCTCACTAGCTCACGAAAAGGGCCGACCCCCAAATCATTGCCCCCAAGATGTAAAACAGCAACTTCAGGGGCCCTATCCAAATGAGCATACCAGCTGAATTCCTGCAACCCAAACACATGCCCCAAAAACTCAAACTAGCGTACCACCACCTCTTGTCTGGGGAAGCCAAGCTGCCGTCTGGTCGCATATTCGCTCTGGCGGCCTCCCATAGACAAACGAATGTCCAAATATCCAAACCAAACGTGGAGGGAACGTAGGAAAACAGTCACAAGCAACAGATGAACCAAAAACGCAATAGTAAGACAACAAACCCCCCCACACCAAAAAAACACCACCTTCCCCCCCTCACAACAGCCGAGGACATATGTACGAGATGAATCGCCGTGACTCCCATCTCTCGAAACAACAGACCACATCCAGCCCCAGCCCCAATACAAACGCCTCCGTGGCAGCCCTAATCCAAAACTAATGCGAGGCAAAAACCATTGGGCCCAGAAACAAGACATAACGCGTAACACACAGGAAAATTGGTACTGCGAAACAAACGTCATCCCATCTATATGACACAGCAATGGACCGCTAACACACTGGCGGATTGCCCGAAAATCCACAAAACACTTAATCGGCCACATAATGGACCCGACCCAAGGCACTCTTGCTGAACTGATCGGTCTTGTACCACTGAATGTAAAACTCCACCCGACTGCCATCAGCGAAAAATCGCAGTAAAGGAGACCCCCATCCTTAACTTTACTGGGGAGACCAACTCCCCCAAACGCAAGGCCCCCGAAAAATGCCCATGAGAATACCAAGCGATACAAAATATACTCGTACTCTCACATACAAAACGCACCCAGCGCATCACCCAAACTCTCCAACAATTGAAAAGAAACCGGCCTTCAGGTCACGCCTAGCCCCCTTTATGAAAACCCTTTAAGGCCTGGATAACCAAGAAATATTTGGTAACATCCGTAAGGCCCCAAAACTTGAAACCAAAAGCCAAACCCGACACCAAACACTGGACTCTTGACACCGACCACTCATCACCACCAGCAAAAGAACCGCCAACCTCTCATCAGCATCCGATGTAGCCCCACCAATCTCAGCTGCTACAGACTCGAACTCCCGCCGTGCCATCTCATACAGCACCCTGGTACCATCTGACAAGGAGAACCAGATCAGCTTGACTGCTGCTATAAGACCACGCCTCACAGGGCAAGGGATTCTGTCATCATCCACATCCGGAGCCAGATGCCGAAACTGCTCCCACTGAAATCAAGAAAGAAAATCGGCTAACACGTTGATGACCCCAGGACATAGACTGCCATCATCGAAGCATTAAGGGCCAAACAACGCAAGACCAAATGCCGCAACAGACACACAACCGATGGAGAGGACGCTAACAGCCAGTTGATGGCCGACACAACTGCGTGATTGTCACAGTGAAAGCGCACCTTCTGATCCCAGAAATGCTTCCCCCAAATGTCTGCAACCACCACTATCGGGAACAACTCCAACAAACACAGATTATGTACTAGACCATCTTCCACCCAAGCAGCCAGCCATCGAGCCGCGCACCACTGGCCCCCACAGTACACTCCAAAACCTACGGCCCCCGCTGCATCCGTATACAGTTCCCAATCAAAACTGTATTACCAAGCAGCGGCCGTTATACATGCCCAAAAATCTGCCCAAAAATCTGGTCATCCCTGTGGTCACGCGTCAAACGTACGAAGTGCCTGGGGGAAGTCAACCCAGCCATCTCTCCCGCCATCCGTCTACAAAATACCTACCTCATGGGCATAATCCTACGCAGTTTGCAAGCCCGATCCACCTCCCGCCACAGCACTATCAATTTATCTTCTGGTAGCCTACATTCCATGTGGATGGTGTCAATTGTGATGCCCTAAAAGCTCAGGCACGATGATGCGGGACCGATACACAGAAATCGTCCAAATAGTGGATAACAGACCCGACACCTGTCCATCCATTCTAAGAATGAGCTGAATGCCTCAAAATAAGTGCACGAGCAGCCGATTGGGTGACACTGATCCACAAAATACGGTCCGTTCCAGTAACAGCCTCCAACTGTCAGGGTGGACAGGGAGGAGGTGAAACGCAAACTCTATATCAGTCTTCACCAATAAAGCCTCGCGCCATACTTATGCACCCACTCTACCACAGCATCAAACGAGGTATAAACAACCGAACTCAACTCAGAGTCAATGCCATCATTAACCAATCCCCCTTTGGGGTACGACAAATGATGTCTCAACCGAAACTTATTAGGTTCCTTCTTAGGAACAACACCCAACAGAGAAATAACTAAATCGGAACACGGCGGTACACAGAAAGGGCCCGCCATGCAACCCAGGGAAACTTCCTTCTTCAACTTTTCAGTCACCAGCAACGGATGCTGGTGTGCGAATGCCAAATTCTAAGTGGACAATGAGGCACCCTGAACCACAGACGGGATCCTAAAGCCAAACTCAAACCAGTAACACAAGAAGCAAGCCTTAACGCGGTCAGGATATCAATTTAGATAAGGCACTATCCAGAGAAGATTTGCCGGAGTCAGTCCCTTGTCCAGCCTGACCCCCGAACTGCTTACCCTTACCTCTCCGGAAACACCGGGCGAACCCTTTAGAAGACCCTCTACATATGGAACAGGAGTGCTTGAACTTACAAGCCACTCCGAATTTGCACTGCCCCTCATTAAATTGCCAGCACAAACCCATCTTTCCTCCCAATCCCTGTGCCGTGGAGGACAGACCATATTGGCTGAACGAGCCAGCCCCCCCCCTCCTCGAAAGCGCTGCCCAAAATGTGCCGGAGTCATGACCCGCAGCCATAAGCCTATATCTTTCTGGTCCCACCTGATAGACAGGCAGACCGCCTTCCATTGCCAGAACTGCTCATCATAACGCTGCCACGTTTGACCCCTGTAAACCCTGTGCACCTCGAACACCTGGAGCCAATTAGTAAAAGTCTGGGGGATCAAATGCCGCCACCGTTTTTCCTCCTCTGCCTTCTTACTTTTGTCCCTCTTCCCCTTACCCAAATTAAACTTCACTAACAGCAATAAGAAGATTTCAATGTATTCATCCCGCCAAATCTTCTTCACTTCTTTTTTAGATGCACCCCCAGAGGCCCCTTGAAACAAACGTAGACCACCCTATCATCCAAACAAATACCATCCCCCTTCTTCTCCGTTTGAACTGACACCGTAACCCCCCCCTCCCTACACACCAAGCTCTCGGATGCTAAAAAGATAACAAGTGATGACGCAGAACCCCCAACCCATGTCAGGACCACCTACCCCGCCGACACAGTACCACTACCTGAACATGACAACAAGTCACGAAGGCCGCCCAACATCGCCCGCAACTCACCACCTAAACCTCCTGCCGAATCCCCATCCACTAGCCTATCGCTCCCCGTGTCACCCTAGCCCACGCCCGACGCCTGGGGCCAACGTATCACCGGGACAGAACAAGACATGGACTCACAATCGCTAGGCTGCACAGAAACAGTGATTCCGCCAGCCACTCATCCATGATCCAAAGGCAGAGGACAAACCGGCAGGCCCTCGCCGTCTGACTCATAAAAATCGGCACCAACCACCATTTGCCTGGAGCACCCGCAGCACAATGGACAACCACATCTGGAGGCGGAGTGATGCAAAGTTGAGGGCTGGCCACATGATTGTCCGCCGGAGGCCGCTCGCATATCTGCGGGAGCTGTCATGAGCCCAGCCACCGCCGATGGCCGTCAGGAAGATCCAGGAGCTGAAGAAGGAAGGTCGACTGGACGCCCAATGACCTCCCCTGACTGTGTCAGCGCCAGCTGGGGTCATCGCATCAATGCCAGGAGATCCTGATGGAGATCTGGAAGCCACGGGGAGGCACCGTACGTGCCGTGAGCTCCATCCCCTAAGTACCGCTGAGGTGGAATCCTTCGCTGGCTGGGGGCCGCTGCCCCAAGATGCAGGGCTGTGCCATATGACCTGGAGGGTCTCCGGAGGGGCTCTGCAGCCAGCTTTGGGACCTAGGGTCCACATCAGGGCTCAACCTCTCCAGCGGCCACGCCCACCATATGAGGCCATAACCGCAAGAGCAGACAGCGCTGGAACAGGGGACACTAAATCCTGCACCGAATGTACAGCACCAACCAGACCCTGTACCTGGCCCAGGATGAAATTGAACATTGCACAGGGAGGTAGATAGCCAACACCTTACTCTTCAGATTCCTGAGCCACAACCGACTCTGCTGCACATATAACTGCTCCCCTGGTTACTCCCACCATTAGGGGAGCCCCTCCCCTTAGAAACTGCTAAATGTCCTTATGCCCTGTCATGGCGCATGGTGGCCTGCCGGTAGCACTGGGCACCAGTACGGCCTTCCTTCTTCACTGCCCTAGAAAAGGTTGCAGACATTAATTGCTTCTACATCCTAGATCCCAGGGCTGTTACCATATTAGCTACTGAAACTAATTACAGTATATTATTTGGTGTTATGCAACAGTATTTATTTGCAGGTGTTTTAGATCATCTAGTTTACAGTATTCATTTAGTTTGTCATTGTTATACCATGATTCCTGTCATGATTTTCACAAAATCACACAAAAGAAAATGCTGCAGTTCTCACAGAAAAATTGTCTTCACATTTTCTTTTACCTCTGAAAAATTTGCGATGCGCTGCGGGAAAGAGGCAGCAGGCTTCTGGCCACACTCTGGCCCCGTGGCATGCGGCACCCGCTCACCGGGAGGGGGAGGCGAAACCCCTGTCCCCGGCTATCCCAGGTCAACCTCTGAAAAATTTGTCTGAGAGAATTTGCCAAATTGCAAAATAAAAAAGTTCTAATTTAAATTAGGCTAAGTTCACATCTTCGGTGGAGTCTCTTTTCTCTCTGTTGATTTCAGTATAAAAATGGTGGACACCCGGTGTACCCTATTATAGTCTACGGAGTCCGCAGGTAACTGCTGATTTAGTGGTCTGGCTCTCTGTCGTTCTGGTGGCCCGGCTCAGATGTGAACCTATCCTAAATGTCTTTTTAATGCCAAGAACAAATTATTGGTAAAGCAAACAAATAAAATAGGCAGCTCCTAACCATAATATTTACACGTCTGTCTAGAGAAGCTTAAATGGCTACAGGGAAATATACCATATTTATGAAGCATTACCAGAACATTACACAAATAGCATGTTTTCTACTTTTCCTCCTAACCAATCACCTGCTTTAGGTCTCTGCCTTAACACGGTACAACCTGTACAGGTATTTCCTTAGCCACACCCAGTAAAGATCTGAAGGAGCTGGAGCTCTGTGACTGTGCAACACCTAGATTCAAGTTTATTAGGACCCTACTCTTACCTCTGGCATACAGGTAGGACTCCAGCAATTAACACTTTGTATTATGGGGCTGTAACTCAGGTGATATATAATCTTAACATATTAGATTTGAGACTTTTATATCTTGTACAGATGCTACACTGATCTCACTTCTAAAGTTGCTTTCCATTGAAACTTGCCTTGCTGTGTAAGTAAATCCAGAATAGCTAACATATAGCATGCAACTCACATTAATTCTTGCCACTTTCTTCACTTTTATACAAGACTTAATATCTTTCTTATTCTCTCAAGCTTGCAGTATGATTTGAAGTGTAAAAAAAGCAATGAAAACCAGAATGCACAGAGTAATAGATAAAGAGCAGATGTGTTTGTACTTTATATTGCACAACGGAATTTGACCTATGAGTTTGACAGCACTGATTTTATGCTCATATAGTACGCAATTCTGAATACAGATTACATGTATGGATTAACCAACTTTTATGCATTTTCTAATGTAAAGTCTGTTTGAAGCACCATCCTTTAAAGCATACTATGTAGAATATATGATCTGGCACTGACTTTATTTCATTTTGTAAGCAAGGAGTATAACCATGCTACACACTTCCTTTGTTAGTGGTACTGTATGTATATGACTATGGAATTCTTAATATACATTTGTATTTTTTGATATGACTGTGTTTTATTGGTGTACAGTATTAAAACAGAAAAAAATGCACTAAATCGGACTAGTACATTAAAGATAAAAAGTCATAGTCCGCCGATTAAGGATGTTTCACAAAGCAAAATGATGGTGACTATTTAGTACAGTAAGTGCTAGGCTTGGTTTCAAAGCATGTTTGTCTCATGGCCAACTTGTAAAATGATTGCAGAGCATAGACAGGGGCATATCCAGCCAACAATCTGTCTCCTCCCTTCATGGCATTACCAAAGCACCAATTGTTCCCACCTGTATATTGATAATATATGATGGCACCTAGTGGTTGACTAGAAGCAAAAAAAATACAAAAAATTAAAATAGGCACTTCTCTATTGTAACTATACTACAATATTATCTTTCTTTTATTTAATATAAACTTAACTAGCTATATGCTGGAATCATTTTGATATAGTGTTATTATTGATAGTGATTGGTTACTAGTTAAACAGTAGTAACTGAAAATGTAATAGGGGCATTGCTAGCAAGTCTTGTTGACATTACAGTGTGCCTCCCAGTGAATGCCTAGAATAAAGTTTATTTGTTGTACAAGGTGCCAAACTCTAAGCAGCACCCTGCGTGGGAGGGGTAGGGCAAATAAACATCGAAAAGTGAGACTGAGGAGAAAGCACAACTATATGAAGGATGGAGGAGGCTACTAAGAATGACCAGGAGGAAAGCCTACTGACTGAGAACCTAAATATTGTACTTATGTTACAGTATATACCTTATTATGTTTATATATTGTAGTATACAGGTTACCTTTTAATTTTAGAAAAAGGGGGGGACAGTATAAATATTTGTTTACATTGTTGGTATGTACTAGAATAAGCATATTGTTATGCAACTTACTTGTGTTATATCCACTTATATTTGTTCTAGTTCCAAAAAAGGAAGCTGTTTTAAATTACACAAATTATTCTTTTTGTAGATAGATGTGTGTCAAAGGACTCCAAGCTTGTTATGCAAGATGCTTTATAAATTCCTTTTTAAGGTTAGGGATGTATGGGTCAGCCTAAATTGGCTTGTTTTTGCTGCAGCCTTCAGCCATGAATTCTAGGCTACTGGTTCAGGTTTCAACCTTTGTACTTGAATTGCAAAGGTTGAAAACTGCGGCAAATTCCCACAGCAATAACTGAAATGCTGTTTGTTCAAAAAACAGCACCAGATACTGCATTGCGGGTTATTGTCTGCATTGTGTGGATAGGATTTATTTAAATCCCATCCACTAAACTACTACTGTACATCACAGTTTTAAAAAAAATTTTCTTAGGCTATTTTCAGCTGTATATCACAGTGGGGTAGCCTCCGACAATTCCGCTGTAGCTAACCCACTGCGACCTCGACCTGTGTGCGAAACGAAGCAAAAAAATACTGCGGAAAAAAACTGTGGAAACGCATTGCGCTTTTATTCTTCAGCGTTTTTCATTGCATATTCGCTGAGTTTTTCTCTGCGGACTTTCTGCCCTTTTTATACCTATAGGAAAAACACCAGCGTTTCCGCAGGTATAATTGACATGCTGCGACTTTCAAAAAGGTAGGCATTTTTGAAAACTCAGTTTTTCCGATGCAGATTTTTTTTTCTTCAATGTGTGGATGGCATTAGACAGAATCCTATCCACTTTGCAGGTACTGTAAAACGCAGTGTTTTCGCAACAGTCTTCGAGGTTAAATATACACAACCAGACTCTCCTCTAAGAGAGCAGTGTCATGTTGTCTGTGATTCAGGGCGTGAGAAAAAAGCACTGAAGAAAGGGTGTTGTCTATGCAACATTTCCAGCTTAGTGATCGGTTAAGCTTCCATTATGAAGGCACTAACTCCCTTATCCTATTTCACCGTCTTTACATCATCACTCATTTTCTAAAGCAGAATTGCTGATGTAGTCATAGCATGACAATAAGGTTAACTACACACCTCAGGCACCTGAATATTACTAATACAAAGTTACACTCTATTCCTTTTTCTCTACTTTACTCTTGATTTTTCCCTTTGTCTGTGTAAAGAATACTTTTTGCAGAAACCTGCCCAGCAAGTTTGATAAATGAAACTCTACACCCAGATGTTTGTCTCTAGTGCACTTTTTCTGCTTCTCAGTGAACAAACATTTAATATTTCCACTCCTTGCCAAATGCAATGTTCACCTGAGTAAAGGTACAGCAATGTAATCTTTGTGTCATCGTAATAAAATGCAAAGAACGTAACAGGTCATGGACTGCGCTGACTGCACAGCTGGAGAGTTTACGCACACAGAATATGGATACCTTGAAACAGAGGCGTAGCTAGGGGTTCAGCACAGGGGGGGCAAACATATCCAAGTGGGCCCCTACCTAGGTGTACTGATGTTATCACTATATGGTGACCACAGATACTGGCTGTACACAGGGCTCTGCATACAGCTGAAGTAAATACAGTACAGGAAAATGTTGTTACTTACAGGTGACGTCTCTGACTGTAATCTTTCACATTTCTCGTCTTTTCCATCTGGACCGCCATGACCATTTCTTCCATTCGCAACTTGTCTCTGTAAAGTTTGCAACACAGACATTTTTGGCTCCTCACTTTTCCAGACATGTGACACACATTTCCCTTGCCTATACAAAGTCTCCATCCTGCTGCTACCCCAAATTATAAAATACATGATATAAAAATCCCCTGTAAACGAATTATACCCCCCATATGTATCTTAAATTAACAATGCCCCTTTGTGCCCCTTAATTAATTCCTCCTGTGTGCCCCCTTAAAGGGATTGTTCGGGATCAGAACTATTAATGCAGGCAGCAGGTTGTAAATAAAAATGCACTGACACTTACCTGCATCCTCACCTCTGTCCCTGCCCTGGGCCAGCCATCACCTTCACTGCACTATTTGTATACAGAGTGGCTGCAGCACTGATGTCAAGTTGACGGGACCGCTGCAGCCAATCACCACTCTCTAAAGTACAGCAGTATATAGTGTTGGGCCGCTGTGGTTCTACTGTTGTGACTTCTTGCTGCAGCTACTCTGTATACAAGCAAAGGTGACAGACAGCCCAGTGCAAGTAACGGGGGAAAGTACATTATAATGCTCGCCTGCTGTCTGCTTTAAAATGTATGATAGTACAACCCTTTAAATCAATAGTGTCCCTCAATTAATAATGCCCCTGTGCCCCCCCAATTAATAATACTCCTGTATGCCCCCTTAAATCAATAATGTCCCTGTGCACCCCCAATTGCTGATACTCCTGTATGCACCCTTAAATCAATAATGCCCCCTGTGCCCCCCCCCAAAAAAATACTCCTGTTTGCCTGCTAATGCCTCAGATAATAATGCCCCTTAATTAATAGTTCTCCTGTATATTCCCTTAAAGGGGTTGTCCAGGAAATGCAGAACTGGTGCAGGAGGCTGGGGAAGGTGAAATCTAAAAAAAAAAAAAAAAAAACATGCTCCAGGTCCAACGTCGCCCGGGGGCTTGTTCTGGTGGAAGTCTTTGCTGTACGTGGCCTCAGCGGTCACAGGAAAGGACCAGGGATGTCACTCGCATACGTCACTGGTGACCTCCTGGGTCCTTTTTGTGACCACTGAGGCCACAAGTTGGCCTCAGCAGTCACATGTGGCGAGGACTTCTGCCAGAACAAGCCCCTGGGCAGTGATCGACCAGGCAATGGTGGGGAACATCGGAGCGCTGGAGACTGTTGAATATGTTTTTTTTATGTTTCACCTTCCCCGGCCTCCTGCCCAATTACTGTAATTCCTGTACAACACCTTTAAATCAAAAATGCCCACCTTAAATTAGTATAGCCCAATACCCTCTTACACCGTTACATAAATACTGCCTCCTAATAGCCCCCTTATATTAATAATGCCCCTGCTTGCCCTAATGACCCCTTATAGTTATTGGCCCTTAATATTTTTAAGGCTTCCCACCTCCCCCAAAAAAAACAAAAACAATAATACTCACCTGCCTCCAATTCCCCTGCTTGCACTTGCCACCGCTGACTCTCCTTGCTGTATCCTGCAGCCTACAAGATGCCATTACCACAGGACGTCTGTGTCCCAGCACAGGCGGCGTTATGTAGTGATGTCATTACGCCAGCCTGGGCCAGGACACTGACGTCTTAATTGTCCCTAGGGAACCTGTGTAAGGGTGAGTTCACACTTGCGCCGGAGTCCGTCCGCCGCGAATCCGACTGAAAATCTCGGGAAACCTTTCAAGAGATTTTCAGTTGGATTTGCGGCAGATGGACTCCGGCGCAAGTGTGAACCCACCCTAAGCCGCAATCTCCTATAAGCCTGTGGCCCCCAACCTTTTTCGCACCAAGGACTAGTTTTCCGCAGCCTGGTGGGGGGGGTGGAGAGTGTTGCAGGGCCACCCCACATCTAATAGTGCCCCCCTCCATGGGTAATAGCCTCCTCACATAAGTAATGCTATTACCTGTGGGGGGCACTATTACTATAATAGTGCTCTAATAGCACCCCCCAAAGGTAATCGTTCCCTCCCCCACATAAGTAATGATGTTACTTATGGGGGGCACTATTACAGTAATAGTGCCCCCCACAGGTAATAGCCCCCCCACATAAGTAATGCTGTTACCTGTGGGGGGGGCACTATTACTGTAATAGTGAGCTAAGAGTAACCCCCCCCCCCATACACACACACAGGTTATAGTCCCCCTCCCCCACATACCATTCCATATACACTTGTTCTGTATAGTTTTAATGTACTTACAGAGCAGTGATGTGGTGGGCGGGGCCTCCTCTTGCACACAGCCTGTGCGCATCTACTATTTTCTTCCCACTGGAAACGTAGAATAGCAGTCAAGGTTCCAGGCGGTACCTCCTCGTGCACACAGCCTGTGCACATCTTCTACTTTCCTCCAGGAACCTTGACCCTCTATTCTATGGTACCACTAGAAAGAAAATAGTAGATGCACACAGGCTGTGTACAGGAGGAGGTCCTGTGCACCCCATCACTGCAACATGTACAGGTTATAGAATGGCAGAACTGAAAGCTAATAGCTTTCTGCTCTGTCATGTATTTCAACTGCATAGGTGTCCTGTACCGATGCAGTTGAAATTTTTATGTGCACTTGTGGCGGCCCCGAAGTGGGCCTCACAAAGTCATTGAGCCACCCCCCCCCCCCCCCCGCTAGCTACGCCTCTGCCCTAAAGGTAAGAAAATAGTGTGCAAATAACGTTAGGTTTATGCAACAGTTGGGAACTCTGGAACAGATTTACTAATAGTAAATAGTGTATACTTAGAAAGGCAGTCTGAAAATATGCCAATTTATCAAATTGGCTGATGCTGGATGATAAATCTGGCCTATTCTTAGACTGGCCATCACATTATAGGGGTCCGTCTGAGTGGTACATTTTTATAGCTGTTTAGATTATAAAAACGTATCAGTCAGCGGACCCATTGCCTCCAATGAAAAAAAAAAAAGATCCATTATGGTCTCTATATACCCCAGTGCAGCTACTGAAACAGGGAACCGGCTGTAACTTCGGCTGGAGCTCCCAAAGAGAAGATAGGGAAAGTTTATTACCTTCCCTGCCTTCCTGATTACAGCGTATACAGCGTATCTTGCGGCGCCCCTATGACCCAGCGGTCACATGATCAGCGTGTGTTAGAGCTGCTGCGTCTTACAGGACCCAGATCAGCTCTATAGTTATGTGTAAGTAACGTGCAAAAAAAAAGTGATCAGATGTCCCCAAAGGTCTATTATGACCTTATGGGGACACAATGTAAAAAATAAATAAATAAATAAAAAAATATATAGAAAAGTAAAAAAAAAAGAAAAAGAAAGAAAATATAATTAAAATAAATAAAATAATATGCCAATAACACGCCCTTATTAAAGGTTATAGCCCCACCCCCAACTACATAAAATAAATATTACCGTAAAGGAGAGAAAAAACTATTTAAGGCTAAGGCCCCACGTTGTGGAAACGCAGCTTTTTTTGTTGCAGATTTTGCTGCGGTTTTTTGAGCCAAAGCCAGGAGTGGATTGAGCAGAAGGGAGAAGTATAAGAACTTCCTATATATTTCCCATTCCTTTTGTAGCCATTCTTGGCTTTGGCTCGAAAAACCGCAACAAAATCTGCAACAAAAAAAGCTGCGTTTCCACAACATGGGGCCTCAGCCTTACAAAGTTTTTTTTGTAGCAGTTTGTGTTATTAACCCCTTCAGGTCTGAGCCCAAAAGTGCGTTTAAAGACCAGGCCTCATTTTTCAAAATTGACATATGTCACTTTATATGGCAATAACTTTAAGACGCTTTAACTTGCACAAGTGATTTTGAGAATGTTTTTTCGTGAGACATTGTACTTCATGTTAGTGGTAAACATTGATCAATATTTTTGTATTTATTTATAAAAAAAATAGGAAACTTGATGGAAATTTGGAAAAAAATTGCAATTTTCAAAATGTGAAATGCTCTGCTTTTCAAACAGATAGTCATACCATCCAAATAAGTTAATAAATATTATCTTTTTTTTATATGTCCCACTAGGACACCTGAATCGCTGATTCAGCACTATAGACTGCAATAAACGTGTATTGCAGTCTATACAGGAATTCAGCCTATGTAGACATAGGCTGATTTCCAGAGGTCCCGGCAGGATCAACCAGGTAGTGGGGGCTTTAGGCAGCCTGGGGTCACTGGCCAGACCCCGGGCTGCATATTATAGATATCGGCACCCCCCGATCTCGCCACGGGGGGGGTGCCGGGGGCAGCAACATGGCGGAACCCCTTGGATACCGCGGTCATGTTTGAGGGGTTAAAGGAGGTTAAGGAGCAGGGTGTTAGCTGTCAGTTACAGCTGACACCCTCTCCCGATGCCATCCGCGGCAGTCAGTGCCGCTAGCAAACACTTAAAATGCCGCGGTCGCTATTGACCGCGACATCTTAAGGGTTAAACAGCGGGGATCGGTGTTATCACTGGTCCCCGCTGTTTCAGCGGGAGCCTGGCTGTCAAATACAGCCGGGCTCCCGCGGTGATCGCATGGGCTCTGCTTCTGAGCCCGCTCGATCACCGTCACGTACCTGTACGTGGGGATGCTGTAACTAACCACATTCTCCCACGTACATGTACGTGAGAATGCGTGAAGGGGTTAAATAAAAAAAAAATATGAAAAGTGAAAAACAGACACGTTTTCCCTCCTCTTTTGTTTATATTTTCCCGGATATAAAAAAAAATTTAAATAGATGCAAAAATAAAAACAACATAAAAATAAAGCCCTATGTGTCACTGAAAAAAGACGCAGCAATTAGTTGAATAATGCAAATGATAAAAATGTTATAGCCCTCTAAAACCGCACATACAAAAAACTTGAAAATGTGACTAGTCTGTAAGGGGGGTAAAGCATCTGGTATGGAAGTGGTTAAAAAAACAGATCTGCGACGGTACCTATTCAATTTAGTATAGTTTTCTATGTATAATGGCTGCATTTGGATTGCAGCCGTTTGTACATTCCATTATAGCTTGCAATTTCAGCCGCTGAAGAGGGAAGCCTCCCCTTCATAAGCTAAAGCCCCGCGCCACCGCCACCCCCCGTTCTGCCACCCCTCCCCCCATGGAGTCCTACCAGACATGGCTGTCGCACCACTCCTGGATCCCACATGTGGGCAGTAGCAGAGGAGCTATCCCCAAGTTACAGCACAAATAAAGCTCCCTGAAGTCCCCGGACCCGAGACAGCAAGGGGGAGAGGAGAAGTGAGTATTAGTGTCTTTGTTTTTTTTGTGTGTGGTAGGAGAGGGACATTAAACTGTGGGGACAACTGCAGGGCTATGAAGATGACGTTGGATTCATTTTAAAGGTTCACAGCGATTTGCTGGTGAAAATGATGTTGGGAATTAAGCTCTGCATTGGGATCTCAATACCGGACAGCGTTTTTAACAGCGAATCGCTCCAAATCTATAAGGACTATCATGATGATCTTGGTATCATTTTAAAGATGAAATTCTCATCTTTAAAATTCAAGGTCATCTTCATAGCCCTAACGGATCCTGAGATATGGGGCTCTAAAGTGTCCTCCCCCTCCTGCCTCAGGCAGAATCTTAGAGCTGGTGAAGGAGGAAGGAGGGGGAAGGATCAGATTTGTAAACTGCAGAGACAATGACAAATCATCATTATCTGTGCATAACCTGTATGTAACCCCAGGGGATGGGGTAGCACGGGCTTTTGTCCATGTTATCTACTCTCCTATCAATTAGAGAGCATACTATACTTTTGCTCTATGATGGTCACATAGAGAGATAATGTAATACCCCTCTGAGCCTAATCACAGGGGTATTCTTATGTTATACCCCTGTGAACATAACCTGGAAGTTATTGGCTCTGTGACCCAGATGTTTACCATCGTCCAGGTTGCAGAACAAAAAGAGTTACACAACAAAACACATACACAAAGTCATCAATAAAGTTTACATTTTTTTCCCTGTCCTGTCCATGCCTGATCTTTATTGAGTAAAATATGCTGACCACCTCTCTAGCGATATCCGTTACACACTAAAATAATAGCAATAACGATTATCACTAGAGATAAATGTATAAAATATTTCTGACGGAAAAGTTCCATAAGTCAGATAACACATTTTTACCCATTGTATGTCACCATATAAAATCCCAGTTTTTAGCAGCTTTCAGATGGGTATAATAACGGGTGGTGATGGGGGCCCACTTATAAAACCTTTGCACTCGGCCCACCAATGTGTTAAAATGGCCCTGCCCACATGTACTACCTCTAATGGCTGACGGTCTAACGGACCATCAAAATAACGATCATGTGAATAGCCCACATTCACTGATATTGAAGCTAATGCTGTCATGTGACGTCTGTTAAAAATCCAACATCACACGGCCACTGTTTTGTGAATGTAGCCTAAGATTTTAAATGGTCAATAACTTCAGAGGCTTAGGGGTGAAAGGAACTAAACAGGAAGTTTTTATCTCACTCCAAGTGCTTCATTCATATCAATATAGTTCAGTACTACTTTATAATATCCTGTATGATTCTGCAGATGTTCTGGAGTGAGAGTGTTAGGGAACAAATTCTCCTCTACTTTGTGTGTAGTGAGACATTTATGAAGATTGGTGTTATCAACGCCAGTCTTCATAAACCCATTGCTGTCAGAGGGTGCACCTCATTTATGCCGAGGCATATGTCTCTCCTCATGTGCCTGGATGGGAAATGTATGCCAGCACATAACTGGCATACATTTCTCATTTCATTTACACCAGATTTCTGGCATGAATGTTGATAAATCTGGCAGAGCCAAATGCCCCGTCCCATATCTGTCTTTGCCACTAGGATATGAGGCATAATAAATTTGACCCATTGTCTCCACCCACCTGCTTTGGAAAACTGAAAATTAGAGCTTTCAGAGGGAAGAACTGATAAAAATGCAGAATGCAAATCATGTAACGGTCAGAATAGTGTTCATCCTCATGTACACACAATACTCCTAATGTAATTTAGGACATCAAGGTGTATTAAGCAATTCTCCTTGAGATTTAAGCCTTAAGAGATGGCGATTGTCACTCAGTATTTATCTGTGTAGAATATCCAGATGACTCAAAATCAGCTGAATAGAATATTAATGCCATATACTCATGGCAATATTTCAGTTTTGTGTAATGCAGATTTGTAATAATAAATCCATAACCTGCTATATGCCCCTGCTGTAGCTTCTCATGATTTCAATTGTATACAACTCCATGAGCATACACAAGAAAAAAAAAATATGGTATACATCATCCCATGCCATAATATTAAGGTATTCTCACCTAGAAACCTCCCCTGTGTGCTGGCTAAGATAAACATGTACAGTATTTCCAAGGCTTTTTTTATTAGACACCTGAACTATACCTTCTTTATAGATGTTCTGCTTTGAAGTTATACATTCATTTCACTGGTTTTATGAGGATGTAACAGTAATTCTGAATGTGAATGTCCGAGATTCACTGAATCCGTTTCTATTGACTGGATGCATGAATTGACTGCAGAGCATATTTACTCTTCTCATATGACCTGCCAGTACTCAGGAAAAAAAATCTTTCATAGACACAGCACTTTCAAAAGCAAATAAAGTTATCAGACTTATTACTGATAATAAAATGGTTAGTTTTTCATGTGTTTATTTAAACTGGGTGTGAAGTTCCTTTCTATATGTATATAAATGAAGATACGTAACAATGTACTGGCACCTAAAGTAATCTAAGTCATTTTGCACTATACTTTAATTTTATCACTACAAAATTTTTTATTACATCTCAATCCAATAACTCAGCATGAGGCTGCATATTCACACGTAGTGTCCTGCATTTTGGTATTTTACTTCCTCTTTCATAGTTCCCAATAACTGTATAGGTTTGGCTTCCACATCTATTGAGAATTTCTTACTACATACTGAGTCCTCACCCAACACATGGCCTCATGTTTTCCTTTTAGAGTTCACATCCATGTGCAAAATCAAATTGGCACGTGCAGTGACAAAATTATCATAAGCAATACAGGATCCAAGATGCCAGTCAGTCTAGGTCACTGGAACAAGATAGAATTATTGATGTCATATATACATATATATATATATATATATATATATATTTTTTTTTTTTTTTAAGTCAGTGGGTCAGTCATTGGTAGAATTGGTAGACACACATACAGTAGAAAGAGAGAGAACAATCATTTTTCAGGTAATATAAATATTGTTATATTTATTAACAATCCCTCACCCTACAGTATATAGTATTTCTCTATCATATTCTATAAACAGTAAGTAAGCTGGAGAAAATGGTGCTCATAACATACATATATTTATGGAAGGGTTAGCATATATTCACATGACAATGTCTAATTCTCAGCCATGCGACACAGATGCATCAGTCCACTTTTCATAGTCAATTTGCATCCATGTCACAAAAAACTGGCTGTGTGACGTCTGTTTTTTTCATGGACGTCATACGGCAGCATTAATTTCACTGTCAGTGAAATGTATGGGGGATCCGTGAAAACAGGTGCCCCTCTAGTGCAAGACAGCCATGAAAAATGGATGTTTTTCACGTCTATTTTGCATCTCGATCGTATGCATCTAGCCTAAGGCTACATTCAGACGACCGGGTGCAAATGGACCTGAAAAATATCCTTTTTTCACGGCCATCTGATAGGCACCCATTTTCATGGATCCCCCAAAAATAGGACGTGACCTATATTGTGACATATTGTGAATAACCCCTATTCACTGACATTGAATTTAATGCTGCCGTTTGACGTCCATTAAAAAATGTTGTGTGAATGTAGCTTAAGAGATTCTCTAATTTTTCTTGTATCGGACACAGTCGTTAAAAAAATGGCCTTGTGAAGAGATCCATTGACTTCAATTGGGCCATGTGCTGTCCATTAAAAACTAACAGCACATGGCCGTTAAACACTGCTATGTGAATAAGCCCTTACTCTGGTTTTTGAGACTCCTATTAAATGTTGTTGTTGTTCTTGTTGTTAAAAAGTCCCATGAAATGTTAAATACCTAGAAAAAAGTTATCCATGAACTGGCAAACATGAATGACTAGTTAGACTTGTCATAGTTGCGAGCAAAACAAAATTTCTATGGCACGTGCTATATTCTGATTTTTTTTTGTATAGTAATTCTCATGTTTAGATTTGTTCTATGTAAATTCTACTTTCTACACAAGCATGGTGACAGAAATATATGAATGAATCACTTTAATGTCTAAGGATTTTGTGATTTTCAACCATATGCTACACATTGAAGTCTATAATCACTTATACAGTCAGATTTAATTAGTATCTGGACATGTTTTATGGTTATACATAGATATAATAATGATCTGATGCTATTCCTGTTAACTATGTTCAGTGTTGAACTGGTAATGTACCAGGAATAAAAACCATCTAAGGAATGCAAGAAAGGATATTCAGGTTGGTACAGCATGTGACTGGAGGAACACATGAAGCATCAATTACACTATATGTACACTAAATATACTGTGCCATATATTGCACTGTATACTTTGAGGCGGGACTTGCATATAACTGCTGGTTCTGTATAGTTGTTTTATTCCTAAGGAGGACACAATTAATGTCAAGTTGTGCACTTTGTGCACCTGTTCATCTTCAAGGCATATATAAAGTTTCTCTATTCAGCTAAGGGAAACATCTGGCTCAAAGACTGCCGACACAATATTAACCCCAAGGTAAATAAAGGATTACTTGTGTCATTAGTTTCCCTCAGGTATATTGTTGTGCTGTACTGTAGTGGAGGCCAGTACATACAAAAAGAAAGCCTTAACTAAATTATGTATATCTAACTACATAGAGTGGAGCAGAAATACTAAGCTAAATGCACCAATCTAATCCAATTATTTTTGTCTCTTTATACAGCTAATTCAAAATGGATTGGAAAACATTCCAAGGTCTCTTGAGTGGCGTGAATAAGTATTCTACAGCATTTGGAAGAATCTGGCTGTCAGTGGTATTTGTATTCCGAGTTCTTGTGTACGTGGTTGCAGCAGAGAAAGTATGGGGAGATGAACAAAAAGACTTTGATTGTAACACTCGACAACCAGGGTGCACCAATGTCTGCTATGACCACTATTTCCCCATTTCTCATATCCGGCTTTGGGCTTTACAGCTTATATTTGTGACTTGCCCATCACTCTTGGTCATTATGCATGTGGCCTACAGAGAAGATCGAGAGAAAAAGAATATGTTAAAAAATGGAAATAACTGTCATAAATTGTATGAAAACACAGGTAAGAAACATGGTGGTCTGTGGTGGACCTACCTTATTAGCCTTTTCTTCAAAACTGGTATAGAAATCACATTCCTGTATATCCTTCATAAAATGTGGGATAGCTTTGACCTGCCAAGACTTGTCAAGTGCACAAATGTGGATCCTTGTCCTAACATTGTGGATTGCTACATTGCACGACCAACTGAGAAGAAGGTTTTTACCTATTTTATGGTAGCAGCCTCTGCCATCTGCATTATCCTAAGTATCTGTGAGATATTCTACCTCATTTCTAAAAGAGTTGCCAATTGTATTACCAAGTATAAAAGGACCAATAAACACTCAGTAACCTATAGCAAAGCATCAACATGTCAATGCCATATTCATTTGGAAGCCTCAGAGAAGAAACCCATTAACAAAACAGTGGCTTCCCTAAGAGCTTCTGCGCCCAATCTAACCTCTTTGTAAAACATTCATATCAGTCCATAAATATATTGAGCAACTGCCAGCCAAGTTACACACTTCACAGAACTTGGACAACCTTGTATTTTGGTAGTGCTGGTCTAAAAAGTCTAGGAGAGAGCTACCTGGAGTCTTGATGTAAGGACTTTGGCTAAAATCGAAAATGTGTTACCTAACTTTTACTGTGGATGAAACATTCCACGATGGAAATACCACAGAAACATAACAAAGCATTATAAACACTATAGGTTGAAATTCAAACAAGACAGTATAAAAACAATATTGCTGTCTACTTCTGGAAACAAGCGCTATACAAATCCAATGACATGCATTTCATAGTTTAGTTGCAAACTGATGTGACTCAACAAGTAATGGAGATCTTCAAATGAAAGTATTATACTTACTGCCACAATTTACTGTACATGTTGACAAAGACTGAACTGTTGGAATGGACTACTGTACCTTCTGCATGACATTGGAAGTCGAAGAAGGAAAAATTACATTCCACTATTACTCTGCTATATAGAGTGGACAATTCCTTGTTATATAATACCAATACGGATATTGGTAAGATCCATTCACATACATGTTTTTCTACAGGGTCAGAATGGCCCTCCAAGGAAATACTTCAATGGGCTCAAATTCTGAGGATCTATCAATTTGCTTTTGTAGCAAACATTGTACAGATCGTAAATGAAATTTTCCAGTAATATGTAATGTTTTTTATCCTACAGCTACTAGGCCATTAAGTGTCAGTAAAGATTTAGATTATAGATTTTTAATAAACTTCATCATACTGGATGAGGCTAGGATAATAGTAGGCAAGCTAAAATACTTATCACTACTACTACTGTAGAAAGTATCTAAAATAGAATGTGTATCAAGATGGCCAGGTCCATGTACATGTTGTCAAATTGTAAAAGCAATTAATTATTTACAACTGTACAGATGGAGTTAACTTATCTTCATATTTAACAATTAACATAACAAGACTTTAACTTTTTACATTTATCACATCATATCCCTTTGAAAATGTCAAGGTAAAGTTTACAGCATCATAATAGGTAATAAGTTAAAGTTTGCTACATCTGTATGTAAGTTTTATGTTAAAGTATACAATTATAACATAATTTTATAAATGAATAATACAAGCGAATATAAGAAACTTTGTAATGTATCTTTTTAAAGTGATTATCCACATTATCCCAGTGATTGGCCATCAATTTTAGATCAGCAAGGGTGAAACACTCAGGATCCCCACAGATCATCTGTCCCAAGATAGTGCATCTCCCAGTAATTTTTACATATCAAGAGCTGCACTGCTCACACACCGTACAAATAGTACATGGCGGCTTTAGGTACTGCTGTGCTGCCCCAAGTATATGGGACCCCAAACCACTATTAGACTTTGTATGGCAAGTAAGTGACTCCCAGCATGTAAAAATTACCAGGAGCTGTACTGTCCTGTAGCATATGATCTACAAGGGTCCATGGTGTTGGAACCTCACAGATCTAATATTGATGATGTATCCTACTTTTTTCATAAAAGTCCCTCGACACAGGGGAGAAACAGGAGGTTGTGGTTAAAAACACACCAATAACTAGAACTGTTAAACTCTGATGCACTGTGAGTGAGAGAGCTCTTTTGAGACTGCTAAATCTTTGGAGATAAGGCTATACTACTGTAGCAGCCTCCACCTACCCCCCTCCCCCATACACACACAAAAGACATCTGTGAGTGAGGCTGAGTGAATAAAGATATGGAATCTATTACAGATAAGAGCATGAATGAAGAGAAGGAGCAGCCAAATAAGTTTTAATAAGCTATATCACACATTTCTTATATTCACCTGTACTATTTATTTATGAAAAGTTGGTTTATAACTAGAGGTAAACTTTAGCAAACAGAACTAGGGCTGGATTATAGGGCAGAAAGGGCAGTTTTTTCAGAGCATCCACTACCAGCTCCCCTTAAACACTGTATAGGAACTTCCAGTCATAGAAAAGGATATGGGAGTTTCAGCATAGAATGTGTGAGCTTTTGACACATTATCAGCAGGATTTCTTTCTCTGCCATAAAATTTGCTTTTATTTCAGAGGCTCACCAATGGGGTCAATTGGAATTTTAGGTTAATGTGAAGTGTGCACTACTAAATCACATCTATAAGATGGAAAGATGCTCCCCAATAAATTCTTTGCCTAGGTATCTCCATACTCCATGATCCAGGTCCAAACTGTACACAGATAGTTGTAAAATAATGAGCACTTTAACTGATATAAAGAAATAAAGAAAAGCTAAAGCTACTCACCAATGATACAGATAGGGACTGACTGGATGGATGGATGGATGAATGACACTGCAAAAGAACAGTTGTTATCTTATATTAAGTTCCAAGACTATTCTTTCTACTGAATTTGTATTTATTATTTATAAAACTGTATATTTTATTAAAATTACATTTTTTTTTAAATAAGTGGAATTTGTTTTAATAATTTGTATGGAAATGAAACAGTTATGAACATACTGTATAAAATGTAGATAGAATAGGGACGGCATATTAGGCACAAGGCTGGAAACTATAATGTGTTCTACAACTTTGATCTGGTTGCCTCTAGGTGCCAGAAGCTATGGATGGAGCAGGATGCAGTTCTACTCCTTTTCAAGTACCCAGGCACTACCATAACACAGTGAATAAAAACTTTTTCCGGCACCATCCACTTTATAGTGGTAGCACTGGCTTCCTGCAGCTCTGCTCCAATTACTTGAATAGCTATATTTTCCAGTTTTTCTGTGGATAGATCATCAGTATGAAAAATGCCTGGGATGCCCAGAAAACCCTGTTAAATAAAGTTATCGGAGACTGTTTCTCTATATCATGACTAATGTCAATTAGCCATATAAAGGATATTTTCAGGTTAGCGTAGTTTAAAACTGACTGGGGAGTCAATCATATTATACCGACTTCCACAGTATTTGAAAAGGGTGTAGAGATAGGGATGTGCCATATGTTCTTTTTTTGTGCTAGATATTGGTTTTAATGTACACCAGCAACTAGACAAAAAATAGCTAATCTGACAAGTTATGCCAAAGTTATCACACAACATTTATCATTTTAATAAGTTTGGTTTTGGTACAATGATACTCACTTATTGAAGCTGTCAAAAACAAAAAACTGTCCTATTTCAGATAGCAACCAACTAGAGCTCAGCTCTTATTTCTGCTTTTATATACTTTTCAGTATACAACTAGTAGCATTTACTTGCTGAAACTGGACAACCCCTTTAAGTTTACAGTGGGTACGGAAAGTATTCAGACCCCTTTAAATTTTTCACTCTTCATTGCAGTCATTTGCTAAAAGCAAAAAAAGTTCATTTTATTTCTCATTAATGTACACTCAGCAACCCATCTTGAAATATCACATGGTCATAAGTATTCAGACCCTTTGCTGTGAAACTAATATTTAACTCACAAGCTGTCCATTTCCTTCTGATCCTCCTTGAGATGGTTCTACTCCTTCATTGGAGTCCAGCTGTGTTTAATTAAACTGATTGGACTTGATTAGGAAAGGCACACACCTGTCTATATAAGACCTCACAGCACATGTCAGAGCAAATGAGAATCATGAGGTCAAAGGAACTGCCCAAGGAGCTCAGAGACAGAATTGTGGCAAGGCACAGATCTGGCCAAGGTTACAAAAGAATTTCTGCAGCACTCAAGGTTCCTAAGAACACAGTGGCCTCCATAATCCATAAATGGAAGAAGTTTGGGACGACCAGAACTCTTCCTAGACCTGGCCGTCTAGCCAAACTGAGCAATCGTGGGAGAAGAGCCTTGGTGAGAGAGGTAAACAAGAACCCAAAGATCACTGTGGCTGAGCTCCAGAGATGCAGTAGGGAGATGGAAGAAAGTTCCACAAAGTCAACTATCATTGCAGCCCTGCACCAGTCGGGGTTTTATGGCAGAGTGGCCCGAAGGAAGCCTCTCCTCAGTGCAAGACATATGAAAGCCCGCATAGAGTTTGCCAAAAAACACATGAAGGACTCCCAGACTATGAGAAATAAGATTCTCTGGTCATGAGACGGATATTGAACTTTTTGGCGTTAATTCTAAGCGGTATGTGTGGAGAAAACCAGGCACTGCTCATCACCTACCCAATACAATCCCAACAGTGAAACATGGTGGTGGCAGCATCATGCTATGGGGGTGTTTTTCAGCTGCAGGGACAGGATGACTGGTTGCAATTGAAGGAAGTATGAATGCGGCCAAGTACAGAGATATCCTGGAAGAAAACCTCTTCCAGAGTGCTCTGGACCTCAGACTGGGCCGAAGGTTCACCTTCCAACAAGACAATGACCCTAAGCACACAGCTAAAATAACAAAGGAGTGGCTTCGGAACAACTCTGTGACCATTCTTGACTGGTCCAGCCAGAGCCCTGACCTCGACCCAATTGAGCATCTCTGGAGAGACCTGAAAATGGCTGTCCGCCAACGTTCACCATTCAACCTGACGGAACTGGAGAGGATCTGCAAGGAAGAATGGCAGAGGATCCCCAAATCCAGATGTTTCCCACGAACGGAAACCCGAACGCAGGTATGAACCTAGCTTAACTTGATTGGTCTGTGAGTCTTCAGGGCTAGGCAGTGAATTGTGCACTTTAGCAGACAGGAGAGGAGCTAATAACAGAAAATAGAAGAATTTTTTTCTGATATATTATTAGATATGTTATAACATTTCTTAAATTCACCTGAACTATTGATATACATAAAAAAAACAGTTAAGATTTAGTATGCAAAATGCAGAAATTAGAACTTACTGTACAACACTTCAGATACAAACAACTATGGAGAATATGGCATGTCCCACGTTTGCTGCCTTGACAATTTTATTAAGTGTCCACAGAAAGGGTTGTGGTTAAGAAAAGTCATATAGTGTGCCAAATTTACTGAAGACCTTCACACATTTTTTTTTTCACAAATTATTAGAAACATATCTCTTATATATATAAAAATGAGTTTCTGTCTGTCTGTCTTGGAAGAGTGAAGAAATCAGGCGATACCTTTTAGAGGCTAACTGAGTATATTTGATAGAAAGCTTTCGAGAGTCTAGCTCTCTTCTTCAGACATACAAGAAACTGAAAATTCACAGACTTTTTATACACAGAAGACCTGGATCTTCAAAGGGTTTTAGAAACTTTAAAGAAAATCAAAATGCAATATAAGTAGATTGTTTATTTCTTGACCTGTTGTAAATAACCTATCTGGAAACTTGTGGGGCGTGACGGAGGGATCATTAATTCTTGCTATTATCTGTTTGCAATCAGGTGGTGATTTGTGACCCTCTCAGTTCATACATAGTGTATATATTGTGGCATGAATATTAAAAGGGTATTCCCATGAACATAATCATATTTATATTTGTAGATAATTAAAAGTTAAAAAGATTTTTGCAAATATAAGTAGCTAAAAATTCTTCAGAGTTTTAAAGATTTACTCTACATCTTAGTGGTGACATCTGTTGTCTTCATCGGTTGCCAATGGATACGACCCAGAATGCAGAAACTTTCTATGGTCTGGGACTTTTCAGGAACCCAGCCATGACTTTCTTAATGCAGCTGGTTTATCAGGCAGGGACACTACATGTATCAGAAAATATCCCAGCCACAATAAGGAAATCATGGCTGACTTTCTGACCTTAGAAAGGTCATGCATTTATGGTCGTATCCACTGGCAACCGATCAAAACAACAACTTGTGACCACAAGATAGAGAAAATATTTAAAACTCTGCAAAATGTTAAATTACTTATATTTGCAAAAATGTTTAACTTTCAATTTGCTACAAATTTAAAATTTTTTATGGTTGTGGGAATACCCCTTTAAGTCCAAATTGCATTAACTTAAATTCCCATTCCTTTCTCTCTCTCTGCATCTTAAAATGTCACATTAAAACCACAACCCGCAAATCTTCAATAGAGTGGTCTTCTCCGGAGAAATGTGCAGCCACTGGGAGATCTGTTTTGCTGTTGTTAATGTTGAATCTGTGTGAGTTCATGCACTGACTAAGTCTCTGCCCTGTGTCTGTCTGTCTGTCTATTCTTTATGTGCGACCAAACGACTGGACCGATCCTCACCAAATTTGGCACGCAGGTACATCAGGTGTCCGGGAAGATTTTAGACATACCAAACCTGAGATACAGTATTCCCAAAAAATGACCTGCATTAGTCAATACAAGCCTGCAAGTCTTTCACTCATATTCCAACTGCCATACACACGGTCACATGTCCCTTATCAGCCAATAGAAGCTCGCAGGCGCTTAGTCTCTACAAGCACACAGCTTTACTCCAGGTTTCCATAGCAACCAAGCTATTTACCTGTATTAGTCAATAGCAGTTCGCAGGTCCTTAAATATTCATATCACGTGTATCAGCCAATATAAGTTCACATTTAATTTACCAGGTTTCCATAAGAACACAGTCATAAATAGAGTATCTATACTGGACTCAGCGGCGGTACTAGGAATGGCTGGTCCCCAAGGCGAACATTTGACATGGCCCCCCCCACACAAACCGCATTCCTGCACACACTATTATGCTCCATATTGGCCCCTACACACACTATTATGCCCCATAGTGGCCGATGCACACACTATTATGCCCCATAGTGGCCCCTGCACACACTATTATGCCCCACAGTGGCCCCTTCACATAGTATTATGCTCCATTGTGGACCACCCATGAACAATTATTATTGGATATTATATGATCGGAGACTCAGTGGGGGATACAAACATAAAAACAATGTTACTTACCTCTCCCTGGCTTCGGCGCACTCCCCACTTCTTCAATGTTGGACCAGACGTCGTCACGTGAGCCAGGCATGCGTTGCAACGCATAATGACGTCGGACTGGCCCACCTATGTCTGGGATGTCACCAAAGAGGCGCAAAGCCTGCTGGAGCACCGGAGTGGTAACATTGTTTTTTATGTTTGCTCACCTCCCCTGGGCCTCCGATCATTATACTCTGGGGTCTGAAAAGACCTCAGAATATAATGATAGCAGTGTTTGTGGGGTTTGCAGGCCACGGCCTTACTTACCAATCCACGCTCCTGCTCACAGACGCCTGTTAGAAGGTGCAGTGCAGGCGGCCATGAGCAGGAGCGGAGAACGGTAAGTAAATAGGGCCTGTTACCTGCTTTTACACCAGCAGGTAACGGCCTACTAATGTCCCGGGCCCTGTGGCAGCCGCTACTGCTGTTACCCCGGTATTTATGCCACTGACTGGACTGCCATACTGGATGTCAGCATTCTTATAAATTGAAACGTTTTTAAACTACTCATGCTTCCTGCAGCAAAACACATGGCTGCTGCTCGAGCTAATGAAAACTCTCAGCAGACCCAAGCTCATCTCCAATCTGACAAGGCATTGTCAGCCACATACACACAGCTGCACTCCATGTTTCCATAACAACCCAGCCATTTTTCTTCACTGCTGTAGGTCAGCTTTAAAGGGGCAGGGCGCTGTGGATGACACTGTTACACAAGGTCACATATACACAGTTTTTCACTGATATCCAAACTGAGATACACATGATCACACGACGCTTATGAACCAATGGAAAATCGCAGTTTCTTCAGTCTTGTCATACACGCAGCTTTACACCAGGTTTCCATAGCAACCAAGCTATTTATGACCTGTATGAGTCAATAGCAGTTCACAGGTCCTTAAATATTCAGTCATATGACGTGTATCAGCATATATAAATTCACATTTATTTACCAGGTTTCCATAACAACACAGCCATACATAGACTGTACCTATACTGGACTGCCATACTGGATGTCAAGTGCAAAACTGGCCAATTCTTATGGGGCCACTACACAAACAGAAAATAAATTATACCCGTGCGAAGCAGGGTCCTTCTGCTAGTGATATATAAATTTCACAATATTATTTATTTAAAAAGTCCATCATACTAAGCTTTATTTTTTCCCAGTTAGTACATAACATGGTCTTCTTTGAATTGACTGATACCCTAAAGGAGGTCATACACAGTCTCTAGCAAATGACCATTCCTCCTTAACCCCCCATAAGATATATCTTATTTATATTTGACGTACACTTCAAAGTAATAATTTGTTCTCTGAATGCAAACTTTTCTGACCAGGGAGTGGCTGACAGTAATAGTGTCTGTCATAGGATTATGTCGCAACAATATTAGTAGTAGTTGCAGTAGTAGTAGTAGTGGTAGTAGTAGTTGTGTATTTTGTGGAAATAAACAAGTGACTCACAATGATTTGCCTCAGTATAGTATATGTACTTAAAGGGTTAATTCACACTGCCAGATGGGAATAACTACTCCCAACTGCCTAGGTGAGAGTTAGAGAGACAGGTAGGCAATGATAATCTATGCTGTTTCCTAGCTCTAATAGAGGTGAATATAAGCTATGGAAACAGCATAGTACATATGAACTACACTGTTTCTGTAACTCTTTAATTTTTCATTGTTAATTGTTTATATTTTAAATACACCTTGTTATAGTGAAACAGCTCTGATTTCCTGAGGATCTTGTGCTTATAAACATCAACTAATCTGAACAAGCAGGGTTTCAGTGTAAAGTATAGGAAAAAGGTTGCAGCATATGCTGCATCTGATGATATAGGACAGGGGTAGGCAACCTTTTTTGTTCGGCGTGCCGATTTTAATAAAAAAATCAAAGATGAGGTACTCGGAGTGCCGGTCAATAATTGTAAGTCTGACGACCCCTAAACTAAAGTCATATACCACAAACCATAACACAGAAGTGCTGCCACCAGATGCTTTAGGACACATGCGTTTACTGCTATTTCCTGGGACACTCCTGTACTTTCTGATTAGAAGCAATGAAAGTCCATGTGCAGCCCCCAATTAGTGGTAAATGTAAGTGTCCAGGAGCACCGTGTGGCGGCATCCTTATGGTGAAAACACACTATGTATCTGGATGCAGCTATATTTGGAACTTTTTCATTCGATGTAAAACTGGTGCATTTTTGCACAAAAAAAACAAAGTCTGAGGTTTCTGTGCAAAAACGCATCCTTAATATAGAAAACACACAGTTATACAGAATAATGTCCCATAGTGGTCCCTGCACACGGTATTATGTCCCATAGCGGCCTCTGCACACAGTATTTGTCCCATAGCTGCCTCTGCACACAGTATTTGTCCCATAGCGGTCCCTGCACACGATATTATGTCCCATAGCGGTCCCTGCACACGGTATTATGTCCCATAGCGGCCTCTGCACACAGTATTTGTCCCATAGCTGCCTCTGCACACAGTATTTGTCCCATAGCGGCCTCTGCACACAGTATTTGTCCCATAGTGGTCCCTGCACACGGTATTATGTCCCATAGCGGCCTCTGCACACAGTATTTGTCCCATAGCGGCCTCTGCACACGGTATTTGTCCCATAGCAGTCCCTGCACACGGTATTATGTCCCATAGCGGTCCCTGCACACGGTATTATGTCCCATAGCGGCCTCTGCACACAGTATTTGTCCCATAGCGGTCCCTGTACACAGTATTATGTCCCATAGCGGCCTCTGCACACAGTATTTGTCCCATAGCGGCCTCTGCACACGGTATTTGTCCCATAGCAGTCCCTGCACACGGTATTATGTCTCATAGCGGTCCCTGCACACGGTATTATGTCCCATAGCGGCCTCTGCACACAGTATTTGTCCCATAGCGGTCCCTGCACACAGTATTATGTCCCATAGCGGCCTCTGCACACAGTATTTGTCCCATAGCGGCCTCTGCACACGGTATTTGTCCCATAGCAGTCCCTGCACACGGTATTATGTCCCATAGCGGCCTCTACACACAGTATTTGTCCCATAGCTGCCTCTGCACACAGTATTTGTCCCATAGCGGCCTCTGCACACAGTATTTGTCCCATAGCAGTCCCTGCACACGGTATATGTCCCATAGTGGCCCCTGCACACGGTATTTGTCCCATAGCGGTCCCTACACACGGTATTATGCTCCATAGTGGCCCCTGCACACGGTATATGTCCCATAGTGGTCCCTGCACATGTTATTATGCTCTATAGTGGCCCCTGCACACAGTATTATGCTCTATAGTGGCCCCTGCACACTCACTAGCTATTATTATACTGTGGGGTCTCTTCAGACCACAAAGTATAATAAGTGGAGGGCAAAGAGAGGTGATGAAACATAAAAAACAATGTTAACTCACCATTCCACGCTCCGCAGCCGCTCTGTATCTTCGGGCGCTTCTGCCTGTAGTCAGCAACCGCTCATTGAGTCTCAGGGGTCACGTCGCGTCATTATGCGTAATGACGTCAGACGCAGACGTGACCCCTGAGGCCCGGTCAGCTGACTTCACGCAGAAGCGCCTGAAGAGTACACAGCGGCTGCGGAGCACGGAATAGTGAGTAACGTTGTTTTTTATGTTTCACCCCCTCCCCGGGGCTCCGCTTATTATACTCGGGGGTCTGAAGAGACCCCACAGTATAATAATAGCAGTTTCGTTTCGGCCGTGTTTGGTCCGATCGAAATTGCTGGGTGAGGAGTCCGCTGCCGTGCCAGGGAAATAAGCCTCGCGTGCCAAGAGTGGCACGCGTGGCATAGGTTGCCGACCCCTGATATAGGAGGTTTAAATCAAACTATTCTGTACAAACTGCAGCCAAGTCTCACTTTGTCCCAATGAAGCAGAGATAAAACAAGCCCACTTCTAAATAGCAGCAACAAGAGATGTCGGCAGCGGCGTAAGTACCGGGGTAGGCGCGGTAGTGGTTGACAAAGGGCCCAGGACCCTGAAGCTTTTTTTTTTTTTTTTTTAATGGGTCGTTACCTGCTGAAGTAACCCCAGCATGTAACAGGCCCTATTTACTTACTGATCCCTGCTCTTGCTCACGGCCGCCTCCACTTCCCCTTCTGCATCCTATATCATGTTGCTGGGGCCCCCTGGAGGGCAGAAGGGGAAACGGATGCAGTTGTGAGCAGAGTATAATGATCGGAGGCCCAGGGGAGGTGAGACATAATACCGTGTGGAGGGTCACTGTGGGACATTATACTGTGTTGAGGGCCTGCTATGGGACAGTATACCGTATGGAGGGGCTGCTATGGGACATTATACTATTTGGAGGGGTCACTATGGGACATTATACTGTCTGGAGGCCACTTTGGGACATTATAGTGTGTGTAAATGGGGTGTTATAAAATGGGGGCTGGGAAAGGGGGGCGCTATGTCATGGGAGGGACCCAAGTCAAAAGTTTGCTGGGAGGCTCAGTCTTTGCTAGTTATGCCCCTGGATGTCGGCCATATGGTGGGTGCACAATGTTCTTATATTTTGTTCTAAAACAACACTTGGAGAACTACCTTGCCTAATTATGTTCAGGGAAATGCAAATACATATTCTGTTAATACAGTAGACTATTGAACTCTTCCTTTCAAGCTTAGGTAACATGGTTTTCCAGGTATTATTTTAATACAGGTACTAGCATGTTGTAGGAGTAGTCCTCATGTGAAATGTGGGCACGTAAGCATTCAAACCAGCTAGATCAGCTCGAAACACACCTAAATTCTTTCCTGTGTGTGATTCACATCAAATGTAACTTGAGAATTCACTGTCCATTAAATATATATTCACCTGTACTTCCTTGTACATGTCTTTATCTGATTTATAAGTTTTAATTAGGGAAAATCCGGAAATTTTGGTATCTAATAAATATATTCTGATAGTCATGAAAAAGTAACAATGTTTCATTTATTCAATCTGATCAGATAGCAAAAGATCCCCAATAGGTTTATACACAGGTACCTTGTTAGTTGCTTCATAAATTATATTAGCAGGTTTCTCAACAGATAACTGAACAGCCCACAATCTCAGGCACCAGGACTTTCTGGTAGTGTTAAGAAAAGTCTATGTTCTGAAATGGGTCCTCTTCTATTATAAGACTTTGGTAACCTAATGCTTCTATAGGTCCTAAAAGTGGCTCACCACTACTTTTTGTGACCTGCCTGGAACCAACTCTCATAATAGGTGGTCATTGCGTACATTTGTGGTACTAAAATTAAAATACAACTGGACGCATTTACCAAGATTGGCATTATTAATGCCAGTCTTCATAACCACAGAGTGGGCAGAGCCGCATTATAAATGATGCGCACCCTCTGAAAGACGGTGTGTCTGGAGGGGCTATGAGCTACGTACATTTCCAACATCATTTATGCCAGATTTCTTTTTGGAGAAGGGCCGAATGTTTTTGCACAAAACAATGATTGCCACTAAAATTGTGACAATTTATGCCTTGTACGTATAACAAATCTGCACCAATTACAAAATAACTCAAGAGCAGTTGGATTTTCTAGATATTTGATAGTTGAAACTGGGGTCTGATGCATACTTCTGTCCACAGGAAGAATACCAGTGTTAATGCGTTATTACACACATCATCAGCACATCCTAGACCTTGTTAGACAACACCCTCAAGTGCACATTGTTAGACAATGTGCACTTTATTACTAATTTTCACACCAGGTGGGAATAGACGACTCAAACTATAAACAGATTTTGGTAGATATTACAAGACAGAGATCTGGCACAAGTTTTTCCTAAGCCACCTGCTTCAACAGCAAAATACAGTAAAACGTAAGTGATCTCCTGGTATGTAGTCATTACCCTCCCCCCACCTTCCTCAAATTCTGACTGCACTAAAACCTTCAGGATTGTACATAATATTAACTGATGCAGTGAGGTTATCTATTTAGCAAAATGTCCATGTGGCCTAATGTATATCAATATCACCTCTAGGGAGTCGGAGATCAAAATTCTGAAACATACATAGAACATTTGTAATGTTTTGGACTCTACAAAGCCCCAGGAAGTGGTGATGGTGGATTCGCTGTGCAAGTCCAAAGAGCTTGGATGCCTTTCTCGAATAGAAAAATATTACGGGTTATGGGTTCTAGATTTTGGTAAGGACAAGTTGATCCAGGGTTTTATACTGATTGCCAGATTGGAGTCAGGAAGGAAATTTTTCCCAGACATGGGGCATTTTTTTTGCCTTCCTCTGGAACAACACTGTAGAGTTATAGGTTGGACTTGAATCTGTGTCTTCATCCAACCTCATCTACCATGTAACTATGTAACTACTGTATGTACAATAGAATATAGTACATTGCGAACAAAAACCATTGCAAGACATTTTAGGGATTTTCACCAAGGGGATTGCATTGATCTAAAGATGAAGTGTTCATTGTTCTGGGAGTGCTAGTGTTTTATCTTGCCCCTACTTTGTATGGGTGCCACAGTATCTCAACTCTGTTCTACACGTGTGAATTCTCCTCCATAGCATGAGGCAGAATACAACTAATGTGTATGCCCGCATGTCCAGAAGTGGCCACATCACACTTACACATGTCTGAAAGTGCAGGTGGGGCGTGTATTATTATCCACACCAGACATGTTTGGGGCTGAAGGCTGGAAGTCATGCTCACCGTTCTTTCACCCACCATACGTATTTATTTTCACTGGTCAGTATTCATACATTTATGTGGATCTTACCTATTATCACTGTTTTTGCACTAATATTATATGGATTTATTATTTATTTATTAAATACCTGTCACTGTCACTTAGGCTATTCATGGTATTGTTATACACATGTACTGTTATTTATTATTTACAGTTGTGCTAAAAAGTTTACATACCCCAGCAGATTTTTTGGCCTTTTTTCAGAGAATATGAATGATAACACAAAAACTTTTTCTCCACTCATGGTCAGTGGTTGGTTGAAGCCATTTATTGTCAAACTTCTGTGTTTTCTCTTTTTAAATCATAATGACAACCAAAAACATCAAAATGACCCTGTTCAAAAGTTCACATACCCTGGTGATTTTGGCCTGATAACATGCCCAGAAGTTGACACAAAGGGGTTTGAATGGCTACTAAAGGTAATGTCCTTACCTGTGGCCTGTTTGCCTGTAATCAGTGTGTGTGCATAAAAGCTGAGTGAGTTTCTGGGATCCAGACAGTCTGTTACATCTTTCCTCCAGCCACTGATGTTTCTGGATTGTGAGTCATGGGGAAAGCAAAAGAATTGTCCACGGATCTGCGGGAAAAGGTAGTTGAACTGTATAAAACAGGAAAGGGATACAAAAAGATATCCAAAGGAATTGATAAAGCCAGTCAGCAGTGTTCAAACTGTGATTAACAAATGGAAACTCAGGGGCTCAATAAAAACCAAACCACGGTCAGGTAGACCAACCAAAATTTCGGCCACAACTGCCCGGAACATTGTTCGGGATACAAAGAAAAACCCACACAACATCAGCTGAAATACAGGGCTGTCTGAAAACTATCGGTGTGGCTGTTTCAAGATGCACAATAAGGAGGCACTTGAAGAAAAATGGGCTGCATGGTCGAGTTGCCAGAAGAAAGCCATTACTGCGCAAATGCCACAAAGAATCTCACTTTCAATACGCCAAACAGCACAGAGACAAGCATCAAAACTTCTAGAACAAGGTCATTTGGAGTGATGAGACAAAAATCGAACTTTTTGGCTACAACCATAAACGTTACATTTGGAGAGGTGTCAACAAGGCCTATGATGAAAAGAACACCATTCCTACTGTAAAGCATGGAGGTGGATCACTGATGATGTGGGGATGTGTGAGCTTCAAAGGCACAGGAAACTTGGTCAAAGTTGAAGGAAAGATGAATGCAGCACGTTATCAGCAAATACTGGAGGCAAATTTGCACTCATCAGTCAGGAAGCTGCGCATGGAATGTACTTGGACGTTCCAACATGACAACGATCCAAAACACAAGGCCAAGTCGACCTGTCATTGGCTACAGCAGAAGAAAGTGAAGGTTCTGGAGTGGCCATCTCAGTCTCCTGACCTCAATATCATTGAGCCACTGTGGGAAGATCTCAAGCGCTCAGTACATGCAAGACAGCCCAGGAATTTACAGGAACTGGAGACTTTTTGCCAAGAAGAACGGGCAGTTTTACCATCTGAGAAAATAAAGAGCCTCAGCCACAACTAACACAGAAGACTTCAAGCTGTCATTGATGTTAGAAGGGGCAATACACGATATTAAGAACTGGGGTATGTGAACTTTTGAACAGGGTAATTTTGATGTTTTTGGTTGTCATTATGATTTAAATAGAGAAAACACAGAAGTTTGACAAGAAATGTCTTCAATCAACCATTAACCATGAGTGGAGAAAAAGTTTTTGTGTTATCATTCATATTCTCTGAAAAAAGGCCAAAAAAAACAAAAAATCTGCCGGGGTATGTAAACTTTTTAGCACAACTGTATTACTGACTATTTGTGGTGCACGGATGGTGGTTACCACGTCACTTCATCCTTCTTGAATTTTAATTGTTTTTATTTGGACTAGTGTCTCTTATTTTGCGTACTAATAAATTATATATTTTTTTTAATTTTTTGGTGGTCAGATTGGGTATGTGGTTTCAGGGGATACATTTGTTATTTGTTTTAGTACGTATGCCCTGGTATTTGTGAGCTACACTGGAATTTTGTATGATTATAAATATACCCCTATTAGCCTGCAGTCCAAAAACAATGTAAACAATGGAGAAGATTGCTGGGCTGTGTGCGTTGGGGAAAATATGTGCCAACTCAGTCCATCAACCCCCTACAGTGTCCATCAGCATAGTACTTCACCCACTTCTAGTCTTCTGTTTTTGAGAATTAGTTTTGAGATTTTCTTTTCAACAAAAAGAAACAGATACCCCTTGATGTGCCTACAACCCCTCTGTAGTGACCTCTCAACCTTTACAATGCCTACCAGCCCCCTATAGTGCCTCCGGTGCCTACCACCTGCCAACCGCTATCGCCATTGGTGCTCGTCACCTTCAACTAATACTTCCCCTACACATTTACGCCTATATTTTTGAGTAGTAGTTTTGTGGATTTTCTTTTTATCTTTGACCCTTTCTCGATATCCGCTATACTATTACGGCAGATGTCAGATACAAGTACTGTATTATACTGTATTACTGTGTTGTACTGTATTATGAAAGTACTTAAATACTGTGAAACACATACACATTAGATATCCCTGTGTCCAAAAAGGCCCGGTTTACAAACTTCTAAAAATATTTTTTCCATAAGAACACTAGCGGGAAATAAAAGAAAAGAGCCGAACCACTTTTTTTTCGCTGTTTCACCTCTCATAAAAATTTTAATAAAAAGCAATCAAAGCAATAGACATTCTCCAAAATGGTATAACTAAAAAGTACATCTGGCCCCAAAAACTCCCCCTATGCATCCCTATACACAGAAATATAAAAAAGTAACGTGTGTCAGAATATAGTGACTCCAATTTATTTCTTTTTGCAAAGTTCTGGATTTAAAAAGGGCTTAAACCATATATAAAACTATAAAAATTTGGTATCCGTGGAATCGTACCGACCCATAGAATCCAAGTGACATGTCATTTTTGGCTGCACAGTGAATGCTGTAAAATTTAAAAGTCACACAAATGCAGTTTTTCTTAAATTTCACCCCATTTTGAATTTTTTTTTCCAGCTTCTCAGTAAATTGTACCGAATAATAAATGTTACCATATGGTTACCAAGTCCTCATATGGCTCTGTGAATGTAAAAATAAAAAAGTTATGGGGTTTGGAAGGCAGGGAGTCAAAAACGAAAACTGAAAAATACCTGCAGCGGGAAGGGGTTAAAAGAAAAGTTTCAGTAATTTAGGTTAGTTAACTTGTTAGTGTTAGCTAAATAAAATGAATAAATACATGTCTTTCTGAAAAAAAAAAAAATCTGTGGAAAAGCTCAAAAAATCTTAATGGCCTTCTAAACTATTTCCTTGCTGAAAAACTGGAAGCTGTCGAAACCAGGGCATGGTAGACACAAAATGTGCTTTTGGTAGAGTTCAATGGAAAAAGAGATGTCCTCAAGCCATAACAACACCTGCAACTCTGTCTCAGTGCAGGGAGCAAATACCACTGTTTCAAAACCAGTATGCATACAGGCCTACAATAAATATATAGTAGGGGTGGATTTAGGGCATCAGTTGATGGAGCCATACTGTGCCATGCGAAAGACAAAAATATGGCACAAACAACTGTCAGTGTACTTCAGGAAGTGAGGAAAGTAGAATTGTCCCTGGCCAACACTTCCTAGGTGAAGTACCCCCACCAACAATAAAAAAAAGCATCCACAAAAAGAATGTTGCTTGTGTTTGAGGAGGGATATCATATAGGACATAACATACCAGTGTAACACATGCTTCCAAATGTGTTATTCTTCATTGGATTACTAGTTTTATTTATGCATTTTGCCATTTTCATCTTTATAAAAAAAATTCCCACTTGTGCACTAATTGGATATTAAAAAAAACCTTAGAACAAAAAAAAAATATTATACCCCGGGGAGTCTAAATTTATAAATTATGAAATCTACACTTTTGGGCCCCACTCTGCGCCTATAAAAAGATCAATAAGTTATAAGGTCCAGTTGTGCTTGATGCATTCCAGAATGTTTTAATTAAACTCACAAGTCTGTAAAAAAAAAAAAAAAAAAGAATAATAATAATTTTCTTTCTACTAAATGTTGCAGAGTGCAATTGCTGGATGAGTCAAAACCAGATAGACATTTGTATATAAACAGGAACAAAACTATAGTGAAACATGAGTGCAGTAAGAGAAGATCACCTCACATGGTGAATAACAGATCTGGTTCAGCACAGACACTAACAAAACAGGAAGTGTATATCAACAGCATTAAAACAACAAAAGTACAGAGTGTCTACAGATAAACATTTAGTAACAGCTACATCTAGTGTCATAAATGTGAACTGCAGTCAATCCATCAAATATAGAGACGAAGCTGGCTGTTGCATACCTCCAACACACCTTCTCAACAGCTAAGGCTTAGTCTGTTAGGCCCATCTTCTTTGTAAGCCTCGAGTGTCTTTCAGCGGTCAGGGGCTTGGTAAGGATATCTGCTGTCATATCCTCAGTCGGGCAATAAAGTAACTCAAGAAGTCCCTGCTCTTGAAGATCCCTCAGAAAGTGGTACTTCACATCAATGTGTTTGGTTCTCGAGCTAACTCTTTCCATCTGCGCAAGTGCAAGACATCCTTAATTGTCCTCAAAGATTCTTGTTGCTTTCATCTGTGGTTGACCCAAGTCTTTTAATAGTTGTCTCAACCATATGACTTCTTGACTTGCCTGCGCTGCTGCAACATACTCTGCTTCAGTAGATGATAGTGTAACAGAAAGTTGCTTTCTACTAGTCCAACAGATAGCACCTCCTGATAGAAGAAACAGGTACCCACTTGTAGATTTTCTGTCACTGGTATCTCCGGCCCAATCGGCATCCACATATCCCTTCAGGGTGCTTTCGTCACTTGCTGGTAACTTTAGCTTGTAGTGTAAAGTCCCTTTAAGATAGCGAATGACTCGTTTCACAGCATTCCAGTCCATCTGACTTGGCGTTGAAGTCTTTCTACATAGGATTCCAAATGCTGCTGCAATGTCAGGCCTTGTAGCGGTGTTAATGTACAGCAATTTCCCTATTGCTTTCCTGTACTGAGTGTTAGTTGGTAGTGGTGTCTCTTGGCTGTCTATCTTCTTCAGGTAGTTGGTTTCCATGGGAGATTTTACTGGTTTTGCATCTTCCATTCCAAATCAGAAAGAAGCTGCCATCTTCCTCTCTCTCAATCTGAATGCCAAGATAATTATTTACGTTGCCAAGATCTTTGGTCTCAAAGTGCTGATTTAAGGTTTGGAGTATTTCTCCTTCATCCCCTTCTTGCTTGAAACAAATCAGAATATTGTCCACATAAATGAGTACATAGATCCACCTGTCTGCCAATTTCTTTGTGTATAAACAGGGGTCTGCTTTACTCCTCTGAAAGTCCTCATGTGTAAGCACTTCATTTATTCTCATATTCCATGCTCTGGCAGCTTGTTTTAGACCATATATATATATACTCCTCAGAGGCGTAGCTAGGGGATCAGTACAGGGGAGGCGAACACGTCCAAGTGGGCCCCTAACTCAGGTATAGCAACACTATCACTATACGGTGACCGTATAGTGGTAGATAGTGGTTCTACACAGGGCTGTGAAGACCAGTAACGTAAATACAGTACAGGAACAATGTTGTGACTTACAGGTGACATCTCTGACGGTTTACATTTATCGTCTCTTCCATCTGGACCGCCATGACCACTTCTTCCAGCTGTGACTGTAAAGTTTGTTACACAGACATCTTTGGTTCCTCACTTTTCCAGGCACCCGACCCCCATTGTCCTCAACTACATAAAATCTTCCTCCTGCTGCTACCCCAATTATAAAATGATATAAAATCCCCTGGAAATGAATAATAACCCCCATGTGCCCCATTTATTTAATACTGCCCCTCAATTAATAATTCCCCCTAATTAATAATGCCCTGTGTTTCCCCTTAAATCAATTTAATGCCAGAGTGCCACCTAAAATTAATATTGCCCAATTTCCCTATTATTAATTACACCCTCTTATGTCTCCTTGTATAAATTATGCCCTCTTACATAAATGCCCCTCTGTATTAATAATGCCTATTAATAACCCCTTTGTATTAAAGACGACCTTTCATGTTCTCATGCATATGTAGTTTTATATACTGCTGGAAAGCTGACAGTGCACTGAATTCAACGGCTTTCCTGTTATGTGCCCCGGTGGAGGAGATATCAGTGCCGTTAGTTTCGGCACTGATCTCTCCCCACCGTTAGAAGGGCGTTCCAGACAGTCTAGCGTCATCGCTGGGCTGTGAGGAACACCCCCTCCCCCCCAAGACTTGTACTGGGGGAGGAGACCTTCCTCATAGCTCAGCGTCATCGCAGGGCGGTAAGGAATGCCCCCTCTGACAGTACAAGGTTACAAGGTTATGTTAGAGTACTGTCAGGGGGGGGCCTTCCTCACAGCCCAGCGATGACGCTAGACTGTCAGGAACGCCCTTCTGACAGTGGGGACAGATATGTGCTGAAACTAACGGCACCGATATCTCCTCCATCGGGGCACATAACAGGAAAGCCAACTGTCGGCTTTCTAGCAGTATATAAAATCACAGGTTCATGAGGACATGAAAGATCCTCTTTAAAGGGGTTGTCCAGGAAGTGGACAAATCACAGTGGAGGTGGCGTAGGTGATAAAAAAAAAAAATCACACTCAGGATGGGTTCACGCCAACACTTGAACCCCGTTGAGGGATTCTGTCCTCCATTCCGTTTGAAAAATGCGGAAAGAAAAGTCCTGCAAGCAGGCCTTTTTTCTCCGCATTTTTCAGGCAGAAACCAGACAGAAACCCAGCAGACTCCATTATAGTCTGCAGGTAACCGCTTTACAAGCAAATTGGGTTTCTGTTTTTCAGGTCCCCAAGTGGACCCGAAAAACGGAAACCAAGCGCTAGTGTGAACCCAGCCTTACCTGTCCCCAGTGCTTTGGTGTCTGCCGCCACTGTCTGTTCAGACACGTGCCATACGTGACTGCTGAGGCCATCAGTGGCCTCAATATTGGCTGGAAAGGACCCAGTCATGTATATGAGTGACATCACCGAGTCCTTTCCAGCCACTACTGAGGCCAATCACATGCAGTGCAGGACTTGTGGCAGGGAAGCAGCGTGCGTGTGCCTGGACAGACAGCAGCAGAAGGCTGCGGACATCGGTAGCCTGGGGACAGGTATTTTTTTATGTCACACCTTCCCCGCCTCCTCTCCAATTTGCCCAATACATCGGTAGCCTGGGGACAGGTATTTTTTTTATGTCACACCTTCCCCGCCTCCTCTCCAATTTGCCCAATACAATCCTTACCAGTAAACTTTATTATTCCCTAGAAAACCCCTTTAATACTGCCCCAATGCCCCCTAATATTATCTCCCCTTACATTCATACAGCCCCCACTGACCTTTCTCTATAATTTATATGCTCTTTTATTAAAGTCCCCTTATATTAGTTATGACCTCTAATCTAAGTTCCCAATACTCCCAATTGACCTTATATGTATTACCCCCATCCCACCACCCCCAATTACAATGCCCAAAGTGAGTTAATAAAAAAAAAGTCATTGCTACTCACCTATCTCCGATCCCCCGAGGAGGAGTCTGCACCGCCGGCATTGCCGCCGCTTACTGAAGAAGCAGGTCCTGAGTCCTGGCGTGGACGGCGCAGGACAATGACGTCATCACGCAGACGTCTGTGCCAGGACGCAGACGTCTTAGGGCAGCTCGTAGGCCACAGGCCTGAAGTGGCTTGTGGTTTACGAGCTGCGTACGAGTACAGGCTTCTGCCAGAGGTTTCCTTCACTATGTATTTTAACTGTATCGGTGTCATGCAGACGCCGATGCAGTTAATATGTGAGGGTAACCTGTGCTAAGACGTCCCCGAAGTGGGCCCCCAAGAGTCAGTGGGCCCGGGGCCACCGCCCCCCCTGCCCCCCCGCTAGCTACGCCTCTGATACTCCTCTGTAGTTTGCATACTAGGTCTGGCCTTTGCTCATCTTTGAATCCTGGTGGTTGTTCCATGTAGATCTCTTCTGCTAACTCGCCATGTAGAAACGCTGTTTTTACATCAAAGTGTCTTACTTGCATTTTTCTTATTGCGGTTACTGTCAGCAAAGTTCTTACTGTAGCATGTTTGACTACTAGCGCAAATGTCTCATCATAGTCCTCTCCATATTTTTGAGAATATCCCTTGGCTACGAGTCTTGCTTTGTAACACTTCACGGTACATCTGCATTGTATTTTACTTAGAAAGTCCATTTACAACCTATGGATTTCCTTCCAGGTGGTAGCTCTGTAAGTGTCCATGTTTTAGTGTCATGCATGGATTTTATCTCTTCCTTTGCAGCCAGCCTTTATCCACTTACTGGCTTCCCCTTCTGAAAGCTGAGATATGTCTTCCCAAGTTGCAGATTCATTAGAACTGGCAGTGCTTGCCTTGTATGAAAGACGTACAGGTGGTTTACCTTTATTCTCTCTCATCGAGCGTCTTGGTTCTGTGTGTGAGCTTGGTTGTGTCTGTTCTTCATTACTGATGGAGTCTGCGCTCACTTCAACTGTTTGTTCGGAAGTTACAGATGTTGGCTGATCAGTGTCAGTTTTCTCTTCTGTTCTTTCTTCCTCTGTTGTCATTACATTGTCTCTCAGATCTTCAACAAAAGTTATGATGTTGCTAATAGTAACCTTGTCAGTTTTGGGATTTAGGATTCTGCAACCCTTAACATTGTCACTGTATCCAACAAAGACGCCTTCAAATGCATCTGTTTTTCCTGTCCCAGTCCTGATAATCATCCTGTGGTCTCTCTGTAGTGATAACTTCCCACAATTCATCCATGGATAATAGCATTTCCACTTTATATTTCCATAGCTGATAATTGTCATTGTTCTGCTGATAGTTTAGGTTCTGAACTACAGTCCATTCTCCCTCCTTTATATATATAAACAGTCTTACTTCTGTACAGGAGATGTCTCTGTGGAAGCTTCCTTATGTCGATCTCTGCATCTGCCGCACTGTCTTCCGTTCTGGACTTCACTCTGCTTCTGTTTACTGGGGTTTATCCGGTTACTGAGGCTTCATTTGATCACTGGGGATTCATTTGATCACTGGGCCCATAACCTGTTGCAGAGTGTGATTGCTGGATGTGGCAGAGTCAAAACCAGATAGACAGTTGTATATAACAGGAACAAAACTTTAGTGAAACATGAGTGCAGTAAGAGAAGGTTCACCTCACATGGTGAATAACAGATCTAGTTCAGCACACACTCTAACATTACAGGATGTGTATATCAACCAGCATCAAAACAACAAAAGTACAGAGTGTCTACAGATAAACATTTAGTAACAGCTACATCTAGTGTCATAAATGTGAACTGCAGTCAATTCAGCAAATATAGAGACGAGCTGGCTGTTGCATATCTCCAACACTAAATTTATTTTAATTGTGGCAAAAATCTGAAAAATCTAATTCTCCCTATACCCCTACATAAATACCTTGAGGAGTGTGGTTTTCAAAATGGGTTCCCTTTGTTAATGTCTAGCTCACAAGTCTATTAAAAAAAAAAACAATTTTATTCCTGGCAAAAATCTGAAAAGTCACTTCTGGGGAGCACCTATGAATCAGCACCCATGCAAACATAGTTTGGTTGATAAAAAAAAAGGATATTCTTCAAAATTCAGAAATTACTGTAGAATTTATAATTAATATATGCTTAAAAATAGTCCTCCAAAGCTGAAAAAATATAATTTTTGCCTAAATATAAAATGCATTTTAGTTTGAGTTAGACATTAAAATCATTTGCTGATGTATTTTAGATATTTTGTAAGTAAAAAATTTTAAAAAATATCAATCATTTTCACATTTTCAGATAACTAAAACAAACTGCATCAACCAGAATTGCTTGTATATATGAAAGCATTACAAAGTTATTCCAAGATAAAGAGATACATGCCAAAGTAGTAAAATCTGGCTGGGTCCTCACGACCAAAATTAGCTGGATCCTCAAGGGGTTAAAGATTGTTGCATAAAAGTCACTAGTGAAAACAAACCACCACACATGAAACCACTACTGTACACTTTTGTTCCTTGTGAAAGCTAACCATTTAAGGCTAAGGCCCCATGTTGCGGAAACACTGCATTTTTTGTTGCAGATTTTGCTGCGGTTTTTTGAGCCAAAGTCAGGATTAAAGAGAAGGGAAACGTTTAGGTGCTTCCTTTATATATTCCATTCCTTTTCAAGCCACTCCTGACTTTGGCTCAAAAAAACACAGTGTTTCCACAAAGTGGGACCTTAGCCTAAGAGTTGTGCTTATGTATAATGTGAAGAGACAAAGCGTTAGTCAATGTGCTTTACTCATTGCTACACCATTCTTCAGGGGTCATCAAGTTTCAGTCATCTTACATGGTCATACAGTGGCTTATGTCAGAGGTAAACATCGAAGAATGTATGTCTTTAACATGTTCCCCGGGCGTGATGCGAACAGACATATATTATCCATAATCTCACAGTTCAGTGTCGATTCAGTATATGACATACTGTATACATTTGAGTGTGAGATAATAAAGGTTGAAACATAAAGCATAATAAATGCTGTAGTTCTCACAGGAGAGGCCGTGTGGCAAACTGATGGACTTGCATAGCTTACTGTACAAGATCAAATAATGATAGCCTATCCGAAGGATAGGTCAACAGTATGCAACTGCTTCTGTCTGGACACATTGCTCCCCCTCTCTTCTATAGTGTCAATAATCTGACGGTTCATTCACCCTGCTATAATTTGTAGATAAAGGGCAAACTGTCATATAGATTTCAGTGCCAGATAATGAAGGTTCAGACAGATAGCAGATTACTATTTAGAGCAGGAGAATAAATGCCACAGTCTTCATACGTAGGACAGGTCTGACAGTCTCACAGACTTACTGCATACCTCCCAATTTTCAAAGGACAGAAAGTGGGACAGAATGTGCAGCGTGCTGTGGTGAATTTAGCCCCACCCACTTCCACTTTGACTCTACCCATTCCCATCTATTTCTCTTTGTGCCGCAATACATTATAACGCCCCCTATAGTCACCCTAATCTATGTTCCCACATTGTAATGTCTCCCTCCAGTTGCCCAACAGTATAAAGTCCCCTGACAGCTGCCCCCAGTTTAATGCCCTCTCCAGTTGTGCCCACAGTATAAAGGCCAAAGAAATAGGAACAGATATGTACAAAAAGTACTGTGTCAATAATAAAAAGAGTATAAATAGCAATCAACAATAAAGTGATAAACTAATGGACAGAAGTCAAACCACCAATTACACCACCAACAATCAGAGGGAATTGAGGGGTTCAAAGAATGCCTGAGAACAGGAGTGTGATACCAGTGCATCAAGATTTTATACTGTGTTTCCTTACACGTCACACAAGTAGAGGACTTTGAGGCTCAGGACCATATGATCTGCCAATGAGCAAGGGAAATTGACCTCCCTTCTCCCATATAGTCATATATCTATGGGAAGGGAGGGTCTGTTCCTCTGGAGAAGAGAGGATCTGGTAGACTGCAGTAATCAGACCTGTTGTGGAGGTACCTCCCTGGCACAGTTTTTCAAAAGCAGTTGGGACAGAGACCCGCGGAGTACCAAATAGAGTGACCATAAAATGGGCACTTTGTTGATAGTGGAGCTATTCAGTCTCAGGAAGATGTAAAACGGTGGTAAATAGTAAATAATAATAGTAAAAGAGCCTGAGCTCCAGAGTCAAGGGGTCCAGGCGATCCGCAATGTGGAACAGGCCTACCCCGTTCCAGTTATGCACCATAGCAGCTGTCAGCCCCTCCAGGAGGAGCAAGTTGTATAGGAAAGAAATCATAGAGGATATACGTGAGGTCAGAGGGAATAGCTTACTGCAAGTAATCCAGATTTTCCTAGTAAAGTGAATAGGGAGATAGGGGGCGGAGGGGGAGAGTGGAACCACAATAAAGCATTTAGATGCACAGGGGCAAGCCAAGGCTTTTCGATTTCCACCCATTTCGTATATGCTTGTAGAGAAGCCCAAAGCGGAATGGAATACATTGCAAGTGAGCAGTCCAATAGTAATAAAGGATATGTGGCACCGCTAATCTCCCCATTCCCCCTTCCCACCAACATTACCGACCTAGGAATGTGATGGCGTTTAGTGTTCCAGATAAAATAGAAAATAGCCTTCTGTAAATCACGTAATTCAGAGCGGAAACAGCTACCGGAAGGGTTTAGAAATGTTATAAAAACTTTGGAAGGAGTGTCATCTTTACCGCAGTTATCCACCTAATAAGGGAAATGTGTAGAGGATGCCACTTATCTAGTAACGACTTAAGGTCACGGAATAGTTGGGAGTAGTTTACTAAGTATAAAGAGGCGTAGGTGGGAGACAACTGAATCCCTAGGTACTGGAGTGAGTGCTCCCGCCATTGAAAATCAAATGGCTTGGGGAATTTTTAAGGGGAGAGCTTCTGTATTTGAGGGGTTAATCTTGTAGCCCGGCAGCCGGCCATAGTCTTGGAGAGTTCGCATGAGGTTAGGCAGTGTGATATGAGCATTGGTGAGAGAAAGGAAGACATCAAACTACTGTAATATCAGGGTTCAGGCATATCCTGCCCGCTAAAGAGAATAGGTGGAAGCCCTGACGAGTGCCTTTTCTAATGAGGAAGGGTGTTGAAGATGTGTAGGGAAGCTTCACTATTGCCAAGGAAGGGGGTAGAGTGCTCCAACTTCTGTGAGGAAGGCCCCTGAGAAACCATATCTTTCCAGGGTGGCTCTCTTAAAAGACCAATCAAGATGGTCAAAAGCCTTCTCTACATTGAGACTAAGAAAAGAGTAGGTGTTTTACTGGTTGGCTACATCAATCAAGTCCACAGCCTTTCTGGTGTTGTCTCCCCTCCTGACGAGAAGGGACAAAACCACCTGGTCCTTGTGGACATGAGAGGGGAGCAAAGCGTTTAGTCAGTTAGCTAGTATTTTCTTTATATCAATAGTTTTTTTTATTAAATTTTACGTAAGTACAATACAAAGGTAAAGCAAAAACATAGGGTACAGTAATGGCAACACAATCTACATGTATACAGAGTACAAAATGATCGTGAAGGACAAAGTGTTTAGAAGAATACACATTAAGATGAGCTCCATTAACATTTAATACTAGAGGTATTCTACAGTTGCAGAATAGATAGGATAAATGCAGTCTTCAAGTTGAGGCCATGAGGGAAGGGAAGAGTTCGCAACGAGCAAGGAAGGTAAAATAGGAAAGAACCAACAGACAAATAAATAGGCCTAAAGAACATAGGAAAGTCGGGCCACTCTATGACATCTAAAAGGACTGATTGGTCTGCCACTCAGGTGAGTGCGCAGATTCTCCCGCTATCAGTGATAAACAACGATATATATATATATATATATATATATATATATATATATATATATATAGTAAACTCCATACATGACCAAAAAGGGTGGGCATCAGAAAGTCGAGGTATAATAAGAGGTGAGTATCAGTAAGCATTTAGAGAGGGGAACAATGTCAACCAAATCTCACAGTTATCCCGGAACTTGTGCGGATTGCCACCCCTACAGGCATACATTTGTTCAAATTGGCAATTCAAGGACACCATGGAAATCAGTTCTGGCAATGCTGGGCAGGAGGTAGATTTCCATCTGCGCGCAATAAGTAGGCGAGCAGCCACAAGTACCTGGCATATGACAGTTCTATGCCGAACTGGTAAAGTGTGGATGCCCAACAAGAGCAGCGCCATCTCAGGTGTAAACACCCCCCCACCACATAGTTTATTAATTAAGGAAAAAACCAACAGCCAGAAGGGTTGAATGAGTGAGCAATGCCAAAAAATATGAAATAAAGAGCCAATTCCCCCACACCCTCTCCAACAGACAGAAGGACACGTGGGAAAAAAATTTAGCTAAGCGAAGGGGGGGTAGTACCAGTGCAGTAGTAACTTACTATATTGCTCTCAATGTGAAGCACACACCGTGGACTTCTTTGCCCATCTGATCGCCTCCCGCCACCAGTTGGCCTCAAATCTACCGCCCAGGTCATCCTCCCAAAGACACATGTGCTTGTTTTTCTGAAAAGTACAATCTAAGCTTAAAGCACGGTACAAAGTTTTAGTATGATATGCAGCTAAGAAGTTAGCGAGTGCAACAGGTCTGAAGCCGGCTGTAGCACCTGAACCTGGGTCGTAGGAGATTCCGACAGGTACGAAACCAACCTAGTATAAGTAAACTTCTCATGAGTAGGTAGACTATACTTCTCCTCCAACATGGAGAAGGGTACAATGCTGCCGCTACTATACAGGTCAGATATATTCCTAATTCCACAGCCGCTTCAAACATCTAAGGACAGAAGTGAGACCATGTATGGGAGTGTAGTAAGAGGCAAGTTCAGAGAGACCCTAGGGATAGTACTGTCTGAAACAGCGCAAAGGGCGCGCCAGGCCTCGGCAGTAGCCTGTACAGAGGAGGGCAAACGCTTGGAGGGTCCTAACACCAACAGGAAACCCTCCCAGCCTCCATAGCCAGCCATAGTTTATCATGGTTTGGTGTAAACCAGAATTTAATCTGGCCCAAGGCGGTTGCCAAGTGGTAGTGATACAAATTTCGTATTCCCATACCGCCGTTGTCCCTAGCCTTGAAGAGCTTGTGCAGGGCCACCCTAGGCTTACAGCCATTCCATACAAAAGACATCATCTGCTTTTGGAAATCACTCCTTGGTATCGGGATCACCAGTGTCCTCAAATAGTAAAGTATTCTAGGAAGAATCAACATTTTGTGTAGCAATATTCTCCCCATCCAATTATGCTTAAATTTAGTAAGGGCATCAAGCTCCTTCTGTAGGGAAGTCAGCAGACCCGGAAAGTTGGCCTTAACTAGGTCTTTTGGATTCGATGTCAGCAGAATTCCCATACGGGGCGAGGAGTCTTTAATATGGCGAATATTGGTTGGTGTCAGGATTTGGATTTGTTGACCTTATAGTACGATAAAGCACCAAAATCAGACAAGGTCTGGGACACCGCATGTAGCGTGGAGTCAGTATAAGAGAGGGACAATATCACATCGTCTGCGAACACATTAATTCTGTGATCTGTTTGCACCAACCTGACACCAGTGATATCAGGGTGTGATCTAATTTTTCAGCTAAGGGCTCCATCACTAGGCAAAATATTAAAGGGGACAACGGGCACCCCGTTTCGTACCATTCGAAATTGAAAAGGGACAGGACAGCACTCCATTCACCAGCACTCGTGCGGACGGACCAGAATAAAGTGCGGAAATAGCAGTTGCAATGGGACCTAGGAAACCAAACTTTTGTAAGATCTCAAAAAGGTATCACCAATGTACCCTATCGAACACTTTCTCCGCATCCAGGTACAGGAGCAGGGAAGGCGCCCGCCAGGCCCAGGCCGCCACTACCAGCGTGACCACACAACTTGTACCGTCTGAATCCTGCCTCTCCTTGGTGAATCCCACCTTATCCGGGTAGGCATGATTTCAAGGAGTCTATTTACAATAACCTTGGCAAATAGCTTGACATCAGCGTTCAATAAGGATATGGGCCGGTAGTTAGAAGGGAGAGAGGGATCTTTCCCTGGTTTAGGTATCGTCACTATTGTAGCAGATAACATTTCTTGGGGAAATTTACCAGTTAACATGGCTAAATTGAAGACCTCTGTAAGATGAGTAAGGATAAGTGGTTTAAACAATTTGTAATATTCCCCTGAAAACCCTGGGGCCAGGGGATTTGTTAAGCTTCAGTCCATCAATGGCCTTAGCTACTTCTTGGGTGGATGTAGAGGCATTTAGAGAGTGGAGCTGGCTTTGAGAAACAGAAGGAAGTTGCAGGGAGTTTAGGAAGTGGTTAACATCCGGAATAGAAGGCTGCGTGGTGTCCGGGTCGTCCTTCAAATTATAAAGGTCCTGGTAATATTTGCTACACTCATCAGCAATATGCTGTGGATGGTATACTTTTGCATTTGCCGCTTTAGAAAGGATAAACGGGATTTTAGACATAATTCTGGCCACCTTGACACACTGTGCCATCAATTTACTAGCTTTATTGTATGACCGATAATAAGAGGCTTTTAGTCTTTTGGAGTGCTTTTCAAAGTCCACCAATAGATGAGAACTTAAATCGTCTCTAGCCTTTTTCAGGGCGTTGAATTGGGTGGGATCAGACGTGGCTTTGTGTTGCTGCTCTAAGGTCGCAATGGAATCAAGTAGATCCTTCATTATTTGCAATCTTTTACTCTTAAAGTGTGAGGCATGCTGTATTAATAAACGTCTGATGAAGGCTTTATGAGCATTCCAAAGACAAAACGTATCAACTACTGAGGGGGTGTTGATATAAAAAAATTCGGTGATTTAGAAGTCAATTTTTCGGTCACTGATTTCAAGGACATAACATATGTGTTGTTATGCCAAGACACAGGAGGGGCGGTTGTGGCACCAGAGCGGATTGTGAGGGCAATAGGCGCGTGGTTGGACCACATAATATTTCCTATCTCACAACATTGTACTTTCAAGAGCATGTAGGTTGGGGCCAAATACATATCTAGTCTGGAATAGGAGCAATGCATGGCAATACGTAAAATCTCACTTGGAGGCATGAAAACAGTGCCACATATCAAGAAGCTCTTCCTGCCTGAGCTAGGGTCCTAATTGTTGGGGCGTATGCTTGCCACAATAAGTAGAGTCAACAGCGTCATTGTGCGTGATATTAAAGTTGCCGCATATTACAAATTGGCCCTGGGAATGCTTCTTAACCTTCCTCAATACCGAGTTCAGAAAAGATACTTGAGAGGAGTTAGGGCAGTACAAATTCAAAATAGTAATAGGGCAATTGTTTATCAGGCATATAAGAGCGACATAGTAGCCCTTAGGGTCTGGGAGGACCCGCAGTAACTGAAAGAACACAGTATTTTTAACTGCAATGAGGACACCCGCAACCTTCTTGGTAGCATTTGAACAGAAAATATGAGGGAACAATTTGTGAGAGAACTTTGGTGGGCGAGTATCACAGAAATGCGTTTCCTGTAGGCAGCGTACATCAGCTCAGTTCTGAGAGCCTCTCTCCACAACAATGAGTGCTTAAAGGGACTATTCAGGCCCCTTACATTAAAAGACAATTTTAACACCCATAAATACGGTCAAGAATCAATAACACATGTTGGCAGCAGAGAAACTTAAATATCAGAGTGATGCTCAGGGTAGAGCTATTAGGACTAGAAGGAAAAAACTGGTTAGGAACAGCGTTAAAAAAAGAACTATTCAACAATAGGAAGGATAGTCGGACATGACCGGGCAGTGTACTACTGCGCAAACTTGGGGGAAAGTTCACCAGAAAGTTTAAGCACATAACGCACCACAGAAACTCACAGTGCGTCTAATAAGGTTTTTTTCACCCAGCTGGAGGTATTAGGTTTCCACAGAGGGTCTAGCTTATGGGCCTCATTCCCGGACGGTCTTTGGACATCAGGTGCGGGTGCTGGCAGATTCCATTGCAGAAGAAGATGTTTCCCAGTGTCGAAGGAGTTGAAGGTGTGGGTAACCCCATTCCTGGAGTCAAGGATTATAGTAAGGAATCCTCATTTGTAGGGAACATTATGTTGAGGCAGAATCGCTGTAATAGGAGCAAGCTTTTTCCTGGCAGCAATGGTGGCCTGGGAGAGGACTACGAAAAGCTGGATTGTCTTGAACGGCTCAGGCAGAGAAGATCTCTTCTTGGATTTGAACATAAGATGATCTTTGATATGATAGAAATGTATGCGGGCAAGCGTATCTCTGGGAATATGGTCAGGCATGCCTTTTGGCTTTGGCAAGCGGTGGGCTCTTTCGATAATCAGGTCAGCATCAGAGCAATGTGGCAGGGTCACTTTAATTAGTTGTTGCAGGAAAGGAAGCAGATCCCTAGGGGCAACTGACTCTGGAATGCCACGGAACTTAACATTGTTTCGTCTGTTACTGTCCTCCATGTCCGCGAGCTTAAGTTTAACCGCCGCCAATTCCTCCTCTAGCTCATTGTGGGTTTCTACTATGGTATTGTGTGCTGAAGCAAATTCGCACATTTTATTCTCAACATGGTTAAGTCTGTCGCCAAGAGAGTCAACCATGGAGGAGACGTATGTGATCGATTTAGTGATATCTTTCTGGATAGATCTATGCAAAGCTAACCTTATATCCTTCTAGAAAGACTTAGAAGCAGATTGGGTACCTGCAGGTATAGCTTGTAGCACATCTGAATCACAGAGTCGGTGTTCCTCTTCTGCTGACTCCGGGCGGGAGTCAAAACAAAAGGTAGTGTCCCATCTCATCTTCTGCTTAACTGGGCTTAGTGTGGGAGTGTTAGTGCCCATTTGGGATATTTCTGGAGCAGGCTAAGCCACAGGTTGGCAGCTACCCTCCAAAATGGCCACTGAGGTAGGTTATAGCCCTCTTTTAAGAGCATGCTGCTGGCTTTCAACGCCTCTACTGTGACTCCCTTGGGAGTCATCACTGTCCCCAGAGGTACCCAGTGGTGAAGAACTGGCTCTTCTATACAGCCCACCTGAGTTGTCTAGTCTCTCCTCGCGTGGGTGATCCACTGCCTGCTGTAACAGGAGGAGAGGAGAGACATCGGTGCCATCTTGAGATGCAGATGGCGCCGGGAAGAAGCCCGTGAGCCGTTTAGGGGGACCCTTCTTTCCCCTCTTTGCCATTCCCCTGCCTTTCTGAACTTGTCAGAGACCGTGTGGAGCTGTACGCTGGCGGCGAGTGATGCCGGGTGCCGCTGTGAGACGCGATAGCGCAGTGAAGCCATGGAGCTTGGCTAAGCTGCGGCCATCCCGTTCGTCGTCAAGCCACGCCCCCAGGTTAGCTAGTATTTTCATGAATAATTTGAGGTCTGAATTCAGAAGGGCAATAGGTCTATCATTAGAGCATTCCTGTAAGTCTTTATTGGGTTTAGGAACTAAGGTAATACACAGTGGCAAAAAAAAGTATTTATTCAGCCACCAATTGTGCAAGTTCTCCCACTTAAAAAGATGAGAGAGACCTGTAATTGACATCATAGGTAAACCTCAACTATGAGAGACAAAATGAAAAAACATATCTAGAAAATCACATTGTCTGATTTTGAAAGAATTTATTTGCAAATTATGGTGGAAAAGAAGTATTTGGTCAATAACAAAAGTTCATCTCAATACTTTGTTATATATCCTTTGTTTTCAGTGGCAGAGGTCAAACGTTTTCTGTAAGTCTTCACAAGGTTGGTACACTGTTGCTGGTATGTTGGCCCATTCCTCCATGCAGATCTCCTCTAGAGCAGTGATGTTTTGGGGCTGTCGCTGGGCAACACAGACTTTCAACTCCCTCCAAAGGTTTTCTATGGGGTTGAGATCTGAAGTCTGGCTAGGCCACTCCAGGACCTTGAAATGCTTCTTACGAAGCCACTCCTTTGTTGCCCTGGCGGTGTGCTTGGGATCATTGTCATGCTGAAAGACCCAGCCACGTTTCATCTTCAATGTCCTTGCTGATGAAAGGAGGTTTGCACTCAAAATCTCACAATACATGGCCCCATTCATTCTTTCATGTACACGGATCAGTCGCCCTGGTCCCTTTGTAGAGAAACAGCCCCAAAGCATGATGTTGCCACCCCCATGCTTCACCGTAGGTATGGTGTTCTTTGGATGCAACTCAGCATTCACTCTCCTCCAAACACGACAAGTTGTGTTTCTACCAAACAGGTCTTTTTTGGTTTCATCTGACCATATGACATTCTCCCAATACTCTTCTGGAACATCCAAATGCTCTCTAGCAAACTTCAGATGGGCCCAGATATGTACTTGCTTAAGCAGTGGGACACGTCTGGCATTGCAGGATCTGAGTCCCTGGCGGCGTAGTGTGTTACTGATGGTAGCCTTTGTTACGTTCGTCCCAGCTTTCTGCAGATCATTCACTAGGTCCCCCCGAGTGGTTCTGGGATTTTTGCTCACCGTTCTTGTGATCATTTTGACCCCACGGGGTGAAATCTTGCGTGGAGCTCCTGATCAAGGGAGATTATCAGTGGTCTTGTATGTCTTCCATTTTCTGATTATTGCTCCCATAGTTGATTTCTTCACACCAAGCTGCTTGCCTATTGCAGATTCAGTTTTCCCAGCCTGGTGCAGGTCTACAATTTTGTTTCTGGTGTCCTTCCACAGCTCTTTGGTCTTCACCATAGTGGAGTTTGGAGTGTGATTGTTTGAGGTTGTGGACAGGTGTCTTTTATACTGATAATATCAAACAGGAGCCATTACTACAGGTAATGAGTGGAGGAAAGAGGAACTTCTTAAAGAAGAAGTTACAGGTCTGTCAGAGCCAGAAATCTTGCTTGTTTGTAGGTGACCAAATACTTATTTCCAACCATAATTTGCAAATAAATTCTTAAAAAATCAGGCAATGTGATTTTCTGGATTTGTTTTCTCATTTTGTCTCTCACAGTTGAGGTCTACCTATGATGACAATTCCAGGCCTCTCTCATCTTTTTAAGTGGGAGAACTTGCACAATTGGTGGCTGACTAAATACTTTTTTTTCCCCATTGTAACTAGCATGTACTAACAACTAAAGTGCACTCCACTGATGCAGAGGGTGATCTGGCCAGTCAGACTGTAATGTAAGACTGTGGACAGTGACAGACTCCAGTCCCATTGTGACAGTGACGGCAGGTCTGACTGTTCTGTTTTCTTAAACGTTCTCTCAGTGTGCAGTCTGACATACAGCATAAACCTTCTCTGTCTTCCAAATAAACAGACTGTTTTTTCTGTAGTCTAACAATTTATTGGTCAACAGGTTGTAAATATGTAGATATGGTAATGTGATGATGATAATGATACTGATGATACTGGTACAACTATAAGAATACAAATAGTACAGGTATAAGTATTGAGCATTAATCACACGGCCATGACACTTAAAATCAACAGTGAAAGCACATGGTAAGATGGCAGCCTATACATATACACACATAACTTACTAACAGTAATAACTTCCTGAATAAGCTATACATGGCTCACTAACAGTCCTGAACAATGCATACATTAACATAGAAATAAGAGAATTCCTACCAGATATGCTTGCACAGGGATAATGGAACTTAAGTGTGGAGTAGTGCAAGAGATGGCATCCCAATGTCTTGTGGGCAGGTTTCTTGCTCCCAGAATGCCTTGCTTTACCCAGACTGCATTGTAGCTCCCATAAAGCAATAGCTTCATAAGGGGAATTCAAAAGGTAATGTAACTAAAGGACCACTACATGGCGCTATAACCTAATTAGAATAAACATTAACAAAAGTGTGTAAATGAGATGACAACACTTTTAGCATCAGATTCTGATCCAATGGGCAGAACACTCCCCGTCTGGTATCAACAGATGCCACTATTAGGTTCCTCTTGTGAAAACAACAGAACAAGCTCAGCTACTGGCCTGAGGAATAGCTTACTCTCGCCAAGCTTCCACACTTTGACCTCAGCTTTACGTACATTCCCATCTTTGCTTGGGAACGTTTCAGTGATGAGGCCCAGTGGCCACTCATTCCGGTGCAACTGGCTGTCTTTAATAAGAACGACGTCTCCAGGCCTAATGTTCGGCTTGTTAGTCTGCCACTTCCTCCTTGGTTGTAAGGTGGAGATGTACTGCTTCCTCCATCTGTCCCAGAAAGCATTGGAGAGACTTTGCACTTGCCTCCATTGTCGTCTGTAAAGGTCTTTGTCACCAAAATCTCCAGGTGGTGCGCTCAGAACGCTGGTTTTCTGAGTCAACAACATGGCAGGAGTGAGAATAGTCAAATCTCCAGAGTCACTAGATAGCATAGTTAATGGTCTGGCATTCATGATGGCTGAAACTTCTGCCAAGAATGCCTTGCTTTACCCAGAGTGCATTGTAGCTCCCATAATGCAATAGCTTCATAAGGGGAATTCAACAGGTAATGTATCTAAAGGACCACTACATGGCGCTATAACCTAATTAGAATAAACGTTAACAAAAGTGTGTAAATGAGATGACAACACTTTTAGCATCAGATTCTGATCCATTGGGCAGAACACTGACAGTGTGTGCATTAAAAAAAAAATCCACTGCAAAAATTGCTTAACAAAATGAAATTGGACGGGCCAGTTAGACTGTGTGTAATACTGTGGACAATCACTGTACAGTGCAGCAGAACCTGTCCCCCAATCTTATGATCTTTCTATCTCTAGCTCTCTGTCTGAATTAAATAAATCTAACTAACCTATCCTCTAGAGTCCCCTCCTATAATTCTTATCCTATAATAATCATATATATTGTATATGACGTCACTGTGACCCAGTGGCGGAACTAGGAATGGCTGGGCCCCAAGGCGAACATTTGACATGCCCCCACCCCCACTGAACCGCCGCCTCCAACCGCTCCCTGGACCGCCCCCTCCAACCCCCCCCCGTGCACAAACCACACTCCTGCCAGGGCCGGTTTTAGACAAAGTGGGGCCCTGGGCAAAATTAAAAGCGGGGCCCCAAATGCTGATATGCAAACAACACCATTGTCTTCCAATGGCAACCCCTATAATAACACCTCCTTTCTGCCAACAAAAAAGTAATAACAAGCCCCATTTTACCACACACAATTCAAGTGAGCACCTTTGTACCGCTTAATAGATTTTTGCACGCAGTCATCAGTTATTATAGCGCCTCCTTATAAACAATAGTCCCTGCTTATAAATAATATTACACCTTTATCAGTAATAGCGCCTTTATAAATGATAAATAGTGCCCTGTATCAGTAATATTCCCCCTTATCAGTAACAGTCACCCCGTAAAAATAATACTGCTCCCTTATAAATAATAGTTACCCTTATAAATAATAGTCCCCATTATCACTAATAGCCCCCTTTATAAATAAGCCCACTTAACAATTATACCCCCCTTATAAACAGTTCCCCTCTTATAAATAATAGCTTCCCCCTTGTAATGGATGCCTTATATATAATAGTGGCCTAACACAGTATAACATGCTCCACATTGGCCTTCACACAGTATAATCTACTCCCCAGAGGGATTTCCCCAATATAATGCTCCACAGTGGTCCCCCACAGTATAATATGCTGCCCATAGTCCCCCCCAGTATAATGCTCTACAATGGCCCACAGAGTATAATATAATCCCGAAAAGCCACACACAATATAATACACTCCACAGTGGCCCCACACAGTATAACAGGCTCCTCACACTGCCCCTTCCTCCCAATATAAAGCTCCAGAGTGGCCCATAGTATAATATGCTCCCCAGAGGGCCACCACTAGTATAATGCTCCACAGTGCCCCCCCAGTATTTTGCTCCACAGTGGCCCTACACAATATATTATGCTCCCCAGAGTGTCCCCCCAGTATAATGTTCCACAGTGGTGCCACGCAATATAATATGCTCTGCTGATGCCCCCCCAGAATAATGCTGAACAGTGATCCCACTCAGTATAACATACTCCAGAATGGCCTCCACACAGTATGATATACTGTCCAGAGAGGTTACCCCAGTATAATGCTCCACAGTGGCCAAAAACAGTATAATATGCTCTCCAGAGCCCCCTCCCCAGTATAATGCTCCACGGTGGCCCCACACAGTATAATATACTGGAGGGCCCCCTCTGGAGAGCATATTATACTGTGTGGGGCCACTGTGGAGCATTATACTGGGTAGCCCCCTCTGGATAGCATATTATACTGTGTGGAGCCACTGTGGAGCATTATACTGGGGAGGGGGTCCTCTGGAGAGCATGTTATATTCTGTGGGGCCAATTTGGAGCATTATACTGGGGGGCACCTCTGGAGAGCATAATGCTCAAAAGTAACCCCACAGACTATAACATGCTCTCCAGAGCCCCCCACACACACACATTATAATGCTCCACAGAATATAACATGCTCTCCAGAGGGTCCCCTCTCCAGTATAATGCTCCACAGTGGCCCTACAGACTCCGTCAGTGCTATTATTATATTATACACTGAGGTCTCTTCAGACCCCAGAGTATAATTATCGAAGGCCCGGGGGAGGTAAGGGAAAATAACAAACAGTTATACTTACCTTGCCTTATCTCTGCTGGGCCTCCTCGCGCTGCGCCGCTATCCCCGCCGGTGACCGCTTCCTCTTCTCTGCGGCTGACGTCACGCGTTGTGGACGTCACCTCTGAGGCTTGTGATTGGGCCTCAGCGATTACGTGAGGCACGCTGTCAGCACGCCCCATGTGATCGCTATGGCTGAGGCCTGGCCTCAGCGGTGATGTCCACAACGCCAGAAGATGACGTCGGACTTGGCAGTGTGGAATTCTTTTTTGGTTCAGTTTAACGGGCGTTCCTTATGGCTTACTTCTGTGGTTTCTAGTGCAGCTCTTGACCTGCATATGGATGCGGCAGGTTCTGCGGGTTTTGGGGCATACTTTCAGGGTTGTTGGTGTGCTGGGTCTTGGCCAGACGTTTGGGTGAGAGATGGTTTGGTTAAGAATTTAGCATTGTTGGAGTTGTTTCCAATTTTGGTGGCGGTTGCATTATGGGAGGAGGAGTTTCATGACCGGCGGGTGTGTTTTCATTGTGGTAACAGCGCTGCAGTGTTTGTAATCAATTCCCAGTCGGCGAAGTCCCCTCTGGTGGTCTCGTTGTTGCGGCAGTTGTTGTTGCAGTGTTTGGAACTGAATGTGTGTGTCATGTTCTGGGTGTCCAGAATTCGGTGGCTGATTCCCTGTCTTGGTTCCAGTTCGACAGGTTCTGGGAGTTGGCGCCGGAGGCGGCAGTCGTGTACGAGGAATGTCAGGGTCGCTTGTGGTCCCTGGTATCCGTGCTGCAGCAGGGCTTGTCCAGTGCTTGGTGTCTGCGGTGACGTGGCAGCGTTATCGGCAGGTTTGGTGTGATTGGGAGCATGAGTGTTTGGCAATTGGTGGTGTGCGGTCAGATGAGGATCGGGTGTTGGTGTTATCATGGATTGGTGTGGCTTTTACTGAAGGGCGATAGGCGACGATGATGTCGCAGCATCTAGTGGCTTTGGCATTTCTGTTTCGGTTGCACGGCCTCCGGGATGTCACGAAGGATTTTGTTGTGCGTCAGCCATGCGTGGTTTCTGTAAGGGGGCGGTGCTCCGGGATTGGCGGCGGCCAGTATCCTTTGACCTGTTGGGGCATTTGATTCAGTGTCTGTCTGGGTTGTGTTTTTCGCAGAATGAGGTTCTCTTGTTTCGGGCGGCCTTTGTGTTGGAGTTTTTTGGGGCATTATGGATCGGGATGCTGGTGAGTAGTTCGGTGTCGGCTTTAGGGGGCTTGCAGTTGTCGGACGTGGAGTTTTTTGATGGTCGGTTGGAGTGCCCCCTGCGGTATTCTAAGACGGATCAGGCGGGGTCATTTGGTGGTGCTGCATGCATTGGACGGTGGATGTTGTTGTCCAGTGACCGGGGCCTTGGCCTTTCTGCACATGCGTGGCTCTCTCCCAGGTTCTTTTTTGTGTCATGAAGGTGGGGGATCTCTGTTTTCAGTTTGTGGCCATTTTTAGGAAGGCGTTGGGAGAGGCCCTGTCGGAGTTTGGTTCTCACTCATGCAGGATCGGGGTGGCTACGGAGGCCGCATGGTGGGGTTTAGGGGATGACGTGGTGCGCCGAATTGGGAGGTGGGAATCTGACAGGTTTTGCCTTTATGTCCGTCCTTCTTTGTTGCCGTGAGGATGGACTGGGTCGGGTGTGCCTGGGTTTGGTAGTTCCGTTGATTTTATTTCATTCCAGGTCCCTGTTTGATTTGTATTTTGGGTCACTCCTATGTGTAATGGGGTGCGCCGTGGGTGGATGTGAGGCCGGATGGGTGGCAGCTCGGTCTCCATTGGGATGCGGCCTCCGTGCGATGGATCGGGGTGCATCGTATGACTTGGAGTCAGGTTCTTCCCGAATATCATTTTTATAGTAGTTTTGATTGCTCTCCGCATGTGGTGGTCCTGCATGTTGAGGGCAATGATCTGGGTGTGCGTGCGTCCAGGGAACTCATCAGGAATATTATGTTTGATATACTGTGCCTCCTGACTGAGTTCCCTGGTCTAGTTGTGGTGTGGTCAGACATTGTTGCGCGGCTGGTGTGGGGGAATGCACGGTCTGCACGGTCTGCGGAGTGCCTGGAGAAGACGTGCATTAAGGTTAATCAGGCGGTGGCGCGGTTTGTGGTCCGTAATGGTGGTGTGGTGGGGTTTTTTTTTTTGGAGGGGGCGCCTTTCTATAGTCCACCTCAGGCAGCAAAGAGGCTAGGTTCACCACTGTATGTGAGTGACATCACCGGTCTCTCTCCAGCAACTGCTGATTGGCCTCAGTGTTCACATAAGCTGCTGGGCTTCTTGGGAATGAGGTAAGGTGCGCAACTGACTGGGCTCCGGTGGCAGAAATCAGAGTGCCAGTGATAGGTAAATATGTTTTGGGTTTTTTTTATGTTACTCCTGCCCAAGCCCCCTCGGAGTTTATTCAGTTTATGGAAAACCCCTTTAAGAGCAATGTCCCATAGAGCACACAGTATAATGTCCCATAGTTGTCTCCATTCAGTATAATGTCTTAAAGTGGCCCTTTCACACAGTATAATGATCCACAGTGGTCCCTTCACATAGTATAATGTCCCTTTGCATCCTCAATACAGTATAATGTCCCTAGTAGACCCTTCACATAGTATAAAGTCCCATAGTGGCCTCTCCACACATTACAATGTCCCTAGTGGCCTCCACACAGTATAATTAACCACAGTGGCCCCTTCACATAGTATGATGTCCCATAGTGGCCCCTTCACATAGTATAATGTCCCATAGTGGTGCCTGCACCCAGTATAAAATAAAATAAAATTTGACACAGTTTTTTTGTTAAAGGTTTTGCTGCGTTTTTTTGAGCCAAAGCCAAGAATGGCTACAAAAGGACCGGGAAGCTGTCATATTTCTACCTTCTACTCAATCCACTCCAGGCTTTTGCTAAAAAACCGCTGCAAAATCTGCAACAAAAAAAGCTGCGTTTCCACAACATGGGGCCTCGGCCTCAGGCCGGGGCACCACGTTGGCATAAACGCTACGATTCACCTGCGGCAGAAATGCAGAGGAAAAAATTGCCGCGTTTTACAGTCAGAGCAAAGTGGATGGGATTCTAGTGAATTCCATGCCTACTTTGCGGAAAAAAACGTGCTGCGGACACGTGGCGATTTCCAAAACCAGCAGGGTTTTGGAAATCGCAGCATGTCAATTATACCTATGGAAACGCCGGCGGTTTCCCCATAGGTATAATTGAAACAGAAAGTCCGCAGAGGAAAACTCTGCAAACATTCTGTCTAAATCTCTGCAGGAAGAACCGCGATGCCATCCCCCTGCGGTTTCTCTCTCTTTTTTGCTGCAGGACGCCACGTGGGGCCTTAGCCTCACATGGCTTTTTTTTTCCCTGAGAGAGAACTGCATGTGGTTTTTAATTGCAGTAATGAGCACATGTTGCTATGATGTCACCAGTATGATAACAGCCAGCACACCAGATGTTTTCAGTTTAATGGCCATTAGCATGCAGGTGAGTAATGTAGTTTAAGGCTTAGACCCCACGTAGCAGGCCGCAGGAAAAAAAAAAGCTGCGGGAAAAAATGCGCCAAAAACTTATTGCTAGAATCCCATCCACTTTGCAGAGACTGTAAAACGTGGCATTAACGCCACACGGGGGCCCCAGCCTAAAGGGAGTCTATAATTTGCCCCAAACATATTCAGCTGCCACTACTGCATTATAGAGCACATACCTCTGTTTGTTATATCACCTCTGTAGATAGAGAGAAACAACTTTGAAATCTAATGCAAATGAGGCAGTTGGTGCACTGGGGTTGGTCCTTCAGCCCTGGGTGTACTTCCCCAGGCTGCTTGGGAAGGATGGGTGCTGTCATAGCAGTGGGAGGATTAACTCCCACTGCAAGATGTGATGCAGACAGAAGGTGGCACGGGTCTGAATGCCAAAAGCAGTGCTCCCAGGGATGAAGGCCCAACCCAAGTTCATTACTTGTTTATTTCAGGATTCCGCGGAATTAGCATCAGTTAGACATTGTGAATGTTAACAATGGTTGCTTGTAGTGCCAAAGAGCTGCATACAACATGTACAGATGAACACGGAGGAACTGTATAACAAGAAAAAGGAAGGATCCTAAACCAGAGAGAACAGAAAATATATTACAGTTTATGATCCAGTTACTATGAAAATAGTGCCATCACTGTTAAACTACTAGTCAGTTCAGTTAAACTACTTTAGCACATAATAAAGCCCCTTGCAGACGACTGTGGGCTAGGTCCTTGTGCTATCAGAGTTTTTCCCGGATAGCACACTGATCCATTCATTTCTGTGGGCCCGTGCCCATAAATTACATGGTCCCGTGTGTGGGCCGACAGTCCAGGCTGCAAAATATAGAACAGGTCTTATTCCTGTCCGATTTTGGATGGATCACATCCGTGTGTCGCCCGTGTGCCATGTGCAACCCGGCTAAGTCTGTAATCCATTGCATATATTTCATGCTGTCCTTTGCAATGTGTTTATTCAAACATCATTTTTTTGCTGTTGCAAATTACATACAGTTTTGGAAGCAGCACATGTGTTTTTTAAAAAAAACGCATGTGTTTTTGAGCAAAGGACTAATGCGCAGAACAGCTCATTTTGCATCCACGGGCCAGTCATTTCCACACATCCCTCATAGACTTGAGTCTATTGACTGATCCGGGGAAACTGTCAAAATAGGATGTTGTATTTTTTGATGGTCAGTTAAAATAGAGCATCAAAAACTTTGAATGTGAATATCCACATTTTAATCAATGGCCCAGATTTCCTACTGTGGTATTGACTAGACACTGGTGTCAAAATGGCTAAGGGCTGAAATTTTTCATCATGCTATACATGTGGGTGAGGATTCTCAGAAAAGAGGCGTGATGTAAATGTGTCATGTGACATAAATCTAGGCCAGTGTGTTCTAAAAACAGTGCTTTGAAATTCAAGTGATTAACGTCTTACGCTAGGTTCACACTTGAGCCTGGTACCCCTTCGCTGCCAAACCATTTAAAAAAGACATATTGGTCCAAATGGTTACACACCGGATACCCCAACACTACTTTTTAGACGGATTAGTCAATGGGTGTCCGTAAAAAAAAAAAATGTTAATTTGTGTCCATTTTTGATAAATCATTTCCCTACCCCCCTTCTTCATTCTGAGCATGTGCAGAGGAAAAAAATCAAATTGCAAAATGGCACAAACAGATTACTATCTGTTGGTAATCCGTTTTTGACCACATTCCATAGACCTCAATGTTAAAAAAAAAAAACATTTTTGGCTAGAGAAAAAGTCCTGTAAGTCCAACTTTATCTGCCCAAAACAGCGGATACCAGATGGAAATGCTCCAAATGCACACTTGCGGATGGGTTTTACAACCTATTGGTTTTTAAACTGAACCGTTCAAAATCAGTTTTTGAGGATTTTAAGACAGTTTCAAAAACTGATTTTGCACGGAAAGCCAAACACAGATGTGAATCCAGGCATAGACTTACATTCACATGACAGTGAAAACTGACTGTGTGACGTTTGTTTTTGTTTTTTAACAGACATCACATAGCAGCATTACTATTGAGGTCAGTGAATGAGAGCTATTCTCATGACATACAAAATTGTCTAGATACGTTATGGACTACCCCAACCTACCACTTATCCATTCAATTCCCCAAGAAGACTCGGACACCAGGTTGGAAGTAAAGGCCACAGCGGCATTTTATTAATTATTATTTTAACATCTTCATGTGAAAAACTTTCACAAAACAGAACAACCATAAATATCAACTCAATAACATTAGACAGCATTTGTTTAGTATTTAAACAACACCAGCATAAATATCATATCATCCCGTATACAAGGAGGGGTCCCTGAGGGCACTAACCGACACCACGTTTCCAGACCTCCGATTAATTACCCCCAGCCGTAGTCCACCTGGCCCAGGGGCACCAGCATCGGAGGGTAATTCCATCCTGGGTACCCTGACCTCAGGACTTGTCCAACCAGTCTGGTTCCCAAACCAGCCTCCAAATATCCATCCAACCAATTGGGTGGAGATGACCCCTTAGTCCTCCACCTACCGATTGAAGATTAATTTTTTCCACTTATGCCTCCAAAGATCCCTCCTGTGCACACCGCCATGACAAGGGAAATACTTACAAATTGGGAGGGCGGAAAAATTGACCTATTCCTTCAAACTCCTGATCTGCAATGTTCCCCTCCTATAAGTATTTAATAAACAATAAACAACCCCACCTCCTGCCCTTTATTTCACCTCTTAAACTTAACCTGACCTAACACTAGCTCCTCATACATTTTAATGTCATGAGCCTTCTCCACTACCCCTTTGGGTTTGTTATGTGAGGCATTCTTGACCGTTACTTTGACAGTCAGTTGTCACAGACTACAGAAAATGAGTGCCTCTCGGGTGCAAAATCAATGTTTTTTGGTTGTGTGCATCTAGCCTTATATATGTGCCAAATTTATCAAAAATCATGCAACACTTGATAAATTTGGTGCAAATTAAGGTAGGGGTACATGGCAACATGTGTCGTGAGACTTAAAATCACATTAAAATCAATCAACAAAACATGATGTTGCAGCAATGTTGCACACTTCGATTCTGTTAGATATGCATTCTGACTGTTTTTTTTTTTGGATTAGGGCTACACGACGACATTTTTAGCGTGACTTAAAATCATATTAAAGTCGCATGGGAAAAAAACAATTCATTTCTATGGTGGCACATGCGACATGCTGCGACTGCGATGCGACAGAGGTACAAAAATCCAACCTTACCTAATATTATGTCGCTCCCATAGACATCTTGACAATTGTGTCACATGCGACAGCAGGTTGAGTGCATCTACAATTGCTGTCTTCATTTTTCATACACATTTTTATTTACTTTTTAATACTGCTGTGTATTTGTGCAGGTGTAGATAGTTAATTACAATCTTTAAACTAAGGCCCCATGTAGCGAGCCGCAGCAAAAAACACTGCGGAAAAGGCCACAGCAGAAACTCATCACTTTTTTTTTTCTGCTCCGTTTTTCATTGTGATCTCGCAGAGTTTTCCTATGTGGACTTTCTGCACATGTCTTATTTTTGTCTGTTTTCATGGTTCCCTGAATAGACTCAAGTCTATGAGGAGTCCATGAAAATATTTGCCCCACAGATGCTAAACAGCAATGAAAAACAGACTGCTGCATCTGTTTTTCCTGGCCCTTTTTTTGACATTTGTGTATGTAGCGTGACCTTAAACACACCCCTCATGATAAATTCCCCCATGATCTTTCACATTATATGCCGCACTGCTGTAGACGATATCGATGTAAAGACACTCCTCTCATTTAGAAACCACACCTGTGTATAACAAATGCAGATTATCTACTAGGTTTAGTTCAGTGCTTGGTATGGAGGATCTAGATGAGTTGGGTCACAAGTGGTAGCTGCAGGTTTAGCAGAGGTGAAGTTGCCATTCTACTGTTTATGTTTTTGATAACTGCATTGATAATTTAATAGCTTTTTCTGTGTAAATATAAAGAAGTACGCATAGCATTAGACTGTGTTGTAACATTGTGTTTGCCACATATAGCTGAATCCCTGCTTGCACATGGTAGCCATTGCTTGCAGGGTTATGCAGGTAATACCTCTGTTTTGTCCAAGAGCAGCAGCCGTGGTGTTAGAACAGCCTTATCATAATTTTCTATGTTCACATCTGTGTTGTGGTTTCCATTTATAAGGGAAATTACAAGGCAGTGCTAAATCCTGCTGTATAGTGGACAATACCGACCCTGTTGGTTTCCAGTGACTTAGACATTTCAAATGACACCCGACGGACCTTTTATTGTTTTGACAGAAAAATTGCACTACATGTATCACTTTTCCTACCACAAAATCTGATAGTATATGAAAAGTGAGTGTCTAATTCAGATGTGAACATAGCCTAACGTACATTGTGCTCTACAGCATTTAACATCCCATATTGCATCTAGTAAATCAAACTGACTTATCTCCTTTTTATTTCTACTTGCTCAAGACTGAGTGTACCCTAATGATCAAGCAATACTGGCAGTGGAAGGCTATAAATGGAGAGAAATCGTCAGGCCTTCTACTAATAGCAGGTATTATATATTTTTTTTGTCTTGTATATCTTATATAACTACAGACAGATTTGATATTAATGTCTAAGTTTTAGACCGTGCAGAATTGGACTAGGCCTTCTTAGGCTAAGACCCCATGTATTGGGCTGCAGCAAAAAAGCACTGTGGGAAAAATTGCGTTTTTTCCCGCAGTCCTTTTCATAGAAAGTCCGCAGAGGAAACCTTTCTGCTTCAATTATACCTATAGGGAAATGGTGTTTCTGTAGGTATAAATGACATGCTGCGATTTCCAAAACCACAACTGTAGCATGTCCGCTGTGCGTATATTTTTCTGCTATGTGTAGATGGGATTTGCTAGAATGCTATCCACTTTGCAGTTACCATAAAACATTGCAGCATGTACGCCACGTGGGGCCCCCGACCCTAAAATGTGGCAGATTTAGCAAAGTATCTAATGCTGTTTGATAAATATAGCATATTGTTAGACTGCCTAATCTAACATTATACCACTTATTGTCTAGCTTGGTTTCAGTCAAAAAATGTGCTATTAAGATTGGTGATTTATATGTCAGTCTTTATAAAGACCACGACTGAATTATGAAGAGGATCCACCCTCTTCATAAATCAGTCACACACCAGTGTTCCTCAATGGAGAGCTACACCAGTTAGGAACTGGAGTAGATTTCTGCCCAAATTTGCACAATGTGGCAAACGAGGCAAAGGGCAGGGATGGTGGCACAAAAAAGGGCCTTGTGCCAAATGGACTTTCTGAAGGAAAAAAAAAACAAAAAAAAATGTTTTTTGTCTGCAGCTCGCCACGTGGTGCCTTAACCTTAGAAAAATAGACCAGAGTGGGACTTACTGCTAGTCTGTATAAAAAGTGTATGGCCCAATTCAGTAGCAATGGTGGGTCAGTGGGCTGCTTGGACTTTAAAGGCTGCAGTGTGATATATGCACACCCTCAGGATTTGCATGAGGAAAATTTGCACTGTCCGATGCAGATTTTGATATACGTACATGCAGATTTTGAAGGCTCTCTTTTGAAATCCATGTAAGAAAACAGAAATAAACTGACATGCTGTGGATATTGAAATCTACACCATAGGTCAATTTTCATGCAGAAAAAAATCTGCATTATGTGCATGAGAAATAGAATTTAATGGATTGCAGAGCAAATTTTTCAAATTAAAATCTGCATGTAATCCTGATCATGTGCATGTACTCTGAATATGCCCTTACTCAGTCGTCCAACAAAGTCATTTGAGTGCCTTTTGTTTTTGAAACCTGTACAAAATGAGCGGCCAATAGTAGAATAGCAAAATTGCACTTGTGGCTTCTCCTATCTGTCTTCCCCTCCCCTCCAATTTAAAAAGTACAAAAACAGACTAACGTGGAAAAACTGCAATGGAATTGCTCAATACTGTACTGTTATAAGATGAAAGCATGCAAAATTTATGTAATGTGAGCCAGTCTTATCAAATTCTAAATTTATCATTCCGTATGTACCAATCTGCATAAAGCTTGAGAGATTATTAGGCCATCATGGTTGGTATACACTTACATCAAACCATTGCATTAAAAAGGACACACAATTTTAGGTAAGGCCCCATGTAGCGGGCCCCAGCAAAAAAGCACTGTGGGAAAAACTGTTATAGCAACACATTGCGGCTTTTTCTGCAGTGCTTTTCATAGAAATGTTCTGCTTCAATTATACCTATAGGTAAACCGCCGGAATTTCGGTAGGTATAATTGACATGCTGCAATTTCCAAAACTGCAACGGTTTTGGAAATTTGAGTGTGTCCACTGCACGTATTTTTCCATAATGTGTGTATGGGATTTTCTAGAATCCCATCCACCTTGCCTGTGACTGTAAACCGCTGCATTGGTTTCCGACTCTTGGGGCCCTGGCCTCAAAGGGATTTTCCAGGCTTATAGGATTGATGGTAGGGGTCTTAAACCTGGGAACACCAGCGGATCAGCTTTTTTGAAGCGACTGCAGCAATCATATAAGCGCTGCAGTCTTTCACTAAAAAAATCATGCACTGCACCATAAAATGGATAGTGGCTGTCTTTGGTATTGCAGCTCAGCTACAATCGCTTGAATGGAACTGAGCTGCAAACAGGCCATGTGACTGTTGAATGTGACATCACTGGCCAGTGAATCGGAAATGGTGCACAATGTGCTATTGTTGCTTCAAGCAGTTAATCTGCAGGTGTCTAGGATTTTGGATTGCTGCCAAAGGATCAACATTATGAGGGTAGGTTCACACTTGCACCGGAGTCCGTCTGCCGTGAATCCGACTGAAAATCTCGGGAAACTGTATAGGGACTGGATAGCGTAAGGTTAGAGACGCATTGCTTAAAAAGTCGGACATGCAGGACTTTGTTTCCCTCAAAAAAAAAAAAAAAACTGGATTTGCGGCGCAGAGGGTGTAAGCGCACACCCGAGCATTGCTTTAAGAACCCATTCAAAGGAATGGGTTTTTAAGCAATGCGTCGCTAACCTTTCGCTATCCAGTCCCTATAGAGTTTCCCGAGATTTCAGTCGGATTCACGGCGGACGGACTCTGGCGCAAGTGTGAACCTGCTCTAAGCCTGCAAAAATCCCTGCTATGAAATGCTCTGTGTTTTTGCATACACAATTTGAAATGCATTTTTTTTTCTGGAGGTTTTTTCCTATAATCTGTAAGAAAACGGCTGAAAAAAAAATGCCAGATCTAGAAAACTTCGTTTTGATAAAACTCATGGGAAAATGACTACAAACCTTGTCGGACTAGCCCACCAAAGGATCCTCCAGTGGGTCTAGACTCTCGCACAATAAAGGTTCAGTACAAGATGTCCAAATTTGAAGGGTACTACGTCTACTTCTAAGGGGTTGTTGGAGGGTGGGTCCCCAGATTCATTTTGTCTGGTGGGCCCAAGGAACCTTAGTGCAACACTGGCTACAAATGCGGAAGTGAAAACTCTTGGTTAGCATAACTTGTCATAAAAACCTATTGAAAAACTTATAACCTGTAGACACAATGAGGGAATCTACTAATGTGTTCATGTCAGTTTTTCCTAATTTGGTCAAAGCTTGTTTCTGCCAAAAAATGCATCACTTTTTCATTTTCATACCTGACTACTACTTTTCTGAAAAGTTGGAGTGAGGGTCTGGGATCTACAGTGGCTTGCAAAAGTATTCATACCCCTTGAACTTCTTCACATTTTGTCACCTTACAACCACAAACTTAAATGTATTTTACTGAGATTTTAAATGATAGACCAACACAAAGTAGCACATAATTGTGAAGTGGAAGGAAAATGATACATGATTTTCAAAATTTTAATCATATAAAAATCTGGAAAGTGTGACGTGCAAAAGTATTCAGCCCCCCTATATCAATACTTTGTAGAGCCACCTTTCACTGCAATTACAGCTGCAAGTCTTTTGGGGGTATGTCTCTATCAGCTTTGCACATCTACAGACTGAGATTTTTACCCATTCTTACGACTGGGAAGGAGATTCACCTTCCAGCAAGACAATGAGTCTAAACATACAGCCAGAGCTACGGTGGACTGGTTTAGATTAAAGAATATTCATGTCTTAGAATGGTCCAGACCTAAATCCCATTGAGAATCTCTGGCAAGACATGCAAATTGCTATTCACAGACGCTCTCCATCCAATCTGGCTGAGCTTGAGCTATTTTGCTAAGAAAGGGCAAAAATCTCAGTCTCTAGATGTGCAAAGCTGGTAGAGACATACCCCAAAAGACTTGCAGCTGTAATTGCAGCAAAAGATGGCGCTACAAAGTATTAATATAGGGGGCTGAATACTTTTGCACATCACACTTTTCTGATTTTTATTTGATTAAAATTTTTAAAACCATGTATCATTTTCATTCCACTTCACAATTATGTGCTACTTTGTGTTGGTCTATCATTTAAAATCTCAATAAAATACAGTTTGTGGTTGTAAGCTGACAAAATGTGAAAAAGTTCAAGGGGTATGAATACTCTTGCAAGCCACTAGAGGTGGGCTGGGATGTTTTTATAATCGGCAGCTAGCTGATTATCTGAGGCCCCTCAGATGCAAGACAGCCGTGAAAAATTTACTTTTTTGATGCCCGTTTTGTACCTCTTATGTTTAGCATCTAGCCTAAGGCCCCAGGCTGCGGAAAAGCTGCTTTTTTGATCCAAAGTCAGGAGTGGCTTCAAAAGGAATGGAAAATATAAAGGAAGCTCTTAGATTTTCCCTTCTGTTAAATCCACTCCTGATTTGGCTCAAAAGACCCCGTCAAAATCTGCAACAGAAAAAGCTGTTTTTCTGCAATTTGGGGCCTTAGCAGGGCTGGGGTTTGGGGGTGGGCGATCAAACTGGAGCATTTACCTAGGGCTCCCACTCTCAAAAGGCCCTCTGGCAGAGGCATTTTCACAAATTTCATAAAATGCCGATCTGATAAGGAGCTGAGTCATGGTATTGTCGTCAGATTTTTCAGCCAATAAAAAAGGTTTTTACTGGCAGCCACGAGTAGGCAATTATCTTATTGGCTGAGCTGGCTGCAGGACTGAATGGTGAGCACTTTGCTACTGTGCAGTTGCTTGTTCTGCACCCGGTTGAGGAGGAAGGTAGTTTGTGAGGTAAGACTTGACCTCAGGTAATGTTTTATATTCCACAGTAGTCTCCAGCCATTTCCTAACTTTGCAGCACACGGTATGCTATGGTATACACTGATTGTTTGTATGTATCTATCCTTATGGTGCTCTGCCATGCCATTCTCTCTATGGGCCGCAGACTTTAGGCATAACATGGGTATTATTACTTTCTAGTGCCTATAACAGTGTCTTTTAGTGATTGTTGGAGTACAAAAGGGACATTATTGCTATTTTGTTGCTACAACAGTGGGTATTATTACTTCGTGGGACACTGCAAGAAACACTAATATTATTATGAGGGACCTATAAGAGACATTACTGTTTGCAGACACTCAAAAGATTATTATAATTGTGTAGGTTACAAAAGGTGAAATTATCACTTGGGATGCAAACACAGCAATTTTATTCCCAGCTTCTCTTTTCATAGCAGATCACTTCCCGTACATATGACATGTGATGTACCCTGGCTACTTTACATTGCCAATGTGTGTGTTGTCACTAATGATGTCATACACTTGGGCCGCTCTAGTACTTTATGTGTATAGTGTGTGTGCATGCTAAACAAAGATTGCTCATGCAGGGCTAGCCTTAGGTTGGGCAGCACCCTGTCCAAAATCCACTTCTGATGCCCCTCGCCCCATCATAAGAAAAAGTCCTATAGCGTGAAGAACTTGGTGCAAATTTGCTGCTTATTGGCGCTTTAGGCCACCCTCGCAAGACCCTGATGCATCCAGATTTGCTGCAAATCCTGTTCAGCCCTTGGATCTAATGACTAGAGCTTACTGAATGATAGATCCCTATGATATTTTAAAGGGTTATTCTACTCCTTTTTGATGACCTATCCTCAGGTTAGATAATTATAAATTATAATCAAAAGATCAGCAGTGGTCCAAGACCTGGGACCCCTATGATCAATGCACTGCGGCCCCTTGTGATGTAAACTGTGAAGGGTTCTCAGCGCCTGCACAAGTGTTCCAGACCCTTCAAACAGCTGATCAGCTCGGATCCTGAACTTGGAACCCCCATTGATCTTTCATTGATGTCCTATCCTCAGGATAGAACATCAATAAAAAGGGACAGGAATAAACCATTACAATCGGGTGATAAAAAGGTCTGAAGAGGAGTTGCAACTGCAATACTGTCCAGAAAATTCAGGCGCATTATGGTAGCATGCAGAATTCTTAACAGTAAGGCCGGTTGCAGACAACCGTGTGCTGCCGGCCAGCCATGAATTAAAGGCACAGTCGGCTCACGGGGGACACGCTGATGTTGCCCGTATGCCTCTCGTGCACGAGCCGTGCTTCTGTGGCCCCTTTCATTAAATTTGAATAGGAGCCACAGAAGCAAAGGCTGCAAAATAGGACATGAATAGGACCTGTTCTATATTTCGTGTCCTGGACTGTTGGCCCACACACGTGACCATGTAATTCACAGTCATGTGTACGGGCCTAAAGAAATGAATGGGTCAGTGTGCTATCTGTGAAATACACGGATAGCACACTGATCACGGCCACAGTCGTCTGCAAGGGGCCTAAGTTCACATGGTGGATTTTGCAATGGGACCTGCCATGCAAAATTTAACACAGAAATCTTCTTGACTTTAGAAAGATTTCTACCCTCATTCATTTCAGTGGAGGTTCAGGCTGAATCCGCCTTGGTATCAGCACGCTTTATTTTTCTACTAGCTTGCTTATTTTTTATTTTTTTTTTTTCAATGTAATAGGAGGCAGACTTTTTGCAGTGCATCCCACTGCAAAAACTTCTGCCGTGTGAACTTATCTTTTGTTCAGTGCCTCCATGATGCCCATTTGTCATTTACTACTCCTTTCAGCACCCTTTGTCACAGAACAATAAAGGAGCAATACATGGAATGGACATCAGGGTGGCACTGAATCCTCTGTCCATTTGACATTTATTGCTCTCTTTAGACCATTGGTGCCCCGATTTGACAACCGAAAGCTCCCGCAAGGTAACTGTGCCACAGCAAAGTAAAGGTATATTCACATGGAAGAAATAGAAGAGGAATCACTGATTAGGCTCTGACGAATGGGCCTCAGCTGTGGAATCCATTGCAAGATTTTATTTTATTTTATTTTATTTTTTTCAACTTTCTACTTCAATCTCTTCAGTTGAATACAATGTGAGGTAGATTCAAGGTGAAATTTGGTGCAGAATTTGAATTTCAGAATCAGTCTCAACATGAGCACCAAATTCCACCATGTGAACATACCCTAATAGCTTTCCTCCACATTGGATAATACTGCCCCCTACAGGTAATATTCCTCCCCCACACAAGTAATACTTCTGTGGGAAGGAACTATTACCTGTTGGGGGGGGGTATTATAGCCTTTGGGGAGTTCTAATAGTGCCTCCCCAAAGGTTATAGCTCCCCAACACATATACACGAAGTAATACTATTCCTCTTGTGAGAGAGGACTATTACTTGTGGGGAGAACTTACTGTAATAGTGACCCCTGGGTAATAATCTCCTAACCACATAAGGAATACTTTTACTTATGTGAGAGGTGACTGTGGCATCCCAGAGCTGGCTATGGCTGGGCTGAGGGTGATCTCTGTGCATTGTATTATTTCCTGTTGCTTTATAGCCTGTGTGACATAGCAGGGGGTCCTGAGTCTCACACAACACAGCGCCACCTAGTGAGCCTCACACATGCATTACACCTCCCATAGGATTGAATAGTAACCAAATGTCCAATGGGAGGACATCGCCTGGGAAAAGGGGAGGAGTCAGCTGATCACTGGGTACCCATGGTAACACCCCTGCAGGAAGGTCCTGCGTGTGAGGAGTTAGAAGTGTGGAGTGTTAGGAGGAGGAGGTGAGGAGATAAATGTGATGTCCTGTGAAGAAAGCAGTGAGTTTAGTGCAGGAATCTCAAGTCCTAGACAGGCCCAGGAAGGTTGGAGAGCTGAAATACTCCAGCTATTCAGAAGATCCTGTCCCCTGTCTGCCTAGCCATCGCCCTGAAGGAAGTCAAGCATCATTATCTTGTCAGCATGAGACTGTGGAGAGAACATTCTGGAACACGTGCTCCATAGCAAGTATCACAGGATCCAGGGGCCAAGGCCAGACCTGTGGAATATCCTGACTATTGCACCCCGAAACTCTGAACTATCAGGACCACATAACGTGAGTGGGGAATATTATGTACTAGTATCATGGTGGGCATCCTCCTATGAGCCAAATAGGAGCCCAGACGCATCTCAGGGCTGTAACACTGAAGTATAAGGGCTAGGAACACCTTTCATCAAGTCTACCATGCACCCCAGGACTTTGCTGTGTCACCAGGCGTACCCCGTTGTTTTGTATTGAAGAAACTGTTTAAGCATTTGTGCCTCCACACCTATGGAAGTAAAAGTTCAACTTTACAACCGTTTCTGTGTCTGACTCTGCACCGACAACATCAGGGCGCCCTAAACACCACCAGTCGGCACAGTATAGGGGAAGCGCCCCGGGGGAACAATCACCACCAACATTTGTGCAGCCCCCTCATCACCGGTACCAGTGGTGGTAACGTGGGACAGCACCAGCGCTGCGCCCTTGTGCCCAGAGACCGTGACAAGTCTGCACTGTTTGCAGCCCGCAATCCCAACTGCAGCGTTACCTTCCATCTGGTCACCGCATGACTATTACCTATGGGGACACGATTACGGCACTATTACTGTAATAGTGCACCCACAGGCATTAACCCTACCCTTTCCCCCACATACTGAACTGCATAGTTATCATGTACCTTCTGAGGACTGATGCAGCACCCAGTCTTTGTGCATCTTCTATTCTCCTCCTGGGTCTCCTATCTCCTACTCTATGGTATTGCAGAATCCTGGAAGAGAATAGGAGGTGCAAACAAACTGTAGACAACATCCACTCCCGGAGCCGCCGCACCAGTCATCAGAAGGTACATGATAACTAGCAGGGTGATCGTTGGGGAAGGGGGGGGGGGAGTGAAAGATGTGGGTCGTGGCCTGGGGGGCAGACAACAGTGCAGCTTGGCACTCACTGTCTTTTTTTTTTTTTTTTTTGGTTCCCCTTATTGTGTGGCACCGGTGCTCTGTGCAGTCGCACATAGCTAACTAAGGCTGCCTATGTGCGCATGCACACTCTGAGAACAGATGCCTGTGACTTAGAGGTGAGCTAGACTCGCAGTGCTGGGACAAAAAGGTGAACTTGGTGGATGCTATTCTGCAGGTACAAAACATTCCTGGAACTGTAGAAAGTGACTTATTGCTTTGGCTGTGACACTTGCACAAAGCAGATGTTACAACGGACTGTCAAAATATCGATCATGTGAATAGCCCCCTTTCACATGAATGAATTTTAATGCCGACATGTGAGGACTGGTTAGGATGTTCATGTGAACTGATCTAAAGGATTATATCCATTATAAACCCTTTTATTGATATTTGCACTACAATACAATAATTTGCATGCAATACATGTAAGGCCCGGGTACCCAGGGAAAATATGGCAAATGCTCAGGAGCTGAGTCTGCTCTATATGTGGCAGGTGCCAGCTGTGAAATAACATTCTTCTCCCTAGTTGGGGTCTCTACTTCCTGATTCTATCTCAACACACAGGAAATGCCTACTCATTAAAGGAAGTCAGTCACTAGGGTGAAGCATATTTAAACCAGCAACATAGTCAGGTCAAGCTCATCTGAAGGTAATGCCTTTTACCCCATGAAAACTTGTGACTTCATTGCTGATATTTGCATATTGTAAAATAAATTAATATATCTGCAACTGAGGCAATTTTCATCGGGGTGGAAAAGTGTTAGGTCAGGCTCACGTGACTGTATCTATGTTGCTGGTTTAATATGGTGACAGACTCCCTTTAATCAGCAGACCCACTGCTGCCAATGACTGTCTGAGTAAAAATTTCTAGTGTGTCAAGATGGAACCCTGAAATGGATATTAGCTGGACAGCTTCATTTAAGATACTCCACAATGGCTCCTGCACAGTAGAATATGGATTGTGCATGTGTAGTCCATATTCTATGGCGGTACATGCCAGCAGGATTCTCTGACGCCCACTCTATGGAGGTGCCGGCCGACACCTCCTCTTTTGACCCGCCCCGCCAGCCCCATTACACTTACCTTTGCTTCCTTTCAGCTCTGGACCTGGGACATCAACGCCGGCCCTCCTCTTTGTAACGTCTGCCGGCTGCCCACTGTATTGCGCATGAGTGGGCAGCCGGAACACGCAATGAATAGGTGTCTTTCCAGCGATGACATCCCAGGGTCCGGATATCCACAGGAGAAATGGTGAGTATAATGGGCCTGGGGGGCAGGTAAGGAAAATGGGGTAAAAAAAAAATTTAAAAGATGTAGGTGCTTATGATTTAAAATATAGATTTATCCTGGACAACCCCTTGACAACCAGCCAACACAACCTGCATTTGAAGCCTTTTATATTTTGTACATGGCTTTTCTGTCATTTTTGAACATTTGTGAAGAAAAGCATCAGTAAAAAAAAAGTTATACCCAGTGTGTGATGTTTTAAAAGTAAATGACCATTTAAAAACACAAAATCCTGTATGTAGACTTTTTTTTTTTTCATTTACTGTAAACCTTTCCTTGAGTTATTCCCCTATGTTTCTAGTAAAACCCATGTATTTAACACACTGTTTAACTTTTTGACTTTCATTTTTAGTGAACTATGGCAGGATGGGATCTGCTTAAAATATTGCTTGATGAAGTCCAAGAACATTCCACACTCACTGGAAAAGTTTGGATGACTGTGCTTTTCATCTTTAGAATCCTTATCCTGAGCTTGGCAGGAGAGTCTGTTTGGGGAGATGAGCAGTCTGACTTTACTTGTAATACAAAACAACCAGGGTGTGCTAATGTCTGTTATGATAAGGCTTTCCCTATCTCACACGTTCGCTACTGGGTGCTGCAGTTCCTCTTTGTCAGTACTCCCAACCTGATTTACCTTGGGCATGTTATTTATTTGTCCAGGAGGGAGGAGAAATTAAAAAGAAATCTTGAAACAGAATTAAAGATGGAGTATAATACAAAAAATCAATCGCCTACCAAAAAGATAAAAATCCAGGGAGCCTTAGTCTACACCTATGCAGTCAGTATTATCTTCAAAAGTATATTTGAAGCTGGATTTGTTGTTGGTCAGTGGTATTTATATGGTTTTGTGATGCCTCCAGTTTATGAGTGTTCAAGAGTGCCTTGTCCCTACACAGTGGACTGTTTTGTTTCCCGGCCTATGGAAAAGACTATCTTCATCATATTTATGTTGGTGGTTTCTCTCATATCTTTGTTACTCAATTTGCTTGAACTTATTCACTTTTGCAGCAAGAAATTCCATAAATGTGATTTTACAGTGGAAAAGCCTTATGGTTCTGCTCAACCCTCCACAAAAAGCTTACCAAATGGTGCCAGTTCTCATCAGTCTTACACTAATCCTCCACCAAGTGACCAAGAGCTACCAGTGTATCACAAACGCTCTAGTAGGGATCGCTGGCCAAGTATTCAGTTGGGAGAAAAGGTCGACAGTCCTGAGAAGGCCAAGGCAGCATATGACTGCCCATCCCAAAGTGGTCTATCCATGATGGCTACTGATGTTCCAGGACTAATGGACAACTTTGCAACCATTACCTGCAGTTCCCAGACAGCTTGCAAACAACAGTATGTGTAGTTATTGCTGAAGAGACTGCATGTTGTTTTTTCAAGGGTGAATGCCTTTAGGTGAACACTGTGTGTGATTTAAGGGGTCGGTCACATCATGTTTTGATTATCCGTTTACATGTTTTTACAGATACAAAGAACTGATGTAAACTGATGCCCATCTGCTTATGTAGAGTTAAATGGATGTTTTATGTGTTTTGTTTTTTTGGAACACAAGTGCGGTATGTCCTACAGAAACTGATCTGTTTTAATTTAACATGGACTCTATGTAAATGGATGGTCATCAGTTTGTATGTATCTGGATCATTTAAACTGATTATTAAAATGTGATGTGAATGGTCCTTATGATGAGTTCACATCTGCTCTAAAGTTTTCTATTATACTGTTCTGTCTAAAGTGTTCCATTCATTTCACTGGACCCTTAAACACCATCAGTTCATGTACAGTTGGGTCTATTCTGCCAGTCTTCCATTCTTTTTATCAGAGAAAATAATGCAATACCTAACACAAGTTTTCTGTGGGGAGATTTTGGAAGGAAGGTTTACAATAAAGCCAATACAAGATGGATACAAATGAAACTTTACTAAAGGGATTGTGCAGGACTTCAAAGACATGGCTGCTTTCATCTTTTCAGGAAGTGACATCATGTCCATTGGTCACATATCCAAGCTGCATCTCAGCACCATTCATTTTAATGGGATGAAGATGTGGCATTGCCATGAGACCAACGGACATGATGTCACTTCCTAAGAAGAAGAATACAGCCATGTTTTTGAGTCCTGCACAACCCCTTTTAGAGAGATACTTTTTCAGTTTTTGTGATCCTTTAGTGCAAGTGTGAAATTGGCCTTTTCTAATCACACGGATGTTTAAAAATACAGTGGGGGTATGTGTGTGTCTTCAGTCTGTGTTTCTCACACAATGTTAAGCATAAATATATAAAAAAAATAAAATATTGGCATGTTGGACACAGTATAGTTTGTGACTTTGTGACTGAAAAGTGCCTTCAATCAAAAAAATTAAATTCAACTTTTAGAGGACTAAAAAAAATCCTTATATTTGCTCCTAAAATGAACCTCAAAGAATGCAGGATTTTACATGTGTAAGGTGAAAGGGCAAGTTGTGCTGGCGTGGATGAAGGCAGGTGAAAACAGGAATGAGGTTGCATAAAACTTAGGAAGACGAAAACATTTTAAACCCTGTGATAACCTGATATGTACACGAAACATAAGAACTAAAAAGATAATGAACTATTGCAATTTAATCACATAAAACAAGTATTTAAGGGTATTCTTCTTTTCTCTATCATGAACCACCTACCTTGTAGAGAGGAAGTCTCCCTTACCTCCAGTGTGTGTTCTCTACGGGACATCTTGAGCATAACATCATCTGTAGCTAATCCACCTGCAGGTCCAATTTAACAGCCAATAACTTCATCCATCTAACACAATTACAGTATGCACCACTTACATTATCCTATATTGGTTCTACTCCATTGCTGTAAGGAGAATTAGACACACACTTGGGGGCAGAGCAACAATCACATTTTTTTTTTTTGTGCTGGATGGTAGCACACATAACCTAGTCAGGCTATACTTCTACACCTCTATCTCTGCTCACTAACTCAAACTACTCACAAGTCAGCTACTTGCCAGGGAACTCTTGCCTACCTCACAGGATTGGACCATTAGTCAATCCTGTGGGACTGGCATCTTTCTTCACTCACCACTACACAGGGTAAAAATCCAACTAACCACTTATAAGTCACTAAACACTTCAACAATCTACTGTCCCATTTTAAAACATGATGTTGCTTCTTACAGGACCACAGCACCAGCCCACAACCACTCACTATACAAACATCTAACAATCCTCAGCCAGAAAGCTGAATCCAGAAGTTGACAAGCAATCTCAGCTCTCTTCCCATGGGGGATGTGCACTTTTCCACACTCTGGTGAGCTAGGCTGACAGTCATGTGGGTGATTTGTATATTGTGGGCATGTTTGTACTACAACAACACACCCACAAAGTGTGTGTCATTTCCTATTTACAGTGCCTTGCGAAAGTATTCGACCCCTTGAACTTTACAACCTTTAGCTACATTTCAGGCTTCAAACATAAAGATATAAAATTTTAATTTTTTGGTGAAGAATCAACAACAAGTGGGACACAATTGTGAAGTGGAACGAAATTTATTGGTTATTTTAAACTTTTGTAAAAACTGAAAAGTGGGGCGTGCAATATTATTAGGCCCCTTTACTTTCAGTGCAGCAAACTCACTTCAGAAGTTCAGTGAGGATCTCTGAAAGATCCAATGTTGTCCTAAATGACTGATGATGATAAATATAATCCACCTGTGTGTAATCAAGTCTCTGTATAAATGCACCTGCTCTGTGATAGTCTCAGGGTTCTGTTTAAAGCGCAGAGAGCATCATGAAGACCAAGGAACACACCAGGCAGGTCCATCGTACTGTTGTGGAGAAGTTTAAAGCCGGATTTGGATACAAAAAGATTTCCCAAACTTTAAACATCCCAAGGAGCACTGTGCAAGCGATCATATTGAAATGGAAGGAGTATCAGACCACTGCAAATCTACCAAGACCCGGCCGTCCCTCTAAACTTTCATCTCAAACAAGGAGAAGACTGATCAGAGATGCAGCCAAGAGGCCCATGATCACTCTGGATGAACTGCAGAGACCTACAGCTGAGGTGGGAGAGTCTGTCCATAGGGCAACAATCAGTCGTACACTGCACAAATCCGGCCTTTATGGAAGAGTGGCAAGAAGAAAGCCATTTCTCAAAGATAGCCATAAAAAGTCTTGTTTAAAGTTTGCCACAAGCCACCTGGGAGACACACCAAACATGTGGAAGAAGGTGCTCTGGTCAGATGAAACCAAAATCCAACTTTTTGGCCACAATGCAAAACGATACGTTTGGCATAAAAGCAACACAGCTCATCACCCTGAACACACCATCCCCACTGTCAAATATGGTGGTGGCAGCATCATGGTTTGGGCCTGCTTTTCTTCAGCAGGGACAGGGAAGATGGTTAAAATTGATGGGAAAAATGGATGGAGCCAAATACAGGACCATTCTGGAAGAAAACCTGTTGGAGTCTGCAAAAGACCTGAGACTGGGATGGAGCTTTATCTTCCAACAAGACAATGATCCTAAACATAAAGCAAAATCTACAATGGAATGGTTCACAAATAAACGTATCCAGGTGTTAGAATGGCCAAGTCAAAGTCCAGACCTGAATCCAATCGAGAATCTGTGTAAAGAGCTAAAAACTGCTGTTCACAAACGCTCTCCATCCAACCTCACGGAGCTCCAGCTGTTTTCCAAGGAAGAATGGGCAAGAATTTCAGTCTCTCGATGTGCAAAACTGATAGAGACATACCCCAAGCGACTTGCAGCTGTAATTGCAGCAAAAGGTGGCGCTACAAAGTATTAACTTAAGGGGGCCGAATAATTTGGCACGCCACACTTTTCAGTTTTTTTATTTTTTACAAAAGTTTAAAATATCCACTAAATTTCGTTCCACTTCATGATTGTGTCCCACTTGTTGATTCTTCACCAAAAAATTTAAATTTTATATCCTTATGTTTGAAGCCTGAAATGTGGCAAAAGGTTGAAAAGTTCAAGGGGGCCGAATACTTTCGCAAGGCACTGTACATCAATTCATTAGCATTGACCAACTTTCATCTTAGTTTTTCAAATATTCCACTACCCCAAGCGGTCATTGTTGTTGGTAACAATTGCCTATATGAATCAACAATGAACGTTTGCTCCAGGAAATGATAGCAGTCTAAAATCTGATGTGTATGGCCAGCTTTAGATATAACACACACTGCTACTTCTATGCACTCTCAGTCTACACTATGAACCTTCTAGGTTGCACTTGCAACACAGCACTAGGCATATAAGATTAATTTATAATATGTATACAGTTTGTCTACAAATTTCAGATATTCAAGGTGTTGACTTCCCCTACCTTACATAGGGACAACCCAGACTGGGTTCTGACATTGCAGAGTTTATCCAAAGAATGGCTTACATGCAAATACATTTTGCAATGGATATAGTTATGGCACTGAGCTTGGCACTAATTTGATAATGTTGGTATCTATCCACAGTTCCAAGCTGTGTAGCAGTCACTGCTCTGCAACTAATGAGTGTTCCCTTGTAGTGTTGAGCGAACCCGAACTACAAAGTATGTGATTGGCCAGGCGGGACATGTGACCCCTCTGTATAAGAGGCAGGGTCACAGGTTCCCTTGCCATTCCAGCTAGTTAGGCTAGGTAGGGAGAGGCTGCAGCTGGAGATGGCAACAGTAAGAGCCTTAGCTATGTTTAATAATTGTCCTTTTCAGGGCAGTGTAGCTAGGTAGGGAGAGGAGCCTGATACAGTGAGGGACAGTTAGCCTAGAAATAATAAGGGCAGTGTGTACCCATACCGTCTCCTAGCGCAGTAACAATAACTGTGTGTGTACCCATACTGTCTCCTAGCGCATACTTTGACTCACATGGTGGATGAGTATCTGTCGACAAGTCTCCTGGAACTGAGCGATGGATACTCCCGTTCAATTTCTAGGATGGTAAATTGGACACGTGGACAGAGCTTGCCCTCTATGCCTTGGAGGTGCTAGCCTGCCCTGCGGCAAGTGTCTTATCAAAACGTGTTCCACATCGCAGGGGGTGTAATCACCGACAAAAATATCCACCTATCCACAGCCAACGTGGACATACTTACGCTCATTAAGATGAACCAGGCATTGATTCCACAGGACTTGGCTGTGCCAGTGCCTGAGTGGTTAAAGTGTTGGCTACCTCCTCCTCCTCCACTTACACCAGCACATCCACCTCCACCTCTTCCCCCTGGACCTCTACCACCTGTTTCAAAATTATTTTATTTTTGTTAATTTTTTTTTTTTTTAACTTATTTCAGACAAAAAGTAAACTTCTCCAATACCTCAGTATTAAAAAACACAAAGTTTTAATTGATCTGACTTCATATAGAATAGGAAAATCACCTTAAATCTAAAAACAGTCAAAGACTACCTTGAGTTCAGCCTGTACTATTAGGTCTTATACACATATCAATGTTTTGGAGGGGTGTTCTCTATTTTTGACCCAGGTCCTTCTGTCCCTCTTTGCGCAATGTCCCTCTTTTAGATATTGGAAATGTGATTTAATAAACTTACACTAGGTTCACACTAGTGTCAGAGGAGAAGAACAACGGAGAGGCAGACTGCTAAAATAGCAGTAACACATGGAGTCTGAAAGACCCCATTGACTATAATAGTCCAATGTGCAGGACTTTTTTAACTTCACTGATTTTCAGGCAGACATTGCGACTGAGTCTCCAATGGGGACTCTAGCGCAAATGTGAACATAGCCGTAAAGGGGTTTTCCAATGAGTAGAACCATATTTAGATTTGTAGACAAAGTTAACCACTTTTGAAAATGTAAATTAAAAATTTTGCAGTTTTAAAGATTTCTCTAACCTTAATTTTAGTGGCCACAGTTTGATATCTTGATTGGCTGCCAATAGATTCGACCATGAATGCAGAAGCTTCCGATCAGAGGCGTAGATAGCAGGGGGGCAGCTGCCCCGGGCCCACTGACATTGTAGGGCCCACCCTGGAGCCACCATTAATACATCTTTTACTTTTAACTAGATCGGTGTCTTCATACACCGATCTAGTTAAAACGCTTCCTGCAACTTGCTGTCTTGTAAACCGCAAGCCACTTCAGGCCTGCGGTTTACATGACAACGAGAACACAGTCATCGGCACAGGCGGCGCGATGACGTCACAACATCGCGCCTCCTATGCTGAGACACTGACTTCCTGTGCATGGACCCTACGCACAGAGCGCGGGTCAAGAAGAGAAAGCGGCGGCACCATTCATTACGATCGCAGGTAGGTGAGTATAACTTATATTTTTTTTGTTTTAGCTTAGTTGTGGGTATTTTAATAGTATAAGAGGTTGTTAGGAGGGGGAATTCTAACTATAAGGGAGGGGGCATTATCAACATAAGGGGGGTCATTTATATAAGGGTTATTACGGGGTACAAGGGGGGAGGTTATTTATATTAGGAGGCATTATGAACATAAGGGGGTGTTCATCGATATAAGGTGTGAACCGAGAGCAAGGCAGGTGGTTTGGACTCCGCAACCAGAAATGAACGCACACGCGGTAGTTCAAGAAAAAAAAAATATATTTACTATAAGTTAATAAAGGCTAGTTAAAGGTAAAATGACAGGGCTAAAGACAAGCAAAATATACAATATAGCATGAACAATTTCAAGGCAAATTCTGCAATGGTTTCTACTTTTACTCTGTCCACTTCTGCAGTATGGACACTGAATGAACAATATACTCAAAACTATCCCTAACTGACCCTGACTTCACATTTGGGTGCACCCCCTTTTCCCCAGTGGTCCAGGTGGACCGCTTACAGTCCGTAGAAGCGCGCGGTGGGGCCCAAAGTCGGTCCTTTCTTTTATAGTGAAGCGTCCTCTCCTCACGGTTATCAGGATCTTGGGAGAAATGAAGTCCTCTTTAACAGACAGGGAAACCAACTGAATGCAATGTAATCCAACAGCAGATTCCACTCAGCACACTGACAGTCCTGCAGAATCCATACACTGAGCTGGGATGTAAGCCGGGATTTAGCAGGTGCCGTCCAGTACATCAACAGCACTGCGAGTCTCTATCTGTGGTATCCATATACACAGTCACAATGTCAGTCTCACTGATCAGCCACTGAGCACAGTTCCTTTCACGTGGACTCACTAGTCCTGTTATCTCTTTACACTCTGTTTGTCTCTGGACCAAGATACAGCTTAGCTGTACAGAAAAATCTCCACACCAGTTCAATACAACACTTGCCAAGATGGCTGCTGCTCTCTGTCTCGTCACTTCCTGCTTCTCTGCTCACACTCTGTCTGCAGAACAGGCAGGCTGACATAAAAGGGGGGGGGGTCTCACTCCAGCATCATGTCACAATTACAATGGCTGCTGTCTTAAAGGAACAGAATCACAGAAATACATTCAACATTAACAGTTTATACAGACAAATGAAGCTTAAGACAACATTGGCTGTCTCTTACATATTCCCCCCCACTTTAAGATTGGCAGTCCCTGCCTATGACTGTATATCCAGAGGGTTGTACTTTTATGCACAGGGTGGTAGTATACCGATGTATGGCAGGCCAAACAAACTCATCCTGCGCATACCGAACAGGGGGAATACCAGCATTTGGCCTAGTGGTCCGTCTGAGGACCGGTGGTATATTATGGGGTGCTGCAGCTATGGGCTGAGAAGGACCAGCGGATTCCGCACCAGAGGGGGCACAGGCCGGAGATACAGTAGTCACAGGTGGAACATCCCCAGGAGCAGGGATCGGCCAACAATCATCCTCCTCGTCGGAGGCCCATTCCGCACCTCCATTCTCTGACTGTGGGAGCTCATTCACATTGGCAGGCCCATCGTGATTTGTCCCTTCAGAATGACACAGGCGCAACATATTTCGGTGAAGTACTCGAACACAATCAGTTCCTTCTTTCGGGACCTGGTACACTGGCCCATTCGCATACTTGCGGCCAACAACCCGATACGGCAAAGCCTCCCATCTGCTTTCCAATTTCCCTTGGGGTTTCTTGACACGAACTAGCACCAGGTCGCCTGGTTGCAATGGTGCTTCTTGCACTGGGGTCTTATCAGGATGGGGATGTTCTTGCAGGCGCTGCCGCACCAATCGATGGATCGTCTCAAGTCTCTGCCGATGCGCCCGCACCCAAGAGGTTGGATCCCTCGGAGGGAACCCATCCACATCATTCAACTGTAATTCTCCTATACTTCGCCCAGACCGCCCAAAGAGAAGTGTATAAGGAGAGTACCCCGTTGTAGAATGGACCTGATTGTTATAGGCCCACACCATTTCAGACAAGAACTGAGGCCACTGTAACTTCTTGTCTTCCTCCAGAGTCCGCAGCATCTGTAGCAGAGTTCTGTTGAATCTTTCACAGGCCCCATTTCCCTGAGGGTGGTATGGAGTCGTGTGCGACTTCTTTATCCCGTAGATACGTTGAACTTCTTTCATTACGTGTCCCTCAAAGCAGGCGCCCTGGTCGGAGTGGATGCGTTGGGGGCACCCATATACTCGAATGAAATCTTGGCACAGAGCACGAGCTGCTGACTCAGCTGTCTGGTCCTTGGTGGCGGTTACCACCGCAAATTTGGTGAAGTGATCCACCATTACGAGGCAATACTGGTGTCCGCTATTGGATGGGCCCACCATTAGATAGTCTATCATGACGATTTCTAAAGGTTCCTGGGTCACGATGGTTTGCAGGGGAGCTCTCTGTTCTATTGCCTTATGGATCTCACAAGTTCGACAGCTGCGGCATACTTCTTCGACCATTTGACGAAGACCAGGGCAGTAAATCAGTCGCTGTAACCAACGAAAGGTCTTCTCATGACCAAAATGTCCATTCTTATTATGAGCCTCAACTGCCAAGGAGCGAGCCAGTTCACTAGGCACCACAATTTGGTATCGAATGTCGATCTCAGAAGGTAAATAGACCTTTCGGCATAGCACTCCATTTTTCATCTCCAACTTTTCCCACTGACTCAAAACAGATAATATCTCACGTGTCAGTCGTTCTCTTTCCTCTCTACAGGGCTTCTGGCCTTTCTCAACACACTTGATCATCTGCGCCAGCCCCTCATGGGTCTGTTGTATCTGTGCCCATTCCTGTCGTGAGGGACCAAAGAAAGGAGCCATTTCAGTCCCCTCCATCTCAAACTGATTAGTGGCGGTCAAGGCCTGTGAAAATCTGCTGAAATCGGGCACCTCCACATGCTCCAACTCATGATCCACGTCTTCTGTGGGGGTCTCGGCAGTTACCCTAGAAAGTCCGTCAGCATTCTGGTTCTCTGTCTTGGACCGATACTTAATGCGGTAATTGAATGTAGACATTCGGGCTATCCACCTCTGCTCTAACGCCCCGAGCTTGGCATTTTCCAGGTGAGCTAGTGGGTTGTTGTCAGTCAGTACTAAAACTTCAGCACCGGTCAAATATTCAGAGAATTTCTCGGTCATGGCCCATACCAGTGCCAACAGCTCCAATTTAAATGAACTATAATTCTCGGGGTTTCTTTCAGAATCTCTCAAAGACCGGCTGCCGTACGCTATGACCCTCTCCTGGCCATCCTGAAGCTGGGAAAGCACTGCTCCAAGACCATACAGGCTTGCATCTGTATATAGCTGGAACGGCAAGTGGTAATCAGCATATGCCAAGATTGGGGCTGTTGTCAGTGCATCCTTCAATGCCTGGAAGGCTTGTTCCTGTTCAGGTCCCCACTTCACGGACCGGTTCTTTGGACCACCGGATGTGCCTCTTAGGAGAGCATTAAGTGGTGCTGCTACCTTGGCGAAATCCTTAATAAACCGTCGATAGTAACCGGCTACTCCAAGGAACGCCCTCACTTCTCGCAGGGTAGTCGGTATCGGCCAATCTTGAACAGCCGCTATCTTGTCTCTTGATGGTCTCACCCCTTCTCCTGATACGCGGTGACCCAAGTAATCAATTTCAGATTGGAACAACCGACATTTACTGGGTTTCAATTTGAGCCCATGTTCCCGCAATCTTCGAAATACTTGCCCCAACTGGTGGAGATGGTCTTCAAAGGTCGCAGAATACACTATAATGTCATCCAAGTAGATGAGAGTGAACTCAAAGTTGAAGTCACCGAGACATTTCTCCATCAACCGCTGAAACGTTCCGGGTGCATTTGTCAACCCGAAGGGCATCCGGTTAAATTCGTATAGTCCCATGGGCAAGATGAATGCCGTCTTCTCCTTGTCTTTTGTGGCCATCGGCACCTGCCAATACCCACTAGCCAGATCTAGTGAGGAGAAGTACCGGGCTCTCCCTAGCGCTGAGAGGGACTCCTCAATCCGTGGCAAGGGGTAGGAATCTCGTACGGTGCAAGCGTTTAACTTCCGATAGTCTACGCAAAATCGGATGGACCCATCTTTTTTTCTTACTAACACCACAGGAGCCGCCCAGGGACTCTGGCTTTCTTGGATGATCCCACCCTGTAGCATCTTAGCTAACAGTTCTTTCACTTCCTGATACAACTGTGGAGGAATTTGTCGGTAGCGCTCTCTAATTGGAGGGGTGTCTCCTGTGGGAATCTCATGGTAGATCCCTGTGGTACATCCAAAATCTTCAGCATACCGTGCAAAGGTGGCTTGGTTCTCCCACAACAGCTCATCTACCTTCTGCACCCATTCCAGAGAACATGAACTTACATCCATCTTCATCTGTTCTCGAATTGCACAGCCATTCCATTCAGAGGTGGGTTCCTCATCTTCTCCCATGGACACAGTTACGGTCCACTCATCCCTTTCAGTCGGCTTCAGCTGCATTGGAGTTACTTTCCTTACTTCCTCCGGAGTCACATAGATGTTAGCCAGCAGCCTCCCTGGGGTCAGGTCCACACTCTGGTCCTGAGTGTTTACACATCGAAGTGGTACTCTTCCATTGCGAACTATTGCCAAGGAACGGGCCACTAGCGGATCAACACCTCCTTCGGCTGCCTGCAGTGGTTCTACCAACACAGCTATGCCCTCTAGTTTCCGACAGGTGCCTACAGGCATGGACACTATTGTCTCCCGACTGGGTGGCAGTGTAACTTTTGTATGCAAAGGAACTGAAATTCGAGCCAGAGGACGCTGTGCATCTGAACTTTTCTGTAAGCCACATGTCCGGATCAGCCGCTGGAAAGCTGTTTGAGTAGGCCGATGGGTGGTGGTTTCTTTCCAATAACCGTGACCTTTCTTTTCAAAGAGGATCTGATCTAATTCTTTTAACACATTCATCCCCAAAATGACAGGGACCTTTACTTCATGTGACTCCTGTACCACCACAATGCCTTTCCTACCTAGATCTTGGCCACATACCCGGACATTCATCCAGGCCACTCCCACGACCGGAACTGGTAACTGGTTAGCTGCGACCACTCGTACGAATGTATGGGGATCATATTTCACATGTTGCCGGAAGTACCGTTCATAACAGTCTCTACTCAAGGTCGTTACTTGGGAACCCGTGTCAATCATCCCGGTAACCGGAATACCCTCCATTTCCACCTGTATGACAGGACTTGCAGCGATCAGGTCATCATCAGGGCATTCTCCCCACATAGTCTCCTTGTCAGTCTCCCCTACTACACGCCCTTCAGCAGCAGGGGACTTCAGTTTAACGGCGGTCTCTCATAAGTTTGTCGCTGCTCTGGACATCTAGCAGCAACGTGGCCCATCCGTCCACACTCCCAGCAGCGTATCCCCCGTCGTTCTGGCCATCTGTTTGGGCCCCTTCGGTAAGCCCCTTCGATTTCTCCTGAGCACTGCACTAAATGATTTGGACCCCTTCGGTAGGTCCTATCCTCACCCCTCCAGCGGGGTGGTGGGTGATTCTGACTTGCTGGGTGTGGATGGCTCACCCTTTCATCTCCAGTCTTCTGGAAGTCTGCAATTTTCATAGACTGCTCATCACAACGAGTGTGCAAGTGTTCCATTTGTTCTTGCAGTTTCTGCATTACTGTGAGAATTTCTTTAACCGTCCCTTTTTCTACTGTCTCTGAGCCAGAACTAGCCCCCTGTGACAAAGTAACTCCAACTGCGGTCTGCGGCCTCGGGACCATACTATTGGCACGGGAGATGGCCTCTACCTGTACATCATGGAATTTAGCATCAGTCTCTCGTCGTATAAAATCCTGCATAGTCACAGTTAAACTGCCGTCACGTATCCCCAGGACAAACTGGTCACGGAGAGTCCGATCAGGGTTACAGAAGGCTGGCGAGCCCCCTCTTTCCTTCCTTTGAATATCTCGGAGCAGTTCTTGTAGGGCATTTGCATATTGGGGAAGGCTTTCATTCTCCTGTTGTACCCTCTGGAAGAACCGAGCCTGCAGAGACCCCAGCAATGCAGTTTCTCCATAGATGGTTTCTAGAATCTGGACTACTTGCTCAAATGTCTGCCTTTGTTCAAATGGCCTCAGTATCACCGTGGTCTTAGCATCCCCTTGTAATGTCAATATTGCTAGCTCTACTAGTACTTCTGGTGCGGTCTGGTACATTCGCTGTATCATTCGTATCTGTTCCACCCACATACTCACTGACATATTATTGCCATCAAATTTAGCTAACTGACTCATTATAGCCCCTGCTGGCATTCTTCCTCCAGCACCATTCTCCCGAACGGGTGCGTCACCGTCCATTCTGGTAAGCGGATCCTGCCGACTACGCCAATTTGTGAACCGAGAGCAAGGCAGGTGGTTTGGACTCCGCAACCAGAAATGAACGCACACGCGGTAGTTCAAGAAAAAAAAAATATATTTACTATAAGTTAATAAAGGCTAGTTAAAGGTAAAATGACAGGGCTAAAGACAAGCAAAATATACAATATAGCATGAACAATTTCAAGGCAAATTCTGCAATGGTTTCTACTTTTACTCTGTCCACTTCTGCAGTATGGACACTGAATGAACAATATACTCAAAACTATCCCTAACTGACCCTGACTTCACATTTGGGTGCACCCCCTTTTCCCCAGTGGTCCAGGTGGACCGCTTACAGTCCGTAGAAGCGCGCGGTGGGGCCCAAAGTCGGTCCTTTCTTTTATAGTGAAGCGTCCTCTCCTCACGGTTATCAGGATCTTGGGAGAAATGAAGTCCTCTTTAACAGACAGGGAAACCAACTGAATGCAATGTAATCCAACAGCAGATTCCACTCAGCACACTGACAGTCCTGCAGAATCCATACACTGAGCTGGGATGTAAGCCGGGATTTAGCAGGTGCCGTCCAGTACATCAACAGCACTGCGAGTCTCTATCTGTGGTATCCATATACACAGTCACAATGTCAGTCTCACTTATCAGCCACTGAGCACAGTTCCTTTCACGTGGACTCACTAGTCCTGTTGTCTCTTTACACTCTGTTTGTCTCTGGACCAAGATACAGCTTAGCTGTACAGAAAAATCTCCACACCAGTTCAATACAACACTTGCCAAGATGGCTGCTGCTCTCTGTCTCGTCACTTCCTGCTTCTCTGCTCACACTCTGTCTGCAGAACAGGCAGGCTGACATAAAAGGGGGGGGGGTCTCACTCCAGCATCATGTCACAATTACAATGGCTGCTGTCTTAAAGGAACAGAATCACAGAAATACATTCAACATTAACAGTTTATACAGACAAATGAAGCTTAAGACAACATTGGCTGTCTCTTACAAAGGGGTCATTAGAGGTGCAGTATTTATGTCAGGGGGAATTAGGGGCATAATATGAGGGGGCAATTAATTTAATAAAAGTGACACTTGGGCTTTATTAAGACTAAAGCCCCACGTAGCGGGCTGCAGCAAAAAAGCGCTGCAGGAAAAACCGCGACAGTAACACATTGTGGTTTTTCCCGCGGCGCTTTTCAGAGAAGGGCCGCAGATTTTTCCTCTGCAGACTTTCTGCTTCCATTATAACTATAGGGAAACCGCCGGCGTTTCCGTAGGTATAATTGGCATGCTGCGATTTCCAAAACCACAATGGTTTTGGAAATCGCAGAGTGTCCGCTGCACACATTTTTCCACAATGTGTGGATGGGATTTGCTAGAATCCCATCCACTTTGCAGGAACTGTAAAATGCCGCATTTTTTTTTCCCGTGGCGTTATTGCCACGTGGGGCCCCATCCCATCCCTACTTTGTGGTAAAATATGCGCATTGGACATGCTGCGACTTCCAAAACCGTGGTTTTGGAAATCGCAGCATTCCTATGGAAACGCTCCCGGTTTCCCTGTAGTTATAATTGAAGCAGAAAGTCCACAGAGGAAACCTCTGCGAACTTTCTGTGCAAAGCGCAGCAGGAAGAACAGCGCTTTTTTTGCTGCGGGACGCCACGAGGGGCCTTAGGCTTAAGGCGTTTTCCAGCTCATTTTTATTGATGGTCTATCCTCAGAATAGATCATCAATAAGAAGTAAGTGATTCCCCACTGATCAGCTGTATGAAGTGGCCATGGCATCTGTTTATATCACACGCTGTCTGTTTATAGTGACCGTGTGATGTAATTCCAGCCTTGTCACATACACATGTATAGGATGAGGGTGTAGTTACATTACATGGCCGCTATGAGATGAATGACACTATGTAAACAGAGAAGGGGTCATGGTGCTTTCACAAGTACCACGGTTCATTCAAACGGCGGATCCTGGGGGTCCCGATTATTGGAACCCCATTAATTATTTTTACCTTTTGTTTACTTTTTAATTAGGAAACACCTGGGGCATTATTAATAAGGGGCACTATTTAAAGGGGGTACACAGGGAAGTTATTAATTTAAAGATGCACTTGTGGGTATTATTCATTATGGGGGGTTATATTATATATTTTATAATTGGGGGTAACAGCAGGATGGGGGCTTTGTGCAGGTCTGTGCTGCAAACTTTACAGAGACTGGAAGAAGTGTTCATGGCGGTTCAGATGAAAGAGATGGGAAATGTGAAGGATTGGTCAGAGACGTCACCGGTAAGTCACTAAATGTTACTGCACTGTATTTGCCTAAATCGTCTGCAGAGCCCTTTGTAGAGCCGATATATACCACTATACGCTCACTGTATAGTGATAATATCGGTATACCTAAGTTGGGGGCCCACTTGGACATGTTCGCCCCCCCTGTGCTTAACCCCTAGCTACGCCTCTGCTTCCTATGGTCCAAGACATATCAGAAACTCAGCCATTATTTCCTTATTGTGGACAGGTTATCTAGCAGGGACAGTGTATGCATAGGAGGATAGCCCTGCCACAATAAGGAAATCATAGCTGGGTTTCAGAGTTTGGAAAGTTACTGCATTTATGGTTGTATCCATTGGCAACTAATCAAGACAACAGACTGCCACCACTGCCACTCAGCAAAATTTTAAATTTTTTTTTGGCAAAACTATTTACCTTTTTAATTGTCTACAAATCTGAATATGGTTCATGGGAAATCCTCTTTAACTATATTGTTCCTGGAACGATCTATGTGGTCCTGCATATTAAACCCCAACTTATATAATATGGTGCATTTTAGACCCTAAAATGTCTGTAAATGTGGCATACCAGAACTGGCTGTGTTAGTGAGAAGTGTTTCAGAGTTAAGAGAAGGAGGTGAGGAGAGAAGTGTGAGCTTCTGTGAAGAAAACACTGAGCTTAGTGCAGGTATCTCAAGTTCTAGACAGGCCCAGGAAGGTTGGAGAGCTGACATACTCCAGCTATTCAGAAGATCCTGTCCCCTGTCTGCCTAGCTATCGCCCTGAAGGAAGTCTAGCTTCATCATCCTGTCAGCTTGAGACTGTGGAGAGAACATTCTGGAACACGTTCTCCATAGCAAGTATCACAGGATCCAGGGGCCAAGGCCAGACCTGTGGAACATCCCACCACCCTGACTATTTCTCCCCGAAACTCTGAGCTATCAGGACCACATAATGTGAGTGGGGAATATTGTATGCTAGTATTGTGGTGGGCATCCTCCTCTGAGCCAAATAGGAACCCAGACACACCTTAGGGCTGTAACACTGACGTTTAAAGGGCTAGGAACACCTTTCATTAAGTCTACCCTGCACCCCAGGACTTTGCTGTGTCACCATGCGTCCCCCGTTATTGTGTATTGAAGAAACTGTGTAAGCATCTATGTCTCTAGACCCTTGGAAGAGTTTTCAGTGAAAGTTCAACTCTGTTTCAACTTTGTCCGAACTCTGCACCAACATCAAGGCGCCCCAAACACTACCAGTCAGCAAAGTGTAGGGGAACAATCACCACTAACATTTGTGCAGCCCTCAGTAGCAGTGGTGGTAACATGGGACAGCACCAGCACTGTGCCCTCATGCCCAGAGACTGTGACAAATCTGTGCTGTTTGCACCCCACAATCCCAACTGCAGCATTACCCCCCATCTGGTCACTGCATACACAGATATTGTTTGTGCTGTTATTTTAATAAAAATCTATTCAAGCATATAGATATACAAACAAATTTAAATTTTTCAGACAGTAACCAATAAGCGCCCTTCTTTGACCATCCAAAAAGTTGGGAGGTATGGTGTTTGTTGTAAGACATAACCAGGAGCAGATTAAAACCACAGAACAGGCGCATATCTTATACTTTGTCTTTGTGTAATACAAAACAATGTCATGTGAATAAGGCCTTGCTTATAACACAGCAATGCCAGAATGGCATATTCCTCACGTGCAAGTAGCTGTGATGTTGTATAAAGAGTCATATTAATAAAATAAGTTCTTGTAAATTTCTATACCAGAATGCCTGAGCACAACCCCCCGCCAAAAAATAATAATAATAATAAAGCAAGTTAATAAATCCTGCTTAAACCGTGTCTTATTTGGAAACCATACTCAATTTTATTGATATTTTTTAAAATTTGGCAATTGATGAGACAAATCACAATTTTTACCATTAACATTGTTAGAAGAGATATATATTGTATATTTTTAATAACTGATGTTTAGATCAGCATTTTGAGCCAGACAGATATTGACAGAGTCGTATGACAGAGAAAATGAATTCCCCTTTTAGTTTTTTTCTGTTCAGTAGTTTCTGTTTAATCTACTTTAAGATGTAAGTATATTTTTCTCTGTATTCTGTAAAGGTCGCAACCACAAAATAATATGACCAATTTACTATAAGAAGCAATGCAGAGTGATAATCTGCAGACAACACGCTGAATGACTTGCAGAGGCATGCTATGCTTTGCTTTATTTTTAGATGATCCTGATGTCCTAAATTGATAGTGATTTGTGAATTCTTCTCACACACATAGATGCTGAATATCCTTGACAAAAGAGCCATCCAATGCGCTATCTTCCAACCGAGATGGGTAGATTGGCCATGCGCATGGCATGAACACCCGACCAGTGATATTACAACTTACACTAAGTTCACCTTAACATTGGCTATCCGTTGTTCTGGTCCATCCGAAGTCTATCAGGTGTTTGTTGTTTTAAAACTGAAACTGGCAGATGAAAAAGTAATGAATGCATTTCAAGTGAACATTGTGACAGAATCTCTAACGTGAATGCAGCCTTAGTACCGAGACAATAGCATGATACAGAGCTTGCCGTGGACTTCGGGAGCAAGGCTACCAAGCCCCGGTGGAGCTGTTCTACGCAGAGTGGAATCCCATTGTTATGACTGTTCACAGCCTATTGACCGTATCCTAAGAAAGGGTTCCCAATAAAAAGAAATTGAATAAAAAAATGGAAAGGGTACTCATTCGCCATTTGAAAATAGCTATCACGCTAAGCAAGTATGATCCTGAAGCCCAGCTGTCACTTGACTCAAGATGTGCTGATATGAAAGTCTCCTCACAGCAAGCTACCCAGATTCCTATTGCTCCTGAGGGGGCCTCTGCAAAGTCATGGGGAATGAAAATCCATGTTTGCGACTATCCACAATCCCTGAGATGATCAATGGAGTCCTATCTGTCACCTAGGAGCACCAACAAGTTTTCTTTCCACATTCTCTAGACTCTAGGAATTCCACTATCATACAACACAAATTCCTACTGGCTCTTATTGCCCAATCACAGATTGGTACTGCCTTGTTACCATATCTATGTACCAGTCGGTGAAATAGAGGATCCAGGACATGAAAAAGCCCAATGAAATCTGCAACACTCAGAGTCCATCGGCTTCACCTTGGCTTCTAGTGAAGGAAAAGGTCAACAGTACACAGTCATGGCCAAAAGTTTTGAGAATGATACAAATATTAATTTTTACAAAGTCTACTGCTTCAGTTTTTCTAATGGCAATTTGCATATACTCCAGAATGTTATAAAAAGTGATCAGCTTAACAGCAATTACTTGCAAAGTCAATATTTGCCTAGAAAATGAACTTTATCCCCCAAAACACATTTCAACATCATTGCAGCCCTGCCTTAAAAGGACCACCTAACATCGTTTCAGTGATTGCTCCATTAACACAGGTGTGGGTGTTGATGAGGACAGGGCTGGAGATCAATCTGTCATGATTAAGTAAGAATGACACCACTGGACACTTTAAAAGGAGGCTGGTGCTTGCCATCATTGTTTCTCTTCTGTTAACCATGGTTATCTCTAAAGAAACACGTGCAGTCATCATTGCACTGCACAAAAATGGCCTAACTGGGAAGAGTATTGCAGCTAGAAAGATTGCACCTCAGTCAACAATCTATCGCATCATCAAGAACTTCAAGGAGAGAGGTTCCATTGGTGCCAAAAAGGCTCCAGGGCGCCCAAGAAAGACCAGCAAGCGGCAGGACCGTCTCTTAAAAGTGTTTCAGCTGCGGTATCGGGCTACCAGCAGTGCAGAGCTTGCTGAGGAATGGCAGCAGGCAGGTGTGAGTGCATCTGCACGCACTGTGAGGCGGAGACTCTTGGAGCAAGGCCTGGTCTCAAGGAGGGCAGCAAAGAAGCCACTTCTCTCCAGAAAAAACATCAGGGACAGACTGATATTCTGCAAAAGGTACAGGGAGTGGACTGCTGAGGACTGGGATAAAGTCATTTTCTCTGATGAATCCCCTTTTCGATTGTTTGGAACATCTGGAAAACAGCTTATTCGGAGAAGAAGAGGTGAGCGCTACCACCAGTCTTGTCTCATGCCAACTGTAAAGCATCCTGAAACCATTCATGTGTGGGGTTGCTTCTCAGCCAAGGGAATCGGCTCTCTCACAGTCTTGCCTAAAAACACAGCCATGAATAAAGAATGGTACCAGAATGTCCTCCAAGAGCAACTTCTCCCAACCGTCCAAGAGCAGTTTGGCGCTCAACAATGCCTTTTCCAGCATGATGGAGCACCTTGCCATAAAGCAAAGGTGATAACTAAATGGCTCAGGGAACAAAACATAGAGATTTTGGGTCCATGGCCTGGAAACTCCCCAGATCTTAATCCTATTGAGAACTTGTGGTCAATCATCAAGAGACGGGTGGACAAACAAAAACAAACAAATTCAGACAAAATTAAAGCATTGATTCTGAAAGAATGGACTGCTATCAGTCAGGATTTGGTCCAGAAGTTGATTGAGAGCATGCCAGGGAGAATTGCAGAGGTCCTGAAGAAGAAGGGTCAACACTGCAAATATTGACTTGCTGCATTAACTCATTCTAACTGTCAATATAAGCTTCTGTTACTCATAATATGAATGCAATTATATTTCTGTATGTGATAAAAACATCTGACAAACACACATAAAAACCAGAGGGCAGCAGATCATGTGAAAATATAATATTTGTGTCATTCTCAAAACTTTTGGCCATGACTGTATGCTTCAGTGTGGACTATCACAAGTTTAACAACATTACACACAAGTACACCTACCCTCTCCCTTGAGTTAAGGGGCCCCTAACTGCCCTGAGGTCTGCCACTTATTTCTCCACGGGTGCTTGCAGGTACTCATGAACTCACAACTCTGAAGATCAAACAAAAACTGCTTTATTGAACCCTATGTGCTCATTCGTGTTCAGCTGTATGCTGTTTAGCCAATGCAATGCCCCAGGACCTTCGAAGGACTAATGGAGCATTGCCTGACCTATAAGAATTGCTGTATCTTGATAAAGTAATCATCTACTTGAATATTTATCAAGAACACCTACAACATCTGGTCAAAGTCTTTGGTACCCTGATGAAATATGTCTTAAAAGTAAAGCCCTCCAAATGCTACCTCCTGAAGCCAACAGTTCATTACCTGAGGCATGTATTCAGTTCAAAAGAAGAGGTCCCTAATCTAGTGAAAGTGGTTGTGGTAAAAAATTGGCCAACCCCAACCATCATCAAAGAATGTAGTATTCAGTTGTCTTGGGTTTGCAGGGTCCTACCAATGCTTCATCCCCCACTTTGCACAGACGGCATAGCCTCTCCAAGAGCTACTATGCTATCACTCCAATGAAGCCTTGAGGAAGACAGTGACCATTGGGTGGACAGCAGTTAAAAAACCGTCTTCAGTAATCTGAAACTGCTGACTAAGTCCCCTATTCTGGGACACCCCAGCTACCGTCAACCCTTCCATCTGTACACTGAGGCGAGCTAGAAGGGATTGGGAGCTGTCCTGGCCAAGTGCAAGGTCAGAGAGAGCGAGGTAACTTCTTATGCTAGTAGAGCTTCACAAAGCATTCAGAGAGATTACCAGAAATACAGCTCTTTCAAGCTTGAGCACCCCGCTCTAGTCTGGACCATGACAGAGAAGTTCCCAAACTATCTAACCCACTTTGTGGTTTACATGGACAGTAACCTTTTGGACCACTCACAGCCACTGCACTGTTCATTTCAATGGCAGTGCCAAACTACAGTGCTTGCCTATCTCCAGCAGACCCATTGAAATTAATGGAGCAGTATGTATGCTGCCTAATCACCTCTCTATTTAGAAATTATGACAAAAGTCTCCCATTCTCGTGAACAGACCCCGATTGATCTCTAAGTTATCCCCTCTCCTATGGAAAGGGAATAATTTTTTTTTGTGGGATAACGCCAAGTCTATGGACAAGTACTGTCAGGGGGCAGCGTTCCTCACAGCCCAGCTAGACTATCAGGAATGCCCTTCTGACAGTGGGCAGAGATTGGTGCCGAAACTATTGGCACTGATATCTCCAGCCCTGGGGCACACAACAGGAAAGCCAACAGTGCGCTGAATTCAGCGGAATTTCTAGCGGTATATAAAACCGCATGTGCATGAGGACATGAAAGGTCCTCTTTAAGTTTAAGTTTAGTTAGTGATAGTTGAGCCACAACCGGTAGTCCATGCCAACAGATCCCTTTGCTCACAGGATAAGCCTTTATGTATAACTGAATATTTCCACAGTTGCATTTATGAGGAATCCTAGTATCCCTGACCAAAACATGGCCTGAATTTCCTCAATAGCAGCTCTATAAAGGAGAACAAGTCCCAAAAATGCCTCAGATTGCCCTTCTCTTGCCCTGGATGTAGAGAAACTTACAGTACCACCCTGTATGTACTTCCTCAATTCCTAAAAAGTTCTGTAAAACATAAAGAAAACAAAAATGCAATGAGCTTGAAATATCATATAACACTATTGTATTCACATTAGAACACATATCATAAATTGCAAGTTATACATTATTCTATTGTGTTTGAAAAAAAAAATAATTCATTCAGAAATTGATGGCAGCAACACATCTCAAAAAAGATGGGACAGGAGTAACAAAAGGCTAGAAAAGTAAGTGGTACTGGTACAACTGGAGGGTCAATATTCAACTAAGTCAAATGACTGTACATAAAAAGAGCATGTTAGAGAGGCAGAGTCTCAGAAGCAAAGATGGTCAGAGGATCACAGGTGTAAGGGGATGATAATAAGGTACACATGGCCCTTTCTTGCACCAACTGCCTGCCACATTCTGCGAATGAGGGCATTGAGGGGCATGGCGAGGCGTCTCTAATTTACTAAAATGCATGCCAGTTTCCTAGCCTGAGTTAGAATGGAAATCTACGCCAGTATTTTTAAATTCCGGTCGGGCAGCACTCAACTCACAGGCTGGTATTGGGTGAAAGTTCAGTGTAGGTCTGACCACCTGCCTACTGATTCTTATTCAAAATGTAGTCAAATTGAACAGCACTCCAAAAGGTTATGTTTCTTAAAGTTTTATTAAAGCCACAGACAATACAACGTTTTGGTTATAACCCAATTTAACTAATAAAAGAGCCATTCAAAGTACCATAACAGGAAATCATAATCCTGGCATATTTCCCTGCCTTAACTGCACTAAATGTGGAAATGTGCAAAAAAGGAACACGGTCATAGGGCGGCTATGGCTAGGGCTATGTTGGTGAAATAACGATGCGCATTAAAGATAGAATGTCTAAACACAAATTCAATATAAAACAAGAGGCTTGAACTCCAGATACCTGCACATTCTAAAGAGAAGGAACATAGGGTCAATTGAAGTTCTAGAACTGAAATATTTAATGAAATGGATTTTTGAATTGAATACATTACACCCATATGATCTGAATCGACATTAAGCCCCTATTTAATGTAATGATTTGTTATATACCAGACACTATTATTATTGTTATATATTAACACAATGTTTATTTTACACAGGATTCATCCTGTGATTTATGTGGGTGGTGGGCAGGGGGCAATCCTGTATCTGGTAAAGTATAATAAGATAAGATTTCAGCCAGACCCAGCATATCGCTACTTCCAATGGTATCGCATCTGGGTATACAATAAGAAATTAATTCTCAAACTGACGGACACCAGCAAGTGACTCTTGCACTGCTTTTTGACTATGATACGCCTCTTGAGACTGTGAGATTGATATAGCTACTATATAATAAATGAGATGGACATTCTTGTTCGTCCTCTTGTTACTTAGCAATCTGGGGATTTCTTGATTGTTGTTTTTATTGTCTTAGTATTGTCTTCACTACAATATGTTTGTCTGTAGCTTTGTCATGCATTTATACTTACCTTCTGATATGCTGTACTGTTACAGCCTCACAAAGGGTTTATTAAACCCAAAACATTGTATTGTCTGTGGCTTTAATAAAACCTTAAGAAGCATAGCCTTTTGTAGTGCTGTTCAACTTGACTACTATTTGGAAATCTACACTATGTTCTATTGTGAATAAAATATACCGGTAGTATAGTGCATGGTACCACTTTTATTCTCCTATATGTTGGGTGTAATTTTCAGTACCTGATTTTTTTCTGAATATATAGACAGTGCACATTAAACACTTCTCTTGTCCTGTATGTTGGGGGTAATTATTCATCTCTACTCCTACTCAGTAAGAGTATCAGTATGCTGGGTTTCTGTAGTTATTTTTAGGTCTGTATTTAAAGGGGTTTCCCATCCCCCTGTTTCAGCAGCTTTACCTGCTGTCTCTTCCTCTCACTTCCTGTATTCCTTCTCAAACTGTCAAAGCCACCTCCTCTCCCCCCCCCCCCAGCTTGCTGAACAGGACACTATGAAGTATCATAATACTTATTATGATTACTAGAAATCTAATATAAATGCACATCATTGAGAGATAACAGACATGGCTTTATCACTAAACTGCATTGACTGAAATAGCAGAGCTGTAGATAGCTGTCTTATCACACAGGTCTAGCTCTATGGAAATGCTGTGCAAACAATGGGAAGAATAGTTTCACATAACAGACAAACAAAGCAGTATTGCTAAAGCAATATATTTAGGAAAACTCTTCAATTTACATAAGCTAGCAGTATAGATAGGATCCTTAAGATGGGAATACCCCTTTAATTTAAGGTGTTAGGTCTGTATCTGTTTTGGGAGGTATGGCATTTGTACTTTTATTTTGGGGTCTGTAGTTAAGGAGTCTTGTCTATGCCTTTATTGACTCTGGGGTCTGCACTTCTTATTGGTCTGTAGTTATTATGAGTCTGGTCTGAGGTCTGCATTTATTTTAGTGTCTAAAGAAGATCTGTATCTGTTTTGGGAGGGTCTACTCTGAGGACTGTCATACTTTGCTGTCTCTATCAGTGTTAGTGGCAATGGCTGTGTGGGCCTGCAAGTAAAACTATATGTTCAGCAGGAAAAGAATGCAAGTAGGAGCGGATTAAGGGTACCACAGGCCCCAGACTTTTCAGAAAGCTAAGGCCTTCACCATTCATGCCAAAGATAACTGTGACAGAATTATGTCCCATAGCAATCTTCCATGTGGAATAATGTCCCATAGCAGCCCCCATATAGTAGAATATCCCATAGTAGCCCCTCTATGCAGTATAATGTTCCGTAGTGGCCCCTCTCAAGCAGTATAATATCCCATAGTGGCCTCCATATAGTATAATGTGCCATAATGGCACATACATAGGGTTGACCGAACGGGTTCTCGTTATGAATTTTCCAAAAATTTCAGGTTTACCCAAACACAAAATTTATGGGGTTCACCACCCAGAGCTATTATTATACTCTAGGGCTTCTTCAGACCCCAGAGTATCATAAGCGGTGGCCCAGGGGAAGTGAGCAAACATAAAAAACAGTCCTAGCCTCCTGATTGATGTCAGGGATGTCATTTAGGAGGCTGGAAGAGGCCCGAAGAGGATGTGCCAGAGCACAGGGGAGTTAACAATGTTTATGTTTACTCACCTCCCCTGGGCCTCTACTTATTATACTCTGGGGTCTGAAGAGATCCCAGAGTATAATGATGGCAGTTCCAGTTTGGACACGTTCACTCTGAACAAAACTGCTGAACAAACCTTGCGCATATTCACAAGACAAATCTCGCTTTATTCATGCAACACATGTCAATTCCAGTAGATTCCCATGCCCTGCCACAGGAATCAACTGTATCGGCACAATGCCAATACAGTTAATTATGAGACCAGATTATAATGGGGACAAAAATGTAGTTACTTGCTACTTCCAGGCAACCTCACATTTCACCCTTACTATTATCTGCCCTGCATGCAACCATTAACAATCAGTTTGAATACCACACAGACATCATGCCCACATGGTTTTCAGCCATAATTTGGCCGCATCATATTAGCGCACACTCAAGATCTATAGCAGGGGTAGGCAACCTTTTTTGTTCGGCGTGCCGATTTTAATTAAAAAATCAAAGATGAGGTACTCGGAGTGCCGGTCAATAATTGTAAGTCTGACGACCCCTAAACTAAAGTCATATACCACAAACCATAACACAGAAGTGCTGCTACCAGATGCTTTAGGACACATGCATTTACTGCTATTTCATGGGACGCTCCTGTACTTTCCGATTAGAAGCAATGAATGTGCAGCCGCCAATTAGTGGTAAATATATGTGTCCTGGAGCACCGTATGGCAGCAGCCTCATGGTGAAAACACACTATGTTTCTGGATGCAGCTATATTCTTAGGCCACTGGAACTTTTACTTTGATGCATTTTTGCATTTACTGGTGCATTTTTGCACCAAAAAAACAAAGCCTGAGTTTTCTGTGCAAAAACACATCCTTAATACAGAAATCACACCTTTACACAGAATAATGTCCCATAGTGGTCCCTGCACATGGTATTATGTCCAACAGCCATAGCAGTCCCTGCACACAGTATTATGTCCCATAGTGGCTACTGCATATGGTATTATGTCCCACAGCGGCCCCTGCACTCAGTATTATGTCCCATATTGGCCCCTGCACACGGTATTATGTCTCATAGCGGCCCCTGCACATGGTATATGTCCCATAATGGCCCCTGCACTCAGTATTATGTCCCATAGTGGCCCCTGCACACGGTATTATGTCTCATAGCGGTCCCTGCACATGGTATATGTCCCATAGTGGCCCCTGCACACGGTATTATGTCCCATAGTGGCCCCTGCACACGGTATTTGTCCCATAGCAGTCCCTGCACATGGTATATGTCCCATAGCGGCCCCTGCACACAGTATTATGTCCCATAGTGGTCCCTGCACACGGTATTATGTCCCATAGTGGCCCCTGCACACGGTATTTGTCCCATAGCGGTCCCTGCACATGGTATATGCCCCATAGCAGCCTCTTCACTCGGTATAATATTCTAACTTTTATAATATTCCAATTTGTGCCACTCACTAGCTATTATTATACTGTGGGTTCTCTTCAGACTACAGAGTATAATAAGTGGAAGGCGAAGAGATGAAAAACATAAAAAAACAATGTACTCACCATTCCACGATGCGCAGCCGCTCTGTTCTCTTCGGGCGCTTCTGCCTGTAATGAGCTACCGCTCATTGGGTCTCAAGGGTCATGTCGCGTCATTAGGCATAATGACGTCAGACGCAGATGTGACACCTGAGGCCCTGTCAGCTGACTTCAGGCAGAAGCGCCCGAAAAGCACACTGCGGCTGCAGAGCGTGGAATGGTGAGTAACATTGTTTTTTAAGTTTCAACACCTCCCCAGGAGCTCCGCTTATTATACTCTGGGGTCTGAAGAGACCCCACAGTATAATAATAGCAGTTTAGTTTCGGCCGTGTTTGGTCCGATCGAAACTGCTGGGCAAGGACTCCGCTGCTGTGCCAGGGAAATATGCCTCGCGTGCCACTCTTGGCACGCGTGCCGGGGGTTGCCCTCCACTGATCTATAGGATATCCATAATAGTGTAAGCCGTGTACCGGGGTGGGTTCCCCAGGATACAGCGAAGTCACGAACATAGGAAGTGACTCCAAATCAATTTAGAAAAAACAAGATTTTACTTTGTCTAGTAACACCTCTTTACCAAAAAAAACACTCACAACTATTTACATACACTCAGCCAGGAAGCTGAGACTCTGGTGTTGTATAGCGCGGTGCCCTCTCATGTGCGGCTCCAATACACTCCAAGCTTTTACCTTTCTACAGGCTGCAACTAACCAGCTGCTTGTTACCTTTTTATCACCCTAGTCACAGGAACAATTCAGTGAGTGTGAAAGGGGCACCGGCGGTACAACACAAGAGCTTACAAACTTATCAAAATACTTGTATTCCCCACAAACAAAGTACAACCGAGTAACTATAATAGTAGGACAGCTTGCAAGCCACAGAAATATGACAATGTATAAAATGTCGCTTCTAGACTTCCCCAGAAGCTCCTCTCTGGGAGTTACAAGTCTATAGAACTCTCTGAGTCTTAGTCCTTACTAACGTATAGGTAGATAATTCAACAGTAGTGTGGCCTGTGAAGATGAGTATGCCTAACTAGTCTAACTACAAGCCCTTACTCAGTCCCAAGCAAAACATTGTAATGCGGTGCGTGCACGATTACTTCTCTTACTGATCCAGATTTGGTGGGTACCTTTTAGCTTTTGTCTGGAACAGCTGAAAGCAGGGCTCATCCAAACATGCGGTCTCACTGTAAGGGCCACTTCTCAGCCGGGTCCTTGATAGCAATCTTCAACTTAGGATGCTGTCTGAGCAAACCCTGGAACAGTCTCTGCTTCAGCTCCACCTTGCTATATTTCAGATTCCTTCTTCTTCTAAAAGCTCAAAGCACACTCCTAAGATGGCTGCCACACACACTCTGCTCCTTCTTGTAGTTACACCTCTGCAGAACAGGGTCTCCACATCACTACTCCAGGGAATTACAGAATTACAGTCCTTCCCATTTCTGAGGTAACAGTGGCCTCTTGTGGTCAAACAAACAAATGTCAGTTTATAAAAAAAAAACTTATTTATAGAAACAGGTACATTCATAACATGAGGGCTGTTTCCCCATCTTACAATACAATGAAGTAAAGGTGGCTACAATCTGAGTGGCCCGCTTCTAATTTTTTCTGTGCAATTGTATCAGCCTAGTTAGGTGAAGCCTGAAAAGAGAGCATATGAAGGCACTGGACCTGCAAAGAATCATGGTAATGATAATGGTAATCACAATAAGTTATCCAAGTGTATATTGAAAAACTTATGTGCATGTGTTTGTATGTGTTTCTCAGAATTCCTTTATATCAGTAGTCAAAATTCAGCAAGTGTGCATGAATCTATATCTGTATGTATACTCTGTGTATATGTATGTTGCCAGGAGGGAAAGTGTTGGATGGCGGCTATGTCCCATTGAGACTGCTACTTTCAGTGATATAAATCCCACAGAAACTGGATTTTAGGGTCTAGGTTTTGGGAGTGACTGGAGTGTATTTAGAATGGCCACTCCAGAATTTTAACTCTGTAAGGGTATGTTCACATGGAAGAATTTGGCACTGAATTTGAGTCTGATTCCACTTCAAAATCATTTTTTTCTCTGACAGATTATTCCTCTAGCTGATCAAGCATAATGCTTGATTTTCAGACAGATTCTGCCTGATAACTCAGGCAGGTGCAGGTTTTGATGTGGAATTTGACGCAGAATTTGGAGAAGTGACAATATCAGCTTCTATTTCCTGAAGCAAAATTTTTCAGCTAGGAAAATGTCTTCCATGTGAACAACCCCTTAGGGCATGTTCACGCGGAGGAATTTGGCACTGAATTTGAGGTGGATTCTGAACTGAGCAAATGATTGCCAGAAACTATTTTTGGTTGAACAAAGTGAGGTTTGTAAAAGAACTTTAATACCTTTATGTTATGTTGAAGAAAGCAGATCTGCTTTGTTCGGGCTTTATCTGTTGCCAGAAAAGCACCCTGTTTAATTTTTTGCTGAGAAATTAATACCACTTCTGCTATAATAAAATCTGCTTGTTACCTGTCTGTTTGTTACTGACCATGCCACAGCGTTTATATGCTGCATATGTGTGTGTACACTGCGTTTTTGTATACAGTATGCTGTATTGCTGTGAGTGTACCACTGTCCTAGACTGTACCTCTGACTGTTAGTGACTACATGTCTGCAGCTGGCCATCTGTATGGTAGTATCGTAGCACTCTCCTCACGCTCCACTCACCTTTTCACCTACAGTGGCATGCAAAAGTTTACACACCCCTTGTCAAAATGACTGTTATTGTCAACAGTTAAGCAAGTTGAAGATGAAATGATCTTCAAAAGGCATACAGTTAAAGATTAAACACACTTGTCTATAATTTTAAGCAATATTAGTGTATTGTTATGTTTGAGTACAATTTTAGAGTGAAAAAGGGAAAGGAGTACCTTGCAAAAGTTTGGGAACCCTTGTAGATTTGTGTGCTCAGATAACTGGACCAAGGTCTCAGACTTTAATTAGCCAGTTAGGATTATGGCTTGTTCACTATCATTGTTAGGAAAGGCCAAGTGATGCAAATTTTACAGCTTTATAAATACCCAGCCTCCTCTAACCTTATGCCAAAAAACAGTAGCCGTGGGTTCTTCTAAGCAGCTGCCTAGCACTCTGAAAATGAAAATAGTAGAGACCCACAAAGCAGGAGAAGGCTATAAGAAGATAGCAAAGTGTTTTTAAGTTGCCCTTTCCTCAGTTCCAAATGTAATTAAGAAATGGCAGTTACCAGGAACAATGGAGGTCAAGATAAGGTCTGGAAGACCACGAAAAATTTCAGAGACAGCTGCTCGTAGGACAGCCAGAGTGGCAAATGAGATCCCCGCTTGACTGCAAAAGACCTTCGGGAAGATTTAACAGACTCTGGAGTTGTGGTACATTGTTCTACTGTTCAGTGATACCTGCACAAATATGGCCTTCATTGAAGAGTCATCCATCAGAAGAAAACCTCTTCTGTGTCCTCACCATAAAATTCACCATCAGAAGTTTGCAAAAAAACATCTAAACAAGCCTGATGCATTTTGGAAACAAGTTCTGTGGACCAATGAGGTTAAAATAGAACTCTTTGGCCACAATGATCAAAGGTATGTTTGGAGAAAAAAGGGAACGGAATTTCAGGAAAAGAACATCTCTCCAACCATTAAGCATGGGGGTGGATCAATCATGCTTTGGGGTTGTGTTGCAGCCAATGACACAGGGAACATTTCACAGGTAGAGGGAAGAATGGATTCAATGAAATTTCAGTAAATTCTTGAAGAAAACATAACACCATCTGTCAAATAGATGAAATTGAAAAAACAATGGCTTCTACAAATGGATAATGATCCTAAACACACGTCAAAATACACCATAGACTTCCTAAAAAGGCACAAGCTGAAGGTTTTACCATAGCCCTCGCAGACCCCTGATCTGTACATCATTGAAAATCTGTAGCTAGACCTCAAAAGAGCAGTGCATGCAAGACGACCCAGGAATCTCACAGAACCGGAAGACTTTTCCAAGGAAGAATGGATGAAAATCCCTCAAACAAGAACTGAAAGACTCTTGGCTGGCTACAAAAAGGGTTTACAAGCTGCAATACTTGCCAAAGGGGGTGCTACTAGATAGTAACCATGCAGGGTGCCCAAATGTTTGCATTGGGTCATTTTCATTTTTGGTTATTTTTTGTTTATAATGTAAAATATGAAAATACAAAAAATACAAAAAATACATTGGGAATGTGGTCATCTTTAATGTTATGCCTTTTGAAGATCAGTTTATCTTCAACTTGCTTAACTGTTCACAATAATAGTCATTTTGACCAGGGGTGTCCAAACTTTTGCATGCCACTGTATGTTTCCATACTTAGAAATATTAAATAGTTATTGGTGTCAGACTTTTTGATTTTGATTTGTTTTTTTAAGTTTAAAACCATAGCAAAAACTATATAAACTTGGTTTCCCTTATGTCCTACAGCAGCACAATATGGGGTATTTCTGCCCCTGTGTGGTGTTAGGCGGAATTTTTAATGAACATTATTTATGCATGACTATGGTACCCTATAAGAGGGCAAAAGAGACCTCCCCCTTGTATTTTTTTTCTGTCCTGTGTGGTGGGACAGGTGGAGGGAGGTCTTTTTTGATCTCCCATATTTTTTTCCCCTAAAGTTTGTTAACTTACCTTTGGGGAGTCCTCTTTACAGAGATTCTTTCTTCCACTGGACTCTTCTGTGGAAAAGAAGGGGTTTTTTACATACTGCATGTTCAAAGACCTGTAGTTCAGGCCACTTGTGCGGCCTTGATGTGGAGCATTGCCGTTTCACTTACCTTTTTTTGTACCTTGCCAAGTTTTCAACCTTCGCCCTGATAAGGTTGATTTCAGTAGTACATGCAGCGTAGTTGCATGCTGCATGTTCAAAGACCTGTAGTGCAGGCCACTTGTGCGGCCTTGATGTGGAGCATTGCCATTACTTTACAAGCTCCGTGGCCGCCAGAAGTGATGTCAGTCACTTTGTTCCTCCGAAACCTTTGTTTGTGTTCCGGTTTTCTGGGGACTTAATTCTCGGATGGACTTTTTGTGGCTTAGTTTTTCCTCCTTTTACAAGGTTATATTTGCTGTGCCTCTTTTCTGGCATCGTTCTGTATATTTTTAGCTTAATTCTGTGTACATGGAATTAAGGTTTACTAAATTTGCGGGGGAGGGATTTTTGTGGTGCACTACTTGCTCATTCCTCCTCCCCTCCTATAGAAGCCTTTATCTCACTGCAGGAGATGGCTTGTCTTTTAGTGAAGAAGGCCTCAGTACTGTTGCAGAGTGTGATTGCTGGATGTGGCAGAGTCAAAACCAGATAGACATTTGTATATAACAGGAACAGACTTTAGTGAAATATGAGTGCAGTAAGAGAAAATTCACCTCACATGGTGAATAACAGATCTAGTACAGCACACACTAACAATACAGGAAGTGTATATAAACAGCATCAAAAACAACAAAAGTACAGAGTGTCTACAGATAAACATTTAGTAACAGCTACAACTAGTGTCATAAATGTGAACTGCAGTCAATCCATCAAATATAGAGACGAAGCTGGCTGTTGCATATCTCCAACACCCCTTCTTAACAGCTAAGGCTTAGTCTGTTAGGCCCATCTTCTTTGTAAGCCTCGAGTGTCTTTCAGCGGTCAGGGGCTTGGTAAGGATATCTGATGTCATATCCTCAGTCGGGCAATAAAGTAACTCAAGAAGTCCATGATCTTGAAGATCCCCCAGAAAGTGGAACTTCACATCAATATGCTTGGTTCTCGAGCTAACTCTTTCCATCTGTGCAAGTGCAAGACATCCTTGATTGTCCTCAAAGGTTCTCGTTGCTTTCATCTGTGGTTGACCCAAGTCTTTTAATAGTTGTCTCAACCATATGACTTCTTGACTTGCCTGTGCTGCTGCAACATACTCTGCTTCAGTAGATGATAGTGTAACAGAAAGTTGCTTTCTACTAGTCCAACAGATAGCACCTCCTGATAGAAGAAACAGGTACCCACTTGTAGATTTTCTGTCACTGGTAACTCTGGCCCAATTGGCATCCACATATCCTGTCAGGGTGCTTTCGTCACTTGCTGGTAACTTTAGCTTGTACTGTAAAATCCCTTTAAGATAGCGAATGACTCGCTTCACAGCATTCCAGTCCATCTGACTTGGCGTTGAAGTCTTTCTGCATAGGATTCCAACTGCTGCTGCAATGTCAGGCCTTGTAACGGTGCTAATGTACAGCAATTTCCCTATTTATTTCCAGTACTGAGTATTACAGTGCCTTGCGAAGGTATTCGGCCCCCTTGAACTTTTCAACCTTTTGAAACATTTCAGGCTTCAAACATAAAGATATAAAATTTAAATTTTTTGGTGAAGAATCAACAACAAGTGGGACACAATTGTGAAGTGGAACGAAATTTATTGGTTATTTTAAACTTTTGTAAAAAATAAAAAACTGAAAAGTGGGGCGTGCCAAATTATTCGGCCCCTTTACTTTCAGTGCAGCAAACTCACTCCAGAAGTTCAGTGAGGATCTCTGAATGATCCAATGTTGTCCTAAATGACTGATGATGATAAATATAATCCACCTGTGTGTAATCAAGTCTCCGTATAAATGCACATGCTCTATGATAGTCTCAGGGTTCTGTTTAAAGCGCAGAGAGCATCATGAAGACCAAGGAACACACCAGGCAGGTCCGTGATACTGTTGTGGAGAAGTTTAAAGCCGGATTTGGATACAAAAAGATTTCCCAAACTTTAAACATCCCAAGGAGCACTGTGCAAGCGATCATATTGAAATGGAAGGAGTATCAGACCACTGCAAATCTACCAAGACCCGGCCGTCCCTCTAAACTTTCATCTCAAACAAGGAGAAGACTGATCAGAGATGCAGCCAAGAGGCCCATGATCACTCTGGATGAACTGCAGAGATCTACAGCTGAGGTGGGAGAGTCTGTCCATAGGACAACAATCAGTCGTACACTGCACAAATCTGGCCTTTATGGAAGAATGGCAAGAAGAAAGCCATTTCTCAAAGATATCCATAAAAAGTCTCATTTAAAGTTTGCCACAAGCCACCTGGGAGACACAACAAACATGTGGAAGAAGGTGCTCTGGTCAGATGAAACCAAAATCCAACTTTTTGGCCACAATGCAAAACGATATGTTTGCCGTAAAAGTAACACAGCTCATCACCCTGAACACACTATCTCCACTGTCAAACACGGTGGTGGCAGCATCATGGTTTGGGCCTGCTTTTCTTCAGCAGGGACAGGGAAGATGGTTAAAATTGATGGGAAGATGGATGGAGCCAAATACAGGACCATTCTTGAAGAAAATTTGTTGGAGTCTGCAAAAGACCTGAGACTGGGGCGGAAATTTATCTTCCAACAAGACAATGATCCCAAACATAAAGCAAAATCTACAATGGATTGGTTCACAAATAAACATATCCAGGTGTTAGAATGGCCAAGTCAAAGTCCAGACCTGAATCCAATCGAGAATCTGTGGAAAGAGCTAAAAACTGCTGTTCACAAACGCTCTCCATCCAACCTCACTGAGCTCGAGCTGTTTTCCAAGGAAGAATGGGCAAGAATTTCAGTCTCTCGATGTGCAAAACTGATAGAGACATACCCCAAGCAACTTGCAGCTGTAATTGCAGCAAAAGGTGGCGCTACAAAGTATTAACTTAAGGGGGCCGAATAATTTGGCACGCTACACTTTTCAGTTTTTTATTTTTTACAAAAGTTTAAAATATCCACTAAATTTCGTTCCACTTCACGATTGTGTCCCACTTGTTGTTGATTCTTCACCCAAAAATTTTAATTTTATATCCTTATGTTTGAACCCTGAAATGTGGCAAAAGGTTGAAAAGTTCAAGGGGGCCGAATACTTTCGCAAGGCACTGTACATCAGTTCATTAGCATTGACCAACTTTCATCTTAGTTTTTCAAATATTCCACTACCCCAAGTGGTCATTGTTGTTGGTAACAATTGCCTATATGAATCAACGATGAACATTTGCTCCAGGAAATGATAGCAGTCTAAAATCTGATGTGTATGGCCAGCTTTAGATATAACACACACTGCTACTTCTATGCACTCTTAGTCTACACTATGAACCTTCTAGGTTGCACTTGCAACACAGCAATAGGCATACAAGATTAATTTATAATATGTATACAGTTTGTCTACAAATTTCAGATATTCAAGGTGTTGACTTCCACTACCTTACATAGGGACAACCCAGACTGGGTTCTGACATTGCAGAGTTTATCCAAAGCATGGCTTAAATGCAAATACATTTTGCAATGGATATACAGTAGTTATGGCACTGAGCTTGGCACTAATTTGATAATGTTGGTATCTATCCACAGTTCCAAGCTGTGTAGCAGTCACTGCTCTGCAACTAATGAGTGTTTCCTATGTCTCATCATAGTCCTTTCTATATTTTTGAGAATATCCCTTGGCTACGAGTCTTGCTTTGTATCGCTCCACTGTACAGTACCATCTGCATTGTTTTTTACTTTGAAAGTCCATTTACAACCTATGGATTTCCTTCCAGGTGGTAGTTCAGTAAGTGTCCATGTTTTAGTGTCATGCATGGATTTTATCTCTTCCTTTGCAGCCTTTATCCATTTACTGGCTTCCCCTTCTGAAAGCTGAGATATGTCTTCCCAAGTTGCATGTTCATTCGCACTGGCAGTGCTTGCCTTGTATGAGAGACATACAGGTGGTTTACCTTTATTCTCTTTCATCGAGCGTCATGGTTCTGTGTGTGAGCTTGGTTGTGTCTGTTCTTCAGTACTGATGGGTTCTGCGCTCACTTCAACAGTTTGTTCAGAAGTTACAGATGTTGGCTGATCAGTGTCAGTTTTCTCTTCTGTTCTTACTTCCTCTGTTGTCATTACATTGTCTCTCAGATCTTCAACAAAAGTTATGCTGTTACTAATGGTAACCTTGTCAGTTTTGGGATTTAGGATTCTGTAAACCTTAACATTTGTCACTGTATTCGACAAAGACGCCTTCAAATGCTCTGTTTTGAAGTTTGGTGCGTTTTTCTTCTGGAATGTAGGTCAACGCCTTACATCCAAAAACTTTTAGATGTTTTACACTCGGCTTCTCATTGTGCCATAGTTCGTATGGAGTTTTCTCAATTGTTCTAGAAAAGAGTCTGTTTTGCAAATAAGTGGCTGTCATTGCTGCTTCACCCCAATATTTTTGTGGTAATCCAGAGTCTATCAGCATGCATCTGATCATTTCAGTCAGAGTTCTGTTCTTTTTTTCAGCTACCCCGTTTTGCTCTGGTGTGTAGGGGACTGTCTTTTGATGCTCTATTCCATTCTGCTTTAAGTACTCTTGTATTTTATGTCCTGTGAATTCACCTCCATTGTCACTCCGAAGTATGAGAGGTTTTCTCTGAAACTTGTTACTTGTCCTTACTACATAGTCCTGTAATTTGTCAAAAACTTCACTCTTGTGTTGCATTAGGTAAGTGACTGTGTATCTTGAATAATCATCTATGAAAGTCACTATGTACCTGTTGCCTCCAGGTGTAGGTGGGTTTAGGGGACCACATACATCACTGTGAACTAGGTCAAGAGGTCTTGAAGCTCTTTTGTGACTTACTTAAGGAAGTGTTGCTCTTGTAGCTTTGGATTTGATGCAACATTCACATTTAACAGTAACTGAACAAGGGGATACTGTTAGATCCTTTGTCAGATTCCTCTTTTGTTGTTCCTGTATGCATTCTGGGTGTCTGTGACCTAAACGCCTGTGCCACACGTGTATACAGTTATTGTACTTATGTGTGCATAGTCTCACCTGCTCCTTCACTGTGTTGAGGTGATATAGATGATCATCCAACTTGACACTTGCTATCATCTGCTTGCCGTCTAGGATAGAACACTTGTCCCCTTGGAATTTTACAGACGCTTCACAGATAAGAGTCCTCCTTCTAGATCAGGAACATAAAGTACATCTTTTACTGGTATTGCTAAATTGTGTCCCGCATCATTGGGGCATACAAGGGTTCCATGCCCATATCCTTCTGCACATATTTTACTCCCATCTGCGAGGTAAATAGTCTCTTTGTTATTCAGATCAAGTTCTGTGAAAAAACTTCTATCACCTGTCATGTGACTGGTTGCTCCAGAGTCAATGCACCAGCCTTGCAATTTATGGTTGCCTGTCACTTTAAAAGTGGCATTCCACTTCCCTTCACTTGAATCAGAAATTGTGACTTTGACTTTCTGCTTAGTGTAAGAGGGATGCTGCCTCATCTGCTCTGTTTTCCATATAGTGCAGTCTTTCTTTATGTGTCCTTGTCTGTGGCATCTAAAGCACACTCTGGTTTCCTTCCTGTGTGACCTTGTTTCTGTAGCTTTAAGAGCAGTCTTGGACTGAGTTTCTTTATAATCATGTGTAAACTCCTTTCTTCGCTGATACTCATCTACGACCCTGGTCTTTACAAATGTTAGTGTCAGATCTGTCTCAGGCCGTGTCTCCAGCGCATTGATCATTGCAGTGTATGTGTCAGGTAAACTGCATAATAAAATGGCTGCGGCATGACTGTCTGTTATAGTCTCACTGACTGATCTGAGTTGTGTGATCACCTCCAGCATGGCATTTATATGCTCTTGCATGTCCTGCTCTCTACTAAACCTCATTTTGTAGAGTTTCCTCAGCAGAAACAACTTGCTGTTTAAACTTGATCTCTCATGCAGTCTTTTCAGTACATCCCACATGCCTTTCGCTGTATTCTCACTGTGTATGTGAATAAGCTGATCATCTTCTACTAGTAAGCTTATAGTGGCCCGTGCCCGTCTGTTTTTCCTGTCCCAGTCCTGATAATTATCTTGTGGTCTCTCTGTAGTGATAACTTCCCACAACTCATCCCTGGATAATAGCATTTCCACTTTAAATCTCCATAGCTGATAATTGTCATTGTTCAGCTTGGCCACTGATAGTTTAGGTTCTGAACTACAGGCCATTCTCCCTCCTTTATATAAGGGAAGAGTCTTACTTCTGTACAGGAGATGTCTCTGTGGAAGCTTCCTTATGTCGATCTCCACATCTGCCGCACTGTCTTCCGTTCTGGACTTCGCTCTGCCTGAGCCGCTTCTGGTTACTGGGGTTTATCCGGTTACTGGGGCTTCATTTAATCACTGGAGATTCATTTGATCACTGGGCCCATAACCTGTTGCAGAGTGTGATTTCTGGATGTGGCAGAGTCAAAACCAGATAGACATTTGTATATAACAGGAACAGACTTCAGTGAAACATGAATGCAGTAAGAGAAAATTCAGCTCACATGGTGAATAACAGATCTAGTACAGCACACACACTAACAATACAGGAAGTGTATATATATCAACAGCATAAAAAAAAACAAAGATACAGAGTGTCTACAGATAAACATTTAGTAACAGCTACATCTAGTGTCATAAATGTGAACTGCAGTCGATCCAGCAAATATAGAGACGAAGCTGGCTGTTGCATATCTCCAACAAGTACTCCACTTGGATTACTGTTCTTGTTGCTGCAGCATGGTTGCTCAGTGGTTAGCACTGCAGCCTTGTAGCACTAGAGTCCTGGGTTCAGATCCTGCCAGGAGTTTGAAAAAAAAAAAAAAAAAAAAAAGAGCCTAGTTTGTGTGGACTGTAACACACCATTACCGGATACAATTACTTGCTGCCGTCAGTGTGTGGACCCCCCTTTGATGAACCGTCTATAAGAGACATTGTTGTAGGGATCAAGGTAAGTACATGCAGGATTTCATGAAAGAGAGCCAGTACTCCATTTCTCAGATTTCGGAAAAGTCCCGATCTGAGAAACATACTCTTTCACTGAACTTCCAGGTGATTGATGAGACGCTCTCATCGGATGAAGATGCCTTGGAGAATTCCAGCAGACCTCTCTTTCCTCTAGAGAAGATAAATAGGCTGCTGAAGTCCATCTGGTCAAGAGACTGAGATGTTGACGGGGGAAGCCTCCACTTCCACCACTAGGGGGCCTAGTGATCGTAACACTAATAAGCTCATGCTATTGGAGTGGAAACATCCTGAAAGAGCCACTATTTTATCCAGGAGGTTAAGGCCTTATTTCCTATTGTGGAATACCAGCTGTACTGATGGGGTCCCCCACCTAAAGTTGATATGGCAGTAGCCAAATTGTCCCACCGTATGGTGGTCCCGACGGATGATGGCTCCAACCTCCAGGACCCTATGGATAGGAGCATGGAGGGCACTCTCAGAAAGGCTTATTATATGGCCTCTGCTCATACCTCGGTGGCCATTGCCTCTAATGAGGTAACAAGTTGTGCTCTGGTCTAGCCCAACTGGAGAGGGATATCGACTCTGGAGTCTCCAGAGATTACCTCTTATCATTTTTGAGGTCAGTCTCCTTGTCTGCAGATTACCTAGATACCAGTCTAGGGGTTCTGGATGGAAGTTCCCCAAAGATGGGGACAAGAAGAAACCTAACTTTTTGACGCCAGCTGTTTGCTTCCTGTGGCATAGACTTCTGTTGGGAGATGACTCTCCCAATTTTTCACCTTCTGGCAGGAGAAGATTCAAGATTCCTTGGGTCTTGCAAGTAGTACAGCGGGATATGCGATCGATTTTCTTCATCCGCTCAAGACTGATTTATTATGACCTGCTCCCTTCCTGCGGCTCGGCAGGTTATACTGGTAAGTTCCATTCGTGATTATATTTACAAGGGGGCCTTGAAAGAGGCTCCCCCCTCTAAAAAAGGATTCAGTGTTTACTCCCCAGTTTTTCTGGTGCTAAAATCATCAGGCGACTTCTTCAAGGAAAGAAAGGTTAACCACAGCGGTCCAGTATCTTCTCAGAACTCGCCTGGTGTCTATCAGGACAACTACAAGAGTCTTAGGCCTAATTTCATTCTCAGCCATGGCAGTCCTTTGGGCTTTATGGCATATGCGTTCTCTTAAGATGAAAGCAATAAAGGCCTGGAACCATACTCCTCTCGGTCTTGACAGGAGGATCAGACTTTTCCCCAGTATCCGTCTTTCCCTCAGATGGTGGATAAACCTGAAAGACGGGATGTCCACGGTCCAACCTCGTTGCACCCTGTTGACTACCGATGCATCCCTCTCGGGATGGGGAGCCCACCTGTACCAGAAGACCATACAAGGAGTCTGGAGCAGACTAGAAAAGAGGACATTGTCCAACTGGAAGGAGCTCAGAGCAGTTTACCTGGCACTACTTCATTTCTCTCCTCTCCTCAGAGCTCAGAGGAAGAGCGGTCAAGATCCGGTCCGACAGTATGCCGACCGTAATGTACCTGAACAAACAGGGAGGCACCAGATCGCTAACTCTCACCAGGGAGACAGGTCTGACTTTTATCTGGGCAGAGGAAAATCTGACCCACTTGTCCGCAGTTAACATCAGGGGCTCCTTGAACATAGTAGCAGATCAGTTGAGTCGGGTTCTCACCATATCAGGAGAATGGTTTCTCAATCCAGAGATCTTCCATCAAATTACCCGGAAGTAGGGTCTTCCAGAAGTAGACCTTATGACGACCAGACTCAACGCCAAGGTGGAGATGTTCTGCTCACTGTATCAGGAGAACTATCCCTTGGCAGGTCCAGGTTGGCATACATTTTCCCTCCGCTTTCCATGCTACCAGGGGTATTGATGAAAGTCTGACAGGACCAAGCCTCTGTGATAGCCATTGTACCATTCTGGCCAAAAAGAGCTTGGTTTTCCCAGCTCATGTACATGAGTCGAGGGATCTATTGGAGGCTTCCCCCCACTCAGAACCTAGTTTCTCAATGAACTTAGAAGTACCAGGATCTGAGGAGATTCAACCTGACAGCCTGGAGGTTGACCAGCCATTATGGAAATCCAGAGGGTTGTCAGAAGCCGTCTTGGAGACTCTTTCCTGCGCCAGAGCAGAGTCTACCAATGAGAGCTACCTAAGGATAGGTAATATCTTCAAAGAATGGTGCTCCAAACAGGAAGTTTACAGTGCGAATCTTTCTACTGGAGATATTCTAAAACTTTCCTCAGGATGACTTGGATAAGAGCCTTTCCCTGCCACACTCAAGGTACAGGTTTCAGCCCTATCCGCCTGTTTAGGCAGACGATTGTCTCAGAATCCCTTAATTTCTAGGTTCCTTAAGGGTGCTATGAGACTTAGATCGGTTGTTTCAACTCCTGTTCCCCAGTGGGATCTTGCTACAGTTCTCTTGGATCTTTGTGGTCCTCCATTTGAGTTGTTAGAAGACATGGATCTTAAGTGTTTAGCCTTTAAAACCACCTTTTTGTTAGCCATCACTTCAGCAAAGAGAGTGGGTGAGCTCCAGGCTTTTTCTTCCTAGGAACCATATATTTCGTTCTTGCGGATAGGGTCCAGCTCAGAATTCTCCCTGGCTTTAACCTTAAAGGGAGTCTATCATTTGCAAAAACAGTTTTAAGCTAATGGCACGTTGGAATGGCCTTTAAAAAGGCCATTCTTCTCCTACCTTTCCTTGTTTTCTTCTCCCAGCCGATTCCAAGATAATTCGTTTTTTCGTATATGTAAATGAGCACCCGGGGCGTACCTTCTCTTCGTGAGCACCCATCGCGTTATCACTTCTTACTGCCCCTTCAGCCGTTGCGGTGACTCCCCTCTTGGCCTTCTTTCTTCTTTCTTCTCGCTCTCAGCGAATTTTGGCGACTGCGCATGAATACACACAGTTGTCTGCAACCAGGCTAAGGCCGGTTGCAGACGACCGTGGCCGAAAAGCCGGCCGTGAATTAAAGGCACGGGTGGCGCACGGGGTCACGCGGATGTCACCCGTGTGCCGCCCATGCACCGGCCATGCTTCCGCGGCCCCTTTCATTAAATGAATAGGAGCCACGGAAGCAGGGCCACAAAATAGGACAGGAATATGACCTGTTCTATATTTTGCGGTCCAGACTATCGCCCCATACACGTGACCGTGTAATTCACGGTCATGTGTAGGGGCCCATAGAAATGAATGGGTCAGTGTGCTATCCGTGAAAACACAGATAGCACACTGATCTCGGCCACGGTCATCTGCAAGAGGCCTAAGAGTGACATGTCAGTTTTACTGCACAGTGAACACTGTAAAAATAAAACCTGTAGGAAAGTGATGCAACTGTGTTTATTTTCAATTTCACCACATTGAGAATATTTTTCAGCTTTCCAGCACACGGTGTGAAAAATGGCATGGTACCATTAGTAAGTACAATTTCTCACACAATAATAAGCCTGCCTACTGCTCTGTGATAGAAAACACTAATTTGGTGGCTTTTCCTCATTACCAGTCGTGTGGTTTTTCAGGTTACTTCGCGGCCAGTAATAAGGGAAAGTCCATAATTTGTACTTTCACAAAAGCACTGGTCCTGGAATGTGACAACAGCACTACACAGAGTATCAAGTGACAATACCCTTAGTTTTTTTGCAGGCTGATTTTGAGGCAGAATCTGCCTAAAAAAACGCCTCCCATTCATTTCAATGGGAGTCAGTAGCATTTTTTTTTCCTGTTGCTGAAAAAAATATCTTCAGGTAGATTCTGCCTTGAAAAGCCCATTGAAATCAATAGGAGGAGGAAAAAAAACGCATTTTTTTTGCGTGGTTTTTGATGCATTAACACTAGCGTTTTTTTAAAGTGAAGTTTCCAGGTCCATACATTGTGCTGAACTAAAAAAAGTGTGAAAATGCATCAAAAACCTCTGCAAAAAATGCATCATGCAAAATCTCATTGTGAACATACCCTTAGATGCATTGGAAAAGATTTAATGACTAAAGTGTGACTCCAGCCTTTGAAGCACGGAAGCATGGATGATCCTGCAGATGAACTACATAACAGATTTACAGCTGTGTATAATTTTTCATTTGTAACTGTAGTTACTTTAAAACTAGATCATTGGACCTTGAGTTGTTTTCTGGAGTGACCATGAGATGGCAATGTTGGTTTACTTATCAACTATACTACTTTAGATCCAGAGGCTGTAGAATGGTATTTAACTACAGCAATCCTGCTCACAGATGAAAGGTGGATGCAATTTTATCACTTACACCATGGTAAAAAAAAAAAAATACAAGATTAGAGACATGTCTATTTTAGTACCTGTATTCTTCATGAAATTAGTCAGGAACATATTTTCTTAGATCTCTATGTTGTGTTGAGGGGCCACTGTGGGAAATTATACTGTGTGTAAATGGGGATAATACTGCGTGGGATCCAGGAAAGGGTGCGCTATGCCGTGTGGGGGTAGGGGAGGCCTAAGTCAAAAGTTTGTGATAGGGACCAATCTTTGCTAGTTATACCCCTATATATCAACATACTTTTTGTTGTAAAATTTTATCACAGATGCCTTTTTGTGAAGAAAAAAAAAAAAAAAAGAAAAGAAATTTGCTTGGGGGCACATGTAGCTTATTTTTTATATTTCATTGACAGGCCAGGGTTCTCTTTTTGAGGGGCAAACTTTTATTAGTACCATTTTCTAAACATATGACTTTTTCATAGTTTTTTATTTATTTTTCTTGGATGAGGGAAGGTGACCAAAAAACAACAATTCTGGCAATAAAATTCACTATACAGTATAAATAACATGTATATTTATAATAGTTATTTGTACTTTTGATCACACATCAATACAATTTATGTTTATTTTTCATTTGTTTATTTTATTTATGTATCAATTTTTATTAAGGAATTTTGATATAACAGGAAAAGGAAAATCAACACAACAATCAGAGGTTTGTGGCCTAAAAAGTACAAAGTAATGCTGAGGGCAAATAACACGGGTGCCAACAGTCCACCAAGAGACCGAAGCAAATGGTGAGGCGAGATTGGAAAAGGCCACTAGGCGCAGGAACATGCAAAAAACCTTGGCCGGCACTTACAATGAATAGCCCTCACATAAACGGATAAGTACAGTGCCTATAGCAGCAACACAAAAGAAAGACAAAGAAACAAGTAACTACAAACAGGGGAGATAAGAGGACAAATGAACACGAAAGACGCTCAAAAAGGGGAAAGGCCATAAGAGTAGGGACGGAAAGGGGGCATTGCATTACCAGGAGAGGGGTCCTGAAGGGAAACTCAGGAGCAACCCTGAAGTCAGAAGAAAAGAACTCAGTGGACTTGTTTATTTTTTTATATAACAAATTAGATTAAAGATTTTAAATTTTTTAGCTGGTAGACTCTTTTCTGGCAGGGCCTAATAGGCATCCATGCATGAGACTGGAGACTGTCATTAACCCTCCTGGATGCCATAACAATCCCTCAAAACATTCAATCACCCCTACTGATCACTGAATCTAAGGAGTTAGGGTGGGTTTACACTACTGTTATTAAAGTCCGTTGCTCTCATCCGTCATAGGAACAACAGATGCAGATGGAGCCCCTCTGTTTAGTATCCGTCTGCTTTCACACCCATGTAAAAAAGAAACATGACAGAAGCTTTCTTCTGTCATGTGTTTTACTGTTCTGATGGAAGAAAAGGTTCTACATGCAGGACTGTTTTTTTTCTTTTGTTACAAAAGTAAACAAACATGACAGAAGAAATCATCCATCATGTTCTTTACATTATAATCAATGGGAACAGATGCAGATGGAGGGGGATACGTCTGTGTCCGTTGCTCTACTATCGTCAATGTCCATTGCTGTAATCCTATGACGCATGAGAGCAATGGTCTTTAATAATGGTAGTGCGAATATACCCTTAAACTTTCGGAGTTACTCCTGCATCTGGCTGTATAATACAGCCAGAACCTCTCTGCCTGCATTAAAGCAGCACCATACAGATATATTGCTGAGAATTAATTTCCTGCTCAATACATAGTAGTAAAGCGCTGAGTGGGAAGTGTTTAAAAAAATCATTAACTTGGAAAAGAAATACATTGTACAAATGTTATTGGATACCTGGAGTGAAAAGTTTTACCCTGATATCGTCATTTCTTCATACATTTTCAGGGGCCATGGTATTCAGTTTACATGTAACACCTAGATTTAGGCTTTTTTCATATGGGCATGTCCTTCCCTGTATTATATACTAGTTATAAGCTGTGTGTGTCTGTAATGGGCAAAAAGGTGACAGAGACACTATAGGCACTTGGTATGATGGCATGAACTCTGCCCAAATGTAATGCTACAACCAGTCTTTACTGAAATACACTTCAGCCACATGGGTTAGCGCTGCACGTTCTCCTCTGAGTAGCTTTCTTTGATCCATAGGACTGCATGCCTTCATGCTATCAAATTCCCTGAGGAGTCCTTTTGGTTATGGGACAAAATGCATGGGTATAAGTAGGGAAGATTATGGTGTACGTAAGGCATAGCATCTGGTACTGGCCTTGTTAGGACAGAGGTCATTATTTTGGGGAGTTTGGGGCTCAGTTCAGGGTGCATTAAGGTGAGATCATTTTTCCAGAGTGACACGAATGACATGGACTGAAGACATCCTTATAGACCCTACCTTACATATCTATAGGAAAATGGGTAAGACTGTTCCAATTAATGTCAATGTGTTATCTAAAGTGAGGACAAACAATGTCCAGGGAGCATGGATGAATTGCCTGGGACTAGTACAGTCATCTTGTATTTTTTCTGACAACTTATTATCTTATTGTTTAGTCATAATGTATCTTGTCTGATGACTTTTTGAGTTACTGCTTGGTTCTATAGCTTTAGGCATTTTTCTTTGTATATTTCTTTGATACTTTTGGGCCCTTTTATCTTTTTGTTATTTATTAAAAGTTTTATTATGGTTCATATTGCTGATGAACAAATCTACAATGGGCAAACAATTCTATCAGTCTAAGAAATACAACATAGACTTGACTACTTTACAATTCAAACTCCTCCACATTGCATTCGCACAAGGGGGAGAAAAATGGGGCTCAGGATTCCCCATCTAGTGATCGGTAAAGGTCCCAGCATTCAGATGTTTTGTCACCTATTCTGTTTTTTTAGGACACTCCACTAAATTGTGGTATTGTCACATTGCTACTGGTATATAATATCCATCCTCTAGCCATGCAGTCTGCCTTTGCAGACATTTGTGAAAGAATGGATCATTCTAAAGAGCTCACTGAATTCTAGCTTGGCAGTGTAATAGAATGCCACAGTTGCAACAAATGAAATTTCTTCCCTCCAAGATATTCCACATGTTGTTTCTGTAATTCCCATAGAGGTGAATGGGAGCTACAGAAACAGACTAGCACATTTAGCTAGGATACTGATGTGATGTCATGTGCGCCTGGAGCAAGAAGAAGCAGGAGGCGACAGGAGCAGACAGGTAAGGATTGGTGCTTAGCTTGTAAGCTACAGGCTCAATGGGGCCCAAGCCTGTGAGCATTAGAGCAGGAAGCCTGTGGCTTTCTGCTCTACTAGTAGCAGAATCGGGCCGCTGGCGCAACTTCTCCCCCAGTTTAGCGATTCGGTTATTAAAACCGGATCACAAAACCGGGGAGAACCTGGCAGCATCACTTACCTCACCCCGCTCCTGCTTGCGGCCTCTCCTCTTCCCGCTTCAGCCTGGGCCCTGCGCATTGTGATGACCTAATGTGCAGCGTACGTGGGGGCCCCCTGGCCAGGAGTGGGGAGAGGTAAGTGAATAGGGGCCGTTCCCGCACCTCCACTGCCTATTAAAAAAAATGCAGTGGGGGTCCGGTAGTGCCCCCTAAGGGCTCTGGGCCCACCTGGAGATTCACTAGTCCCCCGGTGGGCTAGTCCGAACCTGAATGGACCCCTTATGCTGCTATACATTATAATGGCCCCTTTATACCTCTATACAGCATAATGGCCTCTTCTGCCCCTAAAATTATTATGGCCTTCTTATACCTCCATGCAGTACAATTACCCCCTTATGCCTTCATACAATGGCCCCTTATGTGCCCATACAGTGCAATGCCCCATATAATGACCACTTATGCTCCCATACAGTACATTAATCCCCTTAAGCCTCCTGAAGCTGGGGACAATGGTAGAAATCAGACCGAGCGCCTCCAAGACAGGGAGCAGTGTCATATATAATTAGAAAAAGGTCCATATACAGCTCACCCATATTGATCCAGTGTCGATTTCATGTTAATCCAATCCAGTTATTTTGATGCACAGAAAGGCAAAAAACCTTGGACTCAAAGGTAAGGCATTCAAAAATATAAACAGCATAAAATTTCAGCACCAACATGTAGAAATTTATAAAAAATAACTGTTATTCCTCATGTTAAAAGCCAAAACATAGGGATGCCGTGGTTAAGCATTGCTTACCCGTTTCATGGCTATACGCCTCTTAATCATAGCATGTCTGCTCAACCGTTGCCACACTACATTTATAACCAATAAACCACATCCTAACTGATTACATGAAGAGATAAATAGCCATATAAATCATACACAAATGAAAAAATAAAATCAACAAGAAAGAGACACCATATCAAAAAGAAAAATAACAAAAATGAATACCAATTCACTCACAAAAAGGACTGTGCAGATTTTCTGTTGTTGCACAATAAATTACAGTAACAAGACCCCATACAGCAGTATATCAACCTTCTTTGCAGATCTATGAGGGTAGGAGGCAGTTCACATCAAAACAGCAGCTCTGGCATGACAGCTCTGGATTTCTGACATCCTGCAAAGAAATTCAAGCAGAAACTATCAAAAAGTTAAATGCATTCAAGGATTGTGAAGGTGATATCAAAGAAGGGGTACTATGTTAACATGTAACTAGGCCTGTTAAGATGCTTTTGATTGAAATAACTTTTGAATTCAATAAATTTGACCTCTTAATGCTGCAAATTCAACAAGTGACCATTTTCAGTTCCTTACAACCTATAAAATGTGAATAATAATTGGGAACAGGGGAGTGTCCTCTGTATGTCCTTTATTCTCAGAATCAGTAGTGTACTCCAGCAATCATAAAGTGATGGCATATCCTACCAATAAGGTATCATTTTATAAAACACACAACTTTCTGAAGAAATAGAATTATGGCAAACACTTCAGTCACTATGCTCCTGGCTGCTTTGGTTGAGTATATATGCAGCAATCTGGAGCTGTGAATTGTAGTTACAGTGGGGGAAAAAGTATTTAGTCAGCCACCAATTGTGCAAGTTCTCCCACTTAAAAAAATGAGAGAGGCCTGTAATTGACATCATAGGTAGACCTCAACTATGAGAGACAAAATGAGAAAACATATCTAGAAAATCACATTGTCTGATTTTTTTTAAGAATTTATTTGCAAATTATGGTGGAAAATAAGTATTTGGTCACCTACAAACAAGCAAGATTTCTGGCTCTCACAGACCTGTAAGTTCTTCTTTAAGAGGCTCCTCTGTCCTCCACTATTACCTGTAGTAATGGCACCTGTTTGAAAAGACACCTGTCCACAACCTCAAACAGTCACACTCCAAACTCCACTATGGTGAAGACCAAAGAGCTGTGGAAGGACACCAGAAACAAAATTGTAGACCTGCACCAGGCTGGGAAGACTGGATCTGCAATAGGCAAGCAGCTTGGTGTGAAGAAATCAACTGTGGGAGCAATAATCAGAAAATGGAAGACATACAAGACCACTGATAATCTCTCTCGATCACGGGCTCCACGCAAGATCTCACCCAGTGGGGACAAAATGATCACAAGAATGTTGAGCAAAAATCCCAGAACTACACGGGGGGACCTAGTGAATGACCTGCAGAAAACTGGGACTAACGTAACAAAGGCTACTGTCAGTAACCCACTACGCCACCAGGGACTCAGATCCTGCAGTGCCAGACGTGTCCCCCTGCTTAAGCCAGTACATATCCGAGCCCGTCTGAAGTTTGCTATTGAGCATTTGGATGTTCCAGAAGAGTATTGGGAGAATGTCATATGGCCAGATGAAACCAAAGTAGAAACACAACTCGTCGTGTTTGGAGGAGAGTGAATGCTGAGTTGTATCCAAAGAACACCATACCTACTGTGAAGCATGAGGGTGGCAACATCATACTTTGGGGCTGTTTCTCTGCAAAGCGACCAGGACGACTGATCCGTGTACATGAAAGAATGAATGGGGCCATGTATCGTGAGATTTTGAGTGCAAACTTCCTTCCATCAGCAAGGGCATTGAAGATGAAACGTGGCTGGGTCTTTCAGCATGACAATGATCCCAAGCACACCGCCAGGGCAACAAAGGAGTGGCTTCGTAAGAAGCATTTCAAGGTCCTGGAGTGGCCTAGCCAGTGTCCAGATCTCAACCCCATAGAAAACCTTTGGAGGGAGGCGACAGACCCTAAACATCACTGCTCTAGATCTGCATGGAGGAATAGGCCAACATACCAGCAACAGTGTGTGCCAACCTTGTGAAGACTTACAGAAAAGGTTTGACCTCTGTCATTGCCAACAAAGGATATATAACAAAGTATTGAGATGAACTTTTGTTTTTGACCAAACACTTATTTTTCACCATAATTTGCAAATAAATTCTTTAAAAATCAGACAATGTGATTTTCTGGATTTGTTGTCTCATAGTTGAGGTCTACCTATGATGTCAATTACAGGCCTCTCTCATCTTTTTAAGCGGAAGAACTTGCACAATTGTTTGTTGACTAAATACTTTTTTTTCCCCACTGTAGGATCATGGGAGTTGTCATAGGTAACCATGGACCTAAAAAGCAACTCCTCCAGCTCATCTCCTTTGCTGGTGCAGAGCTGAGGGGGCCTGCAGGGTACCTGATGGTGGTAGTAGTTCCTCTGGGGCTCTTCCTTTGGGTTTTCAGCCTCCTTGAGCCCAATGGAGGCTGGAAGGGCCCTTGAAGCTGAATACAGGAATGGACTCTGGAGACTTAGGTTGCAGGTGAAAACAGGATGGAACTTTACTGAAGTAAGGGCAAATAAATACAGCTTCCAATACAATATGAAGTTACAGTGCCAATGGAAATTCCAACTGGATGGGTATGAGTCCAGAGGCAGTTTCCTGCTATGTAAGCCCAGAAATAGCAACACTGTGCCAAGCTGCTGCTTCTCTACCTCTCTCTCTGTGCTGTATAGACTCCTAGGATAGCCCTGTCTGCTCTGCTGGAAATGGGCTCTGGACAACCTCAGATTCGTCTCAGCAATGGCACTTTTAATTCTATTATCCTCTTTCCTCAGGCTTCCAGCATGTAAATTCTTCCATCAGTGCTACAGCAATACACTGGGGCCAGAGGCGTAACTACCAAAGACTTTGGCCCCACTCCCACACAGCATAGCACCCCCTTTCCTTGCACCCACAGGGTATAATGCCCCATTTACACACACTATGTTGTTCCAAAGTGGCCTCTAGACAGTATAATGTCCCATAGTGGCCCCTCCACACAGTATAATGTCCCACAGCGGTCTCTCCATACAATATAATGTCCGACAATGGCCCCTACACACAGTATAATGTCCCATAGCAGCCCCTCCACACAGCATAATGTCCGACAGTGGCCCCTTCACACAGTATAATGTCCCATAGCGGCCCCTCCAAACAGTATAATGTCTCATAGCGGCCCCTGTACACAATATAAGGTTCGACAGTGGCCACTCCACACAGTATAATGTCCATAGCAGCCTTTTCACACAGTATAATGTCCCATAGGAGCCTCTTCACAAAGTATAATGTCCCATAGCGGCCCCTCCACACACTATAATGTCCTAAAGTGGCCTCCAGACAGTATAATTTCCTATAGCGACCCCTCCACACAGTATAATGTCCCATAGAGTTCCCTCCACACAGTATAATGTCCAATAGCGGCCCCTCCAAACAGTATACTGGCCCTTTCACACAGTATTATGTCCCATTGCAGCCCCTTCACACAGTATAATGTCCAACAGTGGCAACTCCACACACTATAATGTCCCAAAGTGGTCTCCTGACCAGGGCCGGCGTTAGGGGGGGGCAAACTGGGCAATTGCCCAGGGCCCCAACCCCAAAGGGGCCCCCGGGATCCGGAGCCTTATGACCGGCCATATCGATAACAGAAAGGCACCCAGCGTCATGTGCTGCAGGGTCCCTTTCCAAGGTGAGTAAAAAGGTGAGAAGAGGAAGCCGGCGGCAGCAGTGACAGCGGAGCAGCGCGAGGAGGCCCAGGAGAGGTAAGGCAAGGTAAGTATAACTGTTTGTTATTTTCCCTTACCTTCCCCGAGCCTTCAATAATTATACTCTGGGGTCTGAAGAGACCCCAGAGTATAAGGTAATACTAGCACTAAGGGATTCTATAGGGTCATTGTGGAGCATTATACTGGGGTGCCCCCTCTGGATAGCATATTATACTGTGTAGGGCCACTGTGGAGCATTATACTGGGGGGGCTCCCTCTGAATAGCATATTATACTTTGTAGGGCCCCTGTGTTGCATTATACTGGGGGGTCCCTTTGGATAGCATATTATACTGTGTAGGGCCCCTGTGGGACATTATACTGGGGGGGGCTCTGGATAGCATATTATACTTTGTAGGGCTCCTGTGGAGCATTATGCTGGGGAGGGGGCCCTTTGTACAGCATATTATATTGTGTGGGGCCCCTGTGGAACATTATACTTGGGATGGGGTCCTCTGGATACCATATTATACTGTGTGGGGCCACTGTGGAGCATTATACTGGGGGGTCCCTCTGGGTAGCATATTATACTGTGTGGGGCCACCGTGGAGCATTATACTGTGGGGGGGGGGCCCTCTGGAGAGCATATTATACTGTTTTGGGCCAGTGAGGAGCATTATACTTGGGGGAACCTTTCTGGGAAGTATATTATACTGTGTGGAGGCCATTCTGGAGCATGTTATACAGTGTGGGGTCACAGTGGAGCATTATTCTGGGGGGGACATCTGCAGAGCATATTATATTGCGTGGCGCCACTGTGAGGCATTATTCGGGTGGGAACTAAGGGGCATTGTACTAGGGGGCCCTCTGGGGAGTATATTATACTATGTGGGGCCTACTGTGGAGCATTATACTGGGGGGGACACTCTGGGGAGCATAATATATTGCGCGGGGCCACTGTGGAGCAAAATACTGGGGGAGGCACTGTGGAGCATTATACTAGCGGGGGCCCTCTGGGGAGCATATTATACTATGGGCCACTGTGGAGCTTTATACTGGGGGAAGGGGCAGTGTGGGGAGCATGTTATACTGTATGGGGCCACTGTGGAGTTTATTATATTGCGTGGGGCTTCTCGGGAGCATATTATACTCTGTGGGGCCATTGTAGAGCATTATACTGGGGGGGACTGTGGGGAACATATTATACTGTGGGGGACCACTGTGGAGCATTATACTGGGGGAACCCCTCTGGGCAGTATATTATACTGTGTGGAAGCCATTGTGGAGCATCTTATACTGTGTTAGGCCACTGTGGAGCATTATACTGGGGGGGGGCACTGTGTGATGCATATTATACTGTATGCTGTATGGAGCATATTATATTGTGTGGGGCTGCTGGGGAGCATATTGTACTGTCTGGGGCCACTAAGAGGTAATATACTGTGTGGAGCCTTATATACCATGTGGGGCTACTATGGGGGGCTCAGGGGAGCATTTTATACTGTGTGGGTCTACTGTGGAGCATTATATACCATGTGGGGAAACTGTGGAGGGCTCAGGGGAGCATTTTATACCATGGAGCATTATATACCATGTGGAGCATTATACTGTGGGGGGGGGTTAAAATTCCTGCTGGCAGCCCTGTGTGCTATGTCTGCATCATAGCTCCCTCACTATAATCTTGGACATACGTGTAGTGCTCCATGGCCATGTCATTCCCCATTCAGTACTGTGCATGAACTGGCCATGGAGTTATTGGGGCCTGCACAGTACTATAGGGGCTGACTATACTGGGAACATACTCAGTAACACCAGATAGTCAGCACATATGTAAGACTTCAGTGAAGGACCAGTGGTGTAAGCTATTAGCAGGAAGCTGTTGGGTGGGGCCCCAGAACAAGTTCCTCTGGTGGGCCTAAGGCCCTTCAGTCCGACACTGTATAACGGAGAACTATTATATACAGGTGCATCTCAATAAATTAGAATATCTTTGAAAAGTGACCTTCTATATTTTCTAGATTCTTTACACACAGAGTGTTCTATTTCAAGTGTTTTATTTCTGTAAATGTTGATTATGGATTACAGGTAATGAAAACCCAAATCTAAGAAGGTTAGAATATTGTAAGTTCAGTTCAGTATTGTAAATTCAGTGTGTCACCTGCCAAGGTTTCCTAAGCCTTTAAATGGTCCCTCAGTCTGGTTCAGTAGGACACACAATCATGGAAGATGCTGATTATGAATTGAATTACTGAAATGAATGAACGGTTCACAGATATTCTAATTAATTGAGATGCGCCTGTATAAGGGTGGGTTACTATATATAATTGGGAAACTTAAATATGAGGAGGCTATTATAAGGGGGAACTATTATTTATAAGACGGTTATTATTTAAAAGAGGGGAACTATTTATAAATGGGGGTATAATTGTTAAGTGGGGCTTATTTATAAAGGGGGCTATTAGTGATAATAGGGACTATTATTTATAAAGGTAACTATTATTAATGAGGGGGCTATTAATTATAAGGGAGCAGTATAATGTCCCATAGCAGCCCCTCCATACAATATAATATCCCGTAGCGGCCCCTCCACACACTAAATGGTCCCAAAGTAGCCTCCACACAGTATAATGTCTTAAAGTGGCCCCTCCACACAGTATAATGTCCTTCATGCTTATTCACGCAACAGGGTTCTCTGGCAATGTGCTAGCCATGCAACGGATTGGTTAATTAATTGAACATGCCATTTCCTGGGTCATTTTCACAAATTTGTGAAAATGTGTAAGCCCCAGTACTTTTGCAGGGCTGAGTCCACAGCATGTTTGTGTGAATATGCCATTCTACTCGATATCTCAGAACTGAGATACAGCTTGGCAGCTAACTGAAGACTCCTTGGAGCAGATTTATTGAAATGGTGTACAAGCAAAATTGTATTTACTTACCCATAGCAACCAATCACAGTGTAGCTTTAATTTTTCAGGAACAGAATACAAAATGAAAGCTGCAATTCCCCCTTTAGTCTCCTCCCTTTATCCATTGGTTGGGCTGAACTATGGCTCATGTGGAATACCGCATCCCCAGTGAAGCAGCCAAATCCAATTAAAGGGAAAGTAACAGTTACATATTACACTACACATGATATCATTTCTCAGTGGCACAAATACAGGAATAAGCATGCAAACATCATGTAAACCATCTTTGCAGGACTTTTCTCTCCGCCTTTTTCAAGCAGATTCGGGGACAGAAACCCCGAACAAAGTTTGAACCCAGCCTAAGTGTGAACCCAGCCTAAGATGCTACACATGCTGCAAAAAATTGTGTTATTGGCTTGTTCAAAGAGTGGTATTGGGACAGCCACCACAATGTACGGCCTACTGTACTGCTAGAAATGAATATTGAGGTCAGGCTTACATGTTAACACTTTTTTCATGACAAATTAGTAGATAAAAGGTCTGGTCGTCATGTTGAGGTTGCACTTGGTACCTGTTCATGGCAACTCTCAATATATGGTCTAAATACATTGTAGTGGTACATAAAGGCTAAATTATAAAACTGTTTAACTCCAAATACTTCTGATCCTAACTGTACAGAACATACTTCAAGGCCGATTTAAAAGAAATGTGGAGAAATAAGAGGATTTCAGAGACAACAGACTGCCAAGCCCAAAAATATTCTGGTCCAATCCTTTTGTCCTCCTCTTGACTGCAGTCAGCTGTTCCTACTAAAGTTCTGGATTTGACAGCACTTGCTGGTTGCCATTCACATTCTCAAACGCAGCTCTTTCAACCTCTTTTTAGACACTGTCTTTCTTCTGAGGAAGTACAGGTGATCAAGGATATTCAGCAGTCACAACCCCATTTATGTAGCATTTATCACCTTTTCAGTGTATAGGTAATACATGCATCTAGATGGAATGCCTCTTTAATAAATTAGTTTTTTTAGCTGAAACTACATATTTCAGGAAATGGAGTTGGGGATTTGGTAAGGATTAATGGTGTCCTCAATACAAGCAGTACTTTTCCATCATGCAATACCAGCAGGGAAGTATCTGATTGACTCCAAATTTATTCTGCAGCAAGACAAAACTCTTTAGTGTAAAGAAGAATCCTGAAAGTTATGACAGAAGGAATTGAGCAAGCCTACATCTACACATCTGTGGTGAGTTCACCAAGATGTTTGGAACAATCTTCCTGCGGGGTTCCTCCACTGTGTGCAACTGTACCTAGAATTGGTGCTGTTCTGAAGGCAAAGGGTGGTCGCACCAATTATTGCTTTGATTTAATTTCTCTTTTGTTCATTCACTGCATTGCATTAATTGACAAAAATAAACCATTAACACTTCTATATTTGGAAGTATTCTTACTTTGCTGCGTTTTTTCCACACCTTCCTAGAACTTTTGCACTGTGCTGTACATTTATATTGTATTTATGTATTCATGTTATATTTTCATTTTTTATATAGTTGTGTATGTATACTTTACATGTGAACGATTTATTTTACATTGTATGGAGCTTACAGACAAGTTAAAATGAGTTAAATCACGTCCTGCCCTTTTCTCCCTGCTCCTCCTCTCAGCATCCTGTACTCAAAAATCTTCTGCCATCCCATCAGACAATCTGTGTAACATTCGGGATTATCTAAATTGGTATTCTTCACAATTTACTACATACCTTTTTGAAAGCTGTCAAAAAAACTTATATAAGGTAAGTCCTCATCACTGCCTACTAACAACTCTTGCTGATGGTTTTCTTGATCTGCTCACTGAGGACTTTATGAGTAAGTAATGCTATTCCAGGAAGTCTACAGTTTTTATTGTAGTTGTCTATGACATGTCTAAACAAAGTATATTTAACTAGAAAAAGGCAACAGTTTAGTCTCTGTAGAAAGCTTATGTGGTTGTGAGAACTGTTTTATGAGTCCTAACCTTTACATAGATGTGTAGTATTGCAATCATTATGTATACTTGTGCTGGTGAACAAACCCAAAACTTGAGAAGGCAAGAGACTATTCTCGGGTAAAATTTTAGTACCAAAACAGGACATCAGATGTGAAGGACATCATTATGTTATATACATACAGCTGTAGAAAGTACTGGAGAATCTTTTAAATACATTGTGTCAATGTCTACCTATGTACTACTTAAACCATTAACTAAGAAATGATTTTTATGGTAGACTGAAAACTTAAATGAATTTAGACAGGATATTAAGATATTATTTAATAAAGAAATGTCCTCCATGTCATTGAATCAGTATCTTAAGTATAGGTTTTTCCTACTATTTAAACAAAAGACATAAATATGCCATGAAATGTGAGTAGTTTTATGAGATTTAGAATGAGTTAGTATCATGAAATTGTGAAAAGTCATCTAATCTGTGTTAAAGAATATCAAACACGTAAGATCATTTTTGCGAAACAAGATCAGTTCAGTTAATGTGAGGTTAAGCTTCTTGAAGACTTGGCTGTCCCCTTGCATTGTTTCAGGGCATCTCTGGAAAATGTCTTCTCTGTGAATGCAGCAAGATTACTGACAAACACAAAGCCTGATATAGACATGTCGGACACCTAGCCACCAGCTTTCTATACTCATGGTAAGATGGAAAGTTCAATACAAAAAGGTTATATGATGGTTTTCATGTAGTAAAAGAAATATTAGAGCCATATTTATCTTATTCAGAATAACACATTGAAAAGCAGCTCAACAAGCAATATTGTATTTGTAAAACACCTAAATATTTGAGGAAGTAAAGAGAATGTGTCTGAAAAATTGGTGCAGACACTTAATAAATATCATGTTTGGACCTTGCACTCTATTTCTCAATGTATTTATGTATCATTGACAATACAGAACTAGTAAAATACATCAGAAGTTAATCATTTGTAATTTGTATTTCCTGGTGTTACACACCTCAGCTGCTGCAGAACATCTTTTTCAAAAGGATGTGCTTCATTTCATTCTGTATCAATCTTCTTTAAGGCAAGGGCAGTATTGTGTATTACAGTGCCATGCCCCTTTTCATGAAGCCACACACCTTTCTGTTTGCATGCCACCCTTCTCATACAAGTTGTAAAAGTACCTAAAAAGTGTCTAAAATTGATAGAAGTTGATAGATGTAGTGCACAGCATGTTAGACAGTTTTCGGCACAAAATTACACTAGAATTCTAGCGCATTTTTTATGATAAATCTCCCCCATGGAGTTCTTCCATATAGTACAAGTCACATTATGCATATAGTGTCAGTCACAATTTGACACTTCATATATTGCCAGCCACAATATTTCCACCATACAGTGGTAGTTATTGCACATCCCTTTACAATTTCAAGTCATAATAAACTCCTCCATACAGTGCCAGCCATAGTTGTCCCTCTATACAGAACTGAATGAGCTACACTATGACAGCTGGTGCCATAACCTACCTATATCCCATTAATGTCTGTCCTAAAAGAACCCCTTTAAGTAGTTATGTGAGCAGTTATAATGACCAATTCTCTATTTACATCTGTGTTGTTTTTCCTTAAATGGAACCCACAACCCAGTGCCAAATCCATCATATTACAATCACCATCCTTTGCCCACACTATCCGAACATTTATCAGCAAACTGCAATTATCTGACCTGATTACCTGGACAGCAAATAACAGCTCTAGAAAGCAGTGAGTGAGTCATGTCACCCTACCACCTGTTATCAGATACAGGATGGAGACCAAGAAAACTATGTGTAAACAATGGGAGGAATAATTTCACATAGTAGACAAATGAAGTAGCATTGCTAAAGCAATATATTTAGGAAAACTCTTGAATTTACATAAGCTAGCAGTATAGATAGAGATGGGAATATCCCTTTAAAGCTTAAAATTTCTGTGTCCTCCTTATGTAATACAACAACCCCTATTTCAATCAGATAAATGTGATTGAGGTCATGCAACTTAGGATGACATATAAACAATGTATTCTGCCTTTAATTGATTTAACATCCTAACATTACATTCTTATTAAAAGAGCTATCCATATTAACTGCTAGCATACAGTGCTGGCCAAAAGTATTGGCACCCCTGCTATTCTGTCAGATAATACTCAATTTCTTCCAGAAAATTATTGCAATCACAAATGCTTTGGTAATAATATCTTCATTTAATTTGTCTTCAATGGAAAACCACAAAAAGAATTGTCAAAAAGCTAAATTGGATATAATTCCACACCAAACATAAAAAAGGGGGTGGACAAAAGTATTGGCACCCTTTGAAAAATCAGGTGATGCTTCTCTAATTTGTGTAAGTAACAACACCTGTTACTTACCTGTGGCACATAACAGGTGGTGGCAATAACTAAATCACACTTGCAGCCAGTTGAAATGGATTAAAGTTGACTCAACCTCTGTCCTGTGTCCTTGTGTGTACCACATTGAGAATGGAGAAAAGAAAGAAGAACAAAGAACTGTCTGAGGACTTGAGAAGAAAAATTGTGAGGAAGCATGAGCAATCTCAAGGCTACAAGTCCATCTCCAAAGACCCGAATGTTCCTGTGTCTACCGTGCGCAGTGTCATCAAGAAGTTTAAAGCCCATGGCACTGTGGCTAACCTCCCTAGATGTGGACGGAAAAGAAAAATTGACGAGAGATTTCAACGAAAGATTGTGCGGATGGTGGCTAAAGAACCTCGACTAACATCCAAACAAGTTCTAGCTGCCCTGCAGTCCGAGGGTACAACAGTGTCAACCCGTACTATCCGTCGGCGTCTGAATGAAAAGGGACTCTATGGTAGGATACCCAGGAAGACCCCACTTCTGACCCAGAGACATAAAAAAGCCAGGCTGGAGTTTGCCAAAACTTACCTGAGAAAGCCAAAAACTTTTTGGAAGAATGTTCTCTGGTCAGATGAGACAAAAGTAGAGCTTTTTGGGAAAAGGCATCAACATAGAGTTTACAGGAAAAAAAAGAGGCCTTCAAAGAAAAGAACACGGTCCCTACAGTCAAATATGGCGGAGGTTCCCTGATGTTTTGGGGTTGCTTTGCTGCCTCTGGCACTGGACTGCTTGACCGTGTGCATGGCATTATGAAGTCTGAAGACTACCAACAAATTTTGCAGCATAATGTAGGGCCCAGTGTGAGAAAGCTGGGTCTCCCTCAGAGGTCATAGGTCTTCCAGCAGGACAATGACCCAAAACACACTTCAAAAAGCACTAGAAAATGGTTTGAGAGAAAGCACTGGAGACTTCTAAAGTGGCCAGCAATGAGTCCAGACCTGAATCCCATAGAACACCTGTGGAGAGATCTCAAAATGGCAGTTTGGAGAAGGCACCCTTCAAATCTCAGGGACCTGGAGAAATTTGCCAAAGAAGAATGGTCTAAAATTCCAGCAGAGCATTGTAAGAAACTCATTGATGGTTACCGGAAGCGGTTGTTCGCAGTTATTTTGTCTAAAGGTTGTGCTACCAAGTATTAGGCTGAGGGTGCCAATACTTTTGTCCGGCCCATTTTTGGAGTTTTGTGTAAAATGATCAATGATTTGACTTTTTTTTTTCATTCTCTTTTGTGTTTTTTCATTGCAAGCAAAATAAATGAAGATCTTATTACCAAAGCATTTGTGATTGCAATCATTTTCTGGAAGAAATTGAGTATTATCTGACAGAATTGCAGGGGTGCCAATACTTTTGGTCAGCACTGTATGTATTTTGTCACTTATATAGTGTATGCTGCACATGTGCAGACCAGATAAGACCTATGTTTTGTAAATGCTACTATATTTTTATTATATTTAATGTTTAGTACACTATATTGTTTGGTTTTGATTGTGGTACTTGTTCTAATAGCTTGTAACAAAACTTGTAGTTTAGCAGAACACGATAAAAACTGAGATTTCTCTTTCCTTTCTGTGATCACAAAGTTCTCATTCAGGAAGGATATGATGTATTTATACAGGTTTCAGAGCTGACTCGCTAAAAACAAAAGCTCCATTACTAATAGGGAGGAACTTACACTTACCAATACCAAAAAATGTGCCTTTCCCAAAACATTTTTTTCCCAGCAGGGTTTATTAAAGGGAAATTTTAGTACAGTGCTGGCCAAAAGTATTTTCACCCCTGCAATTCTGTCAGATAATACTCAATTTCTTCCAGAAAATGATTGCAATCACAAATGCTTTGGTAATAATATCTTCATTTATTTTGCTTGCAATGAAAAAACACAAAAGAGAATGAAAAAAAAAGTCAAATCATTGATCATTTTACACAAAACTCCAAAAATGGGCCGGACAAAAGTATTGGCACCCTCAGCCTAATACTTGGTAGCACAACCTTTAGACAAAATAACTGCGAACAACCGCTTCCGGTAACCATCAATGAGTTTCTTACAATGCTCTGCTGGAATTTTAGACTATTCTTCTTTGGCAAATTTCTCCAGGTCCCTGAGATTTGAAGGGTGCCTTCTCCAAACTGCCATTTTGAGATCTCTCCACAGGTGTTCTATGGGATTCAGGTCTGGACTCATTGCTGGCCACTTTAGAAGTCTCCAGTGCTTTCTCTCAAACCATTTTTTAGTGCTTTTTGAAGTGTGTTTTGGGTCATTGTCCTGCTGGAAGACCCATGACCTCTGAGGGAGACCCAGCTTTCTCACACTGGGCCCTACATTATGCTGCAAAATTTGTTGGTAGTCTTCAGACTTCATAATGCCATGCACACGGTCAAGCATTCCAGTGCCAGAGGCAGCAAAGCAACCCCAAAACATCAGGGAACCTCCACCATGTTTGACTGTAGGGACCGTGTTCTTTTCTTTGAAGGCCTCTTTTTTTTTTCCTGTAAAATCTAAGTTGATGCCTTTTCCCAAAAAGCTCTACTTTTGTCTCATCTGACCAGAGAACATTCTTCCAAAAAGTTTTTGGCTTTCTCAGGTAAGTTTTGGCAAACTCCAGCCTGGCTTTTTTATGTCTCTGGGTCAGAAGTGGGGTCTTCCTGGGTATCCTACCATAGAGTCCCTTTTCATTCAGACGCCGACGGATAGTACGGGTTGACACTGTTGTACCCTCGGACTGCAGGGCAGCTAGAACTTGTTTGGATGTTAGTCGAGGTTCTTTAGCCACCATCCGCACAATCTTTCGTTGAAATCTCTCATCAATTTTTCTTTTCCGTCCACATCTAGGGAGGTTAGCCACAGTGCCATGGGCTTTAAACTTCTTGATGACACTGCGCACGGTAGACACAGGAACATTCAGGTCTTTGGAGATGGACTTGTAGCCTTGAGATTGCTCATGCTTCCTCATAATTTTGCTTCTCAAGTCCTCAGACAGTTCTTTGGTCTTCTTTCTTTTCTCCATGCTCAATGTGGTACACACAAGGACACAGGACAGAGGTTGAGTCAACTTTAATCCATTTCAACTGGCTGCAAGTGTGATTTAGTTATTGCCACCACCTGTTATGTGCCACAGGTAAGTAACAGGTGCTGTTAATTACAAAAATTAGAGAAGCATCCCATGATTTTTCAAAGGGTGCCAATACTTTTGTCCACCCCCTTTTTTATGTTTGGTGTGGAATTATATCCAATTTGGCTTTTTGACAATTCTTTTTGTGGTTTTCCATTGAAGACAAATTAAATGAAGATATTATTACCAAAGCATTTGTGATTGCAATCATTTTCTGGAAGAAATTGAGTATTATCTGACAGAATTGCAGGGGTGCCAATACTTTTGGTCAGCACTGTATATACAATTATTTATCAGTAGAGATGGGCGAACCTCGTAAGATTTTATTTTTGAATATTTGAGATTCACCTGCCAGTTTTGTTTCAGATTGAACTGTTTTTGGTTATTGAGTTATGTTGAGCATATGAACACCTAAAAAGAGAATCTGTCAGGTCAATCTGGGACACTAAACCACCCACAGGTCCTTATAGACCTGGGGTTTAGTGTCCCAGATCGCCCTGTTGTAACGCAATCTGCAGGTGCATTAAAAATAAAAAAACCTTTATACTTACCTAGAGAAGGGTCCGATCGACGCTGTTCCGTGAGAACAGTCCGGTTTATTCATGAGCTTCTTCGTTGGCATGCCTCCCGACGCCTGCGCTGTTCTTCAGTGAAGCTGAAGATGGACACCCCGGCTTCACTGCGCGAATTGCCGGAGGTATGGGACATGCGCACTGAAGCCGAGGTGTACTCCTCTGGCTTCATTGAAGAACTGCGCAGGCGCGGGGAGTACAGCGGCAGGATGAGTATAAAGCTTTTTTATTTTTAATGCAGCCATGGATTGCGTTATAACAGGGTGATTTGGGACACTAAACCCCAGGTCCATATGGACGTGTGGGTGGTTTAGTGTCCCAAATTGCCCTGACAGATTCCCTTTAAGTGTACAAGTGCACCTAAACATCTCCTCCTTCCCGGAGTCAATTTTCTGCAGCCACCACTAGTGGGAGCTCAGTGTATCATTATTTTTACAATTTTCAGTGTGTTCAGAGGTTGCTGTATATGTTCCTTTCCACTGAGCACCATCTAATAATGGCTGCAAGCAGCCAGTTTTATAATCTTATCTGGAGTAAATTCATTGAAAAACACGGTGTTAAGACTGAGTGCCATATTTATGAAGTCAGGTAAAGTTGATGAGACTTCAGTGTGGTACAGATCGCAGTTCCTGTATTGAAAAATGTCTCCACGTTTCTACTTAGAAAAGCATTAACAAAATGGTATAACCTGAAGTCGTCCATGAGAGGAGAGATAGATGATGGTCCCAAAGGTGGGATATACATCTATTAGACATTTGTGGCATTTCCTGTAGACTCCTTTAACTAAAAAAAAAATATATATTAAAATTGCCAGAGCTTTTATTGATTGGCTTGACCCAAGCTCCATTTTGCTTTGTGGCCCTATGATTTCTGTGTACACACCTGGTAACAAAAGAATATATTGGGTAATAAAATGATCTGTAGCTTTTAGACATATATATTGTGAATATCCGGCATTTTCCTTATAATGCTTTATTTATGATCTAATGCTAACAGTTCACTTTCTTTTTAATTTCATGTACCATAACCAAGCAAAATGGGTGACTGGAGTTTTCTTGAGAAGTTGCTGGACCAAGTGCAGGAGCATTCTACAACGATTGGAAAAGTCTGGCTTATAGTTTTGTTTGTTTTCCGTCTTCTGATTCTGAGCTTAGCTGGAGAGTCGGTTTGGGGGGATGAGCAATCAGACTTCATCTGCAACACTAAACAACCAGGATGTCCTAATGTTTGTTATGATAAAGCATTTCCTATTTCCCATATTCGCTACTGGGTGCTACAATTCCTATTTGTCAGCTCTCCTACCCTATTTTATCTGGGCCATGTACTTTACATATCAAGAAAAGAAGCAAAGTTAAGGAATAAAGAAAATGAGTACAAAATTCTGGAAAATACAGTCCATCAAGTAAACCAGGGTGAAAAGAAACCTAGGAAATACTTAATTCAGGAGGATGGAAAAGTCAAAATTAGGGGAGCTTTGATGTGCACATATATACTTAGTATTATTTTCAAGAGTGTTCTTGAAGCTGGATTCCTACTTGGTCAGTGGTATCTTTATGGCTTTGTGATGATTCCAAATTTTGTGTGTGAAAGACCTCCGTGTCCTCACAAGGTAGACTGCTTTGTGTCTCGACCCATGGAGAAAACCATATTTATTCTTTTCATGCTTGTTGTTTCTCTTATCTCATTATTCCTCAATTTACTAGAGTTAATCATTCTTATTATTCAGAGTATTTGCCGGAAGGTAAAGCGTTGTACAACTGTAAACTATTCAGGTAATGCACAGGAGATATTCCATGAAAAGCCCTACAGCTCTCCTAGTGCACCAGTGCTAGACAAATCTTCTCTGTATTTTCCTATGGACAAGGATAAATGTCCTGCTTATAAAATATCAGATGAGGAGAACTGGGCTAACTACAATACAGAGAAGGAGTTGAGATTAAATGTTGGATTACACTCAACCTTGGAATGTAATTCTTACTGTGATGACTCTACTCATGTTTCTAACCCATCAAATAGCTATGTGTGGAAAAAGCAATATGTGTAATCTCACATTTTGACTGTACAAAAACTGTATTAAAAACTGCAATTTGTTGAAAACAGGATATTTGCTGCCTTCTACTGTGATATAATATGTTTTAAGTTATTCCTTCCTGCCTCTAAAAAGAAAATAAAAACTCATGTTTGGATATGCATTTCCAATAACATCTATTTCAGCTACCTTTGGTATGTACCGAATATTTATGAAATGTATGTTCATGACAACATAAATTGGTAACGCTGAATTTTCTGATAATACATTGCACAAACACACAAAACAATTTGATGCTGGGTGCACACACAGCAAAGAGAAAAGTCCTGCAAGCAGACCCCATTATAGTTTATGGGGTCCATGGGTTTCCATCCTTTGGGTCCCCATGCGAACCCGAAGGACGGAAACCGAGCACTAGTGTGAACCTAGCCTAAGATCATGTATTGATAATATATAGAATTGTATTGTATTTTGAATTCTACCTCCAATTGCAAAATAGAGCAATGTGAAGCCACTATTCACAAGGCTGTAGAAAGCTTAGGTGAGGGGTGAGGATGGGGATGTAACCCGTTCCTGCCAACATCTGTAGATCTGTAGATGGCCCATGAAGCCAGAGCCATATAGCTACAGTCCTTATTTTAATGTAGATCATACTGCACAATGCTCTGCCATTAAAGAGATCAGGCTGACACTGTGTCAGCCCAACTCTCCTGAGCTGCAAGAAGCTGAAAAGATCAACTCCCTGTTGTAAGATTGAGACTGTGTATGCAATAATCCATGAGGAAAAATGCAGCAAGTGTACATCAAGTATCTCTATATTTATAAGTAAATGTAGAGATGCTGGTATAAAATCGTCTGGACTAAGGTTACTTTTTAGAGATGAGTCAAGTTTATTTTAACACAGGTGCTATTTATACCAATCCAGTATAGTCACTTTGCAGTCAGAGTGGGGAATTTGAGTACATAGGCTCTCAGGGCTGTTGCAGGCTCCCAGTGACCAAAGTCTGCTGTACCTCCTATCGTCTCTCTCTGAGCAATATTATTGCTCTTCAGACATCTGCCACTTGCTCTGCCGATGCACGCAATTCTCCAGACAGCACACAGAATACACATACCACTGACAACTTTTTCTCACATCACATGCCTGACTTCCTGTCATGAAGCGCTTTTGGCAATATTAGCCAAACACCATCCAGACATCCTACATAAAAACACCCAAACAAGATGGTATCCCATTATTAATCACTTCAGTACCGGGCCAATTTCTGGTTTAGGACCAGACACATTTTAGTTTTTTTCGTATGTGTGGCTTTGAGGGCTATAACATTTTTATCATTTTGGTTATTCAACTAATTTTTGCGTCTTTTATCGGTAACACATATGGCTTTATTTTTATGCTGTTTTATTTTTTTGAATGTCTTTTATTTTTTTTTTTTTTATATCCGGGAAAATATAAACAAAAGAGGAGTGAAAACGTGTCTGTTTCTCATTTTTCATTTTTTTTAAATTTAAAAACACAAAGTGCTACTAAAAAACGTTATAAAATAGTTTTTCCTCTTTGTTACGGTAATTTTTATCTTTTATTGTGTTGTCTTGGGTGGGGCTAGAACCTGTGATGAGGGCGTGGTATTGGTGTATTATTTATTTATTTATTTTTATTTCATTTTTTTCTTTTTTTTAACTTTTCTATTCATTTTATTTATGTATTTTTTTACATTGTGCCTCCATAAGGTCATAATAGACCTTTGGGGACATTTGACCACTATTTTTTTTTGGTGGGGGAGGCTGATTTCCCCTGTAACTGGGGCTGGTACCTTAGCCCCAGTTGCAGGAGGAATGCAGCCTCCTGCCCATGACAGCTGAGCTGATCTGGGTCTTCTAGGACCCAGCAGCTCTAGCAGTCTCTGATCCCTGGTGGATCACGTGACTGCCGGGTCAGAGGGAAGCTGCTACATGGCGGCTCCCATAGCTGTGTATACAGTGCTCATTGTGATGTATATGGCTATTATATATGATCTACACACAGAGGATTGCTGAGAAACACAGAAAATGCCATCCTAGCTATCTCTAGCCCCATAACACTAAATGTGAAAAGGTAAATAAAGAAATATGTAAATAAAATAAATACAAAAATAACAATAAACAAAAATGAAGAATACAGATACGTTAAAATGAAAAGAAACACCCATAAAATAAAAAATATAAATAAAAAGTAATCTCCATCCTCTTAATCTGCCTGTATAAGGGTGGGTTCACACTTGCGGTGGCACTCCATTCGCCGTGAATCTGACCTAAATGTTGGAAAACTGGATAGAGACTGGATAGGGAAAGGTTTGCAACGCTTTGCTTAAAACCCCATTCACAGTGCGCAATACCCTCTGGGCTGCAAACCATTTTTTTTCGCTGGAAACAAAGTCGGACATGCAGGACTTTGTTTCCGACGAAGAAAATGGCTTCGCGGCGCAGAGGGTGTAAGCACACACCCACAGTACAGACCAAAAGTTTGGACACACCTTCTCATTCCAAGAGTTTTCTGTATTTTCATGACTATAAAAATTGTAGATTCACACTGAAGGCATCAAAACTATGAATTAACACATGTGGAATTATATACTTAACAAAAAAGTGTGAAACAACTGAAAATATGTCTTATATTCTAGATTCTTCAAAGTAGCCACCTTTTGCTTTGATTACTGCTTTGCACACTCTTGGCATTCTCTTGATGAGCTTCAAGAGGTAGTCACCTGAAATGGTCTTCCAACAGTCTTGAAGGAGTTCCCAGAGATGCTTAGCACTTGTTGGCCCTTTTGCCGTCACTCTGCGGTCCAGCTCACCCCAAACCATCTCGATTGGGTTCAGGTCTGGTGACTGTGGAGGCCAGGTCATCTGGCGTAGCACCCCATCACTCTCCTTCTTGGTCAAATAGCCTTTACACAGTCTGGAGGTGTGTTTGGGGTCATTGTCCTGTTGAAAAATAAATGCTGGTCCAACTAAACGCAAACCGGATGGAATAGCATGTCGCTGCAAAATGCTGTGGTAACCATGCTGGTTCAGTATTCCTTCAATTTTGAATAAATCCCCAACAGTGTCACCAGCAAAGCACCCCCACACCATCACACCTCCTCCTCCATGCTTCACGGTGGGAACCAGGCATGTAGAGTCCATTCGTTCACCTTTTCTGCGTCGCACAAAGACACGGTGGTTGGAGCCAAAGATCTCAAATTTGGACTCATCAGACCAAAGCACAGATTTCCACAGGTCTAATGTCCATTCCTTGTGTTCTTTAGCCCAAACAAGTCTCTTCTGCTTGTTGCCTGTCCTTACCAGTGGTTTCCTAGCAGCTATTTTACCATGAAGGCCTGCTGCACACAGTCTCCTCTTAACAGTTGTTGTAGAGATGTGTCTGCTGCTAGAACTCTGTGTGGCATTGACCTGGTCTCTAATCTGAGCTGCTGTTAACCTGCGATTTCTGAGGCTGGTGACTCGGATGAACTTATCCTCCGCAGCAGAGGTGACTCTTGGTTTTCCTTTCCTGGGGCGGTCCTCATGTGAGCCAGTTTCTTTGTAGTGCTTGATGGTTTTGGCCATTGCACTTGGGGACACTTTCAAAGTTTTCCCAATTTTTCGGACTGACTGACCTTCATTTCTTAAAGTAATGATGGCCACTCGTTTTTCTTTACTTAGCTGCTTTTTTCTTGCCATAATACAAATTCTAACACTCCATTCAGTAAGACTATCAGCTGTGTATCCACCTGACTTCTGAACAACACAACTGATGGTCCCAACCCCATTTATAAGGCAAGAAATCCCACTTATTAAACCTGACAGGGCACACCTGTGAAGTGAAAACCATTTCAGGTGACTACCTCTTGATGCTCATCAAGAGAATGCCAAGAGTGTGCAAAGCAGTAATCAAAGCAAAAGGTGGCTACCTTGAAGAACCTAGAATATAAGACATATTTTCAGTTGTTTCACACTTTTTTGTTAAGTATATAATTCCACATGTGTTAATTCATAGTTTTGATGCCTTCAGTGTGAATCTACAATTTTTATAGTCATGAAAATACAGAAAACTCTTGGAATGAGAAGGTGTGTCCAAACTTTTGGTCTGTACTGTACCATGTGCAGGGGCCGCTATGGGACAAATACCGTGTTCAGGGGCCACTATGGGACATAATACCGTGTGCAGGGACCACTATGGGACATAATACCGTGTGCAGGGGCCCCTATGGAACATAATACCGTGTGCAGGGTATTGATGCCTTCAGTGTGAATCTACAATTTTTATAGTCATGAAAATACAGAAAACTCTTGGAATGAGAAGGTGTGTCCAAACTTTTGGTCTGTACTGTATATATATATATATATATATATATATATATATACAGTAGCATGCAAAAGTTTAGACACCCCCGGTCAAAATAACTGTTATTGTGAACAGTTAAGCAAGTTGAAGATGAGATGATCTTTAAAAGGCATAAAGTTAAAACACACTTGTCTATAATTTTAAGCAATATCAGTGTATTATTATGTTTGAGTACAATTTTAGAGTGAAAAAGAGAAAGGAGTACCTTGCAAAAGTTTGGGAACCCTTGTAGATTTGTGTGCTCAGATAACTTGACCAAGGTCTCAGATTTTAATTAGCCAGTTAGGGTTATGGCTTGTTCACTATCATTGTTAGGAAAGGCCAAGTGATGCAAATTTTACAGCTTTATAAATACCCAGCCTCCTCTAACCTTATGCCAAAAAACAGTAGCCATGTGTTCTTCTAAGCAGCTGCCTGGCACTCTGAAAATGAAAATAGTAGAGGCCCACAAAGCAGGAGAAGGCTATAAGAAGATAGCAAAGCGTTTTCAAGTTGCCCTTTCCTCAGTTCCAAATGTAATTAAGAAATGGCATTTACCAGGAACAGTGGAGGTCAAGATTAAAGTCTGGAAGACCAAGAAAAATTTCAGAGACAGGTGCTCATAGGATTTCCAGAGTGGCAAATTAGATCCCCGCTTGACTGCAAAAGACCTTCAGGAAGATTTAGCAGACTCTGAAGTTGTGGTGCATTGTTCTATTGTTCAGTGATACCTGCACAAATATGACCTTAATGGAAGAGGCATCAGAAGAAAACCTGTTCTGCATCCTCACCATAAAATTCACCGTCAGAAGTTTGCAAAAAAACATCTAAACAAGCCTGTTGCATTTTGGAAACAAGTCCTGTGCACCAATGAGGTTAAAATAGAACTTTTTGGCCACAATGATCAAAGGCATGTTTGGAGAAAAAAGGGCACAGAATTTCAGGAAAAGAACATCTCTCCAACCATTAAGCATTGGGGTGGATCAACCATGCTTTGGGGTTGTGCTGCAGCAAATGACACGGGAAACATTTCACAGGTAGAGGAAAGAATGGATTCAATGAAATTTCAGCAAATTCTTGCAGCAAACATAACACCATCTGTAAAATAGCTGAAATTGAAAAGAGGATGGCGTCTACAAATGGATAATGATCCTAAACACATGTCAAAATACACCATAGACTTCCTAAAAAGGCACAAGCTGAAGGTTGTGAACATCATTAATAATTTGTGGCTAGACCTCAAAAGAGCAGTGCATACAAGACAACCCAGGCATCTCACAGAACTGGAAGACTTTTCCAAGTAAGAATGGATGAAAATCCCTCAAACTAGAATTGAAAGACTCTTGGCTGGCTACAAAAGCATTTACAAGCTGTGATACTTGCCAAAGGGGGTGCTCCTAGGTACTAGCCATGCAGAGTGCCCAAACTTTTGCATCGGGTCATTTAAATTTTTTTTATTTTGAAAATGTAAAATATGAAAATATTTTTTTTTCCCCAAAAAATACATTGGGAATGTGGTAATCTTTAATGTTATGCCTTTTGAAGATCAGTTTATCTTCAACTTGCTTAAAGGGAATCTGTCAGGTCAATCTGGGATACTAAACCACCCACAGGTCCCAAATCGCCCTGTTGTAATGCAATCAGGCACATTAAAAATAAAAATCCTTTATACTTACCTAGAGAAGGGTCCGATCAACGCTGTTCCGCGAGAACAGTCCGGCTTATTCATGAGATTCTTCGTTGGCACACCTCCCGGTGCCTGCGCTGTCCTTCAGTGAAGCCAAAGATGGACACACCAGCTTCACTGCGTAAATGCAGGGCATGCGCACTGAAGCCTAGGTGTACTCCTCTGGCTTCATTGAAGAACTGCGCAGGCGCAGGGAGTACAGCGGCAGGGTGAGTATAAAGCTTTTTTTTTTTTTTTTTTAATGTGGCCATGGATTGCGTTATAACAGGGTGATTTGGGACACTAAACCCCTGGTCCATATGGATGTGTGGTTGGTTTAGTGTCCCAAATTGCCCTGACAGATTCCCTTTAACTGTTCACAATAACAGTGATTTTGACCAGGGGTGTCCAAACTTTTGCGTGCCACTGTATATACAGTACACAGTATATATAAATAGAGCAGCCTGTGAGAGAGGGGGCAGGAGAAACAGTCTGTGTGAGATGGTGTTCATGGGAAGAGGTCTGTGTAACAGACTGTGTGAAAGGGGAATCATGAGGAGTAGTCTGTGTAACGAGTGAAAACATGAGGCTCAGTCTGTGAGAATGATGAGGAAATGGAGAGCAGTCTCAGTCACAGAGAGACCATGGGGAGCTGTCGGTGAGAGAAATGGCTGCATGAGACCTTACAAAAGCCTATTGTTTGCCAGGCATAAAAACATAAACATAATAAAAATCAACAAAATTAAGAAAAGACTAAGATATAGTAAATAAATAAGATATATAAAGATATAGTAAATAAATAAATCATACCTATACAATTGTAACAACCCATATAAAAATATAACATATTTAAACTTTATCACACATGGCAGAATTTTTTTTTCCCATTACTCCTGTAAAAGAAGAAAATAATAATAATAATAATAATAATAATAATAATAATAGTAATAATAAAAAACAAACTATAACTTTTATGTATCCCAAAAGAGTGGCAAATTCATCCTACAAAAAAAAAAAAAAAAAAAAAAAAAAAAAAGCCCCAATATGGTAACAGTGATGAAAAAAATAATAAAATGAACTCTCGGAATGTGGCAACAAAAAAAAGACTTTGTGAAAAAAAAACTTTTTTAGGAAAAGTAGCAACACTTTTCCTAAAGAATTAAAATTCCGTAATGACACGTTAACTTAATTTATACCATACGGTTCATAGTAAAACAAAAAAATCCTGCAAAATACAAATAAAAATTAAATACTAATTTGCAGGTTTTTCTCCACCACACCGAAAAAGTAATAAATAATATGTACCTCAAAAAACCACAAAAAACAATCTCTCATACATCTTTGTTGATGGAAAAAATCTCTTGCATAATTTGTTGCCGATGTTTTTTTTAAAAATCACTGGGTCTTGAAGACCCAAAATAGACCAGCTTTTAACTATTACTGTGATTTAAAGTGACTATTCAATAAATGTCAGCTCTATCTATACGAGGAATCATAGCCAGACATATCGCTTGGTTCAGCTGCAAAGGAGCCCTGAAGTGGAGGGAGGCACTGACAGAAAGCAATAATTATGTCTTAGACATAACTATTGTGGCCAGAAGGAGGCACATCCAGCAGCTGTGGCAGAGCGTCACTACTTTCTAAAAGGATTCTGTACCTGCTATCCAGCAGCATGAGACGTCACTTGCAGAGCCAGCTGTGCTAATGACATCTAATGAAGCAGACAGCCCTGTGGTCTGGCATAGAGAGTCAGGAAATGCCTGCCCTTTACCCACCTGCTGTTCTGGACTTAATACGAACATAGTATAATCTCCCCAGCCTGCTGCCTCTGGTGGGAAGGGGGCTACATGGTGTCAGTGTCCTGCTCTCTTAGCATCCATGCCCTCCTATCCACAGATAAAACTGTTCATACTCATTTATCATAAAATCACAGCAGCCAAGATGGTGAAGGAATATCTTCGGTGCTCAGCTGAGAACAGCTCAGTCTGCCTTGTGCCCACCCAGGGGCATAACCAAAAGGCTCATGGGCCATGGTGCAAAGGCTCAGTTTGGGCCTACCTTCGCAACTTCCCTGCCCCTCACAACCATCAGCCATCTGTACATTTTACACTAGGTTCACGCTAGCATTTGGGTCTCCGTCATTCGTGTCTGCATGGGGACCCAAAAGACGGAGACCATGTCCGCTTAAAAAACGGTTACCTGCGGAAACATGCAGACTCCTGCAAGGAGGACTTTTCTCTCCACCGATTTTAAGCGGAATCTGACGGAGACTCCAACGCAGATATTTACCTAGCCTTAGTAGTATTTATATGTTTGTGCAGTTAAGCTTCCCATTTTCATCTGTTTTGGTATGAAACTGTTAATTTTCTTCTTTCTGACAGTGGAGGGCTGTGTATCATAAATATTCTTCATATTCTTCATGTGTATCACTCCAGGGCACCAAAGGGCAGGGATAGTAAATTTACTATGTGCAGACTGTCAGTCATCATAGGAAATCAGAAAGGAGATAAAATAAATTTATCTAGCCCTAATATGTTGAGAGAGACCCGTGGGGCACCTTGGTTTCTAGCCCAGTTTCTGTGACCCCCTTCAAAAGGCATTTTTTTCAACAGCTGTTTTTACAACCTGACTCCCACTGTTTGAGACATGGGCTATATTACTTAAAAGTCTTTGTGTGTAAATGTTTGTGCAAGGTGACATTTATGGAGGGAAACCAGATTTAGAAAAGTATGGTAGAGCCAAAAGCAATTGGCTCCCTGCTTTGTCATATATTCACACAGGTCACAGGTTGGATTAGGACTATATCTATGAGGCGCTGGGAGCATACTGCTAACATAAATGGTCCAATGCAGGTGTCATGCATCGTATGTCACTATATCCTGCCACCTGCTCAGCAACACTGTACACATAGAAAAACTCTCCATGGTATTGGGGATAGGTGAGTATATACAAAGCCAGTCATAAGTTTGAACACACCATTTCAGTTCGTGGGAGTTTTTTTATTTTTATTTTAGTTTTTTTTTTTTTTTTACATTGTAGATTCACATTGAAAACATGAAAACTAAGAAGGAATACATATGAATTTAAGTAGTAAACAAGTAAGTGTTTAACAAACCAGAATATTTATCATATTAGATTCTTTAAAGTAGCCACTTTTTAATTTGATGGCAGCTTTGCACATTCTTGCCATTCTCTCAGCTTCATAAGGTAGTCACCTGGAGTGGTTTTCCAGCAGTCTTGAAGGAGTTCCCAGAGGCATTGAGTATTTGTTGCTTTTCCTTCATTCTGTGGTCCAATTCATCCTAGACCATATCAACTGTGATTGTGGAGGCCATGTCATCAGTTGAAGGACTCCATAACTTTGCTTCCGAGCTATAAAGGTCTGATTCTTGCAGTTTCTTCTGAACAGATTTGAGATATGCCTGGCACTTGATTTCTTTGAGGCATGTGAGCTCTAATATGAGGTGCACTTAACTTGTGGTTTCTGAGGCTGGTAACTATTTTATTGGCTCTGAACTCAGCACCTTTTACAGCAATTTTACAGGTTCAAAGCATTGCTAGTTGCTTCAAGGGCTATTTCTGGCTTGTCTTGTATTTACAGATTACCTGTGTATTAACCATTTGGCTTCATTCCTGACTTTGCATCTATCTGCTTGTCCTGATCTGCCTGATACCTGTTACTGACTTTGGCTTGTCCTGACTCTGCGTCTGTGTGTCTATCCTGATTACCTGATACCTACTGCTGACTTTGGCTTGTCCCGACTTTGCTTCAATCTTCCCATCCAGTTCCATTTGATACCTGTTACCAACTCCCTGGCCTGTACCTCACTATGTTGTCTGTCCCTTCTGTGCTGTATATCAGAGCCTGTCTGATCCCTGCTTGCCTGCCACCTATACTGGGACCACTTTGAAAGGTAGCAACCTGGTAGCCTCCCCACTGCCAAGATTAGATCCCTATACTGATCCCTTTACTTTATTACTGAGTGTTAATAGATTAAATGGTTTTATCATTTATAGCCCCTTAGAGTTTTGTTTAACCATACTGATTTTCTTTTGTTTCTAACATGTTTATTCCCTTACAATATATATCTTTCATAGGACATATTTAAGGTGATTTCAAAATGTCCCATTTAGCCTGTGTACTTTTGTTTTTGGTGTCTGAATTTATGGCCTTAAGGTCATCTCTTTGCTGATGAAAATTTGATGAAGATTTGCCTTCGTGAAATTTAGTGTTTTCATACCTCCACCCATTATTAAAGGATACATAAAACATGTATTATGCTGTTATTATCCAAATGACCTCTAACCTCTACTTTTGTCAGGTCTATTGGTTAAAATTAGCTGGGGCCATTAACCCTCCAGTCAGAGCTCTACTCCAATGGGGGGGGTTATAACCTCTTGGATGCCACAGTCAAATATGACCACGTCATCCAAGGAGTTGCGCAATATAAATGACCCCCATCGTCACCCCCCACAGCAAGATTAGGGGGTGCCGTTATGTATTTTCTGCAGCCCAGGGTCTGGCCAGTAACCCTGGGCTGCTCGGAGCCCCCAATACCTGGTTGATCCTGCCAAGATGGGAGGAAGTCAGCCTATGCATCTCCATAAGCTGACTTCCTCTATCCACTGAATACACATGTAGAGTGCCTTGCAAAAGTACTCGGCCCCCTTGAACTTTTCAACCTTTTGCCACATTTCAGGCTTCAAACATAAGGATATAAAATTTTAATTTTTTGGTGAAGAATCAACAACAAGTGGGACACAATCGTGAAGTGGAACGAAATTTATTGGATATTTTAAACTTTTTTTAAAAAATAAAAACTGAAAAGTGGGGCGTGCCAAATTATTCGGCCCCCTTAAGTTAATACTTTGTAGCGCCACCTTTTGCTGCGATTACAGCTGCAAGTCGCTTGGGGTTTGTCTCTATCAGTTTTGCACATCAAGAGACTGAAATTCTTGCCCATTCTTCCTTGGAAAATAGCTGGAGCTCAGTGAGGTTGGATGGAGAGCGTTTGTGAACAGCAGTTTTCAGCTCTTTCCACAGATTCTCAATTGGATTCAGGTCTGGACTTTGACTTGGCCATTCTAACACCGCGATACGTTTATTTGTGAACCATTCCATTGTAGATTTTGCTTTATGTTTGGGATCATTGTCTTGTTGGAAGATAAATCTCAGTCCCAGTCTCAGGTCTTTTGCAGACTCCAACAGGTTTTCTTCCAGAATGGTCCTGTATTTGGCTCCATCCATCTTCCCATCAATTTTAACCATCTTCCCTGTCCCTGCTGAAGAAAAGCAGGCCCAAACCATGATGCTGCCACCACCATGTGTGACAGTGGGGATGGTGTGTTCAGGGTGATGAGCTGTGTTGCTTTTACGCCAAACATATCGTTTTGCATTGTGGCCAAAAAGTTGGATTTTGGTTTCATCTGGCCAGAGCACCTTCTTCCACATGTTTGGTGTGTCTCCCAGGTGGCTTGTGGCAAACTTTAAACTAGACTTTTTATGGATATCTTTGAGAAATGGCTTTTTTCTTGCCACTCTTCCATAAAGGCCAGATTTGTACAGTGTACGACTGATTGTTGTCCTATGGACAGAGTCTCCCACCTCAGCTGTAGAGCTCTGCAGTTCATCCAGAGTGATCATGGGCCTCTTGGCTGCATCTCTGATCAGTCTTCTCCTTGTTTGAGATGAAAGTTTAGAGGGACGGCCGGGTCTTGGTAGATTTGCAGTGGTCTGATACTCCTTCCATTTCAATATGATCGCTTGCACAGTGCTCCTTGGGATGTTTAAAGTTTGGAAAATCTTTTTGTATCCAAATCCGGCTTTAAACTTCTCCACAACAGTATCACGGACCTGCCTGGTGTGTTCCTTGGTCTTCATGATGCTCTCTGCGCTTTAAACAGAACCCTGAGACTATCACAGAGCAGGTGCATTTATATGGAGACTTGATTACACACAGGTGGATTATATTTATCATCATCAGTCATTTAGGACAACATTGGATCATTCAGAGATCCTCAATGAACTTCTGGAGTGAGTTTGCTGCACTGAAAGTAAAGGGGCTGAATAATATTGCACGCCCCACTTTTCAGTTTTTTATTTTTTACAAAAGTTTAAAATAACCAATAAATTTCGTTCCACTTCACAATTGTGTCCCACTTGTTGTCGATTCTTCACCAAAAAATAAAAATTTTATATCTTTATGTTTGAAGCCTGAAAGGTTGAAAAGTTCAAGGGGGCCGAATACTTTCGCAAGGCACTGTATACACGTTTAATAATTAATAAAAAACAATACATATTTGGTATCTTGCATCCATAACAACCCATATAATCAAACTAAAACATTATTTAACCTACACAGAAACGCCAGAAATAATGATTTTTCACCATCTCACCTTACAAAATATGCTATGAAAAGTGATCAAAAAGTCATATGTACCCCAAAAACAGTACCAATAAAAAGCGCAGGTTGTCCCGCGAAATAAGCCCTCAATCAACTCGGTCAACCAAAAAATAAAAATGTTACGCATCTCAGAAGATGGATGCAAAAACAATTGATTTATGCCCCAAATTGGTTTTTGTTCTGCAAAATTAGTAACGCATAAAAAAACATAAATTAGGTATCGTCGTAATTGTACCGACCCGCAAAATAAAGGTAACATGTTACTTATGCTGTACGCTGCATGGCAAAAACATTCAAAGGTAAAACGCAATGCCAGAATTGATAAGCTTTTTTTAATCCACATTGGATGTATTGCAGCTGTTTAACGCCCAATTATCACTGTCATGTAGGCTTACCTCTAAAGTCACTGAATCAAAAGTCACACTAAAGGCCTTGCACATTTTAGACAATGCAGAAGTTCTCATGTTCTCACACTCACTTAACTGCTTGATACAAATAAGCTTGTTGCCAAATAGGGTGCTTTTCCTCTGTAAGTTTGTTCTCTGGTAGCAAACCCCATGTATTTCTATGTGCCTGTAATTTACATATAGTATGTGTGCATGTTAAATGTTTATACACTCATTGATTTAAAAAAAACACAAAGAAGGAGTTGTTAGAATGGAATGAAACGTTATATGTGTGAATATAATGATAATATAATTGTCCACAGATGAAGCAGATGGGTCTGTAGATCCTGCACACTTGTTGGTTGTTGAATCCAGTGGCTCACCTGATCCCATAAATGCTTGATGCGTGATCTGGAAGGCCAGAGAAGTGTTGCAATGTGGCTGAGACATTCCTGGGAAACCCTTGCTGTGTGTGGGCGAGCATTATCCTGCTGAAAATGTCAGTTCGAAGCCCTGTCATGAGAGGCAACAGGATGTCCTGCAAACACCACTCCTCTGTTATTGTCCCCTGGTATCACTATTAGGGGTGAATGTCTGTCATATACAGTGGATCCCCAGATCATCACACCGGCAGTGGGGAAGGGGGGGTGTTATTCCACAGCAAAGGCAGACTGAAACGCTCACCACATGGCCTCTATACTAGAATCAAACAGATTGTTGGTGGATCAAACAATCCTCTCTATGGGTCTGTCTGAGAAGTAACCACTACTCCGAACACCTCCTAACAGCTAGGTCAGAGTGGCTTAGATGGTAGCCAATTTGTCAAAACATCCATCCTGCATCTCATAGTCCAGTGATGCACCCTCTTTCAAAGTCTGTCAACTGCTTAAAAATGTCTTCAAGTTATGTCTAGCAGTCAATACTCTCTTGGCAAGAAGAACACTACCCAAAAGAAGCTTTTTTGGCCTTTATACTGATAGCAGGCAGATGCGATGGAGGCTAACACATAGTGCTTTTTATAATGAAAGTGGCTAGTCATTTGTCTATCAGTTTGTTGATAAAGTAGTGTACCTTCTTTAACCTCACTGTGGTAATTTTTACTATTATACATTAGATCTATATTATGTGCAATTTCCAAAAATGATAGATGAAATAGAGCAGCAAGTTGCACCTTTTCATCCAGCAAAATGATGTGCACCATAGCAGTGTCTAAAGTACCCCATTATTGTCGATGGGGTCTGTGTCCTTAATGCAACAGATTCGTCCTCAGGTTATATTCCATTTTTCTGTTCATATGACAGAACAGATAAATAGCATAGCTGATAAAATGTTAACTAACCTTTTCCCAGTTAAAAATATTGTTTATATGAAAAACATGGCCTCTTCAAAAACAGCTGATTGGAGTGGTGCCGAGAATTAGAGAACCACCACAGATCAAAAATTGATGGCCCATCTTAGGTAATTTAGTCTCTATACATACAGTATGCATATGTGCACACTAGGGACCCATTGTATCCATATACATAGCTTTTTGATGGAAGGAAGGGGGTCCAGGCACACATTTTGCATTGTGCTCCTCTAGTGTCAGTTCCCTCCCATGTGAGTAATAATACTATGTCTGAAATTATACATATATGGCATTTCTAGTTTTCCCTCTGTAATCTCTGTATCCAATTCTTAGTATTCCTGAGCTAGTGTTCGAAGACAACTACTTTGATGTCTCCCATTGACTGTCCACAGAAAGTAGAGAAGATTTTATTCCCTTTATTACTATATCCGAGTAACAGCAGCAGCATGGAAGCCATAAAAATAGCTTTTAGCTAAGAATCCAGTAGCTGTGAGAAAACACTTACTATAAGCTGCAGTAGCAAGTTTGTGTCTCTGCTTCTATCTCAGTTGATTTCTGTTCCACCTCCCCACTTCCATCTCAATAGACTTCTATAGGCAGCATTTTATCTGATCTCTGTGAGCTGACAGTCTATTTTGTCTCCCAAGATGGATTTAGCAAAGGATTTAGAAAGGGAGGGGGGGAAAGGAACCTGTTGAAGGGAACCTGTCACCATGAAAATGCTGTCTAATCTACAGGCAACATGTTATAAAGCAGGATATACCAATATATAGTTGTGGAAATTAAGTATAAATTGTATTTTATTAATGTACGTCTTTGTTCTTTCAATGCTGAAAAATCAAGGAGGCAGCTATTGCTGTATGCACATTCTTAGATGGGAGGCTTTCAGAAACTGATGTCACCACAAAATACATTACAAAGTTTCTTAAGATTCACTTGCACTATTAATATAGGCTAATTTTGTTGCAAGTACAATGCCCCTCAAAGGGGTTACAATTGAGACATTGCACAAAAGTCAAAGCAATAAATTACTTTAAATCTATCTATCTATGTTAATAAAGAAAACAAAGGCAGCACTCCTTTAAGATGCAAAACTAGTGACTAAAAAGTCACTAGTTTTGCATCTTAAAGGAGTGCTGCCATTTTTTTCTTTATTAACATAGTTGGAGGTATTACCACCCTCTGTTTGGACTTGCACCCAAACTTTATTTATTATTGTCTATGCGACTTCAAAATTTTATTTTCTATCTATCTATCTATCTATCTATCTATCTATCTATCTATCTATCTATCTATCTATCTCCCTCTCACACTCTCTCATTCATGTATCTTTCATGTCTATCTATCACACATATATACCTATAGTCCAGAGAGCAGCATTCTTGTCTAGAGCATGTTCTACACATAAAATACCAAGCTTTCATCTGAGTCTAACCTTAATATCCTGCACCTCCTCTAGTCCGTCCCATAGTTTCCTATTTTTCTTATGGGAACTTTTTTTTAAACGAGGGCTAGCTGTCGTCTGTCTAGCTCCCTGATCACACAGCCAAGGGTACTGCAAAGTTCATATGGCTCAGTCAAGAAATACTGCTAATTACAGGGAGTTTTCTTGGCATGCAAGGGCACCTGGCAAAGCCATTAGCATCTTATAGATAGAAATCCTATTCTGCTTAAAAGGTAGGTTAAATATTCATTTGCAAAATGTTGTTTGCTCTAGACACTGCATGGTATATACAGAGTTCATTTTCATGGAGTAAGAAAGAAGTTCAAAAAACATTTTATATTTTACATTCAACCATTGGAGAAGTTGAACTCTGCATGTGCATTAGCATGTGTCTAATACATGTACATACTTTTATATTTAAAACAGTAGCAACACTAGAAAATAAACCCTTTGCTGTGATTCACAAATTACACATTTTTCCATTTTTTTTTAAAGTGCTTATTTTTTTTAATTTGAATTAACAAATTATCTCACAAAAATGGAATGTTATCATATAATGCCATCAGGGCAAAAAGGTTGAATGATGAACTTCTGCTCAGTTATACATTAGGATTTCAGATTACACTTAAAATTAGCATTATCATTCTTATTAACATTTTCCTAATAAATCTATATTACATATAGCACTGTGTGTTAAAATGATTGTTCAAGAACTATAACAACACAAAACTGTACTGCACGAAAAGCAATATATTCTTACATTCTAACAGTGGAAAAGTGGACGTTCTTGGGGAAAAGTGCTAAATAGTTAATTTTGTGTAACATGTATGGTTAAAGATAATCGCTTTAATATAGGAGAATTATACACTCTGTGTTGCACAGATTTATGTTTGTCATAAAGCATTACTTTTGGTTTATACAGTACTGTACAGTGCCACTGTATGGATTTAGTATTTTCAGTATCAAATCTACTGGATTCCAAGTATAGTGTGATAACTTTATCTCTCTTCTGAGCAGTCATTTAGCAAATAGACTATTTAGCTACTCTTTGAAACTAGATTGCAAACTACTGCATGCCTCATAACTTACCTCCCTTAACTGTTGTCTTGGCCAGACATGATCAGATGGGTCACAACATGGTTTTGTGACAAGTTATCACAGACTGATAAGCTTACTATCCTTTTTCTCTCTATGTGTGACCACCCAGGGAATGGTGAACTGCAGCCTGTCAAGGCTTTTGTTAAGATATGATACCGTGTTGAATTGGTTTCAAGATGAATTGGAATCTAACAAAGTTTGAGATCATTTAAGTGTGGAGATACCCACACATGTTTCCTCTATGTTTTCACTAAATCAGAAGTATCAGTGGAGTATAGAGGGAGACTATCCCCACAATCTATAGAAAGAAAAATATTCCAAATACCCTTCCCATCATGTGTTCCATATATATATATATATATATATATATATATATATATACACATACACACACACACACACACATATATATATATATATATATATATATATATATATATATATATGTATACATTATATGTGTGTCCGTAAATGTAAACTAGGTATAGTTTAAAGAGAGAGTGTAAAGAGATATAAAACAGATAACAGTTTATTTGGGAAAATAGTCTACTATAGAGAGGTATACCTGAGACAGTAGAATTGCATATCTTCCTGGTGCTAGGTGACAGGGGGCGCCATTTAGACACATAGCTAGAGCAGTGAACTAAAGAGAAAAAAGTGGAGAAATACAGGGACACATTTAATCAGCTTGCTGCACATTTCCTTTTGATGGTCATATCTTTGAGTATTTCTGTGTGAGATTAGTCATATACTATATGAAAGACTTAGACAAAGAGCCCAGGATAACATTGCTGTATCCCTTTAAAATATATATTTGTTCCACACTAATTTAATTGACTAGGTATATCTTTAGCAGTTTTCTGTTATACAACAAAACCCATAGCAGGAAACGTTTCTCTTATAAATCCCTTAGGGATATGGCCTAACAAAACCTTAAGAACATAGGCCCGTTTTTCAAACCTTACATGTTTCAGTTTATTTGGTAAGAACTTTGGGACGCCTTAACTTACCCAAATGATTTTAAGATTGTTTTCTCATTAATATTGGGGGGAATTTATCAAAACATTCACAACAGTTTTCTGGCATAGATGTGTGATAATGTGGCGCACATTTGTCTCAAGGTCCTTTTTTGCGCATAATGTTAGACACATCCCCCGTTCTGCAGCTTGCTCACCAATTGCATGAATGTGGGCAGAAAGCGGGATGTGGACACATTCGTACAACATATTCATATATATAATATGCATATATATAACTCACACCAGTTTTCTGTCCATGAGATATACTAGAAATCTACATCAGTTCCTAACTGGCATTGATCTACATTCTGGCATGCTTTGCAACTGTCAGTCCCTTAATTAAGACTGGTGTATGAAATCCCCGGCTTAATAAACCTCCTCCATTGTACTTCATGTTAGTGGTAGGCTTTGGGAAATATTAATTTTTGTATTTATTTATGAAAACATTTGGTGGAAAGTTTCTGCTTTTCAGACAGATACTGACACTGGGCTTTCAAAGTGCAGATTTTCCTGGAATAGTTTTCAGGTGCTTTATCTCATTTGCAGAGTCCTTAAAATACCATTGCATTCTTAATGTGAGAACGGCCAGCTTCATCTTTTCTAAATCCAATACCCCTAAAATACCAGCATAATGGAAATCCACCGAAAGTGATTCAATTTTGGAAATTATACCCTTCAGGAAATTTATGAAGGAGATATAGTCATTTTGACCCCTCAACTGTTTCACATTGAGCTATGAAAATTAAAAATGATTATTTTTCCAATAAAGCATCACTTTAGCCCCAAATTTCTCATATTCACAAGGGGTTAAAAGACAAAAAAAATGCATTTTGTTACACAATTTGTACTGAACACGGCAATACCCCATATATGGTTGCAAACTGCTGTATGGATACATGGCTCAGAATGGAAATAGCACTATTTGGCGGGCAGATTTGGCTGGAATACAGTTAGGTGCAGAAATATTTGGACAGTGACACAATCTTCAAGATTTGTGCTCTGCATGCCAGCACATTGGATTTGAAATGAAGCAGCTGAGATGCAATTGAAGAGTATACTTTCAGGTTTAATTCAAGGGGTTGAACAAAAGTATCCTGTGAAAGGTTTAGTAATTGCAACCATTTTTCTACAAAGCCTCCTCATTGCAGGGGCTCAAAAGTAATTTGACAAATTACCATTACCATAAATAAAATGTCACATCATCAATAAACACTAGTGACCCAGTGCCATTGGAAGCCACGTACGCCCATGCCATCACACTGCCTCCACCATGTTTTACAGAGGATGTGGTGTGCTTTGGATCATGCATCATTCCAAGTCTTCTCCATACTTTCTTCTTCCCATCATTCTGGTAAGATTGATCTTAGTTTCATCTGTCCAAAGAATGCTGTTACAGAACTGGGCTAGCTTCTTTAGATGTTTTTTTGGCAAAGTCTAATCTGGCCTGTCTATTTTTAAGGCTGATTAATGGTTTGCATCTCTTGGTGAACCCTCTGCATTTGCTCTCATGAAGTCTTCGCTTTATTGTATGGTAGACTTAGATACTGATACACCTACTTCCTGGTTGGTGTTCTTCACTTAGATTAATGTTATGAAGGGTTTTTTTCACCATGGAAAGGATTCTGCGATCATCCACCACTGTTTTCTTCTGTGGACATCCCGACCTTTTTGAGTTCCCGAACTCACCAGTGCACTCTTTTTTGCCAGAATGTACCAAACTATTGATTTGGCAACTCCTAACATTTCCGTTATCTCTCTGATGGACTTCTTATTTTCAGCCTAATGATGTCCTCTTTTACTTCCATTGAGAGCTCCTTTGACTGCATGTTGTGTGTTCACTGCAACAGCTTCCAAATGCAAATGCCACACCTCAACTCCAGATCTTTTACCTGGTTAATTGATGATGGATTAATGAGGGAATAGACTGTGATACAAAGTCTTAAAAACTATTTGCATTGTTACAAACAAATATTTTTTATGTTATATTGTTGAAGATCAGAATACTGGTCAATGCTGAGAATAGCTTACCTGTCTGAAAGTGTAACTATGCAAAAAGAGTGATCCCTGGCTGACTATTTGGATATTAGGGTACTGTCTAACACAATGAGCATGCAAAGAAAATAAATAGTTTTTGAGATAATTGTCCAATTACTTTTGATCCCTTGAAAAAGATGCAGCTACATATTACAGAGCTTTAATTCTTAAACCCTTCCTCTAATTAGAATGTGAATACCCTCAGATTCAAGCTGAGAGTCTGCACCTTAAGCCCATATTGATTTTATAATTGTACCTTGAATATGTTTTGCTAAAAAGCTACAATGCCAAAACTCGTGTCACTGTCCAAATATTTCTGGACCTAACCGTACTTTTTGGGTGCCATGTCTCATTTGCAAAGTAATACCATTAAAATGAAAACGCCTTGAAAATTGACTCCATTTTGGAAACTATACCCCTTAGGGAATATATCAAGTGGCAAAGTAAGCATTTTGACCCCACATTTTGACGCTTTGCAATAAAATGTCAAATGTCAATTTAGCCACAAATTTTTAATTTGACTACAAAATTTCTATGTCACTCCAAGGGCTTTATACACATCAATATAGGTTACCATTTCTCTATATATTTCCAAGATGATCCTGCTGCTTCTATATGAGAGAGAGTGTGTAATGTATGAGAAACATCTTAGCAGCTATTTTCCACCCATCAGAGATCTGAAAATTAGAAATGAATCATTGTATGGGGGAAATGGTGAAAAGATGTAAGATATGTCCTAAAACAACCAGAAATAGTGCTATTCCATATGTGCAAACACTTTACTATTGCTCTTTGTCTAGTTTGTTGAAAGTTTAGGTTTGTTTTAAAAGGAAGGTTCGGCTCTGTTAACAGCATTTAGTGATATGCTTTACAGCATAGTCATGGCCATATGCAGTAATACTCTGGAGCGGACTCCTATGGAAGAGTTCTCTAGTCATTAAGGAGTCTAGATGTGATATCATCTATTGTCACTAGTAAATGCAATAATGGGTGTTATCTTTTAGTGTAATATTGTCTTGTCTGTGATGTAAATGAGGTGACTGCTGCAAAGAAACCCCTTCATAATTGGCAAGTTGTTAGACTATTATCAGGCTTTGAGACCAGAGTGAAAATTGCAGGATGTAGTAAATACAGACAGTATAGAATTTATAGAATTTTTGTTAAAAATGTTCAAAATATAAACTTTCTGGTAATTTTCTGGTAACATATTCCCTTTAAGGTTCTTCAATAATTTTTTAAAATTAGGTTTCTCATGGAAATCTGCCACTCTTCAATACTCCCTACTGGTTTTTGTACACTAGGCTGCCATTCTGTTGAGGAAGTAGCATTTGATTCAGCATGCATGTTATTTTATACATTTGCCTGCCATTGTCCCAGTTTAGTCTGATCTTGGACAGCCCAGTTAAGATTAAGGCCCTTTTTATGTAGATTATGCTGCAGTTTTGGGCCAAAGCCAGGAGTGGATGTAACAGAAGAAAAAGTTTAAGTACTTCCTTTTTATTTCCCATTCCTTTTCAAGACACTCTTGATTCCAAAAATCGCAGCAAAATCTGCAACAAAAAAGCAGTTTTTCTGCAATATGGGACCTTAGCCCAAAAGTGTAACTCCTATTTGTTTGTTTTTTTTTTAGCTATTGTGTTAAGGGTAGTTTCGTGAACATTTTTGTTACATATTTAATTAACCTATCTAACTTCCTTTTAATAGAAAACAGGATGTAAAGTTCCCACTAACAATGCTCTAAGCATTGCCAGGGAGAGTCTGTCCTGTACATTTATACTCAATGCAGTTTGTAGAGCTGTAACATTTGCCATATGGATATGGTCACTTCCAATGGCTGTATCTTCGGTTTTATACAACTTAGAAAAATGGTTCTGGTATCACATGAAAGCTGAGATTCTGAGATTGCAGCTCTAGCTATAATAAAATTGGAGATATCACTAGTTAAAAACAGTCAGAATATGATTTTTATATGCAGCTTAAACTGCTGCATATATTGCTCAAATTCCCAACTGTGTCTTCTAACGAATGATATACTGCAGCATATGAAAACTGAAAACCTCAGGTTTCATGTGGTATGAGAACCACTTTTATAGGTTGTTTAAAACTGGAGATATAGCCATTTGAAGTTACCATACCCGCTATGGCAAATGCTACAACTCTACATACTGGCAATACAAATAGGTAAGGATTTAGAAGACTACTAGGGAGAATTTTAGAGCCTGTTTTCAATGAAAAGGACGTTAGATAGGTTATTTAAGTACATAACAAGAATGTTCTCCAAACAACCCTTGAAACAACTGGAAAAAAATAAACTTAAATGGGAGCTGCACTTTAAGGCATTTATATGCTTTCTCCATTTTAAGTCATTAACTGTAACTGTTTGGTAATCTACAATATTCGATAATGCAGCACAAATTGGCTTCTGTGCTAGATTAGAAAAAAATATGCTGTATTAGCAAATTTTACAAATGTTTAAATCCACTCACTTTACATACATATAAATTATGATAGTGTATATGAAAATATTATTAAATGCTTGTATTTTACAGGTAAAGGACACATGCAGAATGGGGGACTGGGAATTTCTTGAAAAGTTGCTGGACCAGGTACAAGAACATTCCACTGGTTTTGGAAAGGTCTGGCTAATATTACTGTTTATCTTCCGCATCTTAATTCTTGGTCTTGCGGGCGAATCTGTTTGGGGAGATGAACAATCAGATTTTGAGTGCAATACTGAACAGCCTGGGTGTCCAAATGTATGTTATGACCAAGCCTTTCCAATCTCCCACGTACGATTCTGGGTGCTTCAGTTTCTGTTTGTTAGCACCCCCACGTTATTTTATCTGGGCCATGTGATCTATTTGTCTAGAAAAGAGGAGAAGCTGAAGCAAAAAGAAGAGGAGCTAAGAGCTATAAGTGACAAAGATCATCATGTGGACAAAGCCATAGCAGTCATAGAGAAGAAAAGGCTAAAAATCTGCATTCAAGAAGACGGCCGAGTCAAAATCAGGGGAGCTCTAATGTATACATATGTTACAAGCGTCATTTTCAAAAGTATTTTTGAAGCTGGTTTCTTGCTTGGTCAGTGGTACCTTTATGGTTTTGTTATGCCGGCTATATATGTATGTGAAAGAAAACCATGCCCTCATAAAGTGGATTGTTTTGTGTCTAGACCAATGGAGAAAACTATTTTCATCCTGTTTATGTTAGTGGTCTCACTTATTTCTCTGCTACTCAATATTTTAGAACTCATACACCTAGTCTTCAGGAGTATGCTTTACACCTTGAGAAAATATTCTCCTTACAATTCTAACCAAAGATACCCCAAAGAAGAGGATATTTACTCTGGTAAATGCCCTGAAACTGCTACAGCTCCTTTTAATGACAAATCTTACATGTACCTTCCAATGAGTGAAAATATTTCCTACCCAGGATATAAAATTCAGAATGAAGACAACTGGACTAACTTCAAAACTGAGAAACAGATAGCAATGCATGTTGACAAACAAGCAAAACTGGAACATTTTTCTAGTAGTTTCACTCCAGTGCCAACTGATACCCATGCTGTAGAAGACAAGCAACCAAGCAGAGCCAGCAGCTCTGCCTCTAAGAAACAATATGTTTGAGAAAATGATTAGCATTGCTTCTAATATTTTAGCATGTTCTAGGGTCATGCTATAGCAAAATACCTTTGTCCATGCTGAATTTACCCTTGCTAAGTGAATAATAAGTAAAATACTGTACAAAACAGACAAAGAATGTGAAGGAAGTCAACATAACCCAGAACATCTCAGACTGGTGACCAAATAACCAGAAGGTCTTGTCTGGTTAGTTTCCAATTGAATAACTAGCACACAACTATATGACTGTCAATGTGAATTAGACTGTGATACAAAGTCTTAAAAACTATTTGCATTGTTACAAACAAATATTTTTGATGTTATATTGTTGAAGATCAGAATACTGGTCAATGCTGAGAATAGCTTACCTGTCTGAAAGTGTAACTATGCAAAAAGAGTGATCCCTGGCTGACTATTTGGATATTAGGGTACTGTCTAACACAATGAGCATGCAAAGAAAAACCCAACTGTGCCATGGCACTATTTGGTGATATGAAGGGCAGAACTTTTAATGCAAAGTCTGCTTTTCCAATCTGTTGTCATGTACATATTTCTATTTTTATTTCTTTTCAGATAATCCTTTTCAGGAGATGCAGAAGCAGCTTCATACAGTTCATACATGGATATCACGTATTATAGGCACTTATATTTAAATGTGTGTCCAGTTTTTTTCAAGGAAAAATAGAGGCAAATAAATTTAATGTGCCTGTTTTCTAGTTTTTGATGTGTATTTAAAAATAAAGTGATTAGAAAACTTTAAAAAATTGTAGTAGTTGTAAATTTTATTTATTCAAAACATACATCATTTACATACTCAACCAGTAGGTTATTTTGTAATCCTTATTATGTATGTTTTGTGACTTGTGGCCTCTAGCTGAGTGGCTTGCAATAGATGCCTTGAGTTATGACCATATGCTCTGGCCACAGTCCGGACAACCCCTTTAAAAAAATTTTTCTACTATTTGCACAATTTCATGATTTCTTGCTCTAAGTCCCCATTACACAGAGCCATGCATGGATAGAGGTAAAAATTCTGTGCTGTATGCCTCTAGTAAACCACCTAAATATGAAAGTGAGCTGCAGCAAAGAAACATGCTGCAGAAAAGACTGCGGCAGAAACACATTGCATTTTTTTCTGCAGCGTTTTTCACAGAAAGTCAGCATAGTTTTCCTCTGCGGACTTTTTGTCCCTATTATACCTACATGGAAAATGCCAATGTTTTCGTAGGTATAATTGACATGCTGCGATTTTCAAAAATGCAAGCATTTTAGAAAATGCAGCTTTTCCGCTGCAGATTTTTCTGTAATGTGTGGATGGGATTAGCCAGAATCCCATCCACTTTGCAGGAACTGTAAAACACAGTGTTTTTTGCCGCAGTCTTTCCACCATGGCCAAAACCCTGCGTTTTCCCAACGTGGGGCCTAGGTCTTAAAGAGAATTTTTAAAGTTGAAATAAGGGGGTTAATATTTTCCATATTAGGTGCCAAAAGAGCTCAGTGAGAGCAGAGACTTCCAGGTTTCTACATAAAAAGGCATGTTGTTCATCCATGGCAGATTGTATGTTGTATGAAGTATGTTCTCCGCTATGTTGTACAAAAATACCTGTTTATGTCCTGCAATAATACCATTATAGCATATTGAAATACTTGAATTACTAAATGTTGTGAAATGAAAACTGTAAAATTATGTATTTTCCCATAAGATCAAAAGGCACAAGAAATAGAAAGGTTTCTCAATAGTCTGTAGGTTTCTAAAGATGAGAGAACTGATTTGAGTCAAATTCGACCTGAATTGTTTGTCTCTGCAAACTAAAATGCCCACTGCCACATGCATGGCAGAGGAAAAATACAAAAGAGACATGTGTGTTATGAGTTACTGTGAAGTTTTGGCACCACGTGACATCAGCTGACAGCCTCTCAGCCAACAGTCAGTGGTAGGTGGACACTAGAGATGAGCGAATCGGTTCATAGCGACCTGGGTTTGACCCACATATTACAAACTTTTTTTTTTTTACGAAACCAAACAAATGTAGATTTGTTTAGGCCAAACTAAAATGGTCACCACATTATACTCTGGGGTCTCTTCAGACACCAGATTATAATAGGTAGAGGCCCAGGAGAGGTGAAAAAAAACCCAGAACATTCATACTCACATTCAGTTATCTCTTTTGGACCTCCTCGCGACATCCAGTGCTCTTCTGATGTCATGACACATGGCATGCCCATGTGACCACTGGTGGCCCAATCACAGGCTTCAGCGGTGACCTCCACTCTCAAGAGCCCTAAGAGTGTTCTATACTATGTTTTAATCCAATTTATGGTGTAGTTCATACCAAACTTGTGCGACCAGAGACAAATCAGAGACCCGAGCTGCCGAACCAAAACACAAAACAAATCAGAGACCCGAGCTGCCGAACCAAAACACAAAACAAATCAGAGACCCGGGCTGCCAAACCCAAACACAAAACAAATCATGATAGTTTCGCCCATCTCTAGTGGACACCTTACAGTGCTGATGTCATATACACTGCATAAGGTCCTGTAGGCTTGAACATGAGGCGTTGCAGTGATGGTGGATGTATTGCAAATTGCAATAGAGCTAGAGAATCTTAGGAGTAGAAGCGTTTAGTCAGATTTAATCAAGTACAAGTAGATTAGCGATAGAAATCATAGGAGAGAGGGGGAGTATATGTGTTGTGTGAGCCAGACTGCTGCAGTAATACAGACAGACAAAGGACAGTTAAGACCCTTTCATTGTCAATAATATAATTTTGTCTCTTTTGCAAAAGAGCAGTTTGATCTGTCTACAGAGTGTTTAAACATAGTTTTTACTGACAGTCAGCCCTGAAATGAAAAATCTTTTCTTAAGGGTTTTCTTAAGAGTTTATTAGTTTTTTTTTTTTTCCATTAATATATACAAACTGCAAAATATATACAAACAGCAAAATGTTGATTCCGCCTGCACTAATCTAAAAGAAATCCCATTATTAAGGGAGGTTATATATTTTTTTTGCTCACTAATAATTAGTGTAACACAGCCTTCTCATTTGAACAAATATCCATTTCTTAAGTGTTTATTTGTTGCTCACAAACCTACAATAATCTGAAAAAAATCTGTTATTTTAGGGTTTTGCGTTTTTTGCTTACCCAATACCCAGGGTGACAGAGCCTGATAATCTGAAAAAAAATATATCTGTTTCTTAACCGTTTTTTTGCTGCTCACCCAATAAACAGTCTAGCAGCCTGCAGTAACTTGTAAAAAATCTCATTATTTAACATTTTTTTTTGCTCATCCAATAAACAGTGTGATGCAGCCTGCTAAACTGAAAAAAAAAAAATCTCTGTTAAGGTTTTTTTTTTTTGTTACCCAATATACTGTGAGAAGGTGACAGGCACAGTGCTGGAGTCCCAGTATATCTCCCCCAGATTTCTGACATATGTGTGGTCCAGTGCAGGTCTTGAATAGGCCTCAGCCCAGGTGTAGGTCCCAGGCACGTCACTGGGCCATAAAAGGCAGCAGAGTCTACATTTCAGGGCGGATCGTGGTGGTCTGTCCTAACACTGTGAGATGGTATTGTGCTTTTTTTGGTTGATTCGTGTGGCTGGTAGCAAGCCCCACGTACACTTAGTATTTACTGTTAGTGCTCAGACGAGCAGGATTTTTTACTGTTTTGCCTGAAGTTAAGGCTGTATTTTACTTTTCTCATTTTTGGACCTGACGTGAGGTTTATTTATTTTGCTGTTTTTTTCTAAATAAATCTGTTTGCACCAGATTTTGTGTCCCTGTCTTTGACTGGTTGGGTCTGCACCATTGCTGCTACTGAGCTACCTCCCCCACAATACATACAAACCGCCGCCACTGTAATGGCAAAAAAAAAGCAGCAAAAAAAAATCAAAAAACAAGCTGACTGACTGATGTAGTCACTGACCAGGGTCACCCATTTAGTGCTTTACTTTATTTCTTAAAATAGTTTTTTTGAAAAAAAAAATAAACAGAAAAACATATACACAGTGTCCGAACTGTTGCCAGTCATTATTATAATTAACCAGTGTATAGCAAAATGACTGGAAAGAAAAACATGGCAGGGAACAAGTAAAATTAGGGGGAGGAAGAAACCCTCAAGCAGGTACTAACAATAAGAATGTGGGTGGCAACAACAACATTATTTCTGGTTTTGGTGGCACCATCAGTACCTACAGGATTGTTGCACTTCCTGAGAATGAAGATTACGTTTTTGATTTAACTCACTCATCTCGGTTACAGTAGTATATTGCATCCGAGAGTGATGTGGTTTTGAGTCAGGCTTCTGTGTGTTCCTCCTGCTCCTTCATAAAACGTAATTTACCGCAAGGCCTTTCTGGGCTGTCAACCATGTCTCCTTCTTCTCTGATACAAATCCCTGGTAGTCATGTATCACCTGCTGAGAAATCTATCTCTACATATTTCTCCTAGTAAGAGCAGTCTTCCTCCTGTTTTTGATAAGCTGGATGAGAACAGACAGTCTTGTTTGCAAGTAGAGGAGGAAGACATGACTGTTGGTGGTGGAGGTTGTAGTGGCAGGATTAGGGTCATTATGGTGGAGAATTGGGAGTCCTATACTAAAAGAGGAGGAGAAAGGCTCTCATTTGGATGCAGATTGGGCCCTTGATATGTCACAGGCACAGCCAGGGGAGGAGGCTAACCCTTATTCCTTTCACAATGATAATGATGATGACAACCATGCGACAAGCGTATTATTAGCATCAAGCAGAGGGATGAATACTGGATAGAAGTATTCTCAGACCCTTGCTATAAAGCCAAAAATGGGTGAATTCTTCCCTGCCTCTCAAAGGGAATTAGAATTGAATATTATCAGTATAGAATGTAGTCCCAGCTTGCCACAGCATTTAGGGACACCATTTTAAGGTGCCATTCTCACACATCACGAGGTGGCCTCTGTCCATTCCCAGTCCACCTCACTCAGCCAGTGCTCCACCTCCTCTTCCAGTGCCACAGCTACAAGTGTCAGGAGTAAATGGAGCAGCATTAGTAGCCAGTACAGTATCTGGAACATGATGAACCAGAAATTTTTTCAGCTTGTAGCGCCAACCTGAGTCACCGGCTATACCTACAGTTGTGTTTAGAGTGCACCTATATTTCAGCAGATATGTGTGACCCCATGTAATTCTGGGCCAATAGGTTAAATCAGTGGAGGAAGCTGGCCAGATTTGCCATGCGAGTTTTACCTTGTCCAGCCTCAAGCATAATGGCTGAGAGGGTGTTCAGTGCTGCCGACGGAAGTGTAAAATGAAACTGTCCACCACTAGCATGCAAAATTATAACTTTCCGTGAGGATTTTCACACACCTCCGGCTGATACCTCTGAATAGAGCTGCCACAGTCTCCCTCATGTTCCATTTACTGTACTGCTGATGCTACCTGCTACTCTTAAACTACCGTACATCATCTCTTGTGGCCTGGTCTATCACATTATTCCATGCCGCACTGCCACTCCTGTTGCCACAGCTACCACTACTCAGCCAGACATGTCCTGTAGCCTGGTCCATCATATTATTCCATGCCATACTGCCACTCCTGTTAACTCAGCTACCACCTGTTCTGCAGCCTGAACCATCACATGCCAATATACCACTCTGTTGGTGCCACATCTGCTCCTTTTGATGGCTTTTTCTTGAAAAGTCAGTTCTTCATCACTTTTCAACTAGACACACAGCCACAATTTTGTCTCCCAAATAACAAGAAGCCTGTATCACTTACAAGTCATCAAGGTAGGCTAATTTTTATATGAAAGCTTTTTTCAATATAATTGCCATGCCTTTCCTCAAAAATGAGTCATTTTTGGAGCATTTTAAATGTTAAAATGCGTAAAAGTGAATATCACCGTAGTGTGTGGTTAAACTTTGCTTACCATCTGTTTTCCAAAGACATACATACCACTGTCACTTTGACATAACTTCGGCTAGAAATTGGATAAATAGATTCCTAGGAGTCCTGACAATGTTATGCTCTATGTTTTAAGTCAATTTAAGTTGTGGTTCGTAACAAACTTGTAAGACCCAAAACAAATCTGGGACCCAAGCAACCAGAACCCGACCATGCTTTGCCTTCAAAACAGCATCAATTCTTCTAGGTATACTTGCACAGTTTTTGAAGGAACTTGGCAGGAAGGTTGCTCCAAACATCTTGGAGAACTGACCACAGATCGTCTGTGGATGTAGGCTTGCTCTTCCAGGACCCATTTCCAACGGGTGGTCACACCAACATTTCTATATTAATGTGCAAAAGATTTAGGCAGGTGAGAAAAATGCTGCAAAGTAAGAATGCTTTCAAATCTAGAAGTGTTGATTTGACCACCCTTTAGAAGTGGGTCCTGGAAGTGATGGCTTCAGCCCTGATCTCAACATCATTTGTGCAAACCTACATGCACAGAAGATATCGTTGATTTAGATTTCTATTTTGTATATTCACTTTGTTTTGTTAATTGATAAAAAATATTAACACTTCTCATTTTTAAAGCATTCTTACTTTGCAGAATTTTTCCACATATCCCTAAAACTTTTGCACACTTCTGTATGTAAAATGGGGAAGGGGAGGGGGATTGTAAATTTTCAGTCCTTTAATTTTTTTATATATTTTTCTCTTTTATACTGTTATTTTAAGCCCTCTTTCATCAGCATAGGCTATCAAGTAATCACCAACATGGTCGGCTGATGTCTGCTGTACAAAACAGTAGGCACCCACCGGCTATGTCACCAGCTCAGTTCCTCAGCTCAGCAACATTTACAGCATATTCCAGGAAGGGGTTAAAATATACAGAGTAATGGTACCATTCAATATGCTGTGCAATGTACTGGGAATCTGGAAAAAAATTCAGAATGAGGTGTAATTGGAGAAAAACTGCATTCGCGCCAAATTCATATAGGTTTAATTTTTATGACGTTCACTGTTTGTTAAAAATGACATGTTACCAGTATTTTGAAGGTCAGTACAAACACGGTGATACCAAATTTATATAGTATTTGTAATGTTTTGATACCTTTTAAAAAATTAAAAACTTTGCAAAATAGAAAAAAAAATTTGTGTCGCCATATTGTGACACCTGTAACTTTTTCATATTTACATGTATGGAGCTGGTTAAGTCGTTTTTTTATGCAGGACAACATGATGTTTTTATTGATACCATTTGGGGAAAGATCTGATGGTTTGATCACTTTTTATTCAATTTTTTATAGGAGGCAAAGTGTTGAAAAAAACACTATTTGGCCATTTTGATTTTTTTTGCCGCTATGCCGTTCACCGTATGAGATAAATATTTTTATATTTTAATAGTTCGGGCATTTTTGAGTGCGGGGATACCTAATGTGTTTATGCTTACTTTTGTTTATTTATTTTTATATCTGATATAAGGAAAGGGGGGTGATTTGAACTTTTGTGGGGGGTTTTTTTTTATATACTTTTAAAAACTTTTTTTTTCTCTTCTTCTACTTTTCTGACCTTGAAACCTAGGGAGTCTGATCACTCATACTATTCACTGCAATAGCAAACTGTCTTCACTTCTATTAGACGATGCCTCTGGCATCGTGTAATAGCACTAATGTAATGACAAGCCTAGGAGCCTAGGCTGTTAGCGGCGGGTGCCGGCTGTTTTATACAGCCAGCATCCGCCCTGTATGGAGAGAACTCAGCTCCTGAGCTCTGTCCATACATCCTCATGCGACGCAGGACGTACTATTACGCCCTAGGTCGCTAAGGGGTTAAAATATATTTTAAGCAATATCAATGTATTATTATGTTTGAGTACAATTTTAGAATGAAAAAGGGAAAGCAGTTCCTTGCAAAAGTTTGGGAACTCTTGTAGATGTGTGTGCTAAGATAACGTTGACCAAGGTCTCAGACCTTAATTAGCCAGTTTAGGGTTATGGCTTGTTCACAATTATCATTAGAAAAGGCCAAGTGATGAAAATTTTACAGCATTATAAATATCCAGCCTCCTCTAACCTTTTGCCAAAAAACAGCAGCCATGGGTTCTTCTAAGCAGCTGCCTAGCACTCTGAAAATGAAAATAGTAGAGGCCCACAAAGCAGGAGAAGGCTATAAGAAGACAGCAAAGCGTTTTCAAGTTGCCCTTTCCTCAGTTCCAAATGTAATTAAGAAATGGCATTTACCTGGAACAGTGGAGGTCAAGATAAGGTCTGGAAGACCAAGAAAAATTTCAGAGACAGCTGCTCGTAGGACTGCCAGAGTGGCAAAGCAGATCCCCGCTTGACTGCAAAAGACCTTCAGGAAGATTTAGCAGACTCTGGAGTTGTGTTCTACTGTTCAGTGATACTTGCACAAAATATGGCCTTCATGGAAGAGTCCTCCATCAGAAGAAAACCTCTTCTGCATCCTCACCATAAAATTCACCATCAGAAGTTTGCAAAAAAACATCTAAACAAGCCTGTTGCATTTTGGAAACAAGTCCTGTGGACCAGTGGTGTAACTAGGAATGGCTGGGCCCCAAGGCGAACATTTGACATGGGGCCCCCCCGAACCGCCGCCCCCACCCCCCCCCCCCCGCACAAACCGCCACCCCCAACCCCCCCCCCCCCGCATAAACCACATTCCTGCACACACTATTATGCACCATAGTGGCCCCTGCACACAGTACTATATTATGCCCCATAGTGACCCCTGTACACAGTATTATGCCCCATAGTGGCCCCTGCACACAGTATTATGCCCCATAGCGGCCCCTGCACACGGTATTATGTCCCATAGCGGCCCCTGCATACAGTATTATGCCCCATAGTGGCCCCTGCTCACAGTACTATGCCCCATAGTGGCCCCTGCCTACAGTATTATGTTCCATAGTGGACCACGCATGAACGACCCTAAAGTATAATGATCAGAGACCAAGGGGAGGATACAAACATAAAAAACAACGTTTCTTACGTCTCCCTGGCTCCGCTGCACTCCCGTGCACTACTTCGGCCACCTTCAATGTTGGACTAGATCTCGCATGAGTGAGGCCGGCTTTGCGATGCATAATGACGTCGGCTGACGTCTGGACGTCACCAAACAGGCCCGAAGCCTGCGCAGCGTAGGAGAGGTGAGTTACATTGTTTTTTATGTTCACTTCCCCTGGGCCCCTGATCGTTATACTCAGGGGTCTCAAAAGACCCCAGAGTATAATGATAGCAGTGTTTGTGGGGTTCGCAGTAGTGGCTGCCACTGGGCTCCGGCTCCTGGGTTCCGGGCTCCATAATGTTCCGGGCCCTGTGGCAGCCGCTACCGCTGCTACCCCGATATTTACGCCTCTGCTGTGGACCAATGAGGTTAAAATAGAACTCTTTGGCCACAATGATCAAAAGTATGTTTGGAGAAAAGATGACACAGAATTTCAGGAAAAGAACATCTCTCCATACATTAAGCATGGGGATCAATCATGCTTTGGGGTTGTGTTGCAGCCAATGGCATGGGGAATATTTCACAGGTAGAGGGAAGAATGGATACAATGAAATTATAGCAAATTCTTGAAGCAAACATAACACCATCTGTAAAATAGCTGAAATTGAAAAGACGATGGCTTCTACAAATGGATAATGATACTAAACACACGTCAAAATACACCATAGACTACCTAAAAAGGTGTGAGCTGAAGTTTTTACCATGGCCCTCACAGTCCCCTGATCTGAACATCATTAATAATCTGTGGCTAGACCTCAAAAGAGCAGTGCATGCAAGACGACCCAGGAATCTCACAGAACTGGAAGACTTTTCCAAGCTGTGATACGTGCCAAAGGGGGTGGTACTAGGTACTAACCATGCAGGGTGCCCAAACTTTTGCATTGGGCCATTTTCATTTTTTTTTATTTTGAAAATGTAAAACATGAAAATAATTAAAAAAAAAACAAAAAACATTGGGAATGAATGTGTCATCTTTAATGTTATGCCTTTTGAAGATCATTTTATCTTCAACTTGCTTAACTGTTCACAATAAAAGTAATTTTGACCATGGGTGTCCAAACTTTTGCATGCCACTGTAATACATAATACTGTAAAAATACATGAGCAACATTTTTACTACAAAGAATCGATTAGCTGTAAAAAAAATAAAAAATGTAAACGTTTAATATGCATTTTAAATGAATTGCAACTCACTGTGAAATTACCTCCAGTGACCCAATAGCATGAGTGGAAAACTTTTCTCTTTCCCCATTTCAGTGGCAACAGTTAACCTTGTTTTTTCACCTGACCGCACACTATTTTACTTGGCTGATGCCTCCCTACTTTCACTAAAATCTATTTCCTTCTGCTTCCTGACTCCTGGTGCCTTCATTAGATTATATGAGAGTCACGTCTCCACCCAGCACCTTACTTAATTGTATCTTTTAATAGTGAGAGCAGTTCTTGTTTGTTTGTCTATACATAAAATGATTTAACACCTTTCCAGGCTCTAAAAAACTTTCCTCATCTAACTATGTAGTTTCAACCAATAATATGTTATGTCATCCTAAATTATGTAAATTAAATGTTAAATAATGGTAAGGTACCATTAATCATAATACCAGAAATTAGCAGATTTCTTCTTTCTGACATTATCACCTATATATCTTTTTACAAGAATGTGACATTTCTATCATAACTTACTTTTTTTTGCTGCTGTTGCTTCATTATTCATTGCAATCAATAATGTAATTCAGTTATGCATTACATTAATCTCCAAAGCAACAACCCATCTTAAAACAATCATATTATGCAGATAGTTTATAATATTATATATTTAAAGGCATCAAAAATTTACTGAGGCAGAAAGTTCCATAGTCTCAATGCTTCTTCAGTAAAGTAACCACTTCTAAGACTGTGGTGAAACTTACTTTCCACTAGTTATAGTCCATGTCCGGCTGTTATGGTTACAATAACAGACAACACAAAATAACCTCTTAACAGTAAACTGATTTGTAGTAATGCAAACATCAACATAGGGGAGCTAACAAGATATAAAGTCAACACCATGTTCTACAATATTAGTTACACTCACAATTAATGAAATAACCATAAGTTTTTGTTTCAAAGATTTTTATAAAAGTTTTTATAAATCAAAGAGGGATTATAGTCATAAATTCCTCTCAGTCCTCTTATCACAACTTGACCACTTTAATTTGGATGGAGTAATTGTGTCTTCCCCATAGGGATTCAAGAGTAAAAGTGGTTGAAAGTAACGGACTAGGCTTGAAAGTAGGCTTGAAAGAGTTACAGTCATATGAAAAAGTTTGGGCACCCCTATTAATCTTAATCATTTTTAGTTCTAAATATTTGGGTGTTTGCAATAGCCTTTTCAATTTGATATATCTAATAACTGATGGACACAGTAATATTTCAGGATTGAAATGAGGTTTATTGTACTAACAGAAAATGTGCAATATGCATTAAACCAAAATTTGACCAGTGCAAAAATTTGGGTACCCTTATCATTTTATTGATTTGAATACTCCTAACTACTTTTTACTGACTTACTGAAGCACAAAATTGGTTTTGTAACCTCACTGAGCTTTGAACTTCATAGCCAGGTGTATCCAATCATGAGAAAAGGTATTTAAGGTGGCCAATTGCAAGTTGTTCTCCTATTTGAATCTCCTCTGAAGAGTGGCATCATGGGCTCCTCAAAACAACTCTCAAATGATCTGAAAACAAAGATTGTTCAACATAGTTGTTCAGGGGAAGGATACAAAAAGTTGTCTCAGAGATTTAACCTGTCAGTTTCCACTGTGAGGAACATAGTAAGGAAATGGAAGACCGCAGGGACAGTTCTTGTTAAGCCCAGAAGTGGCAGGCCAAGAAAAATATCAGAAAGGCAGAGAAGAAGAATGGTGAGAACAGTCAAGGACAATCCACAAACCACCTCCAAAGAGCTACAGCATCATCTTGCTGCAGATGGTGTCACTGTGCATAGGTCAACAATACAGCACACTTTGCACAAGGAGAAGCTGTATGGGAGAGTGATGCGAAAGAAGCCGTTTCTGAAAGCACGCCACAAACAGAGTCGCCTGAGGTATGCAAAAGCACATTTGGACAAGCCAGCTTCATTTTGGAAGACGGTCCTGTGGACTGATGAAACAAAGATTGAGTTGTTTGGCGTAACAAAAAGGCGTTATGCATGGCGTCAAAAAAACACAGCATTCCAAGAAAAACACTTGCTACCCACTGTAAAATTTGGTGGAGGTTCCATCATGCTTTGGGGCTGTGTGGCCAATGCCGGTACCAGGAATCTTGTTAAAGTTGAGGGTCGCATGGATTCAATTCAGTATCAGCAGATTCTTGAGAATAATGTACAAGAATCAGTGACGAATTTGAAGTTACGCCGGGGATGGATATTTCAGCAAGACAATGATCCAAAACACAGCTCCAAATCTACTCAGGCATTCATGCAGAGGAACAATTACAATGTTCTGGAATGGCCATCCCAGTCCCCAGACCTGAATATCATTGAACATCTGTGGGATAATTTGAAGCGGGCTGTCCATGCTCGGCGACTATCAAACTTAACTGAACTGGAATTGTTTTGTAAAGAGGAATGGTCAAAAATACCTTCATCCAGGATCCAGGAACTGATTAAAAGCTACAGGAAGCGACTAGAGGCTGTTATTTTTGCAAAAGGAGGATCTACTAAATATTAATGTCACTTTTCTGTTGAGGTGCCCATACTTTTGCATCGGTCAAATTTTGGTTTAATGCATATTGCACATTTTCTGTTAGTACAATAAACCTCATTTCAATCCTGAAATATTACTGTGTCCATCAGTTATTAGATATATCAAATTGAAATGGCTGTTGCAAACACCCAAATATTTAGAACTAAAAATGATTAAGATTAATAGGGGTGCCCAAACTTTTTCATATGACTGTATCCTGCTTCAACCAGATGCTTTTTTCCGGTAGTTGTTCTTTCTGATGAGGCACAAACTGGAATCTTAAAGTTCAGGTTGCGTTGAGCAGACAGCCAAGAGCTGGAGGGTATCCTCATTCTGAAAGCACCTCTTGTCATTGGATCACAGTAACATTGAATGATACTGCAACAGTGGGAGGGAGGTGAAAATAGTCTTTATGGTTCTTATCCATATGATCAACAGAACTGTAGGACCGCATGTGAACAAGTTATGTTGTACTATATTCAAGAACCATTGCTTAGATGCTCTAAAGCTTTGCAACCCGGCTTTAGATCAGAATTAGGATTTGAGAGTCCAGTACGTGCCAGGTCATTACAACATGCAGACACCCTGTCTAGCCAGAAAATGTCTTTGTTGTTACAATCAGATGTCACTTTTTCATCAAAAAAAGACATGTATTTTTTTTATAGATATCTGTAATATCTGTAACACTCCCCCTCTTTTCACTCAGTGTATTCCCCTCTCCTTTCAGCAATACATTGTGGTTTTTTCTTGCAGCGTTTTCACAGAAAGTCCGTGGACTTTCTACTTCCATTATACCTATAGGGAAACCGCCAGCGTTTCCATAGGTAAATTGACATGCTCTAATCTCCAAAACCGCGACAGTGTAAACAGTGTTTACGCCACGTGGAGCCCCTGGCCTAAAGCAGCTTTTTTTGTTGCAGATTTTGCGGCCTTTTTTTTTTTTAGCCAAAGCCAGGAGTGGGTTGAGCAGAAGGTAGATGTATAAGAACTTCCTATATATTTCCCATTCCTTTTGTAGCCACTTTTGGCTTTGGCTCAAAAAAATGCAGCAAAATCTGCAACAAAAAAGTTGCGTTTCTGCAACGTGGGGCCTCAGCCTTAAGGCCGGGGTCCCACGTTGCAAAAACACAGCATTTTGGCCACGGCAGAAGCGCCGTGGCAAAAAATGTTACGATTTATATTACCTGCAAAGTTGATTGGATTCTGGCTAATCCCTTCTACACATTTCAGAAATAAAATCCACAGTGGAAATTTCAAAAACACAAGTGTTTCTGCAAATTGTAGCATGTCAGTTATACCTATGTAAACACTGGCGTTTTCCATATAGGTATAATAGGGGCAGAAAGTCCGCAGAGGAAAACTTTCTCTGAAAAACACAGTGGAAAAAAGGGCGATGCATTTCCATTGCAGTCTTTTCCACATCATTTTTTGGCTGTGGCTCGCTATGTGGGGCCTTAGCCTTAGTCAGAATTACAAAAAGCACTGGGGTGACATGACAGCAGCTATCTATAGTGATCAATATAAAAGAAGCAAACCTAAACCATAGGGCCCACATACAACTTATTGTTCCCACAAAGGAATTTCCCTCAATTGTGAATTGAGAATTGTGTACTGCAAAATTTCTTGTTACTTTTGAATCTCATGTAAATCGTATTGTTTGATGAAGTATAGTAGATAAGATCACACAGTACACCATGTACAAAGTACAAGCTAGGTTAAATTTTGACAACTGTTTGGCACATCTGTAATTAATATTGTAGGCTACATGGCTTAGTGTAACATGGGTTCCGCTGCATTAGTAGACAAAACTCATGAAAAAGACTGGCCAACACCAAAACTGCCAGTTTCCCTTTGTACACGTCTGCACTTCTGCTGTGGGCATCCCTGCCCAGCATAATAGTTGCACCACTGCCCTCTTGGACATCTGGTGCTGCTTTATTAGTGCTCACACTGATTTCCGAATCCTATGCATTTCCTTTCCAACTAATGCCTAATAAGATGCAAAGGAGTTCTTGTGTTCCATTATCTTGGCATTTGACCAAGACTGTCCTCTGACCTTGTTTACTTGTCTGCTGCCCATCCTGACCTACCATCTGTCTACCATTGTCCCTGAACACTGCCAGTCCTGACTGTGGAATATTTACTGTTGTTTGCCTCCCCTGATCTCTGATTATTATGTCGGACTACATCTTCCTGCTTATTTTGTGCCATGCCCTGGAGTCATCTGAAGAGTACTTGTCAGGTGTTGCTAATGGAGACTACTCCTGGAGTACTGAACTGGAAGTCAAGTACAGATTCCTGTACTGGGGTTACAGGGAATCCCATAGACTCTGCCCAAAGCCAAATCAATAGCAACCCAGTGGATCCACATCCACTGAGAAAGATTAAATGAAGCAGACCTGTTTTTCCTAAAACTCTTGCATGTGTGATAGATACATAAGTAATCTTATGTTTATTTTTTACCTAATAATGTAACTTTTTACCTAATAACCTGCTGCTAGCTAAGATACTACTGCAGTTGTTGTTTTGGAATTATAAAATCAACATTTTTCCTTCATGTCTAACAAATACATTCCAATAACTGGTTTGCCCTGGTATATCCTCTACTGCTTAAACAGCTGGAGGAAATAGGTCTGCAAGTCTTTCCAAAAGCAACATGTAGCCACAGTCCGGATATCTCTCAGGTCATTGGTTGTGTTTTTGGAGAAGGTGAGATCTGGGTGTTTACCCAGTAGTTGCCATCATCTTCCATCAACCAACTAAACTGCAAATTAAGCAAAAAGTACCTCCTTGTTTTCATAGAAACCTAGAGGGAAGGCTAAACTGGAACTGATAAGAACCATTAATCCTGAAAGGCAGGAAAAGCACTCAGTATACTTGTAGAGAAGATGAGCCACAAAGTTTATCTGGCAGAAAAAGCATGAAAAACAAGTCAACAGAATTTATACAGGAAAAGGGTCATTCTAGGTCAAAACAAGTGCAAGAGAATGCTTGAGAACCTGTTCCGAAAACATACACGAAAAAGCACCATAAGGACTGTTTGGGGTCTGCCCTGAGCTTGACACTATGTATACCCCAGAACACAACTGATTGCCTATTTCCTATTTTGCATAACGTATTGCTTATTTCCTGACTCCATGTAGCCAGTGCCCAGACAGCATGAAGTCTACAGACTACTAATAAATGTTTGTTTTAACAATGTCTTATGTCAATCAGAGCCTGTTACATAAAAATATGCACAGATGTATGCCAGTAAAACCTTTAATCATAATCATCATGCACATCAATAATAATATAATAGAATGCGACTGAGATAGAATACAGAGCTTCCTAGAGGTCCTAATCCTTTCAAAACAGATTCTGCAGGATAGGCAAAGTATAACCCGAGGCATAACTGGAAGTTCCTGGGCCCCAATGCAAAATCTGTTATGTGGCCCCTACCTTCCAGGCGCCATTAAGAATAGAGGTATATTTTATGTGGCAGAGCAACCTCTGGGGTCCATTACCCATGTACAAGTGCTACATCTACATCCCCTATAGCTACACCCTTGAATATAACAGATCTGTCTTTTGGCATCCCACTAATCAGCAGAGTGAAAGGGATGAGGAATTTGCACAATACCACAAAACTGCAGTATCAAATGCAGCCTCATGGGCATGGATGAAGTTTGCGCAGAATCCCTTTCATTCATAATATAATATACTAAAAAAAACATGGATTAACAAAAGCAAATAAAAAGTTACTTTCTTAGAGGATCTTTTCAGGATATCAGGTTGATGGGGGTCTGACTCCTACACCCCTAGTCTTTAGCTCATTGAAGAGGTCACAGTGCTCTGCAATGGGCACTGTAACAAGCAGTGTAAGACTGAAGGGCCTAAGACCCACCAGAGGAACTTGTTCTGGGGGCCCAACCAACAGCTTCCTGCTAATAGCCTACACCATGGCTCCTTCACTGAAATGACATATGTGCTTATTATTCGGCAACCAGCGCTGCACATTACTGAGTATTTTCCCTGTATCGTCATCTCCTATAGTACAGTGTATGCCCCAATAGCTCCATGGCCATTTCATGCACATTACTCTATGGAGAATGACACCACTATGGAGCGTCCCATGCATGCACAAGATTTTATGCATTACCCCTGCCAGGCCACAGGAAAAGTGACCTACATGAAAGTGGTACGGGGTACAAAAAAGGTTGGGGACCACTGTACTAACTGACCTATACTTGATATTTCCATTTCTGTCTGTGGACATACTTACTCTGAGGCAGCATGCCCACTGTCTCGGGGTTATATTCAACTTGGATCTCTCCTTCACCTTACATATACAGACACTTGCCAACTGCACCTCAAAAACATCCTCAGAATCTGTCTATTTCTCACTGTGGAAACTTAAAAAACCCTCATTGGTCTGCCTCTTACTAAACTTTCCCCTCTACAATCTTTCCTGAATGCAACCAGCAGACTCATCTTTCTGCCAAACTCCCACACAGATGCATCTACCCTGTGCCATTCCCTGCACTGGTTGCCCATCCATCACAGAATACAAAATAAAATAATCACACTGACCAATAAATTCATCTATAGCACTGCGCCTCCCTACATCAACTCCCTCATCACTGTCTACCACCCTAACCGTCCTGCCAATAACTTTAGACCTCCCACTCACGTCTCAAAGACTTTTCTAAAGGTGCATCGGTGCTCTGGAATGCTCAACCCCAGACAATTAGATTAATACCATGCTACAGCAGCTTCAAACATGGCCTAAAATCATATCTGTTTAGACAGGCTTATTACATGACGTGACCCGTGGTCACATTGTTCTACACCTCCGCACAAAAAGCTAACATAATAATAATAATAATAATAATAATAACTTTATTTATATAGCGCCAACATATTCCGTAGCACTTTACAAATCAGAGGACACATGAACAGATAATATGAGACATTACAATGTGACAAAGAAATAAAGAAAGAAATAAACATATCAAACAATAGGAGTGAGGGCCCTGCTCGCAAGAGCTTACAAACTATCCTTCCTCCTCTATTCCTCAGATCCAGAACCTCTCCATCTAGAAGTTACATTGCACTCCCTGCACTTAGTATCTGTTTATTCACAGATACCAGCTGGTGACGGTCTAATACAGCTTCAGTTATAGGACCTTATTTATTAAAAGATGGCTGGACCATTGCACCAAACAAGCCCTCTTACCTCTTGTGTAGTCCTATTTCCTCATAGATTGTAAGCACTCAAGAAGGGCCCTCACTCCTATTGTTTGATACATTAAATCTTTGTCACATTTTAATGTCAAATTTTCATGTACCCTCTGATTTGTAAAGTGCTGTGGAATATGTTGTCACTATATACAGTAAAGTTATTAATATTGTTATTATTATTATTCATGGCAGATTCCAATACTGTCTCATTTTTCTGCATAATAATTTATCAGGTTGAATTTTGGACCATTTTATAGCAGCAATCTGAGAATGGACTGGGTTACTAAAAATCTGCATATCTGCATAGCCCTGTGTACGCTCTTTTGTTAGAGATATTCCTCCATTTGATTCCTGTAGATGCTATAAGCATGACTTTCCCTGGTGGATGGAATTTACACAATATCTGTGAGATGAATGGTACTGCACATCATCTGCAGCTTGTCTTGTGTATAGGTGCCTTAAAGCACATTAGATAAATATAAATGTTTGCAGTGACTGAGCTGGATTTCAACATCATTGAGTCTCTCTAGAATTACATGAAGAGACAGAAGGATTTGAGCCATCTGACTTCCACAAAAGATCTGTGGTTAGTTCTCCAAGATGTTTAAAACAACCTTCCTGCCGAGTTCCTTCAAAAAGTGCCTGCAATTGTACCTGGAAGAATTGATGCTGTTTTGAAGTCGAAGGGTGGTCACACCTAATATTGATACAACTTAGAATTTTCTTTTGTTCATTCACTTTGCAGTTTGTTAATTGACAAGCATAACCTATTATCACTTCTATTTTGTAAGAATTTTTACTTTGCAGCATTGTTCCACATCTGCCTAAAACTTTTGTATCATGTATTAGCCAATATCTTTTGAGCAGTTGGATGGTGGACAAGTGGGACTCATTGCTCTGCACACTATCAGACTTCTGTGCTGTGAAAGGGTGGTGAGACGTGTACGTACACCCTGGAGAATTTGTGCTTAGAACCATTTGTCTAGTCAGCATGTAGCCCCGAGTCTCTCTTTATTACAGCAGATTGTGGGACTTTTCCTGTTGGAGACAGGAGCCTCACTAGTGAGCAGATTGTGACTAACCAATATTCTTGTTTTACCCACATTTGTTTGTTTTAATGTACAATAATATACATTCATATTTTAACTCATTATTAATGTTCACTTACTTTATACACCTTCATTTATATATAAAAGCATGCCACATTATTAAACTATTTTAATATTGGGTTTAGGAGAATGCTTAGAGTTTGCATTATACATTTAGATTGTTAAATTATCATTACTTGGTATATAAAAACTATGTTTTGCAATCAAACCAGATATCTCCTATGTATCAGTTATCAGACAACCAGTGTTCTGGAGTTTAGCTACTTTACAGTTAAGTTACATCTGGGATATATTTGGATAGGCATTTTGATAGAGATACTCTCTAGGGAAAGGAAAACATTCAGTGAAATGCGACAGAATATGGTTCCTGTCCCACTTATGTCTTGGGAAAGGTCAGACAAACAGAACATAGAGAAACATGAACTAGATAAAAGTTATCATTTTAAATGTGAAAGATACTACTGAATAACACTTTAATATGTTCAATTTCAGCACAAATAATAAAAATATATTTAGCTTACAGCAAAACTAAACTTTCAAACAATTTCTGGTAGTATTTGTTTCATTAATAAATTTTGTAATATACTTTATTAATAAATTTTGGCTCCTTTCTGTGAAATCCTGCATTTCTTTCGTCGTTCCCTTGCTTTTTTATTGGGAGCTGTACCCTTCTTCTCACTTTGTATGGCAGAGGCATATTTCTCGGCAGCCCAAATCCCTGAGGGGGCAGCACTTAGATGAACTCGCCCAGCAGTTTCATTCGGACCAAACATAGCCGAAAAAAAAATGCTATTATTATACTCTGGGGTCTCTTCAGAGGCCCAGGAGAGGTGATCAAACATAAAAAACAATGTTATTCACCTCTCTTGTGCTCCGGAGTGACTCCCTATTCTCTATGGTGCTTCTGCCTGACGTCAGAGACCGCTGATAGGGCCTCAGGTTTTACATCAGAGTCATGACGAGGTTGTGGCCGCTGACGTCAGGCAGAAGCGCTAAAGAGAACAAGGAGTCACTCTGGAGCGGTGAGTAACATTGTTTTTCTATGTTTGATCACCTCTCCTGGGCCTCCACTTATTATACTCTGAGGTCTAAAGAGACACCACAGAATACTAATAGCTAGTGAGTGGTGAAACCCAAAAATTTCAGTTTTGGCTGAACCTGAAATTTTTGGAAAATTTGTGGGATAATATACTGTGTGCCACTATTGGACAGCATATTGTATGAAGGGGCCACTATGGGATATTATACTATGTGAAAGGGCCACTATGGGACATTATTCTGTATAGTGGTGTATTTTTACACAAAAAAACACAGTCAGTTTTCCAATAAAAATGCATTCATTTTTGTGCAAAAACATACAATGTGAACACAGCTTTACATCAAAGTGAAAGAACCAGTGACCTAGAACTGGATGTGACTATAGCTATAGCCGCATCCAAATACATAGTGTGTCACCACCCTAAGGGTGCTGCTATACGGTGCTCCTGGACGCATACATTTACAAATGGGAGAGTACAGGAGCCTACCGGGAAATAGCAGTAAATACATAAAAAAGCATCTCATGGCAGCACTTCTGTGTTATGGTTTGTGGTATATGACTTTATTATGGGGGTCGTCAGCCTTACAATTATTGTACAGCACTCCAAGTACCTCATCTTTGATTTTTTTTAATTTAAAATCAGCACGCAGGTTACCTACCCCTTGTTTATGGCGTACTTGAGTCTAACACAAAGAAAATATGGGTGTGGGGGTCACTTCAAACAGTTATATTATTATTATTATTATTATTATTATTATTATTTTTATTTATGCTAACAGTGACCAACTGGCACAGTCAGTGTGATAGAGGGCCCTACCGCCAAGGGCTTACAATCTATTAGGGAAGAGGGATAGTGACAGAAGGTGGGGGTAGAGGCTGTTCAGGTGGTGGTATGGAGACAGCAGTGTTATTGGAGGTTGTAGGCCTTCCTGAATAGGTGAGTCTTCAAGGCCTTCTTGAAGCTTGTGATTGTGGGGGTCAGTCTTATGTGTCTTGGTAATGAGTTCCAGATCATGGGGGATGCGCGGGAGAAATCTTGGAGATGGTTGCGTGAAGAGCAGATAAGAGCAGAGCGGAGTAAGAGGTCTTTGGAGGATCGGAGGTTGCGTGAGGGCAGGTAGCGGGAGATTAGGTCAGAGATATATGGAGGTGACAGGTTGTCAGCGTTAGCATTTTGAACTCTATTTGCTGGGCAACGGGTAGCCAGTGAAGGGATTGGCAGAGGAAAGTGGCTGATGAAGAACGGGGGGAGAGGTGTATTAAGTGAGCAGCACAGTTTAGGGTGGACTGGAGAGGGGCGAGAGTGTTTGCTGGGAGGCCATGGAGAAGGATGTTACAGTAATCTAAGCGGGAGATTATGAGGGCATGGACTAGCATCTTTGTAGTTTCAGGGGTGAGGAAGAAGCGGATTCAATGGATGTTCTTGAGTTGGAGGCGGCAGAATGTGTTGAGGGTTTGGATGTGCGACTTGAAGGATAGGTCAGAGTCTAAGGTTATCCCAAGGCAATGGACCCGTGGGACTGGGGTAAGTGTGGTTCCATTAACTTTAATAGATGGGTCAGGTAGAGGAGCTGTGCAAGGTGGGGCGAAGATGATTAACTCAGTTTTCTCCTTATTGAGTTTGAGAAAGCGGGAGGAGAGAAAGGAGGCTACAGCTACTAGACACTCTGGGATTCTGGACAACAGAGAGGTAATGTCTGGTCCAGAGAGATATATTTGAGTTTTGTCAGCATAGCAATGGTATTGAAAACCATGAGATTCTATGAGTTGGCAGAGGCCGAGGGTGTAGATGGAGAACAGGAGGGTTCCTAGGAAGGAGCCTTGGGGGACACCTATAGAAAGAGGGCGTGGCGGGGGAGGTGGTGTGTGAGTGGGAGACGCTGAAACTGTGGTTGGTGAAGTATGAGGGGATCCAGGAAAGGGCCAGGTTTGTAATGCCAAGGGCTGAGAGCATTTCTAACAAGAGGGAATGGTCAACTGTGTCAAAGGCAGAGGAGAGGTCAAGGAGGAGGAGGACAGAGTAGTGACGCTTGGCTTTGGCAGATAGTAGGTCGTTTGTGACTTTGGTTAGGGCAGTTTCTGTGGAGTGGTGGGGTCTGAAGCCTGACTGTAGTCTGTCAAAGAGTAAGTTGGACGAGAGGTAGGAGGATAGTTTGGAGTGGACGCAGTGTCGGACTGGGATGTCTAGGGCCCACCAGTGGAATTGTTTCTAGGGGCCCACCGCCAGGACCCCTGCAGATCAGCTGTACCAAGACAGGGCGGCTACTGGTAATAACAATGCCATGCTGCTCCCCCGCCATACACACCACTGCACTACCTAAACCTACCGCTACACCATGTATGGCTAGCAAGCAGCATGGCTTCTGGAATTGTTAACATGACCTGTAGCCAGTGGTGAACGTAGCCTCTTTGCTGCCTGAGGCAGACTATAGAAAGACGCCCCCCCCCCCAAAAAAAAAAAATTGAGTTTCCATGCTATTAGCTTCACACGCTGTTATCGTTGCACAATATACACAATACACATAGTTATAAAACAGTTTTTAAGAATTCTTCTTACTGCATTACTTCAGCATCAGATCGACAACACGGTATTAACAATGAAAGTAACTTCACACATCTGCTTGGTGAATGGACGAGCCCGCATAGCCCCCATTCTCTATAATGGGAGCGCCGCAGATAGCTGAGTACTGTACTTAGGCTATCTTTGGCACTCCCATTGAAGTGAATGAGAGCCACGTGGGTTCGTCCATCCACCAAGTGACACACCTATATTCAGCCTGCTGTGGTCAGGCTGAATTCCCACCCAGTGGGGGAAAAAAACCCAATTCTCAGGCTCAGTGGGGGACTCAGCAGACAGACCCCCATCAATCAGGTATTTATCCTCTATCATTAAGGTGAATACAGTGCAGTAACATTTTGTGACTTACAGGTGACGTCTCTGACTAATCCTTCACATTTCGCTTCTCTTCCTTCTGGACCGCCATGACCCTTTCTTCCAGCTGTGACTTTTCTCTGTAAAGTTTGCAACACAGACATCTTTGGCTCCTCACTTTTCCAGGCATCCAACCCACATTGTCCTCACCTGCACACCCATCCTGCTGCTACCCCCAATTATAAAATATATGATATAACCCCCCCATAATGAATAATACCCCCAAGTGCATCTTTATATTCATAATGTCTGTGTGTACCCTGTATAAATAGTGCCCCTAATTAATAATGCCCCAGGTGTTAACTAATTAAAAGGTTTTTCGGGTCATTAATAAACTAATCAGTGGGGCTCAAAAACCCAGGACCCCTACTGATCAGCTGTTTGAATGGTACCTGTGTAAGCGACGTGACCGCTTCTCTGTTTACATAGTGTCATCTCATAGCGGCCATGTAATGTAACTACAGCCTCGTCCTATACACATCCATGTGACAAGGCTGTAATTACATGACACGGTCACTATAAACAGACAGCGTATAATATAAACAGGCGCCATAGCCCCTGTTTATAGCGGCCCATTTACACACACTATAATGTTCCACAGCAGCCCCTGCACACAGTATTTCGGCCCGCAGCGGCCCCTGCACACGGTATTATGCCTCGCAGCGGCCCCTGCACACGGTATTATGCTCCATAGCAGCCCCTGCACACTGTATTATGCTACCTAGTGGCCCCTGTACATGGTATTATGCCCCTTATTGGCCCCTGCACACGGTATTATGGTCCATAGTGGCCCCTGCACACGGTATTATGCTCCATAGTGCGCCTGCACAGGGTATTATGCTCCACAGTGGCCCCTGCACAGGGTATTATGCTCTATAGTGGCCCCTGCACTCGGTATTATGCTCCACAGTGGCCCCTGCACACGGTATTATGTCACATAGTGGCCCACCCATGAACTATTATTATATGTTTAATCGAGTTTATTAAGGTTTTTAAATTAGGGAACAGAAAAAAAGAAAGGGAGGGAACAATGCTAAGACAAAAACATCAAATAAAACATAGGGAGCCACATGAGCCGCCCAAAGCATAGATGAGACACCAACGTAAGTTAAAATAAAGGGCTGTTAAGGCCCACAACTAGAAAATCAGCGGTGTGTGGTGTAGTATAACTACATAAAAACTGTATTATTAGGAAAGTGGTAGCCAGGTAAACAAATGCAAACTGTAAAAAGCCACCACGATGCCACCCACCTATCAGTATGAAAGACAAACATGAAGGGGGGGGAGGGTCACAAGGGATACACGGATACTTGAAGACCTACTAAGACACAGACATAGAAAAATGGGAAGGGACACACAAGGGGAGATGGGGAGGGAAAGAGAAAGTTGGCAATAAAAAGCATCCAGACACCATACCAACAGGGGGACAGTGTCCCAGTCAGACAAAGAGAGAAAAAAACTCCGGAGAGTCCTGAAACATCACCCACGGCCACCAGAGAGACTCAAATTTAGAGAAGTTAGGTGAATCCTCAGTCACCAGGGCCTCCATTCTCCTAATAAGGAGAAGCTCCTGAATCAGCTCGACAAGGGTGGGCACGGCAGTGCTGCGCCAGTGCCTGGGAATGACTGTTCTGGCGGCGGTGAGGAAATGTCGCAGGAGGTCCCCCTTAACAGCGGAAACCCTTCCCGGTATAACGGAAAGGAGAGCAAGATGGGGTGAGCGCGTAACAGCTCTGCCGCTCACTTTTGCATATAGCGTGAAGACTGCCTCCCTGAAAGGCCTGATGATGGCGCAATCCCACCAGATATGATACAGAGTGCCTCTTTCGGAGCCACAGCGCCAACACCAGTCCGAGACACCTGGGTAGATCCTATGCAGAAGGTCAGGGCAGCGGTACCAGCGGGTCAGAATTTTGTAGTTCTTTTCCTGCGCACCGCAGGGAACTATTATTATAAAAAAAGTTATCTGCACCTACCTGCGATCCCTTTATGGAGCCGCCGCCTCCTCTTTTTGTCCCCGACGTCTGCGTCTCAGCATAGGAGGCGCAATGACGTCATTGTATCGCCGTCTGCGCTGACATGCAGAGGTCTTGTAAATCAGCCCAGGACAGTTCGTTTTTTTTTAAAGCGGCCTATCCTGGGCTGGTTTACATTAAATAAATAGTAAAAATGCCACCCACCAGACAGTGACGGATAGTGCCACCTGAGGAGGCCGCCGCACTTCGCCCCATTAGCGGTGCTCCCCTGCCTGTTGCTGCACTGTCCTGGAAAAGCTGATCTGCAGGGTTCCTGGCTGTTGCACCCCTGCAGATGTAATATTGATGGCCTATCCTAAAGACAGGACATCAATATTAGAAAGATGGATAAACTCTTTAAAGAGGTTGTCCAGGAATTGGAGCAACCCATGTGGCGGGCAGGAGGTGTAAAAAAAAAAAAAAAGTAAATACTCTCCTGTCCCCGGGTCTCCATTGTCTGCTGCCAGTGTCCATTTTATCTTGTGCTGGCACCTCATGTGACCACTGAGACCAAACAGGTACTGGAGGTACAGGATTTCCAAAAATGAGACGCCGCCATGAGACTGAACAGACACTAGCATGGGACAACGGGGTGCTGGGGAGCAATGTTAGACTGGGATGTCTAGGGCCCACCAGTGGAATTGCTTCTAGGACCCCTGCAGATCAGCAGTACCGAGACAGGGCGGCTAAAGGTAATAACATGTCGGGAGCCATGCTGCTCACCTGCCATAACATGTGCACCACTGCACTACCTAAACCTACTGCTACGCCCTGTATGGCAAGTGAACAGCGTGGCTCCTAGAATTGTTACCATTACCTATAGATCATCATTACATCGCAAATGTAATATTGCTGGCATATCCTAAGCACAGGCCATCAATATTAGAAAGATGGATAAATATCTTTGAAGAGGATGTCCAGGAATTGGCGCAACCCAAGATCCGGGTGGGAGGTGTAAAATAAAAAATAAATAAAAAAGCATACTTACCTGTCCCCGGCACTCGGTTGTCCGCTGCCAGTGTCCATTCAGTCTCATGCCGACGCCTTCCTGCTGGGAGTCCTGCACCTCATGTGACTGCTAAGACCAATTAAGTACAGGATTTCCAGAAATGAGGCGCCGCCATGAGACCGAACAGACACAGGCAGGGGACAGCAGGGTGCTGGGGACAGGTGAGTATACTTTTATTGAATTTTTTTTTTATTTTTCCACCTTCCTGGCGGCCGCCACAGTGGTTGCTCCAGTTAATAGACAACCTCTTTTAAGGGGTTGTCTGGGCCAAATTTTTTTATGTCCACTTCACTGGTCCCCCCATACTGTATGGGGAACAGTGATGGGGCCATTATATTGTGTGGGTGAAGTGATGGGGGCTAACATTCTGTGGAGGCGGGGGGGCACATTAAAATGTGTGATGCATATTAAATGGATTGTCCAGGGTTAATCTTTTTTATGGCCTATGCTCAGGATAGGCCATAAATAGCTGATCAGTAGGGGGCTGACACACAGCACCATCAGCTGTAAAGCGTCTGTTCTGTACGCAACACAGGACCGGAAGCAGAAAGCTCCATCCACTGTATAGTTGCCCGATGCCGTCACTGCAGCTCAGCTCCTACTGACTTCAATAAGTGCTGAGATGCAGTGAAGGTGCCCAGCTAATATACAGTGGACAGAGCTTTCTGCTTCTGGCCCCGTATTGTGTACAGGATGGATGTCAGAAGTGGCTCCATACAGCTGATCAGTCCGGGGTCGGCCCCCAACAGATCAGGTATCTATGGCCTATCCTGAGGATAAACCATAACAAATTATGCCTGGACAAACCTTTAATATACCCCCCTAATGCGCCACACTTTAAAGAGGTTGTCCAGTATAATTTTTTTCTTTTTTATAATTAGTCTGGGGGAGGTGAACCCCTCCCCCCCCAAAAAAAAAACCATACTAAACATACTCACCTATCTCCAGTCCTCCGGTGTCAGCACGTCACAGCACAGTCCGGTCCTGCAGCTCCGCTGTCTTCTTTTGCCGGAAGTCCTCACTGACTGTGACGTCCCAGGTCCCTTCCCTTAGGCTGCTGATTGGCCTCAGGAGTCGCGTGACGTCACAGGTAGTCACGTGCAGGGGGCACTTGCGCTGGAAGAAAACAGAGCTGCAGGCTAAACCACACTGGGAGACACTGGGAACAGGAGAGAGAGTTTTTTTTTTTTTTTTTTACCTGTGTAATTAAAAAAAAAAAAAAGTTATCCTGCACAACCCCTTTAATGCAAATGCATTGGCAGAGGCGTAACTAAGTTCTTGTGGGCCCGATGCAAACTTTTGTCCGGGGCCCCTACCCCCTCCCTAGAGAGAATTCTTGATAGTGACAGTTACGGGTGCTGCAGCGATATCTCAGATACTTGAAAGGGATACAGCTTTAGTACCCACAACTGCAGTTATCAAGAATACGGTGAATGAGCAGCGCAGCGCCGACATGTAAACAATACTGAGACAGTATAATATGCTCCGCAGTGGCCCCCACACAGCATTATATGCTCCACAGTGGCCCCCACACAGTATTATATGCCCACAGTCCCCCCCAGAACCGGTGCTATTATTATACTCTGGGGTCTCCTTAGACCCCAGTATATAATAAGTAGAGCCCCAGGAGAAGTGATTAAAAATAACAAACACTTATACTCACCTTGTATTACCTCTCCGGGCATCCTGCTCCGTCCTGCTGTCTTTCCCATTTTCCTTGGTCCCTTGGTCCCTACGTCCTGTGCCCTAGACGTCACCGCTAGGGCCTTTGATTGGACCTCTGCGGTCACGTCAGACGTGATGACGTCATTACGCCGACGTGCCCGTGTCACTGCTGGGGCCTAACCACAAGCCCCTGCAGTGAGGCCGGAAAAGTGCTGGAGATGATGCTGAGCCCAGGACAGCCAGGTGAGTATTTTTTTTTGTCACTTTCCCTGGGCCGGAATACCCTTTCCATTAACAATCGGTATAGCGGTCGGGGAAACAGGCTTTCCCCGACCACTATCATGGTAGTCCGGGGCCCCGGCCACTTCCAGCTAGCCGCGGGCCCCGTACCCCTCCGATCGCAGTCGCACGCCCTGCAACCACGATCCTTACGCCACTATCCATTGGTCAGTGGCCCGATCGGCATGGTCAGGGGCTTGATTGGGCCCCTGACTGTCACGATCGGACCCCTGACCTTTGCATTGGTAAAATGAGGACTAAATATACTGTAGTCGGGGCTCGGGGCCCACCGGGGGATTCACCGGTTTCCCGGTGGGCCAGTTCGACCCTGCTGGGGAGTATGCTTCTTTTTTTTTTCATGTCGTAAATAAAAAAAATTTTCTTTTTGCCTGGACAACCTGTTTAAGGCTAGGTTCACACCTGCGCCCGGTCTCCACTCAGGGTTTCCGTCCCCAAATCTGTTTAAAAAATGCGGAGAGAGAAGACCTGCGAGCTTTCTCTTTGCATTTTTCCGCCTTTTTCGGGCAGAAACCGGGTGGAATCCTAGCGGACCCCATTATAGTCTATGGGGTCTGCGGGTTTTTTAAGCGAAATAGATTTCCGTTCGTGGGGTCTCCAAGCAGACCCGAAGAACGGAAACCTAAATGCAGGTGTCAACCTAGTGTAAGACTTATGACTGTCTTTTATAAGCAACATATTGACAAACTTTTACAGTATTGTATTGGGTGTTGGTTAAAAAGGTTAAGTCTGCCATATAAATAAATAAGCAAGCCGTGTTAAAAAGGACCTTTCATGTCCTCAGGCACATGCGGTTTTATATACCACTAGAAAGCTTTCCCGGTATGTGCCCCGGGGCCGGAGATATCAGTGACGTTAATTTCGGTACCAATATCTTCTCACTGTCAGAAGGGTGTTCCTAACAGTCTAGCGTCATCACTGGGCAGTAAGGAACGCCCCCTCTGAAAGTACAAGGTTATGTTAGGGCACTGTCAGGGGGGGCTATGAGGAACTCTCTTCTGATAGTGGGGAGATATAGGTGCTGAAAATAATGGCACTGATATCTCCAGCCCCACAGTGCTCCACAGTGGCCCCCACACATTATTATATGCTCCACAGTGGCCCCCACCCAGTATTATATGCTCTACAGTGGCCCCCACCCAGTATTATATGCTCTACAGTGACCCCCACCCAGTAGTATATGCTCCACAGTGGCCCCCACCCAGTATTATATGCTCTACAGTGGCCCCCACCCAGTATTATATGCTCCCAACAGCCCCCCTCCGCTCCAGTGCTATATGCAGCTTCATTGTTTCTGGCACAATTGGAATGCTTTCTCTAATCCCCACTGGATTCTGAGCAGTCATTTCTGTAAGGTTTACAACAATTATGCTCTCTACTGTCAAGGGATTGTTCAGGAATGGTGGAGTTAGGGGTTATTTACAACACATTTTGATCATCTATCTAACTGATCAGTTTTACGGATACAAAAGGCTGATGCTAAAAGTGAATAAAAATGGATGGAAATTAATGACCATACTTTTACATACTGTAGAGTCAATGCTAAATTTTAAAAAAAATGGTTAGGTTTCTGTAGGATAGAAAAATGGAACATAAAAGAATTGACAGAAACTGATCCGTTTTTATTTAACCTTGAAATAGGTTTTCATTCCTTTTCATTCACTTTTAGCATCCGTTTTTTGTGTCTGTTAAACAATTGATCAAAACAAGATGTTGAGGGCTCTTAGAGAAAAATTCCAACAGCCCCTGAATTAGTGGTACTATTACAGCGGATGTCGGGTCTTTAAAGATGCCAGCCACTCTGCAATGTACAGCGGAGACCCGGAGCTTATGCCCACAATCAGAGTGGCATTGTACTCTGACATGCCACCCAAAAGTGTAAAATATGCCCCCGGGGCCCCTGGCCCATATCTTTGACATTTTGAAGGCTCCCAGGTTTGCCATAGGAATATAATTATTGCAGCTGATCTATGACCAGCCCCAACAGTAATGTAGCAAAAGTCCCATAGACCACAATATAGCTGTATTGTGGTCTATGGGATTTGCAGTCAAAAGATTACAGGTTCAATAAAATAGTAAAAAAAAAATATATATATATATATATATATATGTGTGTGTGTGTGTGTGTGTGTGTGTGTGTATATACACACACACACAACAATAGAAAACTAAAAATTCAAATCACCCCCTTATACATCCCTGTATCCAAAAATGTCTGGTCTACAAACATATAAAAATATTTTTCCCATACTTCAAACCAAACTGCCTTATTTTTGCTGGTCATCTTCAATAAAAATGTTAATAAAAAGCTATCAAAACATCAGACATTCCCCAAAATGGTATAACTAAAAAGTACATCTGGCCCCGCAAAAAAAGACACCTTATGCATCCCTGTAAACGGAAATATAAAAAAGTTATGGGTGTCAGGATATGGAGACTCTAATATTTTTTTTTAAAAAAGTTTTGGAATTTTTAAGGGGTTAAAACGTAAAAAAAAACTTTATATAAATTTGGTATCCCTGTAATTGTATTGGCCCATAGAATACAGGTGATATGTTATTTTTGCTGTATAATAAATATCAAAGCCCGTAGAAAAGTCGTACAAATGCAGTTTTTCTCCAATTGTACCCCATTCTGAATATTAAATGGTACCATTACGAAGTAAAATTTGTCCTGCAAACATTACACCCTCATATGGCTCTGTGAATGGAAAAATAACAAAGTTATGGGGTTTGGAATATGGGGAGTCAAAAACGAAAATCTTAAAATGCCGGCATCAGGAAGGGGTAAAATCACAGCCCAATCTGCCTACTGCTCTGCAATAATCTGTATGATCAGCATAGATAGAGGAAGCTGACATAGTTCAGTGTCTTGTCACAATAGAATATAACTGAGATTTGGAAAGCTGAGTACCCTATGGATAGCAAATATTTAACTACTGGACCACCACAAATTTTACAGTTAAATTTACTAACCTTAACTAAGTTACAAATGTAACAGTTAATCCCTTCACTGCCCTAGGACACCTGAAAACCCATAATTGTCCACTTTACATTTTGTTAATTGACAAAAAGAAACTATTAAAGAGGAGGTACCCAGTTTCAGCAAATGTTATTGTTTGTATAATGAAAAGTTGTCCAATCTTCCAAAACACTTTCTGTATCAATTCCTCGTGGTTTTCAGGATCTCTGCTTGCTGTCATTCATTCTGCTTACTCCCATTGGATAAAAATCAGTCCATGGTCATGTGATGAGCACACAGGTGCACAGCTCGTTACCAGGCAGATGTCTGATTACTGTTCTGTGCAGTAGCGTAACGATCGCAGTCGCAGGAGATACGACCGCGACTGGGCCCGGTGGGGCATGGGGCCCGCTGGAGATGCCCGGGCCCCAGACCACTATGATAGTGGTCGGGGAAAAGCTGGTTCCCCGACCGCCATACATACTGTTATTGGAAAGGGGCCCCGGCATATTGCCAGGCCCCTTTCCAATAGATGGCAACCCAGGGGAGGTGACTGAAAATAATAAATACATATGCTCACCTCTTCTGGGCACAGTGTTCTCTCCAGCACTCTTCAGTCATGTGACTGAGGCCTGTGGTTAGGCCCCAACAGTCACATGGGGTGCGGCCTCGTAATGAGGTCAGTGCGCCCCCACGTTACCGCTGAGGCCCAATCACAGGCCTCAGCAGCGATGTCTGAAGAGGGCCTGAAGATGCTGAAGATGGCAGGATTGAGCGAGGATGCCAAGAAAAGGTAAGGCAAGGTGAGTATGAGAGTTTGTTATTTTTAATCACCTTCCCTGGGCCTCCGGTTATTATACTCTAGGGTCTGAGGAGACCCCAGAGTATAATAATAGCACCGAAGCAGAGGGGAGCTGTTGGGAGCATATAATACTATGTGGGGGCCACTGTAGAGCATATAATACTGGGTGGGGAGCCACTGTGGAGCATATAATACTGGGTGGGGGCCACTGTAGCCTTAAGTTAAGGCTCCACGTAGCAGGCCACAGCAAAAAAGCACTGCAGGAAAAAAACATGGCAGCAACGCATTGCGTTTTTTTCTACAGCTTTTTTCACAGAGAGTCTTTCTGCTTTTATTGGGTGTATAATTGGGTGGGTTCCCCTTTGCGCTGACGTTGCGGTTCCGGATATGGATTACACTGAGCCCCAGCAATGTCAGTGGAAATAAAAAAATAAATTGAGCTTGGGAAGATCACATGAACTATGGGTCAAAGAGGACAAACAGAAATATTTGGAAGTGGAGGTACAGTGCTGGCCAAAAGTATTGGCACCCCTGCATTTCTGTAGGATAATACTCAATTTCTTCCAGAAAATGATTGCAATCACAAATGCTTTGGTAATAATATCTTCATTTAATTTGTTTTCAATGGAAAACCACAAAAAGAATTGTCAAAAAGCCAAATTGGATATAATTCCACACCAAACATAAAAAAGGGGGTGGACAAAAGTATTGGCACCCTTTGAAAAATCAGGTGATGCTTCTCTAATTTGTGTATGTAATTAACAGCACCTGTTACTTACCTGTGGCACATAACAGGTGGTGGCAATAACTAAATCACACTTGCAGCCAGTTGAAATGGATTAAAGTTGACTCAACCTCTGTCCTGTGTCCATGTGTGTACCACATTGAGCATGGAGAAAAGAAAGAAGACCAAAGAACGGTCTGAGGACTTGAGAAGCAAAATTGTGAGGAAGCATGAGCAATCTCAAGGCTACAAGTCCATCTCCAAAGACCTGAATGTTCCTGTGTCTACCGTGCGCAGTGTCATCAAGAAGTTTAAAGCCCATGGCACTGTGGCTAACCTCCCTAGATGTGGACGGAAAAGAAAAATTGACGAGAGATTTCAACGAAAGATTGTGCGGATGGTGGCTAAAGAACCTCGACTAACATCCAAACAAGTTCTAGCTGCCCTGCAGTCCGAGGGTACAACAGTGTCAACCCGTACTATCCGTCGGCGTCTGAATGAAAAGGGACTCTATGGTAGGATATCCAGGAAGACCCCACTTCTGACCCAGAGACATAAAAAAGCCAGGCTGGAGTTTGCCAAAACTTACCTGAGAAAGCCAAAAACTTTTTGGAAGAATGTTCTCTGGTCAGATGAGACAAAAGAAGAGCTTTTTGGGAAAAGGCATCAACATAGAGTTTACAGGAAAAAAAAGAGGCCTTCAAAGAAAAGAACACGGTCCCTACAGTCAAACATGGCGGAGGTTCCCTGATGTTTTGGGGTTGCTTTGCTGCCTCTGGCACTGGACTGCTTGACCGTGTGCATGGCATTATGAAGTCTGAAGACTACCAACAAATTTTGCAGCATAATGTAGGGCCCAGTGTGAGAAAGCTGGGTCTCCCTCAGAGGTCATGGGTCTTCCAGCAGGACAATGACCCAAAACACACTTCAAAAAGCACTTGAAAATGGTTTGAGAGAAAGCACTGGAGACTTCTAAAGTGGCCAGCAATGAGTCCAGACCTGAATCCCATAGAACACCTGTGGAGAGATCTCAAAATGGCAGTTTGGAGAAGGCACCCTTCAAATCTCAGGGATCTGGAGAAATTTGCCAAAGAAGAATGGTCTAAAATTCCAGCAGAGCATTGTAAGAAACTCATTGATGGTTACCGGAAGCGGTTGTTCGCAGTTATTTTGTCTAAAGGTTGTGCTACCAAGTATTAGGCTGACGGTGCCAATACTTTTGTCCGGCCCATTTTTGGAGTTTTGTGTAAAATGATCAATGATTTGACTTTTTTTCATTCTCTTTTGTGTTTTTTCATTGCAAGCAAAATAAATGAAGATATTATTACCAAAGCATTTGTGATTGCAATCATTTTCTGGAAGAAATTGAGTATTATTTGACAGAATTGCAGGGGTGCCAATACTTTTGGCCAGCACTGTATATTACAAAGTTGGAGAGGGGGCATGGGACAATCTTAAAAAAGTGTTTTATCCTGGACAACCCCTTTAAGCAGGTGCCGCATCTCCATGTGACCCCCCTCCCCATTCTGGCATCACCAGGATGCACCACAAGTGCATCCAGTGACCCAGAAGAAGACCGTCACATGGGGACACACCCCGCGCACGTGCAGTCAAGTGCAATTTCCCTGGTGGCCATCTTGGTTATGGGAAACTATAGTGGGAGCTATATACTTAACCTCTCCTAATGCATCCCCACTAAAGAGTATATGTTTAAGGTACAAGATCATTATTTTAAGATAGTATACAGGTAAACTTATATAAAAACTATGGATCATCCTTAGTGAGATCACCATATAGAGTGATCAACCATCACAGTGAAATATTTGGCATATATAAACCCCTAAACAAAAATGTGCTAAATTGTGCAATATAAATAAAGATTAAATATAAAATGTGCTTAGGCTAGGTTCAAATCTGAGCCTGACCGCTAAAACAGTGGTTACCCGTGGACACCAGCGGACCCCATAGACTATAAAGAAGTCCCCCAGGTGTCTGTCGTTTTTATACTGAAATCGGTGGAGAGAAAAGTCCATCCTCCGTCCTCTCTGCCGATTTCTGGCGGTTTCTGCAGCGGAGACTCCAGCACAGATGTGAACTTAGCTTAACACATCAGTGCTAGCTTTACATATATCACTGATCATTTATTACAGTGTATCAGTCTACTCTGCAGTCAGCGTTGTTACGATCACAGAGTATTGTCTAGACTGGATACAACGGTATCTATTTCTTAGCTGAGAACAAAACTGTGTATGTAAAGGTTTGCTTCCTTAAAACATATATCTTAAAAATGATAAGTATACTAGATAAACACATACCAAAAGGATCCACTTTTGGCATACATTTGGCCTTTAAAGTCTATGGATATGTCACTGTGGAATAATTTCTCAGCTTATACACTAACCAATCACCACCAACATAGTGTGAATGAAGCTTGACACTGTCATGGTGCAGTGCAATTCTAATTCTCTTTATTTTTGTATATTTTAGAGTTTGACAACTTGGCAATATTCTTAATAGAAATGCATAATAATTTTTCATTTGCCACATGAATAAACAGACACACAAAAGCACTGACAGAGTTAAGATACACATTCATGTCTGTGAGAAATTACCAAAGACACGGAGCATGGGAAACAGAAAAGTAAGCTAATTTTATCTGTGTTTAAAATAGAGACTATTGTTTGCCTTGCTGCTGCCAGCAATATTGTAGCCCAGAAAATAAGAATGTTGGCTCTACTGGTAATAAAAATTGGTATGTAAATTGGCATGTAAGGTGGATGTAGGGGCGGAAGTGCAGCAGTTGCTATGGGGCCCATGACTTTAAGGGGCCCGTCCTACTGCTTTTTTTTTTTTTTTTTTAATAGCCATTACCTGCTGTTCTACATTTGGGGAGTAATATAGAGCAACCACTGGAGGCAGAAGTGGAGGAGGCAATGGACAGGAGCAGGGATGGGTAAGTGAAAATACAGTAGGTAGCGACCTAAAGTACCTCTATGTGTGGGCCTGTAAAGGGCTGTATACTGTATAGCGACCAATAAAGTGGCAATATACCGTGGGAGGTTGGTAAAGGGAGAGTTATACAGTGTGGGGACCAGTATAAAGGGCGTTCCCAGATACACCCAACAAAACCTGCCAATAGAAAACTTCCATCGCCATGACTATAAATAAGATTTGTATAAATTGATCTTATCAGAATCTATTGAGTATACAATGATGCATGACACTGCCTCATTGCCTGCCTATTCTGCAGAGAGGGAACCCTGTGCAATTCACAAGTGCCCTGTACAGAGCTTAAGCTGTAAGGGAGGGTGAGGCAATCTATATACTGTGTAGAGTTGGAATGTTTACATGTAGTGTTGCTCAGATGGAGAGAGGGGAGGGAGAATTTCTTTTCCGGAAAACATTAGATTTTTAAAGCTGCTCTATTCTCAGTGAATAAGAGAGATAACTGAAAAAAATATAATCTCAGATATTGTTAATAGCAAATCAAACCTTACAGGTACATGTTGTTTACTCTCAAGTTTTAGAAAAAATGAAAACATTTATTTAAAGGGAAGGATGAGCAGGGATACATGGTCTCTTTTACCTAGGTGGGCTTCTGGCATCACTTGACAGTCTCTCAGCCAATCATGAGTGATATGTGGAGAGGTTATAATACTGATGCCATAGTCTTCATATAGGATACTGGGCAGGGAGAAGAAAAGAGCTCTTTTGTGACAGACAGCCGAGGGAAGAGACACATTATCAGTCACTGCATGATCCAAAGCAATTGCTGCTTCATTGCTAATGGAACAACACCAACTTTTCAATACAACTACAGTATTATAGGAGATCAGGACTTCAGAGCATAGTTTACTTAGATTTAATCAGTTTTAGACAGATGGGCAGAAAAATCATAGGAATGGGTGGGGGAGAAGCTCTGCACTGTGCTGTGACTACTGTGTTCACTGTGTTACACATGCACTGGCCAGATCATCCTTTCATTATCTTTTTTTTAAATCGTGTATATAGTGTAATATGCTGTGATCTGACTGTCCACAGGGTGTGCTACATTGTGTTTTACTCACAATGTCAATCCTTTCAGTGCAAAATCTAATTTTGCTAAGATGATTTTTTAAATAGTGTTTTTTGTTAACAAATACAGAAAAACTACCAATATTTATCATTCCATAAATCCAAACTGTGTTCTAATCTAATAGTCACTGGTTAGATTACCCTTTCAAGGCAAAATCTCATTTCTTTCCTAAATTTCTTCAAATAGAGTTTTTTTGTTAAAAAAAAGCGCAAAAAATACACACAGTATCAGACATGTCATCAATCACTATTATATAAGCAGTGAAGTAAAATGACTTGAAAAAAAACAGAAAAGGAGACAGGCAAAAGGAGGAGTAGGAAACACTTGTACTACTGTCACATCATTCACCGATGCAAGTACTAATACTAACAATACAAATGTGGGTGGCAACAGCAACGCTGCTTATGGTCTTGGCAGCCCCGCCAGTAGGTGAAGGGTTGTTGTACTTCCTGAGGATAAAGATGAAGTTTTTGATTACTTTTCTCACTCATCGTAGTTCAAGCAGGATATGAGATCTGACAGCAGTGAAACACAAATATTGTGTCAGGGTTCTGGGTTTTCTTCCTCCTTTTCTGCTGTTGTAACAGGTAATTTACCACACTGCCTTTCTGCACTGTCAACCATGTTTTCTTCAGCAAACCTCAGGGACAATGTGTTATTAGGAAATCCTCCATTGGAGCCTCATGAGGGAAGTGTGTTTCCTTCTGAAGCCCTTTGAGGAGGCTCAGTCCACCAAATGTGTCAGAAGTGGAAACAACTGCAGCATCAATGATGTCACCTCTTAGATACAGTATATATCTTAAAAGAAACATTTACAGTTAGGCAATGAGAGGTGGAAGAAGAATAACAACTTCTACCTCTTGGTCACTCTTGGAAAATATTCCAGCTTTTTCAGCTGACAGGCCAGGCACACAGTGTGCCAGAAATTTTTCTTGAAATTCTGTAAATTGCCACTCCACCAACAATATGTTGTTCTGTTATTTGCTGCTATAAAATGATGAATGGTAAGGCAGTCTTGTTTATCTTCTGGCTGTTCTCATCAGAGAAGATATTCCATCTGGCAGGACAAGCAAATTGACAGTGTGACAGAAATTCTTCTTAAAATTCTGTAAATTGTCACTTCACCATCGCTATGTTGCTGTGACATTTACTTCCATAATGGGATGACAGGCAGGACAATCCAGGTTTTCTCTGGATTTTCTCCCCCCCCCCCGCCGCTAGCTACGCCTCTGGCCTTCAGGTATCTTCACATTGTTCTTATTAAAATGTCATGGCTTACTATACTGTATCAGTGAGGGCAGCGATCGCGGGCATTAGCACCAGGTCTCTGCTGTATAAAACAGCAGAGACCCAGCGGCTATGATGGCCATATGTAAACACCCGACATCCGCCGTACTATTATGGCGGATATCGGGAAAGGGTTAACAGAATTATAACTCATGCAGGGAACTAGCAGTGACTTTGTATAACAGGGTAGATCTATGTTCTCAGCAGTATTCCATAGCCAAAGAAACAATGAACTAAATTAACAAATCTTTTGAACTAATCTTTTGAATGAACTAGATCAGGGGTCGGCAACCCCTGGCACGCATGCCAAGAGTGGCTCGCAATCCATTATTCTATGGCATTACTCTATGGTACGTTCACTCTTTGTATGATGTGCTCTATAAAAGATGATTGTCTAACCCCAATCTGTCAAACTCTGGCACTTTTGATCCTATCCATAATATGCTAACAGGAGGAGAACCATGTGACACTATTATTTTTATTATTATTTATTCATACGGCACCATTAATTCCATGGTGCTGTACATTTGAGGGTTTACATACGGTACAGAAAATATACAAAACAAATACAATACTAACAGTGACCAACTGGCATAGTGGGATAGAGGGCCTTGCCCGCAAGGGCTTACAATCTATGAGGAAAGAGGGATAGAGACAGAAGGTGGGAGTAAAAGCTGATCAGATGGTGATGTGGTGGCAGTAGTTTTATTGGGGGTTGTAGGCCTTCCTGAAGGTGAGTCTTCAGGGCCTTCTTGAAGCTTGTGATTGTGGGGGATAATCTTATGTGTCATGGTAGTGAGTTCCAGAGTATGGGGGATGCATGGGAGAAAGCTTGGAGGCAGTTGTGTGAAGAGCGGATAAGAGCAGAGCGGAGTAGGAGGTCTTTGGAGGATCGGAGGTTGCGTGTGGGCAGGTAGCGGGAGATTAGGTCAGAGATATATGGAGGGGACAGGTTGTGGATGACTTTGTATGTCAGCATTAGTATGTTGAACTCTATTCGCTGGGCAACGGGTAGCCAGTAAAGGGATTAGCAGAGGGGAGCGGCTGATGAAGAACAGGGGGAGAGGTATATTAAGCGAGCAGAACTATGCTCTGTAAACAGTCACATGGTCTTACAACCAATGCCAAGTTATGAACGGGATTGATGTCTGCAGGTGCCAGAGGCTGACAGGATGGGGACAGAGTGAGGTGGAAAATACAGAAGGATCACTTGGGGCAACAATGGGCATCATACTATGCATAGGGGGCAACAATGGGGCATCATACAGTGTATAGGGGCAACAATGAGACATCATACTGTGTATGATGCCCCATTGTTGACCCTATACACAGTATGATGTCTCACTGTTGACACCTGTACACAGTATGATACCCCATCATAATATAGGGGCAACGATAGATATATAGCTATTACCCCTCATTATATTTTTCTTGTGCACAGGTACCCAAAACTGTTCGATATGACAACCCCTTTGTAAAGTGGCAGAACTATGTTTATGTCAAGTGCACCCCATGATTTGGCATTGGCAGTGGTGAACCGAGCCTCTTTGGTGCCTGAGGTAGACTATGGAAAGACCGCCCCCCCCCCCCAAAAAAAAAAAAAAAAATTTAGTTTACATGCTACAAGCTTCACACGCTGCTATTGTTGCACAATATACACAAAATTATAAAACAGTTCATAAAAGAATTCTTCTTCCTGTATTACTTCAGTGCCAGAGATCAACATCACGGCATTAGCAATGAAAATAACTGCTTGGTGGATGGACGAGCCCACATGGCCCCCATTCTCTTTAATAGGAGCACCGCAGATAGCTGAGTACTGTACTTCAGGTATCTTTGGCACTCCAATCGAAGTGAATGAGAGCCACGCGGGTTCGTCCATCCACCAAGCTACATGCCTATATTCAGCCTGGCTGTGGTCAGGCTGAATTCCCACGCAGTGGGGGAAAAAACCCAATTCTTAGGCTCAGTGGGGGTCTCAGCAGACAAACCCCCATCAATCAGGTATTTATCCTCTATCATTTAGGTGAATACAGTGCAGTAACATTTTGTGACTTACAGGTGACGTCTCTGACTAATCCTTCACATTTCCCTTCTCTTCCCTCTGGACCGCCATGACCACTTCTTCCAGCTGTTACTTGTTCTGTAAAGTTTGTAACACAGACATCTTTGGCTCCTCACTTTTCCAGGCATCCAACCCACATTGTCCTCACCTACACAAAGCCCCCATCCTGCTGCTACCCCAATTATAAAATATATGATATAACCCCCCATAATGAATAATACTCCCAAGTACATCTTTATATTAATAACATCCCTGTGTACCCCCTTTAAATAGTGCCCCTTATTATTAATGCCCCAGGCATTTCCTTATTAAAAAGTAAAAAAAAAAAAAAAAGAGTGGGGTTCCAATACCTGGGACCACCGGGATCAGCTGTTTGAATGAACAGTGGTACCTGTGTAAGCGCCGTGACCGCTTCTCTGTTTATGTAGTATCATACATCTCATAGCGGCCATGTAATGTAACTACAGCCTCGTTCTATACACGTCTATGTGACAAGGCTGTAATTACATCACATGGAAACTATAAACAGACTGCGCCATGGCCCCTTCATACAGCTGATCAGCGGGGATTCACTGATCGCTTATTGATGATTTGTTCTGAGGATAGATCATCAATAAAAATGAGGTGGAAAACTCCTTATGGCCCTGGCCTCACGTGGCAGAAATTCCATGGTGTGGCCACTGTTTAAAAGTCGCAGAAAAAATGCGGTGTTTTACAGTTGGATGGGATTCTAGCAAATTCCATTCACATATTGTGGAAAAATACACACAGTGGACATGCTGCAATTTCCAAAACCGCTCCTTGAGCTCGGTGTCTTGTAAACCGCAGGCTTGAAGTGGCTTGTGGTTTACAAGACAGGATGGGTAAATCATTAATGGCGGCTCCGGGGTGGGCCCCTACAGAGTCAGTAGGCCTGGTGAAACTGACCCCTCTGCCCCCCCGCTAGCTACGCCTCTGGGGGGTGGCCATGAGCAGGAGCGGGTATAGGTAAGTAAACGGCCTATTTAAAAGAATAAATAAATTATCCTCACCTACCTGTGATCCCTTGATGAAGCCGCCGCCTCTGCTTCACCGGCGCATAAGACGTCTGTGTCTCAGCGCCTGCGCTGAGATACAGACGTCTCCTAAGCCAGCCCCAGACAGGTGCCTCTCAGCTTTGTTTTCAGAGCGGCCTGTCTTGGGCTGGTTTAGGATAAAGAATAGTAAAAAAAAAACCAAAAAAAAACAAAAAAAAAAAAAACAATATTCAAAATGCCGCCACTCCAATGGTTCCACCTAAGGCGGCCGCTTCACCGCGCCTCATTAGAGGTGTGACCCTGGGCATTGGCAGGAAATAATGAATAATACTTAAACCATTTGGAAATGCTGACAGTGTTTGACAACTCAAAACCCACTAAATTCTGTTCAGAGTTTATCATTTTCTGACAAAAATGGGTACAGCTATCAACATGTTCCCAAAGGATTTATTCATTTTCCTAAAAATGTAAGTGATTAAAAACCTGCTGAATAGTTTTTTCTTTTTTGATTTTAGCCAGTTTGTTTATTTTGCTCAGAAATATATGTATTGACATATGACCCAATGTTATAGAATTAACCAGTCAAGTACATGTTAAATATACAGTGGGTACAGAAAGTATTCAGACCCCTTTAAATTTTTCACTCTTTGTTTCATTACAGCCATTTGTTAAAAGCAAAAAAGTTTATTTTATTTCTCATTAATGTACACTCAGTACCCCATCTTGACAGAAAAAAAAAACCGAAATGTAGATATTTTTGCACATTTATTAGAAAAGAAAAACTGAAATATTACATGGTCATAAGTATTCAGACCCTTTGCTGTGACACTCTTATTTAACTCACATGCTGTCCATTTCCTTCTGATCCTCCTTGAGATGGCTCTACTCCTTCATTAGAGTCCAGCTGTGTTTAATTAAACTGATTGGACTTGATTAGGAAAGGCACACACCTGTCTATATAAGACCTCACAGCTCGCAGTGCATGTCAGAGCAAATGAGAATCATGAGGTCAAAGGAACTGCCCAAGGAGCTCAGAGACAGAATTGTGGCAAGTCACAGATCTGGCCAAGGTTACAAAAGAATTTCTGCAGCACTCAAGGTTCCTAAGAGGACAGTGGCCTCCATAATCCTTAAATGGAAGAAGTTTGGGATGACCAGAACTCTTCCTAAACCTAGCCATCCAGCCAAACTGAGCAATCGTAGGAGAAGAGCCTGGTGAGAGAGGTAAAGAAGAACCCAAAGATCACTGTGGCTGAGCTCCAGAGATGCAGTAGGGAGATGGGAGAAAGTTCCACAAAGTCAACTATCACTGCAGCCCTCCACCAGTCGAGGCTTTATGGCAGAGTGGCCCGAAGGAAGCCTCTCCTCAGTGCAAGACATATGAAAGCCGGCATAGAGTTCGCCAAAAAAACACATGAAGGACTCCCAGACTATGAGAAATAAGACTTTCTGGTCTGATGAGACGAAGATTTAACTTTTTGGCGTTAATTCTAAGCGGTATGTGTAGAGAAAACGAGGCACTGCTCATTACCCGCCCAATATAATCCCAACAGTGAAACATGGTGGTGGCAGCATCATGCTATGGGGGTGTTTTTCAGCTGCAGGGACAGGACAACTGGTTGCAATTGAAGGAAAGATGAATGTGGCCAAGTACAGTGATATCCTGGAAGAAAACCTCTTCCAGAGTGCTCTGGACCTCAGACTGAGCCGAAGGTTCACCTTCCAACAAGACAATGACTCTAAGCACACAGCTAAAATAACAAAGGAGTGGCTTCCAAACAACTCTGTGACCGTTCTTGACTGGCCCAGCCAGAGCCCTGACCGCAACCCAATTGAGCATCTCTAGAGAGACCTGAAAATGGCTGTCCACCAACGTTCACCATCCAACCTAAAACTGGAGAGAATCTGCAAGGAAGAATGGCAGAGGATCCCCAAATCCAGATGTGAAAAACTTGTTGCATCATTCCCAAGAAGACTCATGGCTGTACTAGCTCAAAAGCGTGCTTCTACTCAATACTGAGCAAAGGGTCTGAATACTTATGACCATGCGATATTTCAGTTTTTCTTTTTTAATAAATTTGCAAAAATATCTCCATTTCTGTTTTTTTTCTGTCAAGATGGGGTGCTGAGTGTACATTAATGAGAAATAAAAGGAACTTTTTTGCTTTTAGCAAATGGCTGCAATGAAACAAAGAGTGAAAAATTTAAAGGGGTCTGAATACTTTCCCTACCCACTGTATCATTTGAGGTTCCTGTAAAAAAGGCTAAAATCAACTCTAAGGACCATAGGTTTGTAAACTTACAGTATATATGATTAATCAGCCAAGTAGTTTGTTCTCAGGGAGAACACAATGCTCTTTTTTATGACATTTCCTCTTAACATGCTATCCCAATTTCTTATTGAATTACTTATTATTTAGAGCACTTCCCCTACTAAGTACCTTGCATTACATCCCCTACAAGCCACTTCCTGTGCCCTTACAAGAATAATTCAAGACCTCAGAGAACAGACACTGTGATAAGCAAACTCCTATAGAATAGCTTTGCTAATCAGCTGCTAGCATATCTTTCCAAGAGCTGGCTTCCCCCATACCCAGGAAGACGCCCAATTCTACTACAGTAAGCTGCACCCATTCTCTCTGCATCTAATTGTATTTGCAACAATAACAAGAAACTTTATTTCCGTGTTAGTCCCCATGTTTTGTTCTTTGCTTCACAATGCCAGCATTTACAGATCTTTTTTTATGTTCTAATTAAAAACTCCTTATTGTGTATTTAGACATGCCAGTCCGGCTTTCTCCACAATAAAGAACTGAAAGGAAATGTTTATATAAGAAAAACAATACAGTGCAGATTGTATGAGCTTCACTTTATTAGGTTAAAGGGATTTTTATGGATTAATGTTACTGATGATCTAACCATAGGATAGGTCATCAATGTGAGATTGGTGGGGTTCTGACATCCAGCACCCCCACCTTTCAGCTGCTTAGCCGTCAATGAGAGCTTGCTGTAGTAACCCCTGCACAGTCACTACAGTCATGGCCAAAAGTTTTGAGAATGATACAAATATTAATTTTTACAAAGTCTACTGCTTCAGTTTTTCTAATGGCAATTTGCATATACTCCACAATGTTATAAAGAGTGATCAGCTTAACAGCAATTACTTGCAAAGTCAATATTTGCCTAGAAAATGAACTTTATCCCCCAAAACACATTTCAACATCATTGCAGCCCTGCCTTAAAAGGACCACCTAACATCGTTTCAGTGATTGCTCCATTAACACAGGTGTGGGTGTTGATGAGGACAGGGCTGGAGATCAATCTGTCATGATTAAGTAAGAATGACACCACTGGACACTTTAAAAGGAGGCTGGTGCTTGCCATCATTGTTTCTCTTCTGTTAACCATGGTTATCTCTAAAACACGTGCAGTCATCATTGCACTGCACAAAAATGGCCTAACTGGGAAGAGTATTGCAGCTAGAAAGATTGCACCTCAGTCAACAATCTATCGCATCATCAAGAACTTCAAGGAGAGAGGTTCCATTGGTGCCAAAAAGGCTCCAGGGCGCCCAAGAAAGACCAGCAAGTGGCAGGACCGTCTCTTAAAAGTGTTTCAGCTGCGGGATCGGGCTACCAGCAGTGCAGAGCTTGCTGAGGAATGACAGCAGGCAGGTGTGAGTGCATCTGCACGCACTGTGAGGCGGAGACTCTTGGAGCAAGGCCTGGTCTCAAGGAGGGCAGCAAAGAAGCCACTTCTCTCCAGAAAAAACATCAGGGACAGACTGATATTCTGCAAAAGGTACAGGGAGTGGACTGCTGAGGACTGGGGTAAAGTCATTTTCTCTGATGAATCCCCTTTTCGATTGTTTGGAACATCTGGAAAACAGCTTATTCGGAGAAGAAGAGGTGAGCGCTACCACCAGTCTTGTCTCATGCCAACTGTAAAGCATCCTGAAACCATTCATGTGTGGGGTTGCTTCTCAGCCAAGGGAATCGGCTCTCTCACAGTCTTGCCTAAAAACACAGCCATGAATAAAGAATGTTACCAGAATGTCCTCCAAGAGCAACTTCTCCCAACCGTCCAAGAGCAGTTTGGCGCTCAGCAATGCCTTTTCCAGCATGATGGAGCACCTTGCCATAAAGCAAAGGTGATAACTAAATGGCTCAGGGAACAAAACATAGAGATTTTGGGTCCATGGCCTGGAAATTCCCCAGATCTTAATCCCATTGAGAACTTGTGGTCAATCATCAAGAGACGGGTGGACAAACAAAAACCAACAAATTCAGACAAAATTAAAGCATTGATTCTGCAAGAATGGACTGCTATCAGTCAGGATTTGGTCCAGAAGTTGATTGAGAGCATGCCAGGGAGAATTGCAGAGGTCCTGAAGAAGAAGGGTCAACACTGCAAATATTGACTTGCTGCATTAACTCATTCTAACTGTCAATATAAGCTTCTGTTACTCATAATATGAATGCAATTATATTTCTGTATGTGATAAAAACATCTGACAAACACACATAAAAACCAGAGGGCAGCAGATCATGTGAAAATATAATATTTGTGTCATTCTCAAAACTTTTGGCCATGACTGTACACAGAGAATGGAGCTATATTTCCAGTTCCATTCTCTGTGTTAGTTCCAGCGCCTGCTGTGGACAGCTGATCGGTGAATTTGCCAGCTGTCAGACCCCCACTCATCTGACACCTTGAACAGTTGAGCTGTTGAGGGTTAAACTACTGTCCTGACTGTGTATGTTAGTAAAGCAAGAACATAATGTTATCCCACTAGTGTTTCACAACTTGGAGTAATAGAACTTACTGGTTATATCGTACACTATCATGTACTCATACTGTGTGGGAAGCAGTACTTTATGCATTCTTATGTTGCTGTAATTGGTCATCATGCGGTCATTGTTTTATAACTTTTAGGAACTGGATCATGTGATAATTCCTTATAGGCAGAATTACGTTACGCCCATGGGAAATGGCTCCCTATTAGAGGGCCCCATCTGTGCTCTGTTGGAGAAGAAGATTGCTCGAGGGGAGAACTGAGGTCAGCTTGTTGTTGGAGGGCAACTTGGAATGGGCAACAGCAAGCAAGACCAGGTGAACTAGAAGAGCCATACAATCTGCATGCAACTAGTAGCAGGACAGAACCAGTCGTACACTCCCACATCTGGAGACCCTCAAAAGTTTCTTTGCTACACCACTGTGAAAGTTGTCCTTGTGGAAGACCTGCTGAACCATACCATCTGCACAGGGGTGAAAGTAGCAAAGACTGGGCCCCCTAGCAAACTTTTGACTTGCACCCCCCCAGGCTATCAACCCCTTTCCTGGGCTCCACACAGTATAACACCGCATTTACACAAACTATAATGTCCCAAAGTGGCCTCCAGGCAGTATACAGTAATGTCCCATAGCGGCCCCTACACACAGTATAATGTCCCACAGTGGCCCTTGCACCCAGTATTATGTCCCACAGTGGCCCTGCACACAGTATTATTCCCCATAGTAGACCACTCATGAACTATTATTATACTCTGGGGTCTTTTCAGGCAGCATTAAAAAAAAAAAGTATAAAGTGAAAAATAAATTGTTTAAGACGAATAAGGGCAGCAAAGAAAGAGGCAGAAAGGATAATTGCCAAGGAAAGTAAAAATAATCCCAAATTATTTTTTTAACTCCATAAATAGTAAACTAAAAACTCTATTGAACTCTATTATACAATATCTATTATATGACTTCGTCTCTACTGCATTTACATAGGAAAATCCAATGACAAATGACATTATTAAGAGTAATGTAAATTATCCATTAAAGAGGACCTTTCACCACCCCAGGGCTGTGCGGTTTTTGTACCTTGTTATAGGCGCTGCTGCACAGACGCAGGGGAAGTTTGAATTTTCTTTCTAGCCCCCACCGTTGCAGAGTTATGAACCCCGTTATTAAAGCTCTTCACTGTCAAAAGGGCGTTCCGTGACTATAAGTGAAGGGCTACGTCATTTGCATCGCTCTGACACTGTCCAATTAGCAGAGGACATTGTTAGAGCAGCTTTGGCTGTGTGATCTCATGAGAAGTTGCGAGATCTCGCGAGATCACACAGCCAAAGCTGCTCTAATACAGTCCTTTATAAGTGAAGGGCTATGTAATTTGCATTCCAATTAGCAGAGGACTGTATTAGAGTAGCTTCGGCTGTGTGATCTTCCACAAGATTGACACATAACAAATGTGGTGCCAATATTCAAAAAGGGGTCTAAAAGTGAGCTTAGAGACTATAGGCTGGAAAGTTTAACCTCTGTTGTTGGAAAATTATTTGAACAGTTTATAACAGACTAGCAGAAGGACCCGGCTTCGCATTGGTACATTTCATTTTTTGTTTGTGTAGTGGCCCCATAAGAATTGGCCAGTTTTGCACTTGACATCCAGTATGGCAGTCCAGTATAGGTATAGTCTATTTATGGCTGTGTTGTTATGGAAACCTGGTAAATGAAATGTGAACTTATATTGGATGATGCACGTCATAACGTGTAACGGGCCCTATTTACTTACCGATCCCTGCTCCTGCTCATGGCTGCCTGCGCTTCACCTTCTGCGGAGGCGGCTGTGAGCAGGAGCGGGGATCGGTAAGCAAGGCATGCGGGCCGTGAACCCCACAAACACTGCTATCATTAAACTCTGGGGTCTTTTCAGACGCCAGAGTATAATGATCGGAGGCCCCGAGGAGTTGAGGGAACATAAAAAACACTGTTACTTACCTCTCCTTCGCTCCAGCAGGCTTCGGGCCCCCTTGGTGATGTCCCACACGTCGATGGGCCAGTCCAACGTTATTATGCGTTGCGATGCATGCCTGGCTCACGTGACATCTGGTCCAACATTGAAGAGGTAGCGGGAAGTGCGCATAATACTATATGAAGGGGCCACTATGGGGCATAATACTGTGTACAGGGGCCACTATGGGGCAGAATACTGTGTGCAAGGGCCACTATGAGGCATAATAGTGTGTGTAGGAATGCAGTTTGTGTGTGGGGGGGCGGTTTCCGGGGGGGGGGTCGCATGTCAAATAATGTTTGCCTTGGGACCCAGCCATTCCTAGTTACACCACTGAGTCCAGTATAGGTACAGTCTATTTATGGCTGTGTTGTTATGGAAACCTGGTAAATTAAATGTGAATTTATATTGGCTGATACACGTGATATGACTAAATATTTAAGGACCTGCGAACTGCTATTGACTAATACAGGTCATAAATAGGTTGGTTGCTATGGAAACCTGTGTGCCTGAGGAGAGTAAGCGCCTGCGAGCTTCTATTGGCTGATAAGGGACATGTGACCGTGTGTATGGCAGTTGGAATATGACTGAAAGACTTGCAGGCTTGTATTAGTTAATGCTGGTCATTTTTTGGGAATACTGTATCTCAGGAATGGTACATCCTTTAGAGCTGAGACCCAGTCTAAAATATTCCTGGACACCTGATGTACATGTGTGCCAAATTTGGTGAGGATCGGTCCAGTCGTTTGGTCGCGCATAAAGAACAGACAGACAGACACAAACTCATTTTTATATATATAAGAGATGTTATTCTGAAGTATCTCAATGGTAATAAACTTATAACGTAGTAACAGCATGGGTTGTTGAGGAATTGGTCCTGTCAAACTGATAAACTTTTATGAGGATTTGTTCTAGACTGGACCTGGGTAATGCTGTGGATGTAGTATGTCTGGACATAAGTAATGCAGTAGATGTAGTATATCTGGACTTTTCAAAGGTGTTTGATACTGTACTACATAAAAGATTGGTGTATAAAATGAGAATGTTGGGACTAGGGGAAAATATGTGCAACTGTATTAACAACTGGCTCACTGATAGGAAATTGAGGGTGGCTATTAATGGTAGTACATACTCAGCTTGGGTCTCAGTCATCAGTGGGGTGCCACAGGAGTCAGTACTGGACCCTCTTTTTTAATATTTTTATTAACGACTTGGTAGAGGGTTTATAGAGTACAATCTCTATATCTGCAGATGATACTAAATTCTGTGAAGTAGTCAACACAGAGGAGGATAATGTAATATTACAGAGGGATTTAGGGCAGGCAAATGAGTTTTAAAGAGGATAAATGTAAAGTTATGAAATATGTATGAAATAATAAAACTACTGGAGAGTGATGAGACTATAAGTAAGGGGATGTTCGGATTACAGTATAAAAGCAGATTATCACATTTGGGGCTCAGTTTGGTAAAAAGGCATTTTAGGGTCGGCCCAATGTTCAAATATATGAATGGACAGTACTGAGATCTTTCTATTGATCGCTTTACATCTAAAGCTGTAATCATAACAAGGGGGCATGCTCTACGTCTAGAGAAAAAAAAAGGTTTTACAATAGTCATAAGTGGGACTTTCTTACAGTAAAAGCAGTGACACTTTGGAATTCACTGCCACAGGATGTTTTTGTTTTTGGGGATAGGATGTTGATCCATGGACTTTGGGAGGGATTTTTTTATTCTATTGAGGCAATTGGAACCAGTTTCATGGGGGGTTTGCCTTCATCTGGATCAACTTGGTAGGTTTATTGGTTGGACTAGATGGATGTCTTTTTTTCAACCACATCAGTTATGTTACTATGTAATCATTGACCTGTGTTTTGCTTTTTAACAGATCCCACAGACTTGTGCATACACACACAGATCTCTGACCAATCAGATTAAACTTACAGATTTTGAAATTGGTGTGAGTGGCCATTTACACACTTATTGTTATTATTTTGTTAGCCCAGGTCCAATTCATATCTTCCTTATCTGTTATGAATTAAATGAAAACTTTTCTATTCCCTATAATGAAGTTGTGTGTCAGATAACTAGAAGCAGCATACGGTATATGAGAGACACTCCATCGAAAGTGGTTTCAGCAAAGGTATATTTATTGAGATCTGCAATATGCCTTAAATCATGCCATCAGGTGGATTCCACTGGATGGTATGTTCTGGGCGTCCCACACCTATCGTGCCTCCCTAACAGCTTTGTTCAACTTCATCTAGACACCAATATGCCACTGAAGATGTTCTCAAGACCAAATCGTCTGGGATCCATTGGATGACATGATTTACTGCACATCATTTATCACTAGAAGTCCCAGAAATTTCGAGCTCCCCCTTGAAGTCCTGAAAGAGGGTCAAATGACCCTTAGTCCAAACTGACAACTCTGATGGCTCCAATTAGCATTTCCTTTCATTTGTAAATGTGGCCATTGTCTGAGGAATCTGCAGGGGGGAATTGTGTTGATCCACCTCAGGTCTTGTAAGAGAGTGTAAAGAAAAGAATGTAAGCTGCTCCTGAGTGTCTGCCCACCCCCCAGCTGCATTGTTGTGCTGGGAATATTTGCTAACACCTTAGCAAATTTGCATGCAGCCTTTTGTGCTGTGGGGGATGTGACTGCTTCTCAAAGTAGTCTGCGACTTGAAATCAAAGTACATCTGTAATGTCCTCCCATATCTTGGCAAGGACCCCAGTCGTCCCAGCGAGGAGAGACTGTCCGAAACTGTAGTGATGAGGCTGATGGAATCATTCATGGACAATGGCAGAACTGTAACCACGAACAATTTCTTTACATCATTGTCACTTGCACAATGACTGCTTAGCCGGAAAACCACTATCCTCGGCACAGTCAACAAGAGTCGCCGGGAAATTCCTCAATCCGCTAGACAGATGGACCGCACTGAATTCACCACTCAGGTGTTTTCAACCACTGGTGCCACACTGACAGTGTATGCACCCAAAAGAAAGAAGGCCGTCTACATTCTCAGCAGCATGCACAGCGTGGTTGAGACTAAGGATACCAACAAAAGGAAGCCAAACACGGTCACACAATACAACCACACAAAGTGCGGTGTGGATGTAATGGACCAAATGGTGCGGGAGTACAGCCTGCATGCAGGAACACGGAGATGGCCAGTCGCCGTGTTCTACAACATGATTGACATGGCAGCACTGAATGCTCATGTTCTTTATCAGGCATGCACTGGGGTGCAGGAGAGACGGGTGGACTTCCTGGTTGAGCTTGCAAAAGAGTTAGGTGGCTCTCATGTGACTGAAAAGAAGGCATGCAAGGAGAAACTCCTTCGGCAACAACCTTCCACACCCAGCCCTGGCAAAAGGGCGAAGTGTCAGGTCAACCATCAATGCACGAACAATTGTGCAACTGAGAGATGTGTTTACTGCTACAAATACACGTGTGGCAAATGTACCAGGGACATACCCAGGCAGTGCCAGGTATGTTCCGACAGTGCAGACAGACTGCTGAGTGAGTGCTGAAATGCTAGTCACACAAGAAGGACATGCCACTCACACACACACACGCAGCAAGCCACAGCAGCCTATTGTAAATATGTGTGGAATTGTTTTATTCCTTGTATTTTTTTTATTATTTTCATAACAAAAATAAAAAGCATAGAAACAAATAACAGTTGTTCTTTTGTATATTTACATTTTTGTATATTTAGATTCAAGTCAATGGGTGCAGAAAAAAAAAAAAAAATCACAAAAAAATCACAACTACTTGCGATATTTTTGTGATCTGTCCCATTGGTCGTATAGATCACTCCTCTGGGATTTTTTCGCACGAAAAAAATCGCACAAAAAAAAAAAAAAATCGCAGGAAAATCGCACCTATGAAAAAAATCGCACGAAAAAAAAAATCGCAGGTGTGCTTGGTGCCATTGAAATACATTGGCAAATCGCAGAAAAAAAATTGCATCGCATTGCGATGCGATTTTCGCGCAATTTTTTTTCGCTAGTGTGCTTGAGGCCTTAGACCAGGGGTCGGCAACCTATGGCATGCGTGCCACTCTTGGCACGCGAGGCTTATTCCCCTGGCACGGCAGCGGACTCCTCACCCAGCAGTTTCGATCGGACCAAACACGGCCGAAACGAAACTGCTATTATTATACTGTGGGGTCTCTTCAGACCCCCGAGTATAATAAGCGGAGCCCCCGGGAAGATGATCAAACATAAAAAACAATGTACTCACTATTCCACGCTCCGCAGCCGCTCTGTACTCTTCGGACGCTTCTGCCTGCAGGGGCCACTATAGAGCATAATACCGTGTGCAGGGACCACTATGGGACATATATCGTGTGCAGGGGCCACTATGGGACATAATACCGTGTGCAGGGACCGCTATGGGACATATACCGTGTGCAGGGGCCACTATGGGACATATACCGTGTGCAGGGGCCACTATGGGACATATACCGTGTGCAGGGGCCACTATGGAGCATAATACCGTGTGCAGGGGCCACTATAGAGCATAATACCGTGTGCAGGGACCACTATGGGACATATACCGTATGCAGGGGCCACTATGAAGCATAATACCGTGTGCAGGGGCCACTATAGAGCATAATACCGTGTGCAGGGACCACTATGGGACATATACCGTGTGCAGGGGCCACTATGGAGCATAATACCGTGTGCAGGGGCCACTATGGAGCATAATACCGTGTGCAGGGGCCACTATGGAGCATAATACCGTGTGCAGGGACCGCTATGGGACATATACCGTGTGCAGGGGCCACTATGGAGCATAATACCATGTGCAGGGGCCGCTATGGGACATATACCGTGTGCAGGGGCCGCTATGGGACAAATACCGTGTGCAGGGGCAGCTATGGGACAAATACCGTGTGTAGGGGCCGCTATGGGACATAATACCGTGTGCAGGGGCCGCTATGGGACAAATACCGTGTGCAGAGGCCGCTATGGGACATAATACCGTGTGCAGGGGCCACTATGGAGCATAATACCGTGTGCAGGGGCCACTATGGGACAAATACTGTGTGCAGGGGCAGCTATGGGACAAATACTGTGTGTAGGGGCCGCTATGGGACATAATACCGTGTGCAGGGGCCGCTATGGGACATAATACCGTGTGCAGGGACCACTATAGAGCATAATACCGTGTGCAGGGGCCGCTATGGGACATATACCATGTGCAGGGTCTGCTATGGGACATATACGGTGTGTAGGGGCCGTTATGGGACATATTGCTGTGTGCAGGGGCCGCTATGGGACAAATACTGTGTGCAGGGACTGCTATGGGACAAATACTGTGTGCAGAGGCAGCTATGGGACATATACCATGTTGAAGGGGCCGCTATGGGACATAATACCGTGTGCAGGGACCACTATGGGACATTATTCTGTATAACGGTGTGTTTTCTATATTAAGGATGTGTTTTTGCACAGAAAACTCCGGCTTTGTTTTTTTTTGTGCAAAAATGCACCAGTTTTACATTGAATGAAAAAGTTCCAAATATAGCTGCATCCAGATACATAGTGTGTATTCACCATAAGGATGCTGCCATACGGGGCTCCTGGACACAATAAATTTACCACTAATTGGGGGCTGCACATGGACTTTCATTGCTTCTAATCAGAAAGTACAGGAGTGTCCCAGGAAATAGCAGTAAACGCATGTGTCCTAAAGCATCTGGTGGCAGCACTTCTGTGTTATGGTTTGTGGTATATGACTTTAGTTTAGCGGTCGTCAGACTTACAATTATTGACCGGCACTCCGAGTACCTCATCTTTGATTTTTTTATTAAAATTGGCACGCCGAACAAAAAAGGTTGCCTACCCCTGCCTTAGACAAATGCTTCTGGTCATTACTCACAGCTGTACCTTGCTCTAAAATTTCTAATTCTATTTAAAATATATAAAAAATGATTAATTGTTTCAGTGCTTTTTTGCTCAAATAAAACTAAACTAAATACAATATGTATAGTCTTTATATTATCAAATACAATAAACTGAATAGAACTAACTAGAAACTAAATGGCTAAACTCAATGGAAAACAACAACCTCCTGTGGTGTGACAGTAATGGCCTTAATTACAGAACAAAAGACGGTGATTATAGGATGTTAGATAAAATCCTTCAGGTCATTCGACCCGTCTCTGGGTTCCAAAGGTAGAAATGTTAAATGACCCCTCTCTGGGACTTCTAGTGTTATATGTGCCTCTATACATATTGTCACCTGGAATTGATTGTTGATCTCAATAAACATACCTTTGCTGAAACCACTTTTGATGGAGTGCCTCTAATATACCATATGCTGTTCCATGGCTGTGACAGGCCTTTATGATGTCATCCTAATAATCAATATGGTGTGCAGAACCAATTTTTGCAAGATAACCAGATGTATACCGTTTTTTAAAGGCTAGAATACAACTGACTTTTCTATTCTGGTTCTCAAAAAGTAGCAAAAACCTGATGGAAATGTACTATTGAAAAACACAGAACAAAGTGTGAAAACAGTATATTAAACAGGTACAAGAGCAAAGGAACAATATGATACACATTCCTCTCTAGCTTTAATGAAAGTAGGTACAAACCTAATATTTATTTTTTGAAGTGAATCCATGTTTTAAAGCAAAATCTTTGCTATTCTCTTTTAAGGACAGGAGGCAAAAGGTATATCAATATTAACTGTTGCGGACATTTGTCTTAGAAACTACAGTACTGCATCTTTCTGGCAGTTTCTATGTGTTCATATGTTTTGTTACTCACAAGTCTAATCCTGCCTCTGTTTAGTCTTCAAGTATAAAATAACAATAGATGATGGAGTCACCAGCTTGTAGTTTCCTCTAGAAACCCATTACAACCCTTATCAGATAAAGGCAGCAAGTGTTTCCTCATTATGCTGATCTAAGAGCACAAAAGTCGAGGTCAAATACATCACACTAGAGATCTAGTTTATATTCAGATGCACATACATATGTTCACAGATGAACAGCAGCTCACCACTATTGGAACACTATGCACAACACATCAGTCCATAATTCTTATTTTACAAGCAACTCATAGACAGCAATGAATTGTATGAAAAAGTACAGAAACATAAGTTGAGTGGTACATCCCTTATACCTTTGGTTGACTTTTTTGGGGTGTTCTGGGAAATGCGAGGTTAATGGTGCATGACTTATAGCCTTTCTATGAGCCTGTACACCTCTCTGCTTAACTTTCCCAGGAAAAAAGCAGACCATAGGGGACTACTATTCAGCTGAGCTCTGAGCTATGAAATGTTATATTGTTACGAAATGTTAAGAGATGTCACGCAAAGACAATCTGCAAATAAGGTGATAAAATATATAATACATCATGAAAGGAAACCTATCATGTCAATTTAGGCCCCTCACCAAACACATGTCCCCAAATAGATTAAATGAACTTTGCAAACCACCCTAAACCACCTCTCAATATTCTCCTAGAGAAGGTAGGGGTAATTTGTACCTGAACATTTACTGCCTTGTATGATAATGTGCAAAGAAAAGGCTGATCAGCTCTATTACAGAGAAGGGTCCAGCTGCCAACTGTGCCCACCATTCTTTGAGTGCCAACATCACTATCTCCTATGCTGCTCCAAAATCCTACACCTTTGCACTGAGACTTGCAGGCGCTTGAAAGACATGCCTGCCCTCCGCTCTTCTCATTGCTGCTCTGCACATGCTCTTTGGCTGTCGCAAGAAGACATTTTAATTTCTAGAAGTCATGGTGGATTAACCCACTGTCCAACATGACTAAAAATGGGCTGCTCTGTGTAACAAATATGGCCTAGATCTGGCGAGGCTGAATGTGGGCGGGACTGATGGCACTCACACATTCCCTTCAATGGGAGCATCGGAGATAGCCGAAGTGGCTATCTCCACTATTCTAAATGAAGTGAATGGAAGCACCGACCACCACCACTGACCACCACCAGTCCTGCCCACATCTAGCCTGGCTGCGCTCAGTTTAAATGTGGAACGGAAAAAATAGCATATGTATAATAGTATATGAAAATGCAATAGACTCATTGTCCTTTCAGCTGTTAAATATGTTTTTTCTTGGTAATTTAAAGTTTTTTTAGTATCCTACTCTGGTATTGGTTTTGTTTCACTGGTTACAGTTCCATTTAAAGTTTGACTATTCAAAATGTATATACCCTATGAGCACAATCCGTTCTAAATATCAACGTACTGGAGTCCAAATTAGTACAAATGGTATATGAGCCGGATCAGAGAAACACGAATGGTCACATGGTGCAATTATGTGACGAATATGGATTCTGGTCTTTAGTGGTGGATGGTTGGGGTTTCTATGCATTGTAGGTGTGGTTATAGAGTGGGTACGGAAAGTATTTAGAACCCTTTGAATTTTTCACTCTGTTTCATTGCAGCGATTTGCTAAAAGCAAAAAAGTTCCTTTTATTTCTCATTAATGTACACTCAGCACCCCATCTTGACAGAAAACCCCCCAGAAATGTAGATATTTTTGCAAATTTATTAAAAAAGAAAAAGTGAAATATCACATGGTCAAAAGTATTCAGACCCTTTACTCAGTATTGAGTAGAAGCACGCTTTTGAGCTAGTATAGCCATGAGTCTTCTTGGGAATGATGCAACAAGTTTTTCACATCTGGATTTGGGGATCCTCTGCCATTCTTCCTTGCAGATTCTCTCCAGTTTTAGGTTGGATGGTGAACGTTGGTGGACAGCCATTTTCAGGTCTCTCTAGAGATGCTCAATTGGGTTGCGGTCAGGGCTCTGGCTGGGCCAGTCAAGAACGGTCACAGAGTTGTTCGGAAGCCACTCCTTTGTTATTTTAGCTGTGTGCTTAGGGTCATTGTCTTGTTGGAAGGTGAACCTTCGGCTCAGTCTGAGGTCCAGAGCACTCTGGAAGAGGTTTTCTTCCAGGATATCACTGTACTTGGCCACATTCATCTTTCCTTCAATTGCAACCAGTTGTCCTGTCCCTGCAGCTGAAAAACACCCCCATAGCATGATGCTGCCACCACCATTGTGATGATGAGACCCTCAATTTAAGTATCTTTCTTGGACATGTATCATTCCTCATTCGTATCAGTCACATATCTGTAGGAATGTAGAGCTGTGTTTAAATTGGTGGTCAATTCGCTCCAATGGTTTTATGTGCATACCATCGTCAGTGTGATATCCCAGATGTCCAAAAGGGGGGTGAAGGGTGGAGCTGGGGAGGGTCTCACACTGAGGTGGGGGTGAGTTTTCTTTGTCTTTGTGTGGAGCCTGAAAGAGAGACAGCTAAGAGACTTAGTTGAGGTATTATTCTATACTTTATTCCCATTTTTGTTTTATATGCTGTATCATCGCACTTTTGCTCGTATGTTTATGCTTGATCATATTAATATTGTATATTTCTGTATATGCTATTAATTAGTACCGACCCACTTGGGTTATTAAATATATAAAATTTATACAGCTCGTTTCATTCTATCCTACGAACTCTGTCCGCTCATGTGTGGTGAGTGGAAGGTTAGAAGGGTGATCGCAGGTACGCCAAGAGGCTTGGCAAGGCGATATTCTTCACAACCATGTTTCACTGTTGGGATTGTATTGGGCAGGTGATGAGCAGTGCCTGGTTTTCTCCACACATACCGCTTAAAATTAACACCAAAAAGTTCAATCTTCGTCTCATCAGACCAGAAAGTCTTATTTCTCATAGTCTGGGAGTCCTTCATGTGTTTTTTTGGAGAACTCTATGCTGGCTTTCATATGTCTTGCACTGAGGAGAGGCTTCGTTCGGGCCACTCTGCCATAAAGCCCCGACTGGTGGAGGGCTTCAGTGATAGTTGACTTTGTGGAACTTTCTCCCATCTCCCTACTGCATCTCTGGAGCTCAGCCACAGTGATCTTTGGGTTCTTCTTTACCTCTCTCACCAGGCTCTTCTCCCACGATTGCTCGGTTTGGCTGGACGGCCAGGTTTAGGAAGAGTTCTGGTCGTCCCAAACTTCTTCCATTTAAGGATTATGGAGGCCACTGTGCTCTTAGGAACCTTGAGTGCTGCAGAAATTCTTTTGTAACCTTGGCCAGATCTGTGCCTTGCCACAATTCTGTGTCTGAGCTCCTTGGGCAGTTCCTTTGACCTCATGATTCTCATTTGCTCTGACATGCACTGTGATCTGTGAGGTCTTATATAGACAGGTGCCTTTCCTAATCAAGTCCAATCAGTTTAATTAAACACAGCTGGACTCCAATGAAGGAGTAGAACCATCTCAAGGAGGATCAGAAGGAAATGGACAGCTTGTGAGTTAAATATGAGTGTCACAGCAAAGGGTCTGAATACTTATGACCATGTGATATTTCAGTTTTTCGTTTTTAATAAATTTGCAAAAATATCTACATTTCTGTTTTTTTTTCTGTCAAGATGGGGTGCTGAGTGTACATTAATGAGAAATAAAATGTAGCAAATGGCTACAATGAAACAAAGAGTGAAAAATTTTAAGGGGTCTAAATACTTTCCGCACCCACTGTATATAAGGAGGGCTATTATAAAGGAACTATTATATATATTACAGAAATACCACGAATATTCGCGAGGTTAGGTTCCAGAACCAGTCGCGGATCGCGAGGAATCGCGAATATTTGGTGCGAGCACTTAAATGCTAATTTATGCTTATTTCCCCCTTATATAACCCCTAAATATCATTAATGTTACCCCTACAGTACTGTACTGCACGTATACCAATTCATTTGCTGCCGTTTGCACATATGCACAATAAAAATACGGTACTAAAAAAAAAAAAAAAATACTATAGTGTGGGTACTCACCAGTGATGCTGTACTTTCTGAATTGAAGATACTGTACGATGTAATGATGAATTAGCTGTGCAGTATGGTGAAAGTGTACAGTATTGAAAATTACTGCACAGCGCACTTGAGGACTTATTGCTTCTCAGAGCCCCCCTCTTCAGGTGGAGGAGACTCTTCTGTGGGAGCTTCTTGTGGTGACGGTTCGTGTGAGAGTTTGGGTCTCTGATCAAAGAACCAAGTTATTTTGCTCTGTTGCTGCTGTTTTTTCATGGTAGTGTAGAGGGTTTTGTATGTCTCCATGACTGAATGTAAACCATTTGTCGTTTTCAGAGCACGTTCAAAATAGGGATCCCACTCTTCTATGTAGGATTGCAACTGTTGTTGAGTCCTCAAGATTATTCCAAGACGATCAATTGAAAGACCTTCATCCTCCTCTTGTTCTTGAACTGATTCCTCTTCCTCTTCACTTGCTGACTTGGTCAGCTCAAGCAAGTCATTATCTGTCATGGGGTCAGAGTGGGCATCTATGAGTGTGTTGACTTCTTCTTCGGTGCAATCATCAAATCCTTCACCCCCAAGCAATTTTGCCAGTCTCACAGCCTTGTTAACAGCCTCATTGTGAATCTCTTCTGGTGAGAAGCCATTGTAGTCGTGGACTGCATCTGGCCACAGTTTTTTCCAGCATGAGTTGAGAGTTTCAGGTTTCATATCTTAGAGAGCAGACTGAATTATTGAAAGGCAAGATGCTATGGTGAATTTCTTCCAGTATTCTTTTAAGGTGAAGTCCTCCATCATATCCATTGCATTAACAAGATGTTGCAGAGAGTTGCGTGTGTAGAGGGCCTTAAAAGCACGGATCACACCTTGGTCCATAGGTTGTATGAGGGAGGTTTTATTGGCAGGCAGGAATTCGATCTGCACACCATCATAGGACAGATCTAGGGGGTGCCCTCCGGCATTGTCCATGAATAGCAACACCTTAAATTCAAGACCTAGGTTGAGAAGGTAATTCTCCACTTCAGGGATGAAACACCGGTGGAACCTGTCGGATGCTATAACTTTGGTTATACAGGCCTTGGAGTTATGCATCCAGTAGACAGGCAGGGCATTCTTATTCTTGTTCTTTAGGGCCCTGGGGTTTGCAGACTTATAAATCAGGCCTGGTTTCAGTAAGTGGCCAGCAGCATTCCCACACATAATGAGTGTGACTCTGTCCTTTTGTGCCTTAAATCCAGGAGCTTTGGCCTCTTCCTTCATCAGGTATGTTCTCGATGGCATTTTCTTCCAGAATAATCCAGTCTCATCCATGTTGAAGACCTGTTCAGGCATGTATCCCTTCTCCTGGATGATTTGTTTGAAGATATCCGGATACCTCTGTGCAGCTCCTATGTCAGCAGATGCAGCCTCTCCATGCAATCTCACACTCTTCAGGTTAGAACGCCTTGAAAACTTTTCAAACCAACCCCTGCTGGCCTGAAAACTTCCAGGGTCTGGTGTTTTCGATGTTCCTGGCTGCGAGTCTTGTTTATCTTCTTCAACAAGCTTCTTATACAGATTTAAAGCCTTCTCCCGAATCACATTGTACTGCAAAGGGATGTCCTTTTTACGGCAGTCTTCAATCCATATTGAAAGAGCAGATTCCATTTTAACAATGTAAGGGTCTCTTTTGGTAGAAACCTGCTTTGCTGCTTGCAGGTAGCTTTTGGAGACCATTTTTCTAATTTCAGCCTCTTTACTCTTTATAGAGCGTATGGTACTTTCATTCACGCCATATTGACGTCCAACGCTGGTAGCAGTCTCGCCAGTTTTCATCAAATCTAAAACTTTTACTTTTTCCTGTAGTGTCATCACCTTTTTCTGATGCTTAGGAAGACTAGGAGCCTTAGAAAGCTTGGACCGTTTAGGCATTTTTTTCAGAAAAAAAACTTTTACCGTATGGAAAAGGCGCGTGTTGAACTGAGGTGTGGCTTCACTCATACCCTAGTACAGTACGTACACAAAGCATCCGAGCTAAAACCAATCAGGAACAAGGAAAGCTTGTAGCGTGCTGCGTGATTGGTTACAGTACTTTCAACCGTTCCAGCCAATAGTGTGTCATCATGGAGCCTATGTCATTGCTCATACCCAAACCGCAAATTTCGCAGATCTGTGGAAAAATCGCAAATGCATATGTCTTAGGTTCCAAAGAAAATATCGTGAGTAGGTGAATCCGCGAATTCAGAAACGCGAATGCAAGAGGTATTACTGTATATATAAGGTGGCTAGTATTTATAATGGAGGAACTATTATACATAAGAGGCACTATTATAAGAGAGGAATTATATACAAGGGGGCTATTATATATAAGGGGGGCTGTTATAAGAGGGAGACATATATAAGGGGGCTATTATTTATAATGGAGGAACTGTTTTATATAAGGAGAGCTATTATAAGAGAGGAATTATTACAGTTGTGTTAAAAAGTTTACATACCCCGGCAGATTTTTTGTTTTTTTGGCCTTATTTCAGAGAATATGAATGATAACACAAAAACTTTTTCTCCATTCATGGTTAGTGGTTGGTTGAAGCCATTTATTGTCAAACTTCTGTGTTTTCTCTTTTTAAATCATAATGACAACCAAAAACATCAAATGACCCTGTTCAAAAGTTCACATACACTGATGACAGGAACACCATTCCTACTATAAAGAGGTGGATCACTGATGATGTGGGGATGTGTGAGCTTCAAAGGCACAGGAAACTTGCTCAAAGTTGAAGGAAAGATGAATGCAGCACATTATCAGCAAATACTGGAGGCAAATTTGCACTCATCAGCCAGGAAGCTGCGCATGGGACGTACTTGGACGTTCCAACATGACAACGATCCAAAACACAAGGCCAAGTTGACCTGTCATTGGCTACAGCAGAAAAAAGTGAAGGTTCTGGAGTGGCCATCTCAGTCTCCTGACCTCAATATCATTGGGCCACTCTGGAGAGATCTCAAGCACGCAGTACATGCAAGACAGCCCAGGAATTTACAGGAACTGAAGACTTTTTGCCAAAAAGAATGAGCAGTTTTACCATCTGAGAAAATAAAGAGCCTCATCCACAACTACCACAAAAGTCTTCAAGCTGTCATTCATGTTCGAGGGGGCAATACACAGTATTAAGAATTGGGGTATGTGAACTTTTGACCAGGGTCATTTTCATGTTTTTGGTTTAAAAAAAAAGAAAACACTGAAGTTTGACAATAAATGGCTTCAACCAACCACTAACCATGAGTGGAGAAAAAGTTTTTGTGTTATCATTCATATTCTCAGAAAAAAGGCCAAAAAAACAAAAAATCTGCCATGGTATGCAAACTTATTAGCACAACTGTATATATAAAGAGGGCTATTATAAGGGGGGGACCGTTATATATATAAGGGCGTCTATTATAGGGGAGGAACTATTATATATAAGGGAACTATTATAAGGGGGAACTATTATATATAAGGTTGGCTGTTATAAGGAGGAGACATATATAAGGGGCTATTAAGTGAAAGGGAGGAACTATTATATATAAGGAGGAGTCCATTACATATAAACGGGGAACTGTTATTTATAAGGGGGAGACTATTACATATAAGGGGGCTATTATGTATAAGGGCGGAACTATTTATAAAGGGGTTATTTATAAGTGAGGAAATTATTATTATATATGATGGCGTTGTTGATATATCAGCATTTGGATCCCTGCTTTTAATTTTTCCCAGGGCCACGGTTTGTGTATAACCGGCCCTGACTATCACATAACCTAACAAAACACTTAACTTATGGGTTCCCAGTGATCCCTCTAATGGCTCTTCATCTAGAGTCCTCCCAAAATTCAGCACTGTTAGGGTATGTTCACACAGAGTTTTTTGCAAGCTGAAAAAAAATCTGCTTCAGGAATTAGTAAACGGTTTCTTGACACTTTTTTTTACATGTTTTTTGTTGCGGTTTTTGCTGCGTTTTTTTTCTGCTCCAGCACACTGTATGGACCTGGAAACTTCTCTTTAAAAAAATGCTAGCGGTTTTTGCAAAAACTGCATAAAAAATGCATCATAAACCGCGTCAAAAAGCCGTGTCGTGTTTTTTCCGCCTCCCATTGATTTCAATGGGTTTTTCAAGGCGGAATCCGCATGTTGCTTTTTTTTTCCCTCTAGCTGAAAAAATCAGCTAGATGAAAAAAACTACTACTGACTCCCATTGGAATGAATGGGAAGTGTTTTTTGAGGCAAATTCCCCCTCAAAATCAGTCTGCAAAAAACTCTGTGTGAACAAACGCTTACAGTTCATACCTTTGGTGTATAGTCACTGCTGCAAAACAATAAGGCTATGTTTTTATTGGGTGATTTAAAAGCAAGGCGAATGTTAACAGGGTATGCCTGAAAACAGTTTTCAATGGAACTCTACAGTCATGGCCAAAAGTTTTGAGAATGACACAAATATTATATTTTCACATGATCTGCTGCCCTCTGGTTTTTATGTGTGTTTGTCAGATGTTTTTATCACATACAGAAATATAATTGCATTCATATTATGAGTAACAGAAGCTTATATTGACAGTTAGAATGAGTTAATTTCTGCAAGTCAATATTTGCAGTGTTGACCCTTCTTCTTCAGGACCTCTGCAATTCTCCCTGGCATGCTTTCAATCAACTTCTGGACCAAATCCTGACTGATAGCAGTCCATTCTTGCAGAATCAATGCTTTAATTTTGTCTGAATTTGTTGGTTTTTGTTTGTCCACCCGTCTCTTGATGATTGACCACAAGTTCTCAATGGGATTAAGATCTGGGGAGTTTCCAGGCCATGGACCCAAAATCTATGTTTTGTTCCCTGAGCCATTTAGTTATCACCTTTGCTTTATGGCAATGTGCTCCATCATGCTGGAAAAGGCATTGTTGAGCGCCAAACTGCTCTTGGACGGTTGGGAGAAGTTGCTCTTGGAGGACATTCTGGTACCATTCTTTATTCATGGCTGTGTTTTTAGGCAAGACTGTGAGAGAGCCGATTTCCTTGGCTGAGAAGCAACCCCACATATGAATGGTTTCAGGATGCTTTACAGTTGGCATGAGACAAGACTGGTGGTAGCGCTCACCTCTTCTTCTCCGAATAAGCTGTTTTCCAGATGTTCCAAACAATCGAAAAGGGGATTCATCAGAGAAAATGACTTTACCCCAGTCCTCAGCAGTCCACTCCCTGTACCTTTTGCAGAATATCAGTCTGTCCCTGATGTTTTTTCTGGAGAGAAGTGGCTTCTTTGCTGCCCTCCTTGAGACCAGGCCTTGCTCCAAGAGTCTCCGCCTCACAGTGCGTGCAGATGCACTCACACCTGCCTGCTGCCATTCCTCAGCAAGCTCTGCACTGCTGGTAGCTCGATCCCACAGCTGAAACACTTTTAAGAGACGGTCCTGCCGCTTGCTGGTCTTTCTTGGGCGCCCTGGAGCCTTTTTGGCACCAATGGAACCTCTCTCCTTGAAGTTCTTGATGATGCGATAGATTGTTGACTGAGGTGCAATCTTTCTAGCTGCAATACTCTTCCCAGTTAGGCCATTTTTGTGCAGTGCAATGATGACTGCACGTGTTTCTTTAGAGATAACCATGGTTAACAGAAGAGAAACGATGATGGCAAGCACCAGCCTCCTTTTAAAGTGTCCAGTGGTGTCATTCTTACTTAATCATGACAGATTGATCTCCAGCCCTGTCCTCATCAACACCCACACCTGTGTTAATGGAGCAATCACTGAAACGATGTTAGGTGGTCCTTTTAAGGCAGGGCTGCAATGATGTTGAAATGTGTTTTGGGGGATAAAGTTCATTTTCTAGGCAAATATTGACTTTGCAAGTAATTGCTGTTAAGCTGATCACTCTTTATAACATTGTGGAGTATATGCAAATTGCCATTAGAAAAACTGAAGCAGTAGACTTTGTAAAAATTAATATTTGTATCATTCTCAAAACTTTTGGCCATGACTGTATACTATACTATATACATTTTCATTATTAATGACTGATGATTTTACTTCTATACCTGCAGAGGTTTTTAATATTGAAAGTGTAACCATGTGAATTTATTAGAAAACCGATTCCATCTCCACAGCAGCATACTTTTCAGATGCACCTTTAACATTTAAAAATGTTGCTGTTTTCTGCCTAAAAAAAAAAAACTCTCTTGCCACTAGGTGTCCCTCTTCTAGCAAATATGCAGTTCATGCTGCATATAAAAGCACACTCCCAGTTGTGTTTTTAACTAGTGATATCTCTAATTCTTTTATAGCTAGTACTTCAATCTTGGCAGCATGTGAAAGCTGAGAAACTCAGCTTTCTTGTGACATCAGAACCTTTTCTAGGTTGTATAAGATGACAAAAGATACAGCCATTTGAAATTACTATCCCTCCTTTGGTAAATGCTTCAGCTCTTTATGCTGCATTAACTACAGGTGTACAGACAGAGTTTCCCTGGAAATGTTTAGTTAGAGCATCGCTAATGGGAACTTTACAGCTTGTTTTCTTCTAAACGCAAGTTTGATAGGTTAATAAAGTATATTGCAAAAATGTTCACCCCCCAACACAATAGCAAAAAAAAAAATAAAAATAAAAAGGAAGTTACACTTTAAAAGGGTTTTCCCATCTCCCTCTCTCAGCAGTTTGCCTGCTGTCTCTTTTTCTCACTTCCTGTATTCTTCAGCAAGCTGGTGGGAGGCGGCTATGACTGTTTGATGGCCAGAATACTATAAAGAATCACAATATAGACTTTGCCTTTTCCATAAGAGATTATTTATTATTATTACTAGAAATCTATAATAATACAGATCAAATAATATGCACAGGAAATGTATATTACATTACACAGGTAGAAGACTTACCATGCTTCTACAGAGAACGGACTCAATAATATCTTTGCAACTTGTGTTTACAACTGAAAAAGAAGCATCCTGCATAATCTTGCCATGGTTACTGGGGCTGATTGTAGAAGGCTAATTACGCTAACCCGAATCAGAAATACAAGGCCCAGACTTGGCTTTCTGTTGTGGGTTCCACAGGGCTGGTTTTTGGGCAGAAGACTTGGTTGAATCTAAACCTATAATCCCATTGTTTACCCAGGGGTCTTTTCTACTTTTCTTGAAAATTCAACCAAGGACAACATCTGCATAAAGTCTTTATGCTTTCTACATGTTTGTGGATTCTGGGTACACTGATCTCATGCTACACTCCAAAAACATATTGATTCATTGGTTCACTGGCTTTCAAAATTAGATCTAATATGTATGTGTGTCTGATGAAACCTAGATTGTGAGTCTGATTAAGGACAAAGACTGATGTGAATGGTGCCAATTTCAGTACATCAATGGAGGATGGGCTACAGCAATACTTTTTGAGGTCACTTCTAAAAAAGATTTATAAAAATGCTTCTACACATCTTTCTATGTGATTCATTCCCCGTGACGTTCTGCAAACATACTACTGACTTTAACCATTTCATGGCTACTAGTGTTCCAGTCCTTAATTCCTAGAGTGAAATTTCATCTTGAAATATTGAATTTTGAAAAACTTTGTTTTTGTAGTTTCCCTTCCTACACATTGACACAGGATACAAAATTTTTTACCACTTTTGGCCAAGAAAAACTTTACATTAATCATGAAAATTGTCTGTGAATAGTTAAAGATTACTTGCACCTATTTTTAATGGTGACCTTAAAGCTTGACTGTACCAGCACATTTCAGTTTGGGAAAAAAAGGTCTGACAGCGTGAATTTTCACCTAGTTGGTCCTTTGTCTCAGTCAAGCTAAGCAGTACCAGAAGTGACTGGCATCGCCCTCTAAAAAAAAACCAAACAAACAACAAGCTTGGCCAAATAGCCATGGGGTTAATACAGAGGCATAGCTAAGGGTACAGCACAGGGTGGGATAGCAAACACATCCAAGTGGGTATACAGTCATGGCCGTAAGTTTTGGCACCCCTGAAATTTTTTCAGAAAATGAAGTATTTCTCCTAGATAATTATTGCAATTACACATATTTTGTTATACACAAAGGAAATAAACATGTGTATTAGAACAACACAAAAAACAGAAGAAAAAAAAAAGCAAAAAATGATATTCCATGCAAAACTCCAAAAATGGGCCGGACAAAATACTGGCATCCTCAACTTAATATTTGGTGGCACACAGTTTGGAAAAAATAACTGAAATCAATCGCTTCCTATAACCATCAACAATCTTCTTACACCTCTCAACTGGAATTTTGGACCATTCTTATTTTGCAAACTGCTCTAGGTCTCTCATATTTGAAGGGTCCCTTCTCCCAACAGCAATTTTAAGATCTTTCCACAGTTTTCAGTCTTATTAGATCTGGACTCTTGCTGGCCACTTCAGAACTCTCCAGCGCTTTGTTTCCAGCCATTTCTGGGTGCTTTTGAAGTATGTTTGGGGTCATTGTCCTGCTGGAAAACCCATGACCTAGGGTCAGAAACCCAGATTTCTGACACTGGGCCCTATATTGAGACCCAAAATCCTTTGGTAATCTTCAGATTTCATGATGCCTTGCACAAAGTCAAGTCACTCAGTGCCAGAGGCAACAAAACAAACCCAAATCATATTTTAACCTCCACCACGGTTGGTACTGCGTTCTTTTCTTTGTAGGCCTAATTCTGTTTTCAGTAAACAGTAGAATGATGTGCTTTACTAAAAAGCTCTATCTTGGTCTCACCTATCTGTAAGACATTTTTTCAGATG